>CM022299.1:612248341-612935130 GCA_011799875.1 Thinopyrum elongatum | reverse complement strand
AAACTTGCCATGTATCTAGGAATTAACTTTGTTGCCTAGATACATCCATTTGAGGAACAAGCTTGGGACAAGGTTTTTTCGGACGGAGGGAATTAGTTATGAGTAAGAGAGTAGGAATAAGTAGGGAGACATTAAGCTTCATATTGTTTTTTTTATTATCCCCTGTTTACGAGAGGTGTAGATGCTGATTATTTCTAGAATGTGTTTTGTTAACTTGGGATGACAGTTATTTATGGTTATGCTATGTTTTAGATTCTACTAACAGCCAGGGGAAGCACTGACAGACTAGCAGCGGGTGAAAGATTTCGCCGTAACTGTCGGTGGACCCTACTAAGAATAGCTCCCTTCTATATGCGCCTTGTGTTCGACAATTTTGTCGCCATGGCTTGTAAATGTCGGAGGACCTAAGGCACATCAGAGCATGTGCCCATTGTATGTATTGTAAGGTAAGGAAAGCTCACAAATTCGAGGGCTGTTGCTTTGGCCAGCCCGGACTCGACATTTGGAGGACGATCATCCTGAAAACCCACACACAGTTTTCTTATGTCTGGCTTTCAGGGGAATTGCTTCCACCTTAGAGAACTGTACGGGTATGGAAACAACAAAGAACCGAGGAGGAGGAAGCATGTTGTGAGATAGCTATCTCAAAGATGGCCACATATGAGCCAAACTAGCTGGCTTTGCTTCAAAACTACCAACATTTGAATCACAATTGTTAGGTGATCCTTTGTAACAGCATATGGAGAAGCGTAGAGAAGGGCCCGCTGAGCCCAGCTGCTTGTCGGATGACAGGGTCTGAAATTTCTGTGATGGGAAGTCTTGAGAAAACATTTGTGGGATCTTTGGCATTTTGGAAGCTTTTTAATATTGTATTGCATTTTTGGCTGTTAAGGAGGCTGGGACACCAACCTGTTCTGTTACCAGATTTTTCGCATTTTTAGTGAGTTCTTTTAGAATACAGTAGGGACAGAAGAAGATTCTCTAATGACCTAAAGAATGTTAGTATGAGCAGCGTTTTTCATCATAATAAGAATTCAATGTTATCTAGAAACTTAAGAAGCAGCAGCAGCAGAACATTTTGTGGGTTACCTAAAAATAAATTGCAGCAAACTTAGGATCTGTTGGCCTAAAGTTCAACTGTTTTTGTTTGAAGGCACCACCTCCGCGCTCATCGACGCGGACAAGTGGGGAGGAGGACGCTGGCTTTCTTTGCATTTACTGGTTTAACGTGGCGGGCGCTGGGTGGTATTAGCGGGACAAACATGATTGGTGGGTTACGGTGGTAAAAGCAGTGGGCAGTGTGGTAGAAGGGGGTGTGTACGCTACCTATAATAGTGTAGCCCGCGGCTGGAACAGTGTCATCGCATACATCATGGCTGCGGTGCTGCAGCTGGTGTTTTGTGGTGGGTTGCTTGTGATCAGTTCACGTTTTCCGCGGACGGCCACAAACCAAGAGGTCAGGGGAGGGTGTTTTGGATGGATGTGGCCGGCACTGCGATCTGATTGTACGTTCCCGTTCAAGAGACGGTTCAAATAGCTTTGGTTGGATCTTCACGCTTGTTATATAGCCAGGTTTGATGGCAACTCCAATCTCAAAGCTGTGGTTGTGGGGGACAGGCCGGGGCAAGCCTGGACACGCAACGTGGGAGCGACTCACCCCGCGTCTCTCTGGCGTACATTGTCCAAAGCAAAGCATCTGGGACGGGAGTTTGGCCCTCTCAACGCCGTTGGACAGGGGATATCTCACGTAAGTCGTGTACCTATGCCTGCGCTAGGTGGACTGGATGATGACGAAGCTGGACCTCCTAGCTTCCAATCTTTGCCCGTGCCTGTGTTGGGTGCGTGCTGCAGATCTCCAACGGGACTGGGAATTCTCAGTCGCGGTTCTCATATGCCTGGTTGTGATTGATGCGCCCCGGGCGCTGCAGCTGCACGATCGCCAAAAACGGGTCCGGAATCCTCAGCGCGTTTCTTTCAATGCCTGGTGTGGATGGGTTGATTTTCCGCCCGAGCATCAGCACTAGACGTGGCAAGCGCCAGCCATGATTGAGAAACCGAAGACAATTCCAATGTACTAAGCTATGTGAAGGCTGAGACAAAGAAGGCAACTTATTACTCTGTCCACCACTTTGACAGATTTCTGGGGACTATGTAGTGATGCATCTAGGAGTCTATGGTGTGTGAGCATGGACAGAGAATGCACATATTCGCCTTCCTCCATGCTTTGCTCAGATTTCTGAGACGGATCTAATGATGGCGGTGGAGTTGGAACCCCGTTTATCTCGTAGAGGTAAGTAGGAATCTGGCCTCGCGGGCATCTCGTGAACCCTGGATGGATATCGATGCATTTGGTTTCCAACAGTCCACTGCTGATGCCTGCTGCTTGTGTGCACTAGGCCAGTTCATGTTCAAATCTTTTTTTTTCTAGGTCTAGAAAAAAGACCAGTACCTTTTCCTTCGAGAGAAACGAAACCAGCCTTTGTGCTGGCATCGACCACCATTTTATAATTTTTTTACTTAAATTCAGTACGCGTCAAAAAACTATGTCTGGGATTCAACTTCGCCCTGTCGAATAAAAAAGGGCGGGAAGCTGTCAGCGTTATAGCTCGTGCCTCAATATGAATCTTGGAACTATTGGGTGCGCGGCTTTCTTTTTCAGTCAAGATATGTGTGCCGTTTAGGTTGGAGCCCACAGTTACCAATGCTTGCGGGCGTTCAGGGGGTGGAGACAGTTCCCTGACGTTGCAGAAGATCCTTCTACTGCTGATGGTGTCCTAAATATAGTTCAGAGGTTGCAGTTTGCTGGTGCAGACAGTGAACGTTGAATTCAGTGTGCTGCAAACATGTGGGGGTTTGTGATGGGATGTGTTTTTTCCTATGAATGGAATAATATGCGATTCGTTGGGGTGAGTGGATTGGAGATGGTGGTTGGGTTTTTGGATTGGTGTCTCGATCTTCTGAGCTGACGATGGATGTTCGGCTCAATGTTTATAAATGTAGTTCAACATTCGGTTTTGGCTGGGGGAGACATGATCGATGAATTGGTTTGTCCTTGCAAGCTTGTGGACTTAGAGATGCGGGGGGACGTTTTTCCACGTTACCAATCCAGATAATGTGCCTTTTAGCTAGAGAAAATGTAGAAAAATGTTTTTGTCGGGAAGTTTGTTTTGGTTTTTTTTTTCCCCCCCCCCTGTTTTCCGACCGTAAAGAGGGTGGTTCATGATTTGTTGGGGTGTAGATCTACTTCAGAATTGCGGCTTTTGCTGGTGCATACAGGACCAATGATCGGGTGTCACGCAAAAACATGTGTGAAACTGTCAGTGTTAAAAAATGGTTTTCAGTTGAAGTTCCTGTTATCCTGAGCTGACAATGTAATTCTGCTTCGATGTGTTTTTTTTGATAATAGAGTTTAAGACATTTGCAGTTATCTGGTATGGACAGTGATCGACGAAAATTTTGCGTCGGCAAGCCTTGTGAGAATGAAAGTAGCATGTGAGAATGTTTTCCGATCAATCTTTGACGGGAGTGTTTGGATGAGTTTCCCCTGTTTTCCTGAATTAGAGGGTGATAGGTTCGTACTTTTGGTGTTGTACATACATCCAGTTCCAGACATTTGCGGCTTGCTAGTGACGAACAGGTTGATGGGGGTTTGTCATCGCAAAAGAATGTGTGAAAATGGGGGTTTTAAATATGTTTTCGTTACACTTGCAGGGTTTGTGGTGGACAATACAAAAATCCTTGTTAAGCGGATGCCAGGATGAGGGCCCTAGAACGGCCATTCGAGGTTCACCGCCAGAGATGAGATCAGGTGATCAAGCCAGAAATTGGCAAACACATTTGACTTGCTGATGGGAGGGTAAAAGCGTACGGCTTCTAAACCTGTTTTCTGGGGCATGTATTTGGTTATCAGATAAGGCAAAGAGTCGGCTGTACCCCGGAAGAGACGCACAATGCCAAGAAATCTGTGGTGGCGACTGTTATGTTACCGGCTGTTAAAGCCATGGAAGAACACCCCCAAAAACATTTCACTTTTTTCAAATGATCACACTCATATGATGCAGGCGAAACTAATTCTTTTACCAGATCGTCTGGACTAGTGGAGGGGTGCGCAACCATTACCGAGAGTGTGCAGAGGCCACCTGGGTTACCAGTGCATAGAATTTGTGACTCGGAATGAGCTACAATTTGACACACAAGCGGAGTAGAGCTACAATGAGGTAGCCGACCAAAAATTGTAAGTGTTTTTCACATTCAGTGCAGTTATCATCAGTCCTGTGACACAGTTGAGTTGTCATTCAAGGGCCAAAATTGATTTGTGCCTTGCAGGGTTGGAGGTCGTTCTACAGTGTGAATTTCTGGAATTTGTCATTCGAGCGCATGCGAAGCAAAGTGTACACAAGAGCGAGTGTTCGAGCAGTAGCAGTTTGAGGGAGACAGTTTGGGGGATCCGATAATGAAGAGGGCTTGACCGTGTGGTAGAGGTGCTGAAGATGTGATTGTGCAGGGTGAGGCAACGCGGGCAGGCAGTGAGGGGTATGAGATAGAATGGGAAGGGTTTGTAATTCCAATTGAAATGTTGACGACGGAGCACGATTTGAATGCGATGGCCTATCCTTGTTGTCATGTTATATGAAGGTTACACCCACTGACTATTCTACTCTTGCAAACTAATTCGTTGGCCAGTAACCAACGGTAAGGTGACTTGTAGGTCATGGTAATATAGCATGACAGAAGAATATCAGAGAGCCACATAGAGAAAAGGTGGAAGGAAAGAGAACGAGATATTTGCCATGATCACTTGAAGAACTAAGTGGGGACCAGACCCAATAGCCACGTCCCTAACTTTCCGCAAATGGTTTGATTGGAGATGCAAGTGTTGAGGGCATTATATGAAAACTCTGATGGGCTTTTCGAAGCCATTGTCGGTGATGGAGCATTCGCAAATGGCACGGCGGGGCTAGGCTTGAAATTGAAGATTATGGTAACAATAATGTGGCAGATCCGGTGGGCTGACGCGCTAGGAAAAAAGTGCCATACGAATACGACCGAATGTTAGGCACACGAACCCTTGGTTGGCTTATCTGCAGAAAAGCCAGAATATGGGCCGAGAGAGAAAGCTCAACTAACGAAGTTACCACCATCTGCAGCAATAGAAGAGAGGAGCGTAGATACCGATCTTGATACATATCGCATACAACATTTCAGAGATCTTCTCGTCTCCCTATGAGAAAGCGATCACCGGGTATTCATGTTCTGTTATAGTGGGTGTGTTTATTTAGTATCCGGTTTTAAGTTGTAAGTGGTCGCGGATCAACTCAGTCTACTCGCCGTGGACACAGCTATGTTGAAATACTTTAACTTACCTGCAGGAGCACCACAAGACACATACGCACGATGACCCCTATGTACAGACACACTTTCTGGGGGTTGGGTGTACTGCCCGGCCTCAGGTATAATCGAAACGCCGAAGGCCTACCTAGGCTTCCAGGAGGTCGCTAGCCGGTTATTACATCCTAAGGCGAGAAGGGGACGGGGTCATCGGCCCGCTCACACTATCCGCTCCAACATGTGCGAGGGACGCCGGGACCAAGCGCACCTCTGCCTCAACAGCAGGAGTATCCGCTCACCCGGGGTCGCTGTGCCGCATCTCTAAATTGTGACATTAACAGAGCTTTCGGGAGGAACTAACGACGCAGTAGGGCCCATAAACCATATCCCCTGCGATTCGTTAGTGCGATATGCCATGACAATCTCAGATCAAAATAAACCAAAAATCCGTAAGCGTGTTATTTATTATATAACCAGACCGCTACCAAGGCCCAACCACCCTCTCTCCAGATGGTCTAAGCCTGCCCGGTTCGTCGCCACAAGATTCAATAGACGGTGTCTCCAAGAGGACCCGACTTAAACATATAATTCATAGTTTAATGAACTAACGTATATCCGGATCATCGATGAGGGGATCACAACGTGATAGTCTAGCATGGCAATCGGACAAGGGTGGAGGGCCCCTGAGAGACTCTAGCAAACTATATAAACATAAAGGATAGCAGGTAAAAGTAGTCAAAAACATTAACAATAACAAGATATTGGACATCAAAATATGATCTACGATAAGACATAACTGAAACCCGACTCTCAATCAAGAAGTAGAGAGAAAGAGTACATTATCGGGAATGATCAGTGATAGTTCCTGGAAGCTCTGCTGCAGACAGAATTGATGTCTGCAGCGTAGTCGTACCTAGGCCTATCGCAGGATGGGGTTCTACCAGAAAGAAGTAAATAACAAGAACAAATAACAAGAAGCAACTAATGCAACCCAAATGCATAAATCATGGCAAAATGTGGTGTAATGTGCTCTAATGCATTACTACTCTAATTTATGGAGGTGGGAGAATATTCGTCTCCAATATTATTGTGTTAATTGACTTGATTGCAAATATCAATGTTCATTATGTAAATTGCGGGTCATGCATGCAATGACTGATCCAGATTCCTTATATTTTTCTGATCATTTCATATATAAATATTTCATAGTTATAGATGATTTTCTATGATTTTCCAAAGTTTATTTACTTTTGCGATTGATTTTAATGCAAATTATTAAAAGGGTTAACATGCTAGCGTTTACACAGAAGTGTACCCAGCTGTTTGCATAGTGGGGCCTGAGTTCAGCACGTCAACCAATCAATGTTGACTGGCCAACGGGTCAAGGGGACCACATGTCATTGACTGGAGCAATCCCAGTCAGCAGTTTTTGAACGGGCAATGAATTCCAAGTGGACCCAGTAGTTGTAAGTAGTTAGTGGTCTATTTATTTAAAGATTTTAAATTAGATCAATTAAGTCTTAAATTAGCGGAGGGGCCTACTGTCTGGGTTAGTAGCTAATCTAAAGATACCAATGGTGGACCCATTGGTCAGTGAGTGGTAGCAAACTAACCACACGGCTAATGGTCCGGGGCCACGTAGTCAGTGACTCGGCCGGAGTCAAAATGCTGGGCGGTGGTGCGCCAGCGACCAAAACTGAGGGCGGGGCGATGGCTAGAGCTCATCAGAAAATTCTTGCGGACATTATTAGGAGCGGCGGATTAGGCCGTTTCGACGAACGATGGGTGCTCACGGAGCGTCCAACGGACCAACATCGGCTGGGTGGTCGCAAAGCACGGCGTCGAGCAGAGGCGGGCCGCGACCAGAGATGGCTTGACGCAGATGATGGCATAGGATGTAGGGGAGGATGAACTGAAGTTATACGGGTTCCTGGGGAACCCAGAACACAAGTAGGTGACCGGACACGAGCTACAAACGGTTGTGGCCCATTTGCTGGGCTTGAAGTGTGGGCACATAGCATGCAATTTCAAAAAATTCCTACGCTAAAGCAAAGATCTATCTAGAAGATGCATAGCAATGAGAGGGGAGGAGAGTGGTCCGACGTCCGCTGCGTTGACCGAAAGCGAAGCATTGACAACGCCCGGTGATGTAGTCGAACTTCTTTCTCGTTTCGAGTACGATCAAGCATGAACGACGCACATCGAGTTCTGCACCCGTTCAGATCGAGGACGTCCCTCGAAACTCTTGATCACAACTAGGTGTGTAGGGAGAGTTTCAGTCTAGCACAAGCGTGTTGACGGTGATGGTGAAGTGATGCACGCAGGGCTTCTCCTAAGCACAACGGAGCTATGAACTGAGGTGTGTTAATATGTGGAGGAGGCCGCCGCACACGGCTAACAGAGTTGGTGTGTCTAGTGGTGCCCCCCCCCCCACATATATATATATAGGTTGGAGGGGAGGAGAGGCAGCCAACGGGGAACGCCCAAGTAGGAGGAATCCTACTTGGCGTCGACCAATTCGGCCTCCCCCCATTTCCTTTTAACCGGTTAGGGGAAGGAAAGAGGGGAGAGGGGGAAGGAAGGGGGAATCCTATCCCTCTCTTTCCTTTCTCTCCCTTTTCCTTCTCCCTTAGGCAGGCCATAGTGGGCGCCACCCAGACCATTGGGCAGTGTGTTTCCCTTATGCCAATAAGGCCCCATATCTTTGCCTGGGGGTGCCGGACCTATTCGGTGACCCGGATGATGTACTCGGTCCTCCCAGAAACTTACGGTGTCCGAATACATCGTCCTATATATCAATATTACCTCTCGACCATTTCGAGAGACTCATTGTATGTCCGTGATCTCCTTCTGGGACTCCGAACAACATTCTGTCACCAAATCACATAACTCATATAATACAAAAGCGTAATCGAACGTCTAAGCGTGCGGACCCTACGGTTCGAAAAACGATATAGACATACGAGACACCCTCGGTCAATAACCATAGCGGAACCTAGATGCTCAATGGCTCCTTACATTATTCAGAAGATCGTATCAGGTCGAACAGTTACGAAACATACGTTAGTCCCTTTTCATTCTGTATGCTACTTGCCGAGATTCGATCGTCGCTATCTTCTACCAGTTCAATCTCATTACCGGAAGTCTCTTTACGTTCGTAATACATCATCCTGCAAACTCTAACTCATTAGCACTTTGTTGCAAGGCTCTTATGATGTTGCATTACCAGAGGGGCCCAGGGGATACCTCTCCGATAACTCGCAGAGTGACAAATCCTAATCCGATTCACGCCCAACCCCAACAAGACACTTTGGGATACATGTAGAGAGGAGCATTCTTTATAACACCAGTACGTTGTGACGTTGATACACACAAGGTATCCTCCGGTATCCGGGGTTGGTTGTTGTTAGTTGCATGATTCATAGTCAAGGGGAATATTGTATTTGACATACAGGAAAGCAATAGCATAAACAAATGATCAACATGCTAAGCTAACGGATGTGTCTTGTCCATCACATCATTTCCAATGGATGTGATCCCGTTACAAATGACAACTATTGTCCATGGTCGCGAAACCTAACCATCTTGATCAACGAGCTAGTCAGTAGAGGCTCAATAGGGACTAGTGTTTTGTCATGTATTCAACATATGTGATTAAGGTTTTCCGGTCAATACAATTCTCGCATTGAATATAGTAAACATTATCATGAAAAGGAAATATAAAATAACAACTTTATTTATGCCTCTAGGGAATATTTCCTTCAGTCTCCCCACTGTGCACTAGAGTCAATAATCTATTCACCATCGCCATGTGACTTAAACACCAATAGTTTCCATCGCCATCACATGTGAATCAACACCATAGTCACATCGCCATGTGATCCAACACCCAAAGGCGTTACTAGAGTCAATAATAATCTAGTTCACATCGCAATGCTGATTAATTCTAAAGAAGTACTAAGGTGTGATTAATGTTTTGCTTTTGAGAGAGGTTTAGTCCAACGGGTATGCACATTCAGATCCGTAGGTATTTTGAAAATTTCTTTGTCTACAAGGCTCTGCACGGAGTAATTTAGCAATTGCTCCCACTTCAATATGATCAGATTGAGACTAGAGTCATCCGGATCAGTGTCTCAAAGCGTGCATCATTGTAACCCTTTGAGGACGATTCTTTGTCACCCAATAACCGAGAGAAACATATCCTTATTCCACTAAGGATAATGTTGCATCGATGTCCAGTGATTCTACATCCCTGGATCACTATGTACCCCCTTGCCAACACGTGGCAAGGCACACATTTGGCTTAGTTTGGTTTTGTGTACCCCCCAACAGCTTGGCAGCTTATAGAAACTATGGCATGAGGCATAGGGACATGACTTTTATTCTCTCATATTTTTCTGCGTCGTCGGGGCCTTGAGTCTTGGAATCAACTTCATACCTTACATCAGGCCAAGAACTCATTCTTGAATGATGCCATTTGGAACTCCTTCAAAATCTTATAAAGGTATGTACTATCGAAGTCTTATCAAACCTCTCTGACTATTTCTATGGCTTTGATGTCAACATGCTAAGCAATGCATCGAGGTCTCCTTTGAAAAAACCTACTTTCAAACACTCCCTTTATGGTTCCAGAAAATCGCTATCATCATTCGATCAACCAAGATATCATCCACATATTAGTCTCAGAAATTGCTACAGAGCTCCACTCACTTTCTTGTTAAATACAGGCTTCTCTTATGAGGAGTGTCGTGTGATGGTTTTCAAAACTATATGATTTGAATCAACTCATCAAAGCGCATTGTTGATCAGATATAGTACTCCGAGATGCTTGCACCAAGTCCATCGAGGATCGCTGGAGCTTGCCACCCTTTGTTAGCACCTTAGGATTGGATATAACTTATGGGCTGCATTCATATACAAACTCTGTGTGTAATAAATCCCCATTAAGGAATGCCGTAGTTTTTGACATCCATTTACCAGATTTCATAAAAAGTGAGGCATGGCCGGCAATTGCTAACATTGATTCAGACAGATTAAGCACGATACGAGTGAGAAACTCATCGTAGTCAAACACCTGTGAAACTATGGTCGAAAACACTTTTTTCGACGATTCGAGCTTTGTAGATTAGTAACACTGACATAGCAGTCTCCGTCTCCTCTAAGACCCATTTATTCTTAATGGCTTGCCGATCACGGGCAAAATCGACACCAAAGTCCATACTTGTTCTCTCAGAAATGGATCCTATCTCAGATTTCATGGGCCCTCAAGCCATTTACTCGGAAACTGGGCTAATCATAGCTTCCTCATAGTTGTAGGTCGTCATGGATTAGTAACATGATTTCCAGATAGGATTACATACACACTTGGTGCGGATGTCGTGCTCTGGTTGAGCGAGGTTCAGGATGTAGACAACTGATCTTGAAGTTTCATGATAATTATCATTGCTTCCTCTTCTAGTTCGTGTAGAAGACGGGAAAGGATTCTCTGATGTGCTACTTGCAAATTAGAGGAAAGGTAGGATAAACAATCAAGTTATACTTTCCTCAACAATTCGATTCGAGGTGAGAAACTCCTACTCTAGAAAGGATCCATTCTAAGCAAACTAAGATATTGATTTCTGGATTCTGTGGGTACGAACGGTGTACCCAATGTTTCTTTTGGGTATCATATGAAAAGACAAACTTCTCGATTGGTTCGAGCGATTAGGATGACGCTTTGAAATCAAAGTGCGCAACCCCAAACTTTAAGAACCGACAGCCTTAGGTTTCTTGCAAACCAAGTTCATACGGTTTCATCCAAAGGATTTAGACGGTGACACTATTTATACGTGAATGTAGCTGTCTCTCACCCTTCATAACCCCAACAAGATCTAAAGGCAAATTCGGGGTAAGAGAAATCAATAGAACGACCATACTCATCAAAGTACAGTTAAGACGTTTCGGACACACCCATTACGCTTGGGTGGTTCAGGTGGCGTGAGTGTGAAAACTATTCCACATTGTTTTAAATGAGCCCAAACTCGTAACTCAAAAATATTCGCCTCCGTGATCAGATCATAGAAACGTTATTTTCTTGTTACGAGGATGTCTTCCACACGTTCATTTGAAATTCTTGAGAACTTTTCAAAAAGTCTTCAGACTTGTGTTTCATACAAGAGATATACCCATTATCTGCTTAAATTATTTGTGTAAGGCAGACAGATAAACGGATTAACCCACCGGAGCTTCAATACTCATCGGACCGCATACATCGGTTTATGTATTATTTCCATAAGGTCATAGATAGCTCCTGTTTCCGCGAACGGAGTTCTAGTTCATCGCCCATGAAGGCTGGGTCGCAAGCATCAAATGATTTATAATCAGAGTGATTCCAAAAAGTCCATCGATAGAGTTCTTCAGCACATTTTACACCAATGGACATTTAACCGGCGTACAGTAGGGCCACAAATATGTTTGCAATTGCATATCAACTTTGATCTTTTGGCATCAATATTAGGAAATGTGTTGATCACACGATGACGAGATCAATAAAACAATACACTGCCGGTGGATGGACCTAGAAGCGTTTGGATTCATGTACATATGAACAACAATTATTTTGACTTAAATGAATACCGTTAGTTGCACATTAAACAGGATCCAATCACATTTATGCCTAACGCAAACACCAAATAACATTTATTTTAGGTGTCAAACACTAATCCCGAAGGTAAAGGGAGTGTGCCGCATGGTGATCATTTTTATCAACCTTGGAAAATCACTTCCAACACACATCGTCAAACGCGCCCTTAATAGTATATGTTCATTTGCAATACTGTTTCGAGTTACAAAGTTGAGCCAATTGAACCGGTATCACAAATACCCAGGGGCTAAATGAACACTAGGTAAAGTACATCATCAATAACATGTATATACAAATCTAATTTGGTTCACTTTGCCATCTTCTTATACCACTCTTATCAGACCAAGTTTTTGGGGGCAGTTCCGCTAAGTGACACATTTTTCACTTGACAGAGTTAACTTACGGATAGTATCAGTTTCCAGTTTGGGTCTAGCTTGGGTTCCTTCACGGAGTGGAACACTTGCTGCCGCCATTCTTCTTCAAGTTCACCGTTCTGTCCTGGCCTTTTTTTGAAAACTAGTGTTTGTTAACAATCAAACACTTGATGCATTTCTTGATTCTACCTTCGCCGCTTTCAGCATCGCGAAGAGCCTGGAAATCGTTTTCCGCCATTCCTTGCTATTATAGGTAAGACGAAGTTCTAGCAACTTGGTGATGTGGAATAGAGAACTCTGTCCAATCACTTATCTATCTGAAGATTAATCCCACTGATTCAAGTGATTGTAAGTACTCAGACATTCGGAGCATATGCTCACTAGCTGAGCTTATTCTCCGCCTCAGAGAAGAACAAGTACTGTCAGAGGTCTCAGACAGCTCGACACGGGCATGATCTGAAATACAATTGAGATCTTGGAACATGTCTATATGACTCCGTGGCGTCAAAACGTTTTTGATAGTCACGGTTTAAAGCCGTAAGCATGGCGCACTCTAAACTATCAAGTAGTAATCAGTGGTGCATCAAGGACATAATTGTCTGTTGCAGCAAAATGGGATAATCCCTCAGAGCCAGGACCCAGTCCGAGCATTCTACTATTCATCTGTCAACTAGTTTCTCTAGGAAATATCAAACAATAAACGGGGAGCTACATCGCGAAGCCTATTTGATCAAGGACATAATTTGCAAAATACCATCAGGATAATTTCATCATAACTTAAGTTCATTATCAAATTACTTAAGAAATCCCACTTGATAGTACACCTTTCAAGTCATCTTAAATGATTACAATGTGATCAAAATCAACTAAACCAGTCCGCTTCATCACGTGAGAGCATAGTCTCCAAGTGATGAATATCTATATGTTGATCATATCTTACTATTGATTCACGTTCGGACACCCATTCAGTCTCCAGTGTTCCTGAGGCCATGTCTGTACATGGTAGGCCTCGTCAAGTTTAACCCGAGTATTCCCCATGTGCAAAATGCCTTGCACTCGGGTATGTACGTACAGAGCCTATCACACCCGATCATCACGTGGGTCTAGCACGATGAACTATCGCAACGGAGCATACTCAGGGAGACACTTTATACCTTGAAAATTTAGTAAGGTCATTTATAATGCTACAGCCGTATAAGCAAAATAGATGCATAAAAAGATAAACATCACCGCAATCAAAAATAGGTGACATGATATGGCCAGTCTATTACATATGTGCTCTTTGATCTCATATCAACAGGCACCGTCATGATCTCCATCGTCACCGGCTTTACACATGATTCATTCCTGTCGCGTCGTGGCGTCTGCACTCCACTATGCTTCTACAACCATTTCGCATAACGCATTAGTGATAAAGGTAAAGGCAATTACAGGCGTTTGCATTCATCATAAAGTGCAACATAAGGCTCCTGCAGTTGCCGAAACTTTACAAAAACATGACCACTCAGACAACACGTATATCAAAGTTCATGGTCTTGACCATGGTCACATCACAACATGCCGCAAAAACCAAGTTAACGTCCTCTACTTTGTTGTGCAAGTTTTACGTGGCTGCTCGGGCTTCTAACAAGAACCGTTCTTACCTACGCATCAAAACCACATAGTGATTTATCAAGTTTGCTGTTTTAACCTTCAACAAGGACCGGTCGCAGTCAAATTCGATCAACAAAGTTGGAGAAAGAAAACAGACACCCGCCAGCACCTTATGGACAAAACTGTGCATATTTGCGGTGGAAACCGGTCCTCAGAACGGTGTCAAGTAAGGTTGGTCAGGGCCCGCTTCATTCCAACAATACCGCCGAATCAAAAATTAATGACATTCGGTGGTAAAGCAGTATGACGATCAAAGCCAACAACTCTTGTGTCCCCAACAGTGGCATTCCTATTCCCTCTCTTCCTTTACGCCTCCCTCTTTTCCTTCTCCCTTAGGACGGCACCTTGGGGGCCCACCAGCCCCTTGTGGCATACGTGTTCCCCAACTTTGGCAATAAGGCCCATATCTTTGCCGGGGGTGACCGGAACCCCTCCGTGAACAGATATGTAACGTACCCTCCGAACACTTCCGGTGTCCGATTACCGTAGTCCTTAGATCAATCGTTAACCTCTCGACCATTTCGAGAAGCCTCGTCATGTACGTGATCTAATTCGGGGACTTCGAACACAACGGTCACCAATCACATAACTAATAAAACAAAAATCGTCATCGAACATTAAGAGTGCGGACCCTACGGGTGCGAGAACATGTAAAAATGACCGAGACACCCTCTGAGTCAAAACATAGACGGAACATAGATGCTCATATTGCTCTAATATTCTATGAAATCTTTATCGTCGAACCGTTTATGAAAACATAGTATTCCTTTGTCATCGGATGTTACTTGCCCGAGGTTCGACGTCGGTATGTCATACCTAGTTCAACTCTCAATTACGGCAAGTTCTTCTTTACCGTTCCGTAAACATCATCCCAAAACTCACTCATTAGTCACTTTGCTTGCAAGGATTCTATGATGTGATTAACGAGAGGGCCCCAGAGATAACCTCTCCGATTACTCGAGTGACAAAAATCTAATCTCATTAGGCGGCCAACCTACCAAGACACCTGTGGACTATACCTGTAGAGCTCTTATAATCACCCAGTTACGTTTTGCCATTGATTAGCACACAAGGCATTCCTATGGTATCCGGGTAGTGCATGATCTCATAGTCAAAGGAATATGTATTTGAACATATATGAAAGCAAGAGCCAATAAAATGAATGATCAACAGCTAAGCTAACTGATGTGTCTGTCAAACTCATTCTCCTAATGATGTGATCCCTTTATCAAATGACAAACTATGGTTATTGAAATTCTTAATCATCTTTGATCAACGAGCTAGTCAAAGTAGAGGCGCACTAGGACTCAGGGTTTTTGTCTATGTATTACACAGATAGGTTCCGGTAAGACAATTCTAGCATGAATAAAAACATTTATCATGATAAGGAAATATAAAAATAACAACTTTATATGCCTCTTAGGGCATATTTCTTCCATGGAAGCTCATGGGGCGGCGGACGGTCGGTGCTAGCTTGGGATCGGATTTGAGAGGGGAAAAAGAGAGGAAAGGGGGCGGTTGCCACCGAGCGGTGGCGCACGGTTGCCGTTGGAGGTATAGGCTAAGGGTCGCCCAGACTCGTCGAAGATCGCCAACGGGGCAGAGGTTTGAAGACGACATGGATCCAGAATTGGAGAGGCTCCCCGGCTCGAATCGTTGGTGTAGGCGAGGCAAGCGGAGCACGGCGGAGCGATGGACACCATTTTAGGCATCGGGAGTGGGTGGGCACGATGGACAAGAAAGGTGTTGGAATATGCCCTAGAGGTAAAATAAAGTGGGTATTATTTAGTTCCTAATAATGATAAAAGTTTATTATTCATGCTAGAATTGTATGATTGAAAACTTAAAATACATTAGCCAACATACCAGTCCACAAGAGGCCTCTACTAGACTAAATAGCTTGTTGATATGGTTAAGGTTCCTGACCAAGACATGAGTGTCTTTTGATTACAGGATCACATTCATTAGGAGAATGATATGATAGAACAAGACCCATCAGTAGAGAGCAAGGATCGTTCAGTTTATTGCTACTGTTCCCTTAAATGTCAAATAATATTCCTTCGACCATTGAGATCATGCAAGCACGGATACCGGAGGGAATTTCCTTGGTGCTATCAAACGTCACAACAAACTGGGTGATCATAAAGTATCTCTACAGGTATCTCCAAGGTGTTTGGAGTTGGCTTGAAGCGCGATTCGGATTGTCACTCTGTATTGACGGAGTGTATCTCTGGGCCCTCTCGGTATACAACATCACAAGAAGCTTGCAAGCAAAGTGATAAGGAGTAGTTACAAGATGAGGGTATTACGGAATGGGTAAAGAGCCTTACCGGTGGGTAACGAGCTTGGACTAGCTATGTATGAAGATCACCGATGACGAATTTCACAGGCAAGTAAATTACCGATGGACAAAGTGAAATAGTATTTGTAATAAAGGTCCGACCGATAAAGATCTTCGTAGAATATGTAGGAACCAATATGGGCATCCAGGTCCCGCTATTGGTTATTGACCGGAAAAGCGTCTCAGTCATGTCTACATCATTCTCGAACCCGTAGGGTCCGCACACTTAACATTGTTGACGATATAGTATTATATGAGTTATATATGTTGGTGACCGAATGTTGTTCGGAGTCCCGGATGAGATCACGGACATGACGAGGAGCTCCGGAATGGTCCGGACGTAAAGATTGATATATAGGATGATATGGTTGGGCCAAGCGGTAAGGCCCACGGTGCTTTAGGTCGATGCAAAAAGAAATTTTGCGGAGGTCAGGGACCAGACGCCAGGGACCGTGGCGTCTGGTACTGGAAACCAAGAAGGACTCTTCCTTGCGTTTCAAACCGACTTTGAGGAGACTCTTTCTCCAAGAAATGACCTCAGGGCTCAACATATAAATAGAGGAGCAGGGCTAGCCCTTGGGGGACACCACGATTCACCAAGCCGTGTGCTGGCGCCCCTCTCCCTCTAGTTCGTCCTTCGTCCTAAATCCGTTGTGCTTGGCGAAGCCCTGCGGAAATAGTTTCACCACCACCGGCACCACGCCGTCATGCTGTCGGAACTCATCTACTACTACGCCTCTCTTGCTGGATCGAGAAGGCGAGGACGTCATCGAGCTGAACGTGTGCTGAACGCGGAGGTGCCGTACGTTCGGTACTTGATCGGGTCGGATCGTGAAGGTGTACAACTATATCAACCGCCTTGATAAACGCTTTCGCTTAGTGATCTAGAAGGGTATGTAGATGCTCTCCCCCTCTCGTAGCTATACATCTCCATGGATAGATCTTGCGTGTGCGTAGAAATTTTTTGTTTTCCATGCAACGTTCCCCAACAGAAGGACATGGCAACAACGGATCGGGTCTGTGTTGCGGGGAGGAGAACGGCGTGAGGGGGCAGGGGATGGAGAGCTAGGGTTCGTCCACGGTGTCGAGTGGGTCCTTATCCATCCAGGGAAGCCACATGATGGTCGCCGCATAGCCATCCTGGCCACAGACGCATGTGCGGCGTCAACCTCCCCCGCGGTGAACATAAGGTTGAAGAAGGTGGCTTAGCAGGCTGGGCCTCACTGTACACTTGCGGCCCAAGTGCACAGTAGGGATCTTATTTTTTTCTGTTTCTTTTTTCTTATTTCTTATTATTTTAGCTATCAAATGAATTTAGTTAAATGTGAAACTTGTCATATAATTATAATGCAATATTATGAGTATGCACACAACGTTCCAGGCCATTTGCAAACATTCAAATTTTGGTTTTTATTTATTTGACTTAAATAATTGATGTTGGCCCTGTTAATTTGTTGCTAGGGGCATTTTGTGTGAGCATCGGTGTCGCCGGTAGGTCCAACCTGACGGAGCGTCATTGTTTGAAGCCGCATGTGAAGTCTGCTTCTGCTCAGGCCGATTTGGCCGGGTACCGTTAAGTAATAAAGCTTTGCTTTTTCTAAAAAAAAAGGACCAAGCTGTGTTGTTTGCTGCTCTTGATTGCGTCGTACTAGGCTGCTTCTTAGGTGAAGAACATCTTCCAATTCCTGGTTGGAGATAATCAAAGACTTTGATGGGACGAATTTGAAGTTTTCATTGTCCATATCCATTGCCTACTGGTGCCACACGTGCTGCCCGAGACACATCTGAAGAGCTCGCCGTCGCCTCTGCCCCTGAGACATGTTTCAGTCTCTTCTGTTTATCAGGTTCTCCCTGTTCCTTCACTGCCAATTTTCTTTACTCTCTGTTGCTTCTTTATGGTTAGATTAGAGCAACTCCAACCAGCCGACCCAAACGGACGGCGATTTTGTTCGTTTGGACCCTCCGGTGTCCGAATACCGTCGTCCTATATATCAATCTTTACCTCTCGACCATTTCGAGACTCCTCGTCATGTCCGTGATCTCATTCGGGACTTCGAACAACATTCGGTCACCAAATCACATAACTCATATAATACAAAATCGTCATCGAACATTAAGCGTGCGGACCCTACGGGTTCGAGAACTATGTAGACATGACCGAGACACCTCTCTGGTCAATAACCAATAGCGGAACCTAGATGCTCATATTGGCTCCTACATATTCTATGAAAATCTTTATCGGTCGAACCGTTATGACAACATACGTTATTCCCTTTGTCATCGGTATGTTACTTGCCCGAGGTTCGATCGTCGGTATCTTCATACCTAGTTCAATCTCATTACCGGCAAGTCTCTTTACTCGTTCCGTAATACATCATCCCAAAACTAACTCATTAGTCACTTTGCTTGCAAGGCTTCTTATGATGTGCATTACCGAGAGGGCCCAGAGATACCTCTCCGATACTCGGAGTGACAAATCCTAATCTCAATTCAGGCCAACCTAACAAGACACCTTTGGATATACCTGTAGAGCATCTTTATAATCACCCAGTTACGTTGTGGCATTTGATAGCACACAAGGCATTCCTATGGTATCCGGGAGTTGCATGATCTCATAGTCAAAGGAATATGTATTTGACATATATGAAAGCAATAGCAATAAAACTGAATGATCAACATGCTAAGCTAACTGATGGGTCTTGTCCATCACATCATTCTCCTAATGATGTGATCCCGTTATCAAATGACAACTCATGTCCATGGTTAGGAAATCTTAACCATCTTTGATCAACGAGCTAGTCAAGTAGAGGCTCACTAGGGACTCAGTGTTTTGTCTATGTATTCACACATGTATTAAGGTTTCCGGTCAATACAATTCTAGCATGAATAATAAACATTTATCATGAATAAGGAAATATAAAATAACAACTTTATTATTGCCTCTAGGGCATATTTTCTTCATGAAGCTCATGGGGCGCGACGGTGGTGCTAGCTTGGGCTCGGATTTTGAGAGGGAAAAAGAGAGGAAAGGGGGCGGTTGTCACCGAGGTGGCGCACGGTGGCCCGTTGGAGGTATAGGAGCTGCAGGGTCGCCAGAATCGTCGAAGATCGCCAACGGGTGCAGAGGTTGAAGACGACATGGATCCAGCATTGGAGAGGCTCCCGGCTCGAATTCGTTGGTGTAGGCGAGGCAGCGGAGCACGGCGGAGCGGATGGACACCATTTTAGGCATCGAGGAGCTTGGTGGGCACGAGGACAACGAAGGTGTTGGAAATATGCCCTAGAGGTAATAATAAAGTGGTTATTATTATATTTCCTTAATCATGATAAAAGTTTATTATTCATGCTAGAATTGTATTGATTGAAAACTTAAATACATAAGCAAATACCAAGTCCCAAGTAGGCCTCTACTAGACTAGCTTGTTGATATGGTTAAGGTTTCCTGACCATAGACATGAGTTGTCATTTGATAACAGGATCACATCATTAGGAGAATGATATGATAGACAAGACCCATCCGTTAGATTAGCATATGATCGTTCAGTTTATTGCTACTGCTTCCTTAAATGTCAAATACATATTCCTTCGACCATGAGATCATGCAACTCACGGATACCGGAGGAATACCTTGTGTGCTATCAAACGTCACAACACAACTGGGTGATCATAAAGATGCTCTACAGGTATCTCCGAAGGTGTTTGTTGAGTTGGCGTGAATCGCGATTCGGATTTGTCACTCTGTATGACGGAGTGTTATCTCTGGGCCCTCTCGGTAATACAACATCACAAGAAGCTTGCAAGCAAAGTGACTAAGGAGTTAGTTACAAGATGATGTATTACGGAATGGGTAAAGAGACTTACCGGTAACGAGATTGGACTAGCTAGGTATGAAGATACCGATGATCGAATTTCAGGCAAGTAACATACCGATGGACAAAGTGAACTATGTATTTGTAATAAAGGTCCGACCGATAAAGATCTTCGTAGAATATGTAGGAACCAATATGGGCATCCAGGTCCCGCTATTGGTTATTGACCGGAAAAGCGTCTCAGTCATGTCTACATCATTCTCGAACCCGTAGGGTCCGCACACTTAACATTGTTGACGATATAGTATTATATGAGTTATATATGTTGGTGACCGAATGTTGTTCGGAGTCCCGGATGAGATCACGGACATGACGAGGAGCTCCGGAATGGTCCGGACGTAAAGATTGATATATAGGATGATATGGTTGGGCCAAGCGGTAAGGCCCACGGTGCTTTAGGTCGATGCAAAAAGAAATTTTGCGGAGGTCAGGGACCAGACGCCAGGGACCGTGGCGTCTGGTACTGGAAACCAAGAAGGACTCTTCCTTGCGTTTCAAACCGACTTTGAGGAGACTCTTTCTCCAAGAAATGACCTCAGGGCTCAACATATAAATAGAGGAGCAGGGCTAGCCCTTGGGGGACACCACGATTCACCAAGCCGTGTGCTGGCGCCCCTCTCCCTCTAGTTCGTCCTTCGTCCTAAATCCGTTGTGCTTGGCGAAGCCCTGCGGAAATAGTTTCACCACCACCGGCACCACGCCGTCATGCTGTCGGAACTCATCTACTACTACGCCTCTCTTGCTGGATCGAGAAGGCGAGGACGTCATCGAGCTGAACGTGTGCTGAACGCGGAGGTGCCGTACGTTCGGTACTTGATCGGGTCGGATCGTGAAGGTGTACAACTATATCAACCGCCTTGATAAACGCTTTCGCTTAGTGATCTAGAAGGGTATGTAGATGCTCTCCCCCTCTCGTAGCTATACATCTCCATGGATAGATCTTGCGTGTGCGTAGAAATTTTTTGTTTTCCATGCAACGTTCCCCAACAGAAGGACATGGCAACAACGGATCGGGTCTGTGTTGCGGGGAGGAGAACGGCGTGAGGGGGCAGGGGATGGAGAGCTAGGGTTCGTCCACGGTGTCGAGTGGGTCCTTATCCATCCAGGGAAGCCACATGATGGTCGCCGCATAGCCATCCTGGCCACAGACGCATGTGCGGCGTCAACCTCCCCCGCGGTGAACATAAGGTTGAAGAAGGTGGCTTAGCAGGCTGGGCCTCACTGTACACTTGCGGCCCAAGTGCACAGTAGGGATCTTATTTTTTTCTGTTTCTTTTTTCTTATTTC
Source organism: Thinopyrum elongatum (assembly GCA_011799875.1). NCBI lineage: Eukaryota > Viridiplantae > Streptophyta > Magnoliopsida > Poales > Poaceae > Thinopyrum > Thinopyrum elongatum. Next base: position 612,913,656 of record CM022299.1, on the reverse strand, counting down.
TTATTATTTTAGGTATCAAATGAATTTAGTTAAATGTGAAACTTGTCATATAATTATAATGCAATATTATGAGTATGCACACAACGTTCCAGGCCATTTGCAAACATTCAAATTTTGGTTTTTATTTATTTGACTTAAATAATTGATGTTGGCCCTGTTAATTTGTTGCTAGGGGCATTTTGTGTGAGCATCGGTGTCGCCGGTAGGTCCAACCTGACGGAGCGTCATTGTTTGAAGCCGCATGTGAAGTCTGCTTCTGCTCAGGCCGATTTGGCCGGGTACCGTTAAGTAATAAAGCTTTGCTTTTTCTAAAAAAAAAGGACCAAGCTGTGTTGTTTGCTGCTCTTGATTGCGTCGTACTAGGCTGCTTCTTAGGTGAAGAACATCTTCCAATTCCTGGTTGGAGATAATCAAAGACTTTGATGGGACGAATTTGAAGTTTTCATTGTCCATATCCATTGCCTACTGGTGCCACACGTGCTGCCCGAGACACATCTGAAGAGCTCGCCGTCGCCTCTGCCCCTGAGACATGTTTCAGTCTCTTCTGTTTATCAGGTTCTCCCTGTTCCTTCACTGCCAATTTTCTTTACTCTCTGTTGCTTCTTTATGGTTAGATTAGAGCAACTCCAACCAGCCGACCCAAACGGACGGCGATTTTGTTCGTTTGGATCGACCCGGCGGACACCCATATCCGCTTTCGCGTTTGGGTCGGCGCTTGCGCCCAACGCTGGCCCGACCCAATTTTGAGGTCGCGCGAAAAAAAGATACCATAAATATTTTGAAAATAAAAAACATTAATTAAACATTAATGCCGGCCACAAAGGCCGGCGAGAGTCCACGAGTCCACTTTACATTAAGTAAAAACATTTAATAAAACTAAAAACTAGGAGGAGGCACAGTGCCCTAGGCATCCTCGTTGTCGTCGTCAGCGCCGGTGAGGTCGATGAGCGTCGGCGCCGGGCCAGCCCAGGGGAACGCCATCTCCCAGGCTGTGGTGATGTCCTCCATCGCTGGCTGTACCGCCGCCGGCTAGGCTGCCCCACCGCGGGCACGACGCTCCTCCTCCTCCGCCTTGCGGCGCTCCTCCTCCGTGTCGCGCTCCAACTGCTCGAGCCGCTCGCCCTCGCTGCGCTCCTCCGCCATCCTGCACTGCCGCCAATGCTCCAGGTAGATCTACTCCTGCGCCGGCGTCACCCAAAGCCAGACGGGTGGCGCGCTGACCCACTCGCGCACGTACCCCTCCCATGTGTAGTGCTCGGGCTTGATGGGGGTCGGCGCCGGCTCGGCCTTGACGGGGGACGGCGGCATCAGCAGCAGAAGGACGCAGTCACCGACAGCGGAGAGCACCATGGCCTCTGACAGGCGCGCCTAGTACGCCGCCTGCTCCTCCTCCGTCTTGCGCCGCTCTTCCTCCTCTCTTTCATGGAGGGCAGCCGCCAGCGCCACCTGGTAGGCAGCCTCCGCCTCCTGGTCCTTGTCGCACACGACAAGGGGTGGCGGGGTGCCAGCCCGCACACTGCTCCTCGTGCTCGAACGCGAACCAGACCTCCCAATCGGGAGAGTTTGCTGCGTAGGCGGGGTCGAGGCGCTGCTCCGGCGTCAGCTGCTACCGCCGGCGCCGCACCTCCTCCGTGTGCGCCCGTGCCATCCGCGGCACCGCCGGCACTGGGATCCTCTCCGGACCCAAGTGCCAGTCATGTGGCAGCGTGACGTCGGGATACGGGAGGGGGACGCGGTGCTCCCAGTGCCACCTCGCCTGGTGCACTGGGACGCTTATCCGCTGCCGAGGCGGGCGGGAATACGCCGGCGAAGGCGGGGGGGGGGGGGGGGGGCGCGAAGGTCTGGCGGGGGCCTTGCCCTTGTTCTTGCTAGAGAAGAAGCCCATGGTGGCTAGGGCTGTCGCCAACGGGGGAGCAGAGGGGTGGCTGGATGGGGATGGGCATCTGGAAGAGGATGAGGACGCCCCCCCCCCCACACGCTCTGATTAAAAAAGGCTGCCCGCTGTCGCTGACGCGTGGGCCCGTGGTCGGCGGTCGTCATTAATAAAGACGCGGGAGGTAGTTGACCGGCCGCCATGTGGGGACGCGGTGGACACCGAGAGGACGCGCGGCGCGTGCGCGCCGACGCATTTTAGGCCTAAATTTGGGCTGAAAATGGGTCCGCGCGAACGCGTTTTGGGAATGGGTCCGCGCATTGGGCCATCACTTTTGTCCGCGGCGACCCAAACGGATGGCGGCGGACTAAATGGGTCATCGTGTTGGAGTTGCTCTTACTATCATTTATACTACATGAATTTTCCTGATCGCCGGAGGGGCAGGCAGCACCTATCAATACCGAACCGCCGGCCTCCTGGGGCCATCGGGGGGGTTGCTCGTGAGCGCTCGGTGTCTCTCATCCATAACCTAGCCATGGCAGGGGAGAGGGGCTCCTCGTCGCGATCCAGTGGAGGAGACGAGGTTGATCTAGAAAAGATGTTGAAGAACATGGAACTGCTGGACGAAGAACTGGATGATGTGGTCATTGGGAAGGAGGAGGCGCAGAAATTCAAAGCGGAGGCCAGATGGCTTGCGATAGCCCGGGTGAATACGGATAGACCCTTTAGCCCCACGGCATTCTTTGACAACATGAAGTTCATCTGGGGGCTGGCTCAAACACCGAAATTCCGTGAAGCAGGGGAAAATCTGTTCATCATCCAACTCTTCTGCCTTGGGGATTGGAGGAAGGTTGTGCATGGAGGTCCTTGGCTCTTTAGGGGCCTGGGAGTGATTATCGAGGATTACGACGGCACGACGGATCCTGAAACGGTGGTTCTGGATGGCCTGTATGTGTGGGCGCAAATCCACAGGATCCCAGAAGTCTATCGCCAGGAACCAGTGGTTGATGTGCTAGCTCGAAGGATAGGTAAAGTCAGGGAGGATCAGCTTCGACCTACCCTGTACTATGAGGGAGATTATGTTCGTGTCCATGCTAGGGTTCTTACTGCAAAACCCTTAACTCGCTTCATTCCTCTCACGGTGGAGGGAGAGGGAACACGTATGCTGGTTGTTAAATATGAAAAGATCCCCTTCTTTTGCCAGATATGTGGTTTCATGGGTCACAGTTATGAAGAATGTGGCAATGGTGTGTGGAAAGAGGAGGATAAAAAGTGGGGCAAGTGGATGATTGCCAAACGACGCACAGTACAATATTCTCAGCCGTCCAGTGCTTTTGGTCCTCGGGGCGGAAGGGGTCGTGGCCGCGGTACTGGAGGCCGCGGGTTTGGTCCAGCTCGTGGACGTGGTGATGGCAGAGAGCCGGCAAGGAATAATGCTGCGCCTGCAGCAAGTTCAGAGGAGAATAAGGGTAAAGCAGCTGATGCAAATATTGACAGCACTGGGAAGGAGGATGTTACAGTAGATAAAGCAGATAAAGGGGCTGCATCCAACTTGGTACAATCATCTAGCGAGGGCTCAGATCAGGTTGAGCCCAGAGGGGATAAAGTGCAGATCAGCGAGCAGGTCACAACCGAGATGATAGCCGTCAAGAACTCTAAAAGGTGTTCTCAGGACAACAACCAGAGACTTGCTAATAGCATCGCTGCGAGTGAGCAGAATTTGGAGGAGGGAAAGAACGGAGGCACCATAGTTGCTATTAACAGCACATCACCGGGGATCCCCCCGCTGCCTCATGTCTATGTCTCACCTCGCAAGAACAACAAGAGGCCGAAGAAAACACAGGAGAATCAAGGGGGTGGAGGCGACAAGAAGGATAAGCAGTTAACCAATGCAGTATCGGCGGGCTCCTCCGAGGAGCGCCGCCGGGCACAATGAGTATAATAAGCTGGAACTGCCGAGGTGCGGGTAAAGCCTCGACAGTTCGAGAACTCCGTGAGATCACGGGGAAATTTGCCCCTACCGTGCTTTGTATTCTTGAGACCCAAATTGAGAAGGCAAGGGTAGAAAGTTTAGCTAGCTCGATAGGCTATGATAAAGCTTATGCTATTGACAGTACTGGTAGAAGTGGTGGTATTGGCATCTTTTGGAACAATTCAACAAATATTGAGTTTTTGGGTTATTCTGTGTACCATATAGATTGCAAGGTCGATCTTGGCAGTGACCCATGGAGGCTAACTGTGGTCTACGGAGAGGCCCAGACCCATTTACGCCATCAAACATGGAATGTTATCAAGGGGATAAGTAGCTCTAGCGACCTTCCTTGGCTGTGTATTGGAGATTTCAATGAAGTATTACGCCCAGAAGAACACGAAGGGTTGGTCAGAGGAGCAATGCTCAAATACAAGGTTTTCGAGATGTGGTTGACAGTTGCAGGTTGGTCGACTTGGGATTTAAAGGCAGATTCTGGACTTTTGAAAAGGTCAGTGGGGGGTCGTATACGCGTGTCAGACTGGATAGAGCTCTCGGATCAACCGAATGGGGTGCGCAATTTCCGTTAGCAAACCTGAGTCACTTGACGGCTGCCACATCTGATCATTCACCGATTCTGCTAGAGCTGAATGGAGAGACTGAAGGGAGAAGGACGAGCCCCCTGTTTCGGTATGAGGTGGCTTGGGATACACATGAGAGTCTGAAAGGCACTATATTGGAATCTTGGTCTGCTAATCAGGCGAGCGGCAGAGTTGATGATTTAAAACAAAAACTCGCTGCACTCTCTTGTAGATTGAAATCATGGAACAATGACACGTTTGGTTAGGTCAGGAAGGAGATAAAAAATTTGAAGAGAGAGCTGGAGAGATTGCGGTCGGATCCCGCAAGAACGGGGCCGTGCCACGCTGAGATAAAAATCAACGAGAAACTAGTTGAGCTATATCACAGAGAGGAGGTACTATGGAGACAGCGATCGAGGATCAACTGGTTGGCTAAGGGGGACAAAAATACAAATTTTTTCCGTCTTAGGGCGAGCATGAGAAGAAAGAAGAATATGATCAAGGCGCTGTCAAATTCTCTTGGTGTGATGGTTGATGATCCGGCTGAGTTGAAGGAGCTGGTTTCAAATTTTTACAAGGATTTGTACACATCCGAGGGCGTTCAGAACATGGAGGCGGTACTTTCTCATGTTCCCAGAAAGGTGACTAGTGCGATGAATGATATGCTATGTGCTGCATACACAAAAGAGGAAGTGAAGGTGGCCCTTTTCCAGATGTTTCCCACGAAGTCACCGGGCCCGGACGGGTTCCCGGCGCACTTTTATCAGAGGCACTGGGACGTTTGTGGGGAGGAGGTGACTAATGCTGTTCTTCGGATTGTGAAAGGAGAGGAGAGCCCAGAATGTATCAACGATACTTTTCTGGTTTTGATCCCGAAGGTAATGAATCCAACGCTCTTAACTCAGTTCAGGCCTATAAGTTTATGTAATGTCCTTTACAAAATAGCTTCGAAAGTGGTAGCAAACAGGCTTAAACAAGTACTTCCGGAGATCATATCAGAGGATCAGTCTGCCTTTGTCCCTGGAAGGTTGATTATGGATAATATTATCAGCGCTTATGAATGCTTACACTTTATGAAGAGGAGCAAGTCAAAGTCAAATAGCTACTGTGCTCTTAAGCTGGATATGATGAAGGCCTATGATAGGCTTGAGTGGTCATATTTGGAGGCAATAATGGGTAAGCTAGGCTTCTCACAGCAATGGATTCAGATTGTAATGGGCATGATCAAATCTGTTTCTTTCTCGGTGCTCTTTAATGGGGAGAAGCTTGAGCAGTTTAAACCGACTAGAGGAATTCGACAGGGAGATCCAATTTCCCCCTATCTCTTCTTGATCGCAGCGGAGGGCCTTTCGTGCCTCTTGAAGTCCAGTTCTCGATCATCCAGTATTGTGGGAGTTAAGGTGGCGCCGACAGCCCCGGTTGTCCACCACCTTCTCTTTGCTGATGACAGCCTGCTGCTGTTTAAGGCGAGTAATGAAGGGGCGGTTGCAGTGTCAAACCTGTTGGAAACTTACTGTAATGCGTCAGGACAGAGGGTTAACAATAATAAATCTTCAATTTTTTTCAGCAAGGGCTGCCCTCAGCTAGTGCGAGATTCTATAAAGGGAACTCTAAATGTGCAGAATGAGCAACTCAGTGAGAGGTATTTGGGCATGCCGACAGATGTGGGATCCTCTAGAAATGGCACATTCAAATATTTGAGAGATAGGGTTTGGGAGAAGGTCAAAGGGTGGATGGAGAAGTTATTATCATATGCAGGAAAGGAAGTCCTCATCAAAGCTGTGGCCCAGGCTATCCCGGTTTACTCGATGGCGTGTTTCAGATTGCCACGGGGAATTTGTGAGAGTATAACATCGACTATTCGTCAATTTTGGTGGCGGAGCAAAAGAGGTAAAAGGAAGCCATGCTGGGTATCTTGGGACGTATGTACAAGACCGAAAAATCTGGGAGGTCTAGGATTCCGTGATATGGAGCTCTTCAATCTGTCCATGTTGGCAAGGCAAGCGTGTCGCATACTTCAAGAACCGGGAACACTTAGTGCAAGAATTTTGAAGGCAGTGTACTTCCCTTCTTGTTCTCTTATGGAAGCAAATCTTGGACCTCGCCCGTCGCAGATTTGGAGGGGAGTTTTGGATGGAAGGGACATCTTGTCACAAGGAATTATAAGAAGAATTGGTTCCGGTGAACAAACTAGTATATGGGAACATAACTGGATACCTAGGGAGGGGCTCATGCGACCACTGTCCTCTCTGGTTGCCGATCCTCCTAGTATGGTATCGGATCTGATACATGCATCATCCGCATCCTGGAGGGAGGAAGTCGTGAGGTCGATTTTTGTTCCTTTTGATGCTGAAGCTATTTTGAGAATACCCCTTTGCACACGGAGGATGAATGATTTCTGGGCATGGGGGGCTGATCGCCGTGGACGCTTCTCTGTTAGCTCGGTATATAAGTTGCTGGTGAAGACGAAGATTCAAAGAGAAAACTGGCTAGAAAATGTTCAGGGTCAGTCGAACACCCGAGCAGAAGAACAGAACTGGGCGCGTTTATGGAATACGTCTGTACCTTCAAAGCTCAGGAATTTTTTGTGGAGGCTGTCTCTAAACTCGCTACCCACTTTTGATGTGCAGCATCACCGGAATATGTCTACAGGTTTTGTATGCTCAATTTGTTCAGTAGATGACAATTGGAGGCACGCACTGTTGGACTGCATGATGGCAAGGAGTGTGTGGTCTCTAGCAACAGAGGAGATGGTAGAACACATGACAGCAAATAAGGAGACGGATGCAAAGAAGTGGCTGTTTTTGATGCGGGAAACTTTGTCTCATGAGAACTTTACGGAGATGGTGGTGACGTTATGGGCAATCTGGAAGGCGAGAAGAAAAGTTATACATGAGGATGTCCATCAGAGCCCCCTCTCTACTCATCATTTCATCAGGTCATATCTTGCTGATTTGGATATTTTGGCGAAACCAAGCACTGGTCATTCAATTAGTGCACCACCGAGACCGTCGGGATGGATTGCACCACCGGCAGATCATGCAAAATTCAATACAGATGCAGCAGTAAAAAGGGATGGTAGCCATGGTGCAGTAGCTGTGGTGTGTCGAAACTCAGCTGGAGTTTTTCTTGGCGCATCCTGTATCAGTTTCAGAAATTTGTCGGACCCAGAAACACTTGAAGCTTTGGGAGTTAGAGAGGCTCTTGCTTTAGCAGAAGACCTGTATGAGAAGAAGATTCACGTTGCCTCGGACTGCATGACAGTTGTGGATGGGGTAAAACACAGATCATCGGCGGAATATGGAGCGATAATACGTGAAATCATAGATCATTCCACTGTTTTTACTTCTTATAATATAGTCCATGAGTATAGGACCTCGAACTTCGAGGCTCACAGTCTCGCTAAGCATGCTCTTATGCTCGGGTCTGGCCGCCATGTTTGGTTAGGGCAGCCCGATGATCTACTATTCATTCCTGTAAACATTGCTATGATTGAATAAAGCTTGGCGAGAGTGTCTCAAAAAAAAAAATTATACTACATGATGACTATTCTTGCTTGCTTAATTACCTTGATTATGCTCAGAGAGAGTGTTTTATGAGTATTTGGCCCACCTTGATACATTAGCACGTTATGAGCTTTTCACTGTATTGTGGACCACTTTGTTTGAACACTTCTAATTAGCACAAAGAACACAAGAAACTAATGGACCATTATTCCACTAAATCACAGGTTTGTAATAAATCTTTGTATTGAACCCTTGCATTCTGCATCGCAACTTACCTGAAGATCAACAGTGTCAATGATGCTTTGATCAACTACATTTTCTGCACATGTGTCAACAACGCTCAGTCCATCATTTTTAATCATAGTAATAAGCTATGCCTTCTAATATTTTGGCATGCTCACAAAATGTTGTTGCCAAAAATGGTGTAAAATGCATGTCAAAGTAAACAAATGCAGAGTTATGCCACAAGGAATCAAGGTACGATACATACATAGATCTAACAAACTAAACCAGCTGTTATGGAATAACCAACTCACCATCTATCCAAATTTTACAGCATGTACGGTGAGTATGGCCACATCAAATTATGCTACAAGTAAGATACGTGCTCCACTGCCTTCCATGCCGGTTACATATATAGTATTGCCTATAGCAGTAATCACTACGTTGGTCTCCATCTATTGTAATTGAGAAACATTCTCATACTTCTATGTGCTTTCAGTAGAACAAAACCAAATATATATTTGAGTGAATAAATTCTATATCCTGCACGTATTGTATTACTATTTTCTACTACTTATTGGTCAGATATATTGTTGAGTATAAAGTGGGACACCATATATCCATGTCACAGTAGTCGAAGAAGACACCCCTCCAAATAACATGAAATAGATTATGCCAAGGTATGGTTCGTGCAATCAATACAATATATATTTACACCACTAATAATTTGAATAATTGCCTCTATATGAAAGCTATCTTATTGTTGCTTATCGTTACCTCTAAGAAATCTCATATTATTGATTCCAATTTGTTAACAAAAAAATCCCGCTGCAACGCGCGGGGCATCAACTAGTAAACATGAACAATTGGACTACTGAACACAAACAAACAAGAATGACGGTTCCATCCTCGTCTGTGTAAGGCAAAAGGACCGTGACCAGTTTTCTCCTCCCTCTGCCGGCGAGACCACGGGTTGTCCTCCTCCGTGTTTACTTGGGCTCTGTCCTCCTCCGCCTCTCTAATGACGGGTGGGGAAGAAGATCTCGGTTCTCCACCTTAGTTGTGTAGTTAGGGCAAGGATGTGTGTTTCACTCGTTGTCGTTTGGATAGCAGCGACCTTGGCCATTGGAATAATTTTCCCCCGGACCATGCTCCATCTTGTTAGCGCCATGCCGGCGAGGTCGAGAGATTAGTCGGAGATTGTCTTCTATTGTTTCTTTGGTGCAGTAGATCTGGTATTCCCTGCTGGGCGAGTGGTGGTTCCCTGAGCAGCACCGTCCATTTGTGTGGAAAGGTGACGGTCCAAGAACTGAGATGGTGGTCCGTGGATGGCGGTTCATATGATGTGCCTCGACGATATCGACAACAAGCAGCGGTTCCTGGATGCGAGTACGGGGCTGTCCCCTGTCAACGCGCCACAACAAGTTCGACTCCACAAACGGCGGGCCTCGCAATTGACTCACAAAGCTCAATCAAGCAATGGCAATTCCTCAACTCCGGCAATGACATGTGGCAGCGATGGCAATAAAAAGAAATGGCGGCTAATTACGCCGTACGTCCACTGAGAAGCAACAAATTATCGCTCGGCCAATATCTAGCCAAGCCGATTAAACAAACAATCCTTTACACAGATAGAAGTGAAAAACAACCACAAAACCAATGAACAACCTTTATTGCGTGTGGATGTGGTAATAGACACATATTAAAGTACCCTGAATCTGAGAATAACTCTCACGCAGCACAATGCAGTTTACCACGACGTACGATTCGGAAAGTACGGGGCATGGGATACATATACATCGGTGAGAGCCGAATTCAGACGACTAGATCCGCGAAGGCAAAGCAAAAAAGTGTCAAAATTATTCCAACACCCACACCAATCCACCCAGCGACACGCATCGTGTAGCCGATCTGATGTTCATTGATTGTAACGAAAACCCCGGAGACGATGAAAAAGACGTAGGCCATCGCGCTGCACAAGTATAACATGTAGTTGCGCCAGGTACGCCGGAAAGGCTTCGCGGCCGCGGCGTCAGCGTCGCCATCGGGGTCGGCGTCCCGACCAACACCAGAGCTACGGCCCGGCTTCGCTACCATGACGTCGGCATCGCCGCCGCCAACAACACCGTCTCTAGGCTCCCCGGCCGTGACGTCGGCGTCGCTGACACGGGCACCGTTAGGGTTTCTGAGGAACGACGCGACGAGCCCTTCCTTCAGTGCCCAGAACGTGCTCCGGCTGGGCTCCGCCGCCACGACCTCACCATCAGCATAGGGGTTCTCAATATCTGCCGGCATATTTTGCGTGATCGATCTGTAGGGCATGGTCTTATTGTTGGCAGAGATTCCGGTTGATATGGACAGTAGTTGCAGCGGACGTAGATACGTGTATATATACACACCATAAATGGAGGCCGGCCCGGAGATTTTATCGCTAGCTCGGGTGGTTTAGTTGAGTCCACCTTTTGCGCATTGGTCGTTCTCTCCAAGATTCCCTGTTAATATTTTTATAAAAAGAATTATTCGATTTTTTTAGAACCGCCCTTCAAGGCACTTTATCTATATCTATACCTCTTTCCCTAATAATAAAGCGGCTATTGCTTCTGCCCGCTCACCGTCGTTATTAAGTTAGGCCTAAAATTTGCAAACAATTACCCACCATGCCATCCATAAGTAAGAAAAAAGATCCGTGAAAAAACGATTCGGGTGTAAAAACGATTCGGATCGCCGTACTGGGCCTTGGTCCATGCTAAACGATTAGGATCGCTGTACTGGGCTTCAGCCCAGGCTGCCGCCTCCACGCGACTATAGCTGGCCAAACGGGCTGGGTTTGTTGGGCCAGCACGATAGCCCGCGTGCCCGACCCGTCATGGGCCGGCCCGGCAGGTGGCATAGTGGGCCGTGCCCGGCACGTGGCCCGGCTAGGGCCGTGCCTGGGCTGCATTGCCTGGCACGTGTGCCAGCCCGGCCCGGCACGACTAGCCTATTGCTACGATACATATACGTAGTACTACCTACACAGCTATACTAGGGACAGGGACAGGGAGACAGGAAGCCAGGAACGAGGGAGACGTACATGCATGCGATTCCTTATCCCTGTAGGCTGCATCGATGTGCCTCTGGCACTAGCGCACTGACGCACTACGGCGCTGTGCACGATCAATTTTTTTCTCCAGCAATGCCAAAGAGGCAACGAGCCAGAGCCAGACGAAGCAACGATCGGTGTTTTTTTTCTTCAGAAAACAGCCAACGATTGATCTAGGCTGCGATGTGCCTACTCGGGCCAGCTGTGCGAACGTGCCAAACGGGCCGTCGTGCCAGCCCGTGTACTGAGGGGGCCGTGCTTGGGCCAGAGAGGCCAGCACGCGTGCCGGCCCAGCATGGCACGATTACTTAGCGTGCCTGGCCGGGCCGTGCCGTGCCTGGCCCGTCTAACCTAGGCCGTGCCGTGCCGTGCCGGGCCGGCCCATTTGGCCAGCTATACACGCGACGCACGACACAGACACGCACCTGTTTGAATCCCCTAGAAAAAAAACCTATACCAGAGAAAAGGGAATCCATGGAGATGGGCGACCCAGGCGCGTCGGCGGGGCTTGACGGTGGCGAGGCGGAGAAGGAGCGCGGCGGCAGGGTGGCTTGAGGCTCGTGGTTGACCGGATCCAGCGAGGGGAAGGTCGGATCCATCGGCTGGCGACGCGAGGAGCTCGAGCACCATGGGAGAAGCCATGGTGTCCCGATCTGGATCCACAAAGAATTAACAAAGGCTCGAGTGGAAATCGGCGGCGGAGCACGCATCCTCTTAGACGTCGACGCGAGGCTCGCTGCCGGCGAGTTGGAGGACGGCGGACCTCCTGCTGCTGGGCCAACCCAGATGCGAGGTGTGGCGACGGCGGCCACCTGAGCCTTGTGGCGGTTCCTCCTCGGCATAAGGAAGACGCATTGGCGCAACCAGGTATGAGGAGCACGCACGACGGGCAACCACCGCCAGAGGAAGCAGCAGAACCCGTCCATCGGATTTGTGTATTTTACTTGCTGATGATGAGCGAGACTGCTCCTGGTAGGCCGCCTTGATGCCGTCCATGTAACGGTACGACCCCAGCTCCAGGCCCTCCTTGCGGTGGTGGTATTCAACCTCCTCAGGACCGATTTCATCAACATGAAGCAGATCGCCGACCCCTTCATTCTCAACAGCGTCGAGATGACCAACGTGAGTGCCCTCTATACGCATACGCTTCTCCTCGGCTCTGTGTTCATTAGGATTGGATTCTTACACGGTTGTCCTGCTTGGCTGATCTGCAGGTCCGGCTCGTCGGATTGGTGAGCGGCAAGGTGGAGACGAATACGGATGTTTCCTTCACCCTCGACAACAATACTTGCCGCATTGATTTCATCAGATGGTGAGAGCATGTTGACAAATCGCATAGTTTTTAATCAGAGTTCCATATGTATCTCAGGGGTACAATTTTATACTTCTGTGATATGTGTGCCATTGCTGGATGTTGACTTCGTTGTGGGATTCATCAAAGGTTGGCTATTATGACAATGCAAGCGCCAAGCAGCACTCAGTAATGGAAAATCAGCAAGTTCTTAAACATCTCTAATTCGATAAAATATCTATTTGAGAGACAGTTGGGGAATATATTACTGTAAAATTCTTAAACTTGAAATTGATGTCGCTATAGAAACTTGAGGCTGAATTTATTTACTGGTGTGGCATCGACGTGGATTGTGCATTTATTTTACTAATTCATTCAAAGCTTGATTGGTAGGTTTGCTTGCTTCTTTTTATTCCTTGTGTTGTTACATCTCAGGAGAAGTTCAGAAGAAATTCAGTGTGACATTAACCACTCGAACCAGTTCATCATGCGACTAGGTTGGGGGTAGAGATCTCAACCACTAAAAACAGTTCATCATGGGACTTGTGTTGTGCGTGCTTGGGAACATCTGCGCTGCTGAGATGGGCCGGGAACTGGTGCCTGAAGTGGAGAAGCTGATGCGAAGCAGGGATGATAATACAAAGAAGGCTGATTTGTGCTCTATAAGGATTGTAAGAAAACTCCCAGATTTGGCAGAAAACTTCATGGGTCTCGCTGCATCATTACTGATGGAAAAACATAATGAAGTTTTGATATCTACAGTTCAGCTCTGCACCATATTGTGTAAAGCCAACAAAGATGCAATGGAGTACCTGAGGAAGAACTGCATCAAAGGTCTGGTCCGAATACTTAGAGATGTCTCCAATAGTTCATATGCTCCCGAGAAAGATGTTGCTGGCATTTTAGATCCTTTCTTGCATATTTTAGTTCTTAAACTTAAAAGACAAAATTTCAGGCCGCAAACAAAGAAAGCTACAGCAAATAAACTCAGCCCAGCGTCATCTGATTAAGAAAGCTTGAGTGAAATCCATTCATAAGCAAATTATAGTGCTGATCTGATTGCTAGGATAAGTTGGTTCATGACTTCAAAATTCTGGCACGGAGCAGTGGTAAAATCCACATGTGGGTCCAGTGACATAGTAGAAGTGACATCACATGTTCCTTCAGAAAGTATGCTCAGACAATAGCCTTGAAATATTTTCATATAACTATTGGTTACTCCTTTCTGAACCTTGGATCAACTAAAATTTAATAATCCATTAATCAGTGTTTTAATTTGCAGTTGCCCGTTCAGAGATACTCCCTCCGTTCCAAATTACTTGACCCATATTTATCTAGACACGGATGTATCTAAACACTAAACAAGTATAGATACATCCGTATTTAGACAAATTCAAGTCAACTAATTTGGAACGGAGGGAGTATGTGCATGGCTGCTCCTAGAAACACGTGATCATTTTTGTAGGAGTTTTTGTTACTGAAATAATCTAGAAAATAGAGAGTTGAGTAGTAAAAAGTTGTTGTGGCTATGGATGTATGCTAAGTTGATGTTCTAAAGTTTTATGGCAGAAGAAACACATATACCATAGCAATGATGTCTTGTGGGATTTCATGTTATTTATTAGGTGACACGTATAGTACCGAGAAGGAAAAACAGGTGGAGCCCATAAGAATTCGTTTAGAAAAAAAACATTTTTTAGAGAGATTGAGAAGATTCCATCTGTCTTTAATCCAGAAAAGGATTTATCTATACATATTGCTGTAATATAAAGGATCATTGTTTCCCATACTATTTTCGCATCAACATTTTTGTTTTGTCCTTAAGTTACTTTCTTCACATAATGTCTTTGTCGTTCTCAAAGTTCTTTGTTACATGTGAGCTGAGCAGGAAATCTAGAGATAGTAAATCTTTTTTTCTGAAACTAATGAAAGAAATAAATCAGACCTTCCATCTTCTTCAAAATATGCACATAAGTTTTGCAGCTTACAAGTTTTTAATATTGATAGTATGACATTAGTGGCATGGACGCATGGTGCTTATCAGTTACTGGAAAGATGGGTGGAGGGAGATGCGATCTAATTAATCATGTAAGTTGTATATAGACAAGTCACTCAAGGCTAAAAGATTGGGAAAGTAAGGCAAGGGACACAAATATCATCTTCTAACTCAACAAGGGCAGGCCACGACTACATCGTCATGCACGAATACGAGTTTAATTATCACCAGTGATCCCGCCAACTAGGAGGTTGTTCTCTCGGCCAAGAGCAGTTGGGCCCGAGTTACAACGTCGTTGTGATGACAAGCGGCAAGCTCTCTTTGAAAATATATCGAACGGAAGTAGATGGCTCTTTATATACCAAGTACCGACATTTTATCTCCTTGATTTTTTTAGCATCTTCCTTAGCTCTGTTCGCCCTCAGAATGCTTTGTTTTGTGCTATTTGTACTCGCTCCGATAAAAAAAAGTGTCGCAGCTTTGAACTAAGGTTGAACTAAGCTTAGTTCAAAGTTGCAGCACTTTTTTCGATGGAGGGAGTATAATTTTCCTTGCCACCGTCATTATTGCGTGTCGAAGAAGTAGTAGTAGAAGAAGAAAAGTGATTTACTGGTGAAAGAAGTCACTGATACTATAGTTTGTGCACGAGGATCCAAAAGGTACATATTTGAAATGATTGGTTGCATCACTACAAAATTTATGCTGTCAAACCTGATTTTTTCTACATTGCATTCTCCCATTTGCAACGCACGGGCATTTTTGCTAGTACTAATAAAAGGGCTATTGCTTCTTACCATCATAATTTCATCCGTTTTTCGTCCATCCGTCGTCGGTCCACTTTGCCTATATTATTTTCTATATCCGAGGTGGTACTGATCTTAGGCTTCCTACCGCGATCAACTTTTATTTTATGCGTCACAATTTCTGCGCGAAGCCGGCCCATGGCAACGCAAAATAATATTTGCTGGTGGGTGGAGTCGAACTCAAGACCTTTGTATTGATACTAATTGTCACGGCCAGCTGAGTTGTCAAGTGCTATGTCTAAAACAATGGTTGGTTTACCTACTAAATAGTCCCACCTCTGTTATTTACACACAACCCTTCCAGTTTATATAAATCTTTCAGCTTTTCTAGTAGCAAGGAGCTGTCTTGGGAATCAATAAGCCAAAGATAAAGAGCGAGATCCAACATGCAAGGTGCGAGAATATCAAAGGGATGAATCGTGAGGTTCTCGGCCAGTCCCTCATGGAATGGTGCCGGCCGGAGTGGCACAGGCTAGCGGCGGGCTGGAGCGTTCAAATTGATCTGGGATGAGTGCAAGGTAATTGAACCAGCACACATAGATTGTTCAGATTGGGTGCATATATACACCGGCGTAGATGTGAACCAACAGAATCATCGCCAAGCACTTGGATGCATGCATGCATAGGCGCAGATATGAGCCGGCAATCACAAACAATATATATAAAAGGTGCACGCTCCTTTATTTATGCATGAAGCTTTTTAATATTGTAGTTTTGGAACTGATTAAGCATGTTTAGCATGATTTTTCTGTTATCTAGGACTAGCTAGGAAAACTATTGTTGGGATGATATTTTCAATGATTACAATAGTATTACAGTGTGGCCATCTACCATAACAATGATTTTCCTTTTTATGTATAAGTTAATACTGGCCAAAACATATATTTTAAATCACATCTGATCAATTCTCTTGATCATCGCCCTTAGATTGACCACCTTCCAACACTTCACACCGCAGCACCATATTAAAATAGAGGACGTTAACATGTATGGGTCTTGAGTCGTACTTGTTGGGCTAGGAGCATGTAGAACTTATTTTCTCCCGTTGCAACGCACGGGCACGTTTGCTAGTTCAATATTAAGACGGTTTACATCTAATTGCACTACAACAACCACAAAAGCAGGGGCTGAAGGAAATATGCCCTAGAGGCAATAATAAAGTTATTATTTTATATTTCCTTATTCATGATAAAGGTTTATTATTCATGCTAGAATTGTATTGATCGGAAACTTAAATACATGTGTGAATACATAAACAAACACCATGTCCCTGGTAAGCCTCTACTTGACTAGCTCGTTGATCAAAGATGGTTATGGTTTCCTAACCATGGACATGTGTTGTCATTTGATAACAGGATCACATCATTAGGAGAATGATGTGATGGACAAGACCCATCCATTGCTATTGCTTTCTTCATGTCAAATACATATTCCTTTGACTATGAGATTATGCAACTCCTGGATACCGGAGGAATGCCTTTTGTGCAATCAAACGTCACAACGTAACTGGGTGATTATAAAGATGCTCTACAGGTATCTCCGAAGGTGTTTGTTGAGTTGGCATAGATCGAGAATAGGATTTGTCACTCCGAGTATCGGAGAGGTATCTCTGGGCCCTCTCGGTAATATACATCATAAGCTTGCAAGCAAACGACTAAGGAGTTAGTCACGAGGTGATGTATTACGGAACGAGTAAAGAGACTTGCCGGTAACGAGATTGAACTAGGTATGAAGATACCAACGATCGAATCTCGGGCAAGTAACATACCGATGGACAAAAGGAATTACGTATGTTGTCATAAGGGTTCGACCGATAAAGATCTTCGTAGAATATGTGGGAGCCAATATGAGCATCTAGGTTCCGCTATTGGTTATTGACCGGAGAGGTGTCTCGGTCATGTCTACATAGTTCTCGAACCCGTAGGGTCCGCACGCTTAACGTTCGTTGACGATATAGTATTATATGAGTTACGTGATTTGGTGACCGAATGTTGTTTTGAGTCCCGGATGAGATCACGGACATTACGAGGAGTCTCGAAATGGTCGAGAGGTAAAGATTGATATATAGGACGATAGTATTCGGACACCGAAAGTGTTCAGGAGGGTATCGGGTACATATCGGGTCACCAGAAGGGCTTCCGGGCATCGCCAGCAAAAGATATGGGCCTTATGGGCCAAGAGGAGAAACGCACCAGCCACAAGGGGCTGGTGCACCCCCCATATGAGCCGCCCAAGAAGGAGAAGGAAAGAGGGGAAGGGAAAGGAAAGAGAGGGAATAGGATTCCCCCTTCCTTCCCTCTCCTCCTCTCTTTCCTTCCCCCTCCGGCAAATAAGGAAGGGGGGCGCCACTTGGGAGGACCGCAAGTAGGATTCGGCCTACTTGGGGAGCTCTCCTGGCTGCTCCCTCCTCCCCCCCCACCTATATATATGTGGGAAGGGAGGCGCCTAGCACAACCAGACAATTGTCTAGCCGTGTGCGGCGCCCCCTCCACCGTTTACTACCTCAGTCATATTTTCATAGTGCTTAGGCAAAGCCCTGCGGAGATCACTTCACCATCACCGTCACCAAGCCGTCGTGCTTACGGAACTCATCTACTACCTCGACGTCTTGCTGGATCAAGAAGGCGAGGGACGTCACCGAGCTGAACGTGTGTAGATCTCGGAGGTGCCGTACGTTCGGTATTCGATCTGTGGAGCGCGAAGAAAGTTCGACTACATCAACCGCGTTGTGAAACGCTTCCGCTTACGGTCTACGAGGGTACGTAGACACACTCTCCCCCGCGTTGCTATGCATCTCCATGGATAGATCATTGCGTGTGCGTAGAAAAAAATTTGTTTTCCATGCAACGTTTCCCAACAGTGGCTTCATGAGCCAGGTCTATGCGTAGATGATATGCACTAGTAGAACACAAAGAGTTGTGGGCGGTGATAGTCATATTGCTTACCACCAACGTCTTATTTTGATTCGGCGGTATTGTGGGATGAAGCGGCCCGGACCAACCTTACATGTCCACGTATGTGAGACGGGTTCCACCGACAGACATGCAACTAGTTTTGCATAAAGGTGGCTGGCAGGTGTCTGTTTCTCCTACTTTAGGTGAATCGAATTTGACTACGGCCGGTCCTTGAAGAAGGTTAAAATAGCAAACTTGACGAAACACCATTGTGGTTTTGTGCGTACGTAAGAACAGTTCTTGGTAGAAGCCCGTAGCAGCCACGTAAAACTTGGAACAACAAAGTAGAGGACGTCTAACTTGTTTTTGCAGGGCATGTTGTGATGTGATATGGTCAAGACATGATGTGATATACGTTGTTGTATGAGATGATCATGTTTTGTAAGTTATCGGCAACTGGTAGGAGCCTTAAGGTGGTCGCTTTATTGTATGAAATGCAAACGCCATGTAATTGCTTTACTTTATCACTATGCATTACCAATAGTTGTAGAAGCAATAGTTGGCGAGACGACCACGACGCAACGATGGAGATCAAGGTGTCGAGCCGGTGACAATGGAGATCATGACGATGCTTTGGAGATGGAGATCAAAATCACAAGATGATGATGGCCATATCATGTCACATTTTTTGATTGCATGTGATGTTTATCTTTTATGCATCTTATTTTCCATAGATCGGCGGTAGCATTATAAGATGATCCCTTCACTAAATTTCAAGGTATAAGTGTTCTCCCTGAGTATGCACCGTTGCGACAGTTCGTCGTGTTGAGACACCACGTGATGATCGGGTGTGATAGACTCTACGTTCACATACAACGGGTGCAAAACTGTTTTGCACATGCGGAATACTCGGGTTAAACTTGACGACCCTAGCATGTACAGACATGGCCTCGGAGCATTGGAGACCGAAAGGTCGAACATGAATCATATAGTAGATATGATGAACATAGAGATGTTCACCATTGATGACTACCCCATCTCACGTGATGATCGGACATGGGTTAGTTGATTTGGATCACGTATCACTTAGATGACTTGAGGGATGTCTATTTAAGTGGGAGTTCTTAAGTAATTTGATTAATTGAACTTAATTTATCATGAACTTAGTCCTGATAGTATTTGCATATCTATGTTATAGATTAATAGCTCGCGTATAGCTCCCCTGTTTTATTTTTGATATGTTCCTAGAGAAAACTAAGTTCAAAGATGATAGTAGCAATGATGCGGACTGGGTCCGTGATCTGAGGATTATCCTCATTGCTGCACAGAAGAATTATGTCCTTGATGCACCGCTAGGTGACAGACTTGTTGCAGGAGCAGATGCAGACGTTATGAATGTTTGGCAAGCTCGATATGATGACTACTTGATAGTTTAGTGCGCCATGCTTTACGGCTTAGAACCGGGACTTCAAAAATGTTTTGAACGCCACGGAGCATATGAGATGTTCCAAGAGCTGAAAATTGGTATTTCAGACTCATGCCCGTGTCGAGAGGTATGAGACCTCTGACAAGTACTTTGCCTACAAAATGGAGGAGAATAGCTCAGCCAGTGAGCCTATGCTTAGAATGTCTGAGTACTACAATCACCTAAATCAAGTGGGAGTTAATCTTCCAGATAAGATAGTGATTGACAGAGTTCTCTAGTCACTATCACCAAGCTACTAGAACTTCATGATGAACTATAATATGCAAGGGATGACGAAAACAATTCTCGAGCTCTTCGCGATGCTGAAATCGGCGAAGGTAGAAATCAAGAAAAAGCATCAAGTGTTGATGGTTAACAAGACCACTAGTTTCAAGAAAAAGGGCAAGGGAAAGAAATGGAACTTCAAGAAGAATGACAAGCAAGTTGCCACTCCCGTGAAGAAGACCAAAGCTGGACCTAAGCCTGAAACTGAGTGCTTCTACTGCAAACGGAATGGTCACTGGAAGCAGGAACTGCCCCAAATACTTGGCGGATAAGAAGGATGGCAAAGTGAACAAAGGTATATTTGATATACATGTTATTGATGTGTACTTTTGAAAGTGCAACTAATCCCCTGGTGGTTTTGGTAATTCATAACAACATATAGCTCATTGAACTAATATCCATTCAAGTTGAATATTTCAGAAAGTTCAATGATTGGCAATGGCATGGACTAGAGATGTGGACCACTCAAAATGCTAAGGACAAATATTGGCAAAAGCTCAAGACTCTACATTTCTATTTTAGTGATCCAAGATCACATTGAGTCCATAAGAAAAGCCAATACTATTAAAAGGGGATGAGGTGTTGCTTAATGGTCTACTTGCTCAAAATGCTTAGTGATATGCTCCAAAGCCCACAACTAGTTTCTCAAATCCAAATATGTCCTAAACCTAAAGTCAAACTCAGCCCCACCGATTTGATCTATCCGGCGCCATCGAGTTCCTTTGACATAGCCATAGCCAAAAACCCTAATCAGTTCGGTCTCACCGATAGGGATTTCGGTCTCACCGAGATGGGATTGCAAACTCTCTGTTTCCCTTCATAACGTTTTGGTCTCACCGAAATGAGCGATCGGTCCCACCGAGTTTGTAATATAAACTCTTTGTTTCCCTTTCGTAATGTTTCGGTCTTACCGAAGTGAGCGATCGGTCCCACCGAGTTTGCCTGACCAAATCTCTGTTAACTCATTGCTGAAATCGGTCTCACCGAGTTCATGCAATCGGTCACACCGAGATGAGGTTTTGCCCTAACCCCAGCGCATCGGTCCCACCGAGTTGATCATGTCGGTCCCACCGAGAATCCTAACGTTCACATTTTGAACTAAATCGGTCTCACCGAGTTCACCTATTCGGTCTGACCGAGTTGGGTCAAATGTATGTAACGGTTAGACTTTGTGTGGAGGCTATATATACCCCTCCACCCCCTTCTTTATTCAAGAGAGAGCCATCAGAACGTGCCTACACTTCCACTACTCATTTTCTGAGAGAGAACCAGCTACTCATGTGTTGAGACCAAGACATTCCAATCCAACCATAAGAATCTTGATCTCTAGCCTTCCACAAGTTGCTTTCCACTCAAATCATCTTTCCACCATAGCCAAATCTGTGAGAGAGAGTTGAGTGTTGGGGAGACTATCATTTGAAGCACAAGAGCAAGGAGTTCATCATCAACACACCATCTATTACCTTTTGGAGAGTGGTATCTCCTAGATTGGTTAGGTGTCACTTGGGAGCCTCCGACAAGATTGTGGAGTTGAACCAAGGAGTTTGTAAGGGCAAGGAGATCGCCTACTTCGTGAAGATCTACCCAAGTGAGGCAAGTCCCTCGTGGGCGATGGCCATGGTAGGATAGATAAGGTTGCTTCTTCGTGGACCCTTCTGTAGGAGATATGCCCTAGAGGCAATAATAAATGTTATTGATTATCTCCCTGTTCATAATTAGGTTTATGTTCCATGCTATAACTGCAATGATTCTCGAGTCTGCAAATAAAACGAGGCTTGGAGGGAAACTCATGTGCACGTGTGGGATAATAAATGGTAAAATGTATTCCTAGTCAAGCCTCTATGACTGGCTCAAGTGTTGCATGATGGTTCTGTTTTCCTGATCATGGGCATGTCTATGCCAGCAACTTTTGAGGGCACAATGTTAGAAGACCATTTGTGTTGAATCGACCCGAATTGATGTTATGCTATGAGTTACATTCGTCACAAGTTAATGGTTAATAACACAGAGATGGTTAACGTTTGCATGATTCCTTAGACCATGAGAGTATCGAGTTTCTTCATGCTTGCTTCATGAACTTTGGGGTTTGTTAAACGTCATCCGTAAATGGGTGGCTATTACGGCGGCTTGCGGGTTCATGGAAAAGTATGTCAAGTAACTTGATAGCTCGAGATTGGGATTTGCTCCTCCGACGATGGAGAGATATCTCTGGGCCCTCTCAGTGTTACGGTAAACATCATCGTCTGGCCAGACACTTTGTGATTTGATCACGGAGATGCCGGAACACGATAACGAGAAAAGAGAACAATACCGGTAACGAGGTAACTAGCATAGTGGACAAGTTGTTGATCCACGGGAATGCCAACATGTCTCACCTGGGGTATTTGTAACATATCGCAAAGCAGCAGATATAGCACACGGCAACTGGAGGTTCACTCGAATATTCATTCGTGTGGGTATAGGGGTCAATATGGGTGTCCACGGCTCCGATGCTGATCATTGATCGGAAGGGGTTCCGGGTCATGTCTATACTTCACCGAACCTATAGGGTCACACGCTTAAGGGTCATCTATCTGCTGAATTCTAGACAGGGAGTCTGAGAGAAAATCACCGAAAAAGTTTCGGAGACAACGGAAGAGTTCCGGAGAGAGAACACTGAAAAAGTTTCGGTAAAACCGAAAAGTTGTTTTGGATAAAACCATTGATCGAAAAAGGTTTCGGAAAGCACCGGGAATGTTTTGGAGGTTGCCAGATTGGTCTGGTAATTTCTGGAATTTTTCTGGAGAAAAAACCGAAAATAAGTTTTCGGAGCTGCCGGAATTGTTTACCGGGTAAACGAAGATGGTTTTAAATTAAACCACCATACCGGAAATGTTCCGGAGCGCGTCCAGATAATTTTAGAGGGTGCCGGAAATGTTCTGGGACCTTCCGGAATTTTTCAGAAGTAATAGTCGCGGAAAACATCTTGTCCCAGCGTGAGGGGACAAGATCCCACGACTCGTGGGGGCTGTTTTGGGGCGCCTCCCCTTGGGGGGGCAGCCCCTTGTGGCTGGACAAAAGGTGTTGGGGGGCCCCCCATGGTGGGGGCAGCCTCCACAAATGGTGGGAAGTGTTGAGAGGTGGTGGGGCCCCATGTTGGAGCACCATGGACAAGGGAACATGTTTTTCCCTTGTTTGGTGGGAACATGTTCTCCTTGTTTTGTGGGAACATGTTTTCCCCATGTTTAGTGGGCTGAAATTTCAGCCCCCTCCACCCCTGCCACCACTATATAAGGAGGAGGAGAGGTGCTCTCCAAGTCCACTCCAACTCTCTCACACATGGCATGCATGATCTGCCTTTCTTCTCTCCCTCCCACGAAATACTTTCGTAGTGCCGAAAGGCTGTCTGGGTTCCGGTGGGAACTAGATCTGGACAACGAAGCCCTGCCGGATAGATGACACCGTATGTGTGCAACCTCGTAGAGAGGTCGTAGTTTCGTCCTTTTTGCCCGAGGGGTTGTTCGGGTGTCCTCCCAGAGGGCTGTCCGAGTAACCGTCCGAGTTTCGAGGGTCCTCCCGAAGGGCTGTCCGTGACACTGTCCGAGGGACTGTCCGACCGCCTCCCGGAGGCCAGTCCGATGGGCAGATGAGGGGGTACATCCTTGCGGTTGGGAGGTTGTAAAATCCTAGCTGCGGGGATCTGCACCGACGATCGTCATCGACTCTTCTTCCGCTGCGCTACGAGTCGGTAACGAAAAAGATCAAACCTTGTATGCAGTCTCCATAGTGGTCCTGGGCTGGTGCGTAGGTCGGAAAATTTTTGTTTTATGCTGCGTTCCCCTACAGTGTCATCATGAGCCGTGCTATGCGTAGATGCAGGTTGCGATCTAGAATACATGAGATGTATGGGTGTTGCACAATATAATTAGGTAGTAGATGAGTTCTATTACTGAAAATTATTTGTGCGGGTAGCAGATGAAATCTGTTACCCGATATTCTTGTTGCTTCCCTGGAATTTGCATATTTCTGACCTTGATAACAGCATGGTGGAGTTTCAATGTTCTGGCAATCCGCGATCCTGATTGATCAACGAAGTGCTAACAGTTCATTGAATTCCATCATAGTTAAAAAGAAAGATGAAATTTCGCAGACGAAAGGGCAATGCAGATATGATCTGCACGGGGGTCATGCGTATGACGAAGTTCAGTATGGGGCTCGAGATTTTATTATCTCGTGTTTCATACACCCCGCGAAGTTAATCTAGCGCTTGAACTATCATACTTGATGATGGACGTTGGTAGCTTCGGTTTGTTTCGAAACCTTAGAAGCCACGTAAAACAAGTTTTGCTGAACCGATTAGAGACGTCTAACTTGGTTTTGCAGGAGGGTTTGCATGTGCATGTGATGTGGTATAGCAGTGCTCATAATAATTTGATTATGTATGAGATGACTATATGATGTAAATTAATTAACATGACCTGCGTGTCATGATTCAGCATGATGGCTGGAGCCATATGATTGTCACTTTAATGACCTGCGTGTCAACCTTTTGTAATGCACTTATTTTATTAGCTATGGAGATAGAAATATTATCTGGTGCATCGACAAGGTTGTGGCAATCTTCGCGAAGGTGAACACCGACGTGAATGCCGAAGACGAAGAAATACAAGACTTCTCCGTCAGAAAGGGCTATACCATATCATGCTAATTATGAATTGCCTGAGATGTTTATCCCTTATGTTGCACCCTTCTTGATTGCGCGGTAGTCGCTTTTATTAGGGTGATCTCTCACAAAAAAAATATCAAGTAGTTAGGGCTCTCCCAAGTGTAGCACCGTCACGACACCTAACTTTTCGGGGTATCACATGCTACCATGGGTACGAACGATTAGAGAAGTGTGAGGCGGGTGAGTTGAGACCTCGCAGCGAGATCACTTGGTTGTCTTGACGTTCAGGCATGAAAGTCATGAGCTCGGAACACACGCATCGAAAGATGAACAAGAGCCATATAGAGATGTCATTGATAAGTTTGCCTACCGATTGAGATTTTCGTCATCAGTGATGCTACCATCAATGGCGTTGAATTGAAATGCGGATCTTGAATCACTCACAATCAATTATGAGAGATATTGATTTGAGTGGGAGCGCACTGTAGAATTATCTTGTTTAATTCTCAGTGCAATTAATTGTGAACACTGTCTAAGTGTTATATGCATAATAGTTGTAGAATAATGGCTCGCGTTTCCACCTTCCCCGTTAAAATTGAATTAGCTTTATATATCTGGTTAAAACTTTACGGTTGGTAACGTAATGTGAGGATTGTCCTCAAGAGTGCCGAGAAGGACTTTGTCCTATCGCATACTTTCAGTATTCTCTCGCTTATGCTGTGGATCATGTGACTCTCGTCCTTCGATCCAAAAGCTAGAATTTCATTTTTAGTCAAGTGCAAAGCATTTGCTTCCATGAGACCCGAACTTCGAAAGTTTGGATAGTTATGTGATATTCATGGAATCTGAAAATCATTTTCAGAGACAGACAAAGGCTAAAAGATATGAGATATCCAAAGCAATGTTTGTTTGCAAACTATTAGTAAAAGAGTTTACTATGCATTAGACTGATAAGAGAGGGATCCAGAAGAGCGTCTGTCATATGATGAAAGGTGAATAAAATAACAACTTAAAGAGAAAGGAAGTGTTACTATACCTTCCATCGGTGTATTACCTGTGTATTTACTTTCATAATTCATTTTAGAGTTTAACACTCTAGCCCTTTGCATAAGGTATCTTGCAAGAAGGTTGTTCATAAGAGAACTTTTTATGTTCGATGTTATGAATAACATAAGGGCCATACTTTCATTGAGAATGAGATGTATGTTATGAATAATGAAATTAATATATTACCTCTGGATTTACTTTCATAATTCATTTTAGAGTTTTACACTGTAGCCCCTTGCACAATGTTGTTGCAAAAGGGTTGTTCATAAAAGAACAATTGTTGTTCAGTATTATGAATAACATGAAGGGCCATGCTTCCATCCAAGATGGGATGTATGTGATGAATATTGATGGTAATATGATACATCCATAACACTGACGCTAAATGTCGCAAGACTAAAAGAATACCACACAAGTGTGGCACTGCATTTGGTCACACTGAAGAAACCCGCATGGAAAATTCCATTATGATGGATTTTGAAGTCGTTTGATTTTGAATCATCTGACACTTGCAACTTTTCTCCGAAAAGTGAAGTGACTGAAATACCATTCACAGGCCATAAGGAATGGACAACAAACTTATTGGTGATCATACATTTGATGTGTGTAGTCCGATAAATGTTGTAAGTAGTGGATTTATCTATCTTCAGAAATGACTCAAGTAGATATATGGATATTTACTTGATGAGACGTAAGTCTAGATCTTTTGAATTCATTCAAAAGGTTTTCAAGAATGAAGTAGAACTTGTTGTAACAAGAAAATTATGTTTCTAAGTCATGAAGAAAGCAATAGCAATAAAACTTATCGATCATTATGCTAAGCTAACGGATGGGTCTTGTCCATCACATCATTCTCCTAATGATGTGATCTCGTTCATCAAATGATAACACATTTGTATTGTGACGACCCCGGCCTAATCGTGCACTAACCATACATGCAAATGCACACGATCAAGCCTAAGGACTCACTTGAAGATATCACAACACAACTCTAAAACATAAATAAATTCATACAAGCTTTATATTACAAGCCAGGGCCTCGAGGGCTCGAATACATAGCTCGATGGCATACAAGTGTCAGCGGAAGCATCAGATATCTGGGTACAGATATATTACAGAAAGAGAGAAAAGCCTTCACAGAGGCGGGGCAAAATAAAATACTACGATCGAAAAGGCGTGGGCCTCCTGCCCTGGACCCTCCGAATCCTACTCCTGGTCGTCGGTTGGCTCCTCGTAGTAGTAGTACTCTCCGGGCTGGTAGTAGAAGTGGTCGTCGATTGGGGCATCTGTCTCAAAGGCTCCGTCATCTGGTGGCATCAATTGGATATGGGGGAAAAAGAAAGTAAGACAAACGTGAGTACTCATCCGAAGTACTCGGCAAGCAAGGATCTACACTACATATACAACATTTTCAAAGGAGGGCTGTATATGTGGACTGGGCTGCAGAAATGCCAGAATAGAGGGGGAAAGCCTACTCCTATCGAAGACTAGCGTCTTCAGCATCTTCAACAGTCTTGCAGCATAAGAAGAGAGCAGAATAACATAATGTAAAGTATAGCAGTGTCATCAACCTCGGCCAGAGATTCTTCCTCGACTCCCTGCTAGAAAGCAATCCTAGAGCCATACTATCCAGTTCATCTCAAGTCATCAGTTCTAGTTGTACCGATCGGGATACAACTCCGAGTGTCCGTTACCGTAGGATAGGCTATCGATAGATGTTTTCTTCCCTGCAGGGGTGCACCAAGTTAGCCACCACGCTCGCTTAACTCCGGCCAGATACACATTACTGGGTCATGCCCGGCCTCGGCTAAGCAACACGCCGCAAACCGACCAAATACTTAACAGAGAGGTCAGCACGCCGGACTAACCTATGCCCCCAGGGATCTTGGGCCTTCGCCCCGGGAACTCCTGCACATTATGTTCACGGCCGAGAGCAGACCTAGCAACCCCTTAATACAAGCGCAGTTGCGTAACCAGTCCAACTCGGCGCGCGCCGCTCAATCGCTGATGTCCATTAAGCTTCGGCTGAAGTATACGACGCAGAACGCCCATACTATGCCCACGTGATGGTTAGTGCTATCAGGCCAGAGGCCCCTCAGATCAAATATCCAAACCGTTTAGTGGTTTAGGAGCGCGCGGAAACGAGCAGAGACTCACGATCAATGTGACCCCGTCGCCCCGTCTCGAGGACTTGCGGCAAGGGCTAAGAATGCCCGGCCACGCCTCGTAGTTATCTCGCGGGCACCTCTCAGGTCAACCCGACTCCACATCACTTCGCATTCATGCTCGCGCGGGTACCCCTCAGGGCCGACCCGTCTTTAGTATCATGTTTCAGTGTAAGTCACAGTAACAACAGTAAGCGTGTGTCTAACACCAAGGGAACCCTGAGGAATCACCCTCGATGGAGTCCCACCTGATGTTCTCGTCAAGGTGAACGAAGGAGGTATCACCCTCGAGGTCCACACTTGAACAGTTGCACGACGATGTCGTTATCGGGGGTGGTGTAGGAGGAATCACCCTCGCTTAGCATGACCGATTAACTAACCTACAAGGTTATCATCAGAAGTGCTGACGAGGTATCACCCTCGGCACTCGATAGTAACCTAGTAGTGTCGAGCAATTTAAGGGGGAAGTGACATGCGGTGCCAGGGTCTGATCTTCGATCCCGTTGCTCGGCTCTTCTGATTATCCAGTGGGGCAGTCGGGACAAGTGGGTCTCTGATGAGGCTCTACCCATCCTATGCTATACAGTTTAGGATAACAGGCAGGTATCAACAGTAGGTTACAAGTAAATAGGCTATGTAACAGATATATGATAGTAATAGCAGCAGTAACATCTAATGCAAGCATAAGAGGGAAGAGAATAGGTGATATCGGAATGTTCAAAATGGGGGTGCTTGCCTGTCTGCTCGACGGCAAGGGTCTGATCGTCGGGGACGTAGTCGTACTCCGGAGCGGCGTCTGCCTCAGGAGCTACGGCAACGTCGGGGTCTACCGAAAGAGAAGAGGGGGAGGAAACAAGTAAATATAATGCAATCAGATGCAACACGGGGCATGCTATGCTATGATGCGTTGCAGGGTTGCCTGACGTATGCCTAAGTCATTTTAGTTATCTTAGGATTAAGGTGGAATTTATTTACCGATGATTATGCACTATTCATCTATCAGATACGGGTTCGGAGTTACGAGTTCTCCTACGTAGGGGGGTCCGATATGGAAACAGACGGCACGATCAAACTCGTCTTGTCGTTCTGAGCAACTTTCGTGTTTTAACTTTTTCGATCTGAGCTACGGTTTAAAAGTTATGAAATTTTAAAGTTTATTTGATTTTCTGGAATTTATTTATTTTAACAGAAATTGAAATATGACATCAGCAGAACGTCATGACTATGTCAGCAAGTCAACTGACCCACTGGACTTGGGACCCACATGTCAGTCTCTGTTTAGTCTAACAGTGGATTAATCTAATTAGCAGGGTTAATTAGGGAGTGGGCCCCATCTGTTAGTGAGAGATTAGTCTAACTAATTAGTTTTAATTATTAAATCATTTTATTTAAACTAATAAGCGGTGGGGCCCGCATGTCATAGGCACATAGTGCCCAGTCAGCAGAGTTGAATAAGTCAACTCAGTCAACTGGGGTCCCAGGGCCCACGGTCGGTGACCCAGGGTGGGCCCCACCTGCGCCACATCAGCGGTGGACGGCGTCTCACCGCCGGCGACACCGGAACGCGGCGGAGAGCCTCGGCTCTCGCCGGAATTCATCTACAGAGCGTCGTTTGGCGCGCGGCTTGACCCATTCGAACGGGCGCTTGCCCGCGAGTCTAGTGGTGGGGTTGGTTTCGCCGGACCTGGCCGGAAACTTCGCCGGCGTCGAGGTATGCGGCAGAGCGGCTACGGGCGTCGGCGCAAACGGCGCTGCAGCGCGCTAGGCAGCAAATGGAGTGGCTGGGGAGGTGCTACGCGCTGCGTTGAGCACAAAGGGCTCGGCCCCGTGACCATTTGGTCAACGGAGAGGCGCCGTCGACGAGCCCCGCGGCGCTGCGTTCGGGCGCACGTGGAAGAGGTAGCTATGCTACGCGCCAGGACCAGCAGGTTGTAGGGAAGGAAGAGGAGCTCACCGGGGAGGCACAAGGTGGCCCGGTGTCAGCTTAGTAGCAGCAGGACGCCGCCGGGGAGGTAGTGGAGCATCGGCGACCGAGGACGAAGTCGACGCCGAACGGCAGCTGAAGGGCCTCCTCGCTCCAGCTGAGGGCACCGGAGGAAGTGGCCGTCCGCAGCGGAGCTGACAGACTCGGTCGGCGGGCACGGGACCGCCTGTGGCCGTGCAGACGTCGACGGCGCGGCGGCGAGGGCGTCCGGTGGTGGATCTGGGGAAGGGAGAGAGACGAAGCGAGCGAGGGAGAGGACGGGGGAGTGACCGAGGGAGCCAGGGGGGACGAACGGCCTTGCCCTTATCCTCTCCGCCTCCCTGTTCTGTTGGTGGGTGTCGGCGTGTCGCCGCGCGCGCGGCCATGGCGCGGCCGACACGGGGAGGAGGGAGAAGGAGCTGGGCCAAGTGGGCCGCGGTCGGGGCACTGTGCACTTAGGCCCAGTGCACAGTGCCTCGTGTTATTTTTCTATTTCTGTTTTGTATTTTTCTTTTATTTGTTTTCTGTTTGGTATTAGGTAGGCCACTTGTGCACTTTTGTAAAATATGGAACTTGGCCCAGATATTAATATGCAATGTAAGCATCCACCAAAAATTGGTTTGAGCCAATTTGGGCTTCATTTGAATTTAATTTGATTTTAAATGGATTTAATATTGGTGTTTTGGTGCTGTTTCATATTGTTTGAATCATTTAATTAATCCAAGTATTACTGGTGATATTTTTATGAGTGCTTCTGGAATATTTGCTATTTAGTGAACATTTTTGCAACAGTGTTTGAGCAAATTTATTTTGCACTTTTGAATTTGAGGTGATTTTCAGAATGGAGTTTGAATTATTTTGGTTAACCACTATGACTAGGCACTGCAAATGATATGACTTGGCAATATTAGCAGCTGATCACAGTGGTAGTTACACAGGGGTGTTACAAGTTCTCCTCCTCTAAAAGAAATTCTCGTCCCGAGAATTTAGGAGGTAGAAGGAAAGAGGTCGGGATATTCTTCCCGAAGATGATCCTCGCATTCCCAAGTGGCTTCATCTTCAGTATGATTCGACCACTGCACTTTCAGGAACTTGGTCGTCTTCTGACGAGTTCGACGATCAGCTTCATCAAGGATGCGGATCGGATGCTCCTTATAAGACAAATCATCTTGCAGTTGAAGCATCTCGTGATCCACTGCACGGTGCGGAGATTCCTTGAAGCATTTACGAAGTTGCGACACGTGGAAGACATCGTGAATATGAGAGAATTGCGGTGGCAACTCCAATTTATATGCCACCTGTCCACGTCTAGCGACGATGCGGAAAGGACCGATATAGCGAGGAGCTAGCTTGCCCTTGATTCCGAAATGACGAGTGCCCTTCATAGGAGTGACACGAAGATAAGCTTGATCACGTGGTTGATAGGTTAGACCCCATCGCTTGCGATCATAATTGCTCTTCTGGCGGTCTTGAGCTGCTTTGAGATTCTCCCGGACAATTCTGACTTGTTCTTCAGCGTGTTGAATAATGTCCGATCCCACGAGAGGTCGTTCCCCAGTTTCTGACCTGTTCAGAGGGGTTCGACACTTACGTCCATAAAGCACTTCGAAGGGGGCCATTTTCAAGCTGGCTTGATAACTGTTGTTATAAGAGAATTCGGCAAATGGAAGAGATTCTTCCCACTTCTTACCGAATGATATAACACAAGCGCGAAACATATCTTCAAGTACTTGGTTAACTCGCTCGACTGGCCTTGGGACTGAGGATGATAAGCTGAACTCCATGTAATGTGTGTGCCCATAGTTACTTGGAAACTTTCCCAGAACTTGGACGTGAAAAGACCGCGACGGTCCGAACTGATCTCCTTCGGAATGCCGTGGAGTGAAACGATTCTGGAGATATATAGCTCCGCTAGCTGGCTAGCAGTGATAGTCTCCTTAACAGGTAGGAAATGAGCAACCTTGGAAAGTTGATCGACGACGACAAGAATAGCGTCGTGACATTTCTGAGACTTGGGAAGAACAGTAATGAAATCCATCTGCACTTTATCCCATTTCCATAGAGGAATAGGGAGTGGTTGAAGAATTCCAGCAGGCTTCTGATGTTCTGCTTTCACGCGACGACATACGTCACATTCAGCAACGTATCGAGCAATGTCCTGCTTCATTCTGGACCACCAGTACCTCTGTCGAAGATCGCGATACATCTTGGTGCTACCCGGATGGATAGACAGCGGTGTATCATGAGCCTCCTTAATGAACTTGTCAGTCATAAGCTCGAAGCGAGGTACTACGATGCGGTCTCTGAAATATAAGCAACTGAGAAATCCCGGTACTTATCAAGGTGAAGCTCTTTCTTCATCAAGTCAATTTCAGCATCTTTGGCTTGCGCTTCCTTAATAGCCTTCTGAAGGTCTGGCTGTACCACAAGGTTATTAAGAGAACCATGGGGAACAATTCGCAGATTCAGCTGAGTCAGTTCTGCATAAAGACGAGGTTGAGCTCGCCTAACCATGAGCTTGTTGCAATATGACTTGCGGCTTAGGGCATCAGCCATCACGTTAGCCTTGCCCAGGGTATATGAAATACCGCAGTCATAGTCCGTAATTGTTTCTTACCATCGTTGCTGATGGAGATTAAGATCCGGTTGAGTGAACAAGTATTTCAGACTCTGGTGATCGGTATAAATCTCACACCGATTACCCAGAAGGTAATGCCGCCATAACTTTAATGCATAGATCACTGCAACAAGTTCAAGATCATGCACTGGATAATTTTTTTTCATGTTGACGCAATTGACGTGAAGCATACGCAATCACTCTTCGTTCTTGCATTAGGACACATCCTAATCCCTGACGAGAGGCGTCGCAATATATCACAAAGTCCTTGCGAAAATCACGAGGAGCAAGCACTGGAGCAGAAGTAAGCTTGTCCTTGAGAGTCTGGAAACTTTCCTGACACTTGTCTGTCCACTCAAACTTAACGCCTTTGTGGAGCAGATTAGTCAGGGGCTTGGCGATCTGGGAGAAGTTTTAGACAAATCGGCGGCAATAACTGGCTAGACCGAGAAAGCTTCGGACTTGCTTGGCATTCTTCGAAGGAGTCCAGTCAAGGATAGCCTGAACACGCTCCGGGTTAATGGCTATACAGTCCTTGGAAATCACATGTCCAAGGTAGGTCACTTCAGAAAGCCAGAATTCACATTTGGAGTACTTGGCATATAACTTGTGTTCTCGAAGTCTTTCTAGAAAAAGGCGAAGATGTTCGGCATGTTCTTCCTTATTCTTTGAATATACTAGGATATCATCTAGATATACCACGACGAACTTGTCGAGGTAGTCCATGAATTTATAATTCATCAGACGGGAGAACGTAGCTGGAGCATTCGTTAGGCCAAACGACATGCCAGTGTATTCATAGGAGCCATAACGAGTAACGAATGCAGTCTTCGGAATATCCTCTTCGCGGACACAGATCTGGTGATAACCCAACCTCAAGTCGAGTTTAGACAACACCGAAGATCCAGCAAGTTGATCATATAAGTCATTGATCCGGGGAAGCGGATATTTATTCTGAATGGTTGCCTGGTTGATAGGACGGTAATCTTGGACCAACCTATTCGTGCAATCTTTCTTCTTGACAAAAAGAGACGGCGCTCCCCAGGCAGAGGAACTAGGGCGAATGAAACCCTTCCTCAAGGATTTATCAATTTCTTAAGATGGTGCGGAGGCATCTTGTAGGGACGCTTCGCAATAAGAGTGGTGCCAGGCTTCAAGTCGATGACGAACTCGACAGCTCTAGCAGGGGGTATTCCTGGAAGTTCTTCTGGAAAAACATCCGGGAAGTCGCAGACAACTGGGATGTTCTCGATTCCCTCAAGTGGAGAAGCGTTCAACGCATTCAAGGCATAAATCTGAGCCTCAGCGTTCTGGGTGAGGTGAGCTTGATAATTCACTATCTCATTCGATGGGTGTAAGAGGTTAACAACTTTAGTGGCACAATTGATTGAGGCATAGTGTGTAGGAGATATGCCCTAGAGGCAATAATAAATGTTATTATTTATCTCCTTGCTCATAATTATTTTTATGTTCCATGCTATAACTGCTGTGGTTCCCGAGCCCGTATATCCATAAAGGCTCTGGGGAAAACCCATGTGCACGTGTGGAATAATAAACGGTAAAAAGTATTCCTAGTCAGGCCTCTAAGACTAGCTCAAGTGTTGCATGATGATTATGTTTTCCCAATCAAGGGCATGTCTATGCCAGCAGCTTTGAGGGCACAATGTTAGAAGAACATTTGTGTTGAATCGACCCGATTGATGTTATGCTATGAGATTCATTCGTCACAAGTTAATGGTTGATAACACAGAGATGGTTAACGTTTGCATGATTCCTCAGACCATGAGAGTATCGAGTTTCTTCATGCTTGATTCATGAACTTTGGGGTTTGTTAAACGTCATCCGTAACTGGATGGCTATTACGGCGGCTTACGGGTTCATGGGAAAGTATGTTAAGTAACTTGATAGCTCAAGATTGGGATTTGCTCCTCCGACGATGGAGAGATATCTCTGGGCCCTCTCGGTGTTAAGGTATCCATCATCGTCTGGCCAGACACTTTGTGATTTGATCACGGGGATGCCGGAACACGGTAACGAGAAAAGAGAACAATACCGGTAACGAGGTAACTAGCATAGTGGACAAGTTGTTGATCCACGGGAATGCCAACATGTCTCGCCTCGGGTATTTGTAACATATCGCGAAGCAACAGGAACAGCACACGGCAACTGGAGGTTCACTCGAATATTCATTCGTGTGGGTATAGGGGTCAATATGGGTGTCCACGGCTCCGATGTTGATCATTGATCGGAAGGGGTTCCGTGTCATGTCTATACTTCACCGAACCTATAGGGTCACACGCTTAAGGGTCATCTATCTGCTGAATACTAGACAGGGAGTCTGAGAGAAAATCACCGAAAAAGTTTCGGACACCGAAAAGTTTCGGACAGCAGAAAAGTTCCGCAGAGAGAGGTTACCGGATGAGTTCCGGTGAAACTGAAAAGTTGTTTCAGGGGATACCATTGAGTCAAAATGGTTTCGGCACATACCTGATAATTCTTAGAGGATGCCAGAATCATTCTGGAAACTTCTGGGAATTTTCTGGAAGAAAAACCGGAAATGTTCCGGGGCTGCCGGAACCGCTTCAGATGCTTTTCGCAGATGAAATCACTAAACTGGAATTGTTCCAGAACGCATTGAAAATTATTTTAGTGGGTACTGGAAATGTTCTAAGCCCACATAAATATTTTCAGTTCGAACGGACGCTGAAAAATGTCGTCGTGAATAGTGAAAGTGCTTTTTGGGAATTTTATGGAAAGCACCTTTTGGGAATTTCCCAAAAGGCTTCTAGAATGCCTTAGGCACTAAGGAAGCCCCCTTGGGGGGGGGTCCCCATGAGGGTGGCCGGCCATGGTGGTGCTCCTCCATGGAGCTCCACATGGCACACCATTTTGCCTTTTATTCTTTTATGTATGACATAAAGTAGGGGCACTTTGGTACTTTTGTATGCCAATTTTGCCCCTTGGCTTTCCTATAAATAGAGGTGGATGGGCTGCCCCAAACTACTATCCCTTCTCACATACAAGTGCCATTGCAATGATCTGGCTTCTCTCTCCCTCCCACGAAAAGAGTTTCGTAGAGCCGAAAGGCTGTCTGGGTTCCGGTGGGAACTAGTTCTGGACGGCAAAGCCCTGCCGGATAGATGACACCGTATGTGTGCAACTCTGTAGAGAGGTCGTAGTTTCGATCTTAGTGCCCGAGGGGATGTTCGTGAGTGCCTCCCGAAGGGCTGTCCAAGTGACGGTCCAAGTTCTGTGAGTCCTCCCGAAGGGCTGTCCGAGTGACCGTTCGAGTTTCGAAGGTCCTCTTGAAGGGCTGTCCGCGACACCGTCCGGGGGACTGTTCGACCGCCTCCCGGAGGGCTGTCCAAAGAGAAGACGAGGGTATACATCCTCGCGGTTGGGAGGTTGTAAATCCTAGCTGCGGGGATCTGCACCGCCGATCGTCATCGACTCTTCTTCCGCTGCGCTACGAGTCGGTAACGAAAATGATCAAACCTTGTATGCAGTCTCCATAGTGGTCCTGGGCTGGTGCGTAGGTCGGAAAATTTTTGTTTTCTGCTGCGTTACCCTACAGTGGCACCATGAGCCGTGCTATGCGTAGATGCAGGTTGCGATCTAGAATACATGAGATGTATGGGTGTTGCACAATATAATTAGGTAGTAGATGAGTTCTATTACTGAAAATTATTTGTGCGGGTAGCAGATGAAATCTGTTACCCGATGTTCTTGTTGCTTCCCTGGAATTTGCATATTTCTGATCTTGATAACAGCATGGTGGAGTTTCAATGTTCTGGCAATCCGCGATCCTGATTGATCAACAAAGTGCTAACAGTTCATTGAATTCCACCATAGTTAAAAAGAAAGCTGAAATTTCGCAGACGAAAGGACAATGCAGATATGATCTACACGGGGGTCATGCGTATGACGAAGTTTAGTATGGGGCTCGAGATTTTATTATCTCGGTTTTCATACACCCTAGAAAGTTAATCTAGCGACTTGAATTATCATACTTGATGATGGACGTTGGTAGCTTCGGTTTGTTTCGAAACCTTAGAAGCCACGAAAAACAAGTTTTTGCTTGAACCGATTAGAGACGTCTAACTTGGTTTTGCAGGAGGGTTTGCATGTGCATGTGATGTGGTATAGCAGTGCTCATAATAATTTGATTATGTATGAGATGACTATATGATGTAAATTAATTAACATGACCTGCGTGTCATGATTCGGCATGATGGCTGGAGCCATATGATTGCACTTTAATGACCTGCGTGTCAACCTTATGTAATGCACTTATTTTATTAGCTATAGAGATAGCAATATTATCTGGTGCATCGACAAGGTGGTGGCAATCTTCGCGAAGGTGAACACCGACGCGAATGCCGAAGACGAAGAAATGCAAGACTTCTCCGTCAGAAAGGGCTATACCATATCATGCTATTATGAATTGCTTGAGATGTTTATCCCTTATGATGCACCCTTCTTGATTGCGCGGTAGTCGCTTTTTATTAGGGTGATCTCTCACAAAAATATCATAGTTGATAGTGTTCTCCCAAGTGTAGCACCGTCACGGCACCTAACTTTTCGGGGTGCGCCATGACTAACATGGGTACGAACGATTAGGGATGTGTGAGGCGGGTTAGTTCAGACCTCGTAGCGAGATCACTTGGTTGTCTTTGACGTTCAGGCATGACAGTCATGAGCTCGGAACACGCCCATCGAAAGATGAACAAGAGTCGCATAGACATGTGATTGGCAGGTTGGCCTACCGGTTGAGATTTTCGTCATCAGTGGTGACTAACATCAATGACGAATAATCAAAACACGGGTCTTGAATCACTCACAATCAATTATGAGAGATATTGATTTGAGTGGGAGCGCACTGTAGAATTATCTTGTTTAATTCTCAATGCAATTAATTTTGAACACTGTCTAAGTGTGATTTGCATAATAGTTGTAGAATAATGGCTCGCGTTTCCACCTTCCCTATTAAAATTGAATAGCTGTTAAATATCTGGTTAAAACTTTACGGTTGGTAACGTAATGTGAGGATTATCCTCAAGAGTGCCAAGAAGGATTTTGTCCTATCGCATACTTTGGTATTCTCTCGCTTATGCTATGGATCATGTGACTCTCGTCCTTCGATCCAAAAGCTAGAATTCCGTTTCAGTCAAGTGCAATATGTTTGT
Source organism: Thinopyrum elongatum (assembly GCA_011799875.1). Taxonomy (NCBI): domain Eukaryota; kingdom Viridiplantae; phylum Streptophyta; class Magnoliopsida; order Poales; family Poaceae; genus Thinopyrum; species Thinopyrum elongatum. Next base: position 612,876,066 of record CM022299.1, on the reverse strand, counting down.
TTCCATGAGACCCGAACTTCGAAAGTTTGGATAGTTATGTGATATTCATGGAATCTGAAAATCATTTTCAGAGACAGACAAAGGCTAAAAGATATGAGATATCCAAAGCAATGTTTGTTTGCAAACTATTAGTAAAAGAAGTTTACTATGCATTGGACTGATAAGAGAGGGATCCAGAAGAACGCCTATCATATGATAAAAGGTGAATAAAACAACAACTTAAGAGAAAGGAAGTGTCCGAAGGGTGTTAGTGAAACTTTCACGCCTAGGAAGTCCGAGGCTAACGCCACTCTTAAGTTGGGTGCTTCTTCTGAGAGTAGGAGAAATACTAAAAGTTAAAACCGTTAGAAGTATAAAGGCAATAAAGAAGAAGACTGGAATATCCAGCTCATGTATGAATGTCATACAAAGTTTTTGATGTATAGAAGGCTGGTCAAAGATATAGTTCTTGGGAATTATGGTTAAACATGTTAATCACTAATTCTTGGGTATTGTGAGACAATCACAAAGATACCCGCTCGATTGCATTCTGTTGCAACTCGATGTAAGAACTACTATGGCCTGAAAGACTAGCCAGGAATGAGGTTTAGGTATACACAGGGAACATAGTAAATGTTACTATACCTTCCATCGGTGTATTACCGTCTGTATTTATTTTCATAATTCATTTAGAGTTTTACAAACTCTAGCCTTTGCATAAAGTAATCTTGCAAGAAGGTTGTTCATAAGAGAACTTTTTATGTTCGATGTTATGAATAACATAAGGGCCATACTTTCATTGAGAATGAGATGCATGTTATGAATAAATGATAATAATATATTACCTCTGTTTTTACTTTCATAATTCATTTTAGAGTTTCATACACTCTAGCCCATTGCAAAATGTTTGTTGCAAAAGGGTTGTTCATAAAAAGGACAATTGTTGTTCAGTATTATGAATAACATGAAGGGCCATGCTTCCATCCAAGATGGGACATATGTTATGAATATTGATGGTGATATGATACATCCATAACACTGACGCTAAATGTCGCAAGACTAAAAGAATACCACACAAGTGTGGCACTGCATTTGGTCACATTGGAGAAACCCGCATGGAAAATTCCATTATGATGGATTTTGAAGTCGTTTGATTTTGAATCATCTGACACTTGCAACTTTTCTCCGAAAAGTGAAGTGACTGAAATACCGTTCGTAGGCCATAAGGAACGAACAACAAACTTATTGGTGATCATACATTTGATGTGTGTAGTTCGATAAATGTTGCAAGTAGTGGATTTACTATCTTCAGAAATGACTCAAGTAGATATATGGATATTTGCTTGATGGGACGTAAGTCTGGATCTTTTGTAATCATTCGAAAGGTTTTCAAAAATGAAGTAGAAGTTATTGTAGCAAGAAAATTATGTTTCTACAATTCGATTGCAGAAAGGAATATTTGAGTTACAAGTTTAGCGAATGTCTGATGAGTTGTGAAAGTAGTTTCATAACTTGCACCTCCCGGAACACCACTGCAAGTGGAAAGTCCGTGAAAATGTAATCGAACCATTTATGACATGGTAAGATCAAAGATGACATAAATAAATTTGCCATTATCCCTTTTAAAGAGTGATGCTTTAGAGACTGCGGCTTTTACACTGAAAAGAGCTCCATCGGGTCTGTTGAAATGACACCATGGTATGGTACGCCCAACCATGTTATATCTTTTCTTAACATTTGGAATATGGGGCTTGTGTAAAAGGTTACAAACCTATTCCAAATCAGACAAGTGCTACTTTGTAGGTTATCCCAAGCAATTGGGTATTCCTCCCTCACTATACCGAGGCAAATAGGTTTGCCACAAAGAACAGTATGCTTTTTGAAGAAAATGGTTCTTTCAAAAAGGTGAGTGGGAGAATAATGCAACTCGACGAGATAACCAGTATCTCTGTCATCAGGTCAAAGGAAAGAGACCTTGGAAGTAATTCCAGAGTTTCCTACTATGACTGATACGGAAGTCTCTACAATAAAATGTATGGACTTCGGTCGAACTTGCAGCTGAACCATGTAGGCAAGGCTCGTGCAAACCTCTCAGGTGCGCAAACGAGATATTGTTGTTAGACAACAGTATACCTACGATACACAAGGAAGCGTTGATGGGCCCTGACTCCGGAATTGGCTAAATGCCAATACAATCCGAGATAGTCTCCATATAAATGTTTCAAGATTAAAACCTTGATACAGCTTTCGAAAGACTTAGAGTCTAACGAATTTTATGAAACTAAAAACTGATACGGGTAAAAATGTTTTATCCATAAAGCTCGACTTGTTGCAATAACGTGTTCAAGGAGTTGACTACGATGAGGTTGTTTCATCGTAGCGATGCTTAAAGTCGGTTCGGATTGAACTAGCAATTAATACATATTTCAATCATGAGATATGAAACAAAGGATGACAAAAGGATTTCCATCTGATGGAAATAAAACCAAGGACTTGCATGTGTTACAGTCCAAGGTATTTTGTCATTCCAGAGGATGCTAGTAAGTATGCAAACTTCAGAGTTCCAGCAATGGACAGAAGAGAGCAAAATGGAGTTGGAATCTTCGTGTTTTGATGAAATGGTCAAAGGGGTTTGACTTCATCAATGGGTAACGAAGATGCTTATGATTCAAGAAAGTAAGTGGGAGCATAATAAAATTTCTAAAAACCTTGTGTGCTTGACACATTGTTAATTGGAATTAAAATTTCTTGACACGAATTAGGACTTCATTTGAAAATAGTTTTTCGATGAAGTGCTTGGGCTAAATAGCCTTTACATTAGGCATGATGATCTATGGAGATAGATTTACCTAATGGGGCTGAGCAAAGAAACATATTGACAAGATGCTAAAACCTTTTAGCATTAAAAACGTCAAGGAGTGATTCTTGCCGAAGTCACATGGAAAGAGTTTTTGCAAGACTCGGTGTCCCAAAACACTGATGAGCAAAATACATGATGGAGATTCCACACACTCTTGTGTTTGGATTAATCATGTATTCCATGGTATGTAAAACAACCAGATATGTCCAATACTCCAAAATTGTTGCGAGTATAGATACCAAAGTGATCAAAATTTCTGATCATGGGACAATAGTGAAAAAGGGTCATTAAGTACTAGAGTAGCACTGATGACATGTTTTCTCGCAAGCGGAGATCATGAAGAGTTCGTTGTAAAAGGTTACATCGATACAGTCTTCATCCATGCTCCAAGCGATTTTCGATTTAAATTGAGGTTTTTTTTGTGCAATACACAATATGGTGGCACGGTAGTTGGAAATTGTTCCAAACAAGATACTGAGGTGAATTCTATAACAAAGGCTAAGTATGTTGACGCTTTAGAAGCGACAAAGAAGTTGTTGAATCATATAGTTCATTCATGAAATTAGTATGGTTCCAAGAAGGCTTGGTCAATGGGACACTATTGCAGATAGTTGCTCCATAGCTCAGTCTGAGGAATCAGGTTTCGACCAATGATTCACACATATACAAAGCAAGGTGTACACAAAATATGAATTTTGTGAAAGCGTGAAAACGCGAGGATATGCAAAGATACACACGGATCTGAAGTCGTCAGATCCGTTGGACATCAGGCTATACCACATGCGAAGCATATTTTACACCAATGTGCCATAGGTGTAAAGTGCATTAACATTAACTAGATTATTGACTCTAGTGCAAGTGGGAGTCTGTAGGAGATATGCCCTAGAGGCAATAATAAATGTTATTATTTATCTCCTTGCTCATAATTATGTTTATGTTCCATGCTATAACTGTTGTGGTTCCCGAGCCCGTATATCCATAAAGGCTCTGGGGAAAACCCATGTGCACGTGTGGAATAATAAACGATAAAAAGTATTCCTAGTCATGCCTCTGAGACTAGCTCAAGTGTTGCATGATGATTATGTTTTCCCAATCATGGGCATGTCTATGCCAGCAGCTTTGAGGGCACAATGTTAGAAGAACATTTGTGTTGAATCGACCCGATTGATGTTATGCTATGAGATTCATTCGTCACAAGTTAATGGTTGATAACACAGAGATGGTTAATGTTTGCATGATTCCTCAGACCATGAGAGTATCGAGTTTCTTCATGCTTGATTCATGAACTTTGTGGTTTGTTAAACGTCATCCGTAACTGGATGGCTATTACGGCGGCTTACGGGTTCATGGGAAAGTATGTTAAGTAACTTGATAGCTCAAGATTGGGATTTGCTCCTCCGACGATGGACAGATATCTCTGGGCCCTCCCGGTGTTAAGGTATCCATCATCGTCTGGCCAGACAATTTGTGATTTGATCACGGGGATGCCGGAACACGGTAACGAGAAAAGAGAACAATACCGGTAACGAGGTAACTAGCATAGTGGACAAGTTGTTGATCCACGGGAATGCCAACATGTCTCGCCTCGGGTATTTGTAACATATTGCGAAGCAACAGGAATAGCACACGGCAACTGGAGGTTCACTCGAATATTCATTCGTGTGGGTATAGGGGTCAATATGGGTGTCCACGGCTCCGATGTTGATCATTGATCGGAAGGGGTTCCGTGTCATGTCTATACTTCACCGAACCTATAGGGTCACACGCTTAAGGGTCATCTATCTGCTGAATACTAGACAGGGAGTCTGAGAGAAAATCACCGAAAAAGTTTCGGACACCGAAAAGTTTCGGACAGCGGAAAAGTTCCGCAGAGAGAGGTCACCGGATGAGTTCCGGTGAAACTGAAAAGTTGTTTCAGGGGATACCATTGAGTCAAAATGGTTTTGGCACATACCTGATAATTCTTAGAGGATGCCAGAATCATTCTGGAAACTTCTGGGAATTTTCTGGAAGAAAAACCGGAAATGTTCCGGGGCTGCCGGAACCGCTTCAGATGCTTTTCGCAGATGAAATCACTAAACTGGAATTGTTCCAGAACGCATTGAAAATTATTTTAGTGGGTACTGGAAATGTTCTAAGCCCACATAAATATTTTCAGTTCGAATGGACGCTGAAAAATGTCGTCGTGAATAGTGAAAGTGCTTTTTGGGAATTTTATGGAAAGCACCTTTTGGGAATTTCCCAAAAGGCTTCTAGAATGCCTTAGGCACTAAGGAAGCCCCCTTAGGGGGGTCCCCATGAGGGTGGCCGGCCATGGTGGTGCTCCTCCATGGAGCTCCACATGGCACACCATTTTGCCTTTTATTCTTTTATGTATGACATAAAGTAGGGGCACTTTGGTACTTTTGTATGCCAATTTTGTAGGAGATATGCCCTAGAGGCAATAATAAATGTTATTATTTATCTCCGTGTTCATAATTAGGTTTATGTTCCATGCTATAACTGCTGTGGTTCCCGAGCCCGTATATCCATAAAGGCCCTGGGGAAAACCCATGTGCACGTGTGGAATAATAAACGGTAAAATGTATTCCTAGTCATGCCTCTAAGACTAGCTCAAGTGTTGCATGATGATTATGTTTTCCCAATCATAGGCATGTCTATGCCAGCAACTTTGAGGGCACAAATGTTAGAAGAACATTTGTGTTGAATCGACCCGATTGATGTTATGCTATGAGATACATTCGTCACAAGTTAATGGTTAATAACACAGAGATGGTTAACGTTTGCATGATTCCTCAGACCATGAGAGTATCGAGTTTCTTCATGCTTGCTTCATGAACTTTGGGGTTTGTTAAACGTCATCCGTAAAAGGGTGGCTATTACGGCGGCTTACGGGTTCATGGGAAAGTATGTCAAGTAACTTGATAGCTCAAGATTGGGATTTGCTCCTCCGGCGATGGAGAGATATCTCTGGGCCCTCTCGGTGTTACGGTATCCATCATCGTCTGGCCAGACACTTTGTGTTTTGATCACGGGGATGCCGGAACACGGTAACGAGAAAAGAGAACAATACCGGTAACGAGGTAACTAGCATAGTGGACAAGTTGTTGATCCACGGGAATGCCAACATGTCTCACCTCGGGTATTTGTAACATATCGCGAAGCAACAGGAATAGCACACGGCAACTGGAGGTTCACTCGAATATTCATTCGTGTGGGTATAGGGGTCAATATGGGTGTCCACGGCTCCGATGTTGATCATTGATCGGAAGGGGTTCCGTGTCATGTCTATACTTCACCGAACCTATAGGGTCACATGCTTAAGGGTCATCTATCTGCTGAATACTAGACAGGGAGTCTGAGAGAAAATCACCGAAAAAGTTTCGGACACCGAAAAGTTTCGGACAGCGGAAAAGTTCCGCAGAGAGAGGTCACCGGATGAGTTCCGGTGAAAGTGAAAAGTTGTTTCAGGGGATACCATTAAGTCAAAATGGTTTCGGCACATGCCTGATAATTCTTGGAGGATGCCAGAATCATTTTGGAAACTTCTGGGAATTTTCTGGAAGAAAAACCGGAAATGTTCCGGGGCTGCCAGAACCGCTTCAGATGCTTTTCGCAGATGAAATCACTAAACTGGAATTGTTCCAAAACGCGTTGAAAATTATTTTAGTGGGTACTGGAAATGTTCTAAGCCCACATAAATATTTTCAGTTCGAACGAACGCTGAAAAATGTCGTCGTGAATAGTGAAAGTACTTTTTGGAAAGCCACATTTTTGGGCTTTTGCTCCAAAATATCTTGGAGATGACATGGATGGATGTGGCTGAAATTTCAGCCCCTCCACCCCTCCTTCTCCTATAAATAGAGGTGGAGGGGGCTGCCCAAACTCACTCATTCTCACATACAAGTGCCATGCATAATCTGGCTTCTCTCTCCCTCCCACGAAAAGAGTTTCGTAGAGCCGAAAGGCTGTCTGGGTTCCGGTGGGAACTAGTTCTGGACGGCGAAGCCCTGCCGGATAGATGACACCGTATGTGTGCAACTCTGTAGAGAGGTAGTAGTTTCGATCTTAGTGCCCGAGGGGCTGTTCGAGAGTGCCTCCCGAAGGGCTGTCCATGTGACGGTCCGAGTTCTGTGAGTCCTCCCGAAGGGCTGTCCATGTGACGGTCCGAGTTCTGTGAGTCCTCCCGAAGGGCTGTCCATGTGACGGTCCGAGTTCTGTGAGTCCTCCCGAAGGGCTGTCCAAGTGACGGTCCGAGTTCTGTGAGTCCTCCCAAAGGGCTGTCCGCGACACCGTCCGGGGGACTGTCCGACCGCCTCCCGGAGGGCTGTCCGAGTGGCGGATGAGGGTATACATCCTCGCGGTTGGGAGGTTGTAAATCCTAGCTGCGGGGATCTGCACCGCCAATCGTCATCGACTCTACTTCCGCTGCGCTACGAGTCGGTAACGAAAATGATCAAACCTTGTATGCAGTCTCCATAGTGGTCCTGGGCTGGTGCCTAGGTCGGAAATTTTTTGTTTTCTGCTGCGTTACCCTACAGTGGCATCATGAGCCGTGCTATGCGTAGATGCAGGTTGCGATCTAGAATACATAGAGATGTATGGGTGTTGCACAATATAATTAGGTAGTAGATGAGTTCTACTACTGAAAATTATTTGTGCAGGTAGCAGATGAAATCTGTTACCCGATGTTCTTGTTGCTTCCCTGGAATTTGCATATTTCTAATCTTGATAACAGTATGGTGGAGTTTCAAAGTTCTGGCAATCCGCGATCCTGATTGATCAACGAAGTGCTAACAGTTCATTGAATTCCACCTTAGTTAAAAAGAAAGATGAAATTTCACAGACGAAAGGGCAATGCAGATTTGATCTGCACGGGGGTCATGCGTATGACGAAGTTTAGTATGGGGCTCGAGATTTTATTATCTCGTTTTTCATACACCCTGGAAAGTTAATCTAGCGACTTGAATTATCATACTTGATGATGGACGTTGGTAGCTTCGGTTTGTTTCGAAACCTTAGAAGCCACGTAAAACAAGTTTTTGCATGAACCGATTAGAGGCGTCTAACTTGGTTTTGCAGGAGGGTTTGCATGTGCATTTGATGTGGTATAGCAGTGCTCATAATAATTTGATTATGTATGAGATGACTATATGATGTAAATTAATTAACATGACCTGCGTGTCATGATTCGGCATGATGGCTGGAGCCATATGATTGCACTTTAAATGACCTGCGTGTCAATCTTGTTGTAATGCATTATTTTATTAGCTATAGAGATAGCAATATTATCTGGTGCATCGACAAGGTGGTGGAAATCTTCGCGAAGGTGAACACCGACGCGAATGCCGAAGACGAAGAAATACAAGACTTCTCCGTCAGAAAGGGCTATACCATATCATGCTATTATGAATTGCCTGAGATGTTTATCCCTTATGTTGCACCCTTTTTGATTGCGCGGTAGTCGCTTTTATTAGGGTGATCTCTCACAAAAATATCAAGTAGTTAGTGTTCTCCCAAGTGTAGCACCGTCACGGCACCTAACTTTTCGGGGCATCACATGGACACATGGGTGCGAACGATTAGGGAAGTGTGAGGCGGGTGAGTTGAGACCTCGCAGTGAGATCACTTGGTTGTCTTGACGTTCTAGAGGAGCGTCCTGAGCTCGGAACACGCCCATCGAAAGATGAACAAGAGTCACATAGAGATGTGATTGGCAAGTTGGCCTACCGATTGCAATTCTCGTCACTTGAGATGGACACATCCTTGGCGTTGAATTGTAATTTGGATCTTGAATCACTCACAATCAATTATGAGAGATATTGATTTGAGTGGGAGCGCACTGTAGAATTAACTTGTTTAATTCTCAATGCAATTATTTTTGAACACTGTCTAAGTGTGATTTGCATAATAGTTGTAGAATAATGGCTCGCATTTCCACCTTCCCTGTTAAAATTGAATAGCTATTAAATATCTGGTTATCCTTTACGGTTGGTAACGTAATGTGAGGATTGTCCTCAAGAGTGCCGAGAAGGACTTTGTCCTATCGCATACTTTTGGTATTCTCTCTCTTATGCTATGGATCATGTGACTCTCGTCCTTCGATCCAAAAGCTAGAATTCCGTTTTCAGTCAAGTGCAATATGTTTGCTTCCATGAGACCCGAACTTCGATAGTTTGGATAGTTATGTGATATTCATGGAATCTGAAAATCATTTTCAGAGACAGACAAAGGCTAAAAGATATGAGATATCCAAAGCAATGTTTGTTTGCAAACTATTAGTAAAGGAGTTTACTATGCATTAGACTGATAAGAGAGGGATCCAGAAGAACGCCTGTCATATGATGAATGGTGAATAAAACAACAACTTAAAGAGAAAGGAAGTGTCCGAAGGGTGTTAGTAAGACTTTCACGCCTAGGAAGTCCGGGGCTAATGCCACTCTTAAGTTGGGTGCTTCTTCTGAGAGTAGGAGAAATACTAAAAGTTAAAGTGTTAGAAGTATAAAGGCAGAAAGAAAGAAGACTGGAATATCCAGCTCATGTATGAATGTCATACAAGTTTTTGATGTATAGAAGGCTGGTCAAAGATATGGTTCTTGGGAATTATGGTTAAACATGTTAATCACTAATTCTTGGGTATTGTGAGTTAATCACAAAGATACCCGCTCGATTGCATTCTGATGCAACTCGATGTAAGAACTACTACGGCCTGAAAGACTAGCCAGGAATGAGGTTGAGATACACACATGGAACATAGTAAATGTTACTATACCTTCCATCGGTGTATTACCTATGTATTACTTTCATAATTCATTTTAGAGTTTCACACTCTAGGCCTTTGCATAAGGTATCTTGCAAGAAGGTGTTGTCATAAGAGAACTTTTTATGTTCGATGTTTGATAACATAAGGGCATACTTTCATTAAGAATGAGATGTATGTTATGATAATGATATTAATATTTACCTCTGGATTTACTTTCATAATTCATTTTAGAGTTTTACACTCAGCCCCTTGCACAATGTTGTTGCAAAAGGGTTGTTCAAAAAGAACAATTGTTGTTCAGGTGTATGAATAACATGAAGAGCCATGCTTCCATCCAGATGGGATGTATGTTATGAATATTAATAGTAATATGTACATCTATAACACTGACGCTAAATGTCGCAAGACTAAAAGATACCCCTCAGGTGTGGCACTGCATTTGGTCACATTGGAGAAACCCGCATGGAAAACTCCATTATGATGGATTTTGAAGTCGTTTGATTTTGAATCATCTGACACTTGCAAATTTCCTCCGAAAAGTGAAGTGACTAAAATACCGTTCACAGGCCATAAGGAATGAGCAACAAACTTATTGGTGATCATACATTTTGATGTGTGTAGTTCAATAAATGTTGTTGCAAGTAGTGGATTTATCTATCTTCAGAAATGACTCAAGTAGATATATGGATATTTACTTGATGAGATGTAAGTCTGGATCTTTTGAAATCATTCGAAAGGTTTTCAAAAATGAAGTAGAAGTTATTGTAACAAGAAAATTATGTTTCTACAATTTGATTGCAGAAAGGAATATTTGAGTTACAAGTTTTGCGAATGTCCGATGAGTTGTGAAAAGAGTTTCATAACTTACACCTCCCGGAACACCACTGTGAGTGAAAAGTCCGTGAAGATGTAATCGAACCATTTATGACATGGTAAGATCAAAGATGACATAAATAAATTTGCCATTATCCCTTTTGAAAGTGATGATTTAGAGACTATGGCTTTTACACTGAAAAGAGCTCCATCGGGTCTGTTGAAATGACGCCATGGTATGGTACGCCCAACCATGTTATATCTTTTCTTAACATTTGGAATATGGGGCTTGTGTAAAAGGTTACAAACCTATTCCAAATCAGACAAGTGCTACTTTGTAGGTTATCCCAAATCATTGGGTATTCCCCCACCACTATACCGAGGCAAATAGGTTTGCCACAAAGAACGGTATGCTTTTTGAAGAAAATGGTTCTTTCAAAAAGGTGAGTGGGAGAACAATGCAACTCAATGGGATAAACAGTATCTTCGTCATCAGTTCAAAGGAAAGAGACCTTGGAAGTGATTCCAGAGTTTCCTACTGCGACTGATACGGAAGTCTCTACAATAAAATGTATGAACTTCGATCGAACTTGCAGCTGAACCATGTGGGCAAGGCTCGTGCAAACCTCTCAGGTGCGCAAACGAGATATTGTTGTTAGACAACAGTATACCTACAATACACAAGGAAGCATTGATGGGCCCTGACTCCAGAATTGGCTAAATGCCAATACAATCCGAGTTAGTTTCCATATAAGTGATTCAAGATTAAAACCTTGATACACCCTTCGGAAGACTTAGAGTCTAATGAATATTTATGGAACTTAAAACTGATACGGATAAAAATGTTTTATCCATAAAGCTCGACTTGTTGCAATAACAAGTTCAAGGAGTTGACTACGATGAGATTGTCTCACCGTAGCGATGCTTAAAGTCGGTTCGGGTTGAACTAGCAATTAAGACATATTTCAATCATGAGATATGAAACATGGATGACAAAAGGATTTCCATCTGATGGAAATGAAACCAAGGACTTGCATGTGTTACATTCCAAGGTATTTTGTCAGTCCAGAGGATGCTAGTAAGTATGCAAACTTCAGAGTTCCAGCAATGGACAGAAGAGAGCAAAATGGAGTTGGAATCTTCGTGTTTTGATGAAATAGTCAAAGGGGTTTGACTTCATCAATGGGTAACGAAGATGCTTATGATTCAAGAAAGTAAGTGGGCGCATAATAAAATTTCTAAAAACGTTGTGTGCTTGACACATTGTTAATTGGAAATAAATTTCTTGACACGAATTAGGACTTCATTTGAAAATAGTTTTTCGATGAAGTGCTTGGGCTAAATAGCCCTTACATTAGGCATGATGATCTATGGAGATAGATTTACCTAATGGGGCTGAGCAAAGATACATATTGACAAGATGCTAAAACCTTTTAGCATTAAAAACGTCAAGGAGTGATTCTTGCCGAAGTCGCGTGGAAAGAGTTTTTGCTAGACTCGGTGTCCCAAAACACTGATGAGAAAAATACATGATCGAGATTCCACACACTCTTGTGTTTGGATTAATCATGTATTCCATGGTATGTAAAAACAACCAGATATGTCCAATACTCCCAAAGTTGTTGCGAGTATAGATACCAAAGTGATCAAAAGTACTGATCATGGGACAACAGTGAAAAAGGGTCATTGAGTACTATAGTAGCACTGATGACATGTTTTCTCGCAAGCAGAGATCATGAAGAGTTCGTTGTAAAAGGTTACATCGATACAGTCTTCATCAGTTAAGGGTTTTGTGCAATACACAATATGGTGGCACGGTAGTTGGAAATTGTTCCAAACAAGTTACTGTGGCGAATTCTATAACAGAGGCGAAGTATGTTGCCGCTTTTAAAAGCGACAAAGAAGATGTTGAATCATATAGTTCATTCATGAACTTAGTATGGTTCCAAGATGGCTTTTGTCAATAGGACACTACTGCAGGTAGTTGCTCCATAACTCAATCTGAGGAATCCAGGTTCGACCTGTGATTCACATACATACAAAGCCAAGTCCACACAAAATATGAATTTTGTGAAAGCGTGAAAACGTGAGGATATGCAAAGATACACACGGAGCTGAAGTCGTCAGACCCGTTGGACATCAGGCTATAGCACAAGCGAAGCATATTTACACCGGTGTGCCACAGGTGTAAAGTGCATTAGCATTAACTAGATTATTGACTCTAGTGCAAGTGGGAGTCTGTAGGAGATATGCCCTAGAGGCAATAATAAATGTTATTATTTATCTCCGTGTTCATAATTAGGTTTATGTTCCATGCTATAACTGCTGTGGTTCCCGAGCCCGTATATCCATAAAGGCTCTGGGGAAAACCCATGTGCACGTGTGGAATAATAAACGGTAAAATGTATTCCTAGTCATGCCTCTAAGACTAGCTCAAGTGTTGCATGATGATTATGTTTTCCCAATCATAGGCATGTCTATGCCAGCAACTTTGAGGGCACAAATGTTAGAAGAACATTTGTGTTGAATCGACCCGATTGATGTTATGCTATGAGATACATTCGTCACAAGTTAATGGTTAATAACACAGAGATGGTTAACGTTTGCATGATTCCTCAGACCATGAGAGTATCGAGTTTCTTCATGCTTGCTTCATGAACTTTGGGGTTTGTTAAACGTCATCCGTAAAAGGGTGGCTATTACGGCGGCTTACGGGTTCATGGGAAAGTATGTCAAGTAACTTGATAGCTCAAGATTGGGATTTGCTCCTCCGGCGATGGAGAGATATATCTGGGCCCTCTCGGTGTTACGGTATCCATCATCGTCTGGCCAGACACTTTGTGATTTGATCACGGGGATGCCGGAACAAGGTAACGAGAAAAGAGAACAATACCGGTAACGAGGTAACTAGCATAGTGGACAAGTTGTTGATCCACGGGAATGCCAACATGTCTCACCTCGGGTATTTGTAACATATCGCGAAGCAACAGGAATAGCACACGGCAACTGGAGGTTCACTCGAATATTCATTCGTGTGGGTATAGGGGTCAATATGGGTGTCCACGGCTCCGATGTTGATCATTGATCGGAAGGGGTTCCGTGTCATGTCTATACTTCACCGAACCTATAGGGTCACATGCTTAAGGGTCATCTATCTGCTGAATACTAGACAGGGAGTCTGAGAGAAAATCACCAAAAAAGTTTCGGACACCGAAAAGTTTCGGACAGCGGAAAAGTTCCGCAGAGAGAGGTCACCGGATGAGTTCCGGTGAAACTGAAAAGTTGTTTCAGGGGATACCATTAAGTCAAAATGGTTTCGGCACATGCCTGATAATTCTTGGAGGATGCCAGAATCATTTTGGAAACTTCTGGGAATTTTCTGGAAGAAAAACCGGAAATGTTCCGGGGCTGCCGGAACCGCTTCAGATGCTTTTCGCAGATGAAATCACTAAACTGGAATTGTTCCAGAACGCGTTCAAAATTATTTTAGTGGGTACTGGAAATGTTCTAAGCCCACATAAATATTTTCAGTTCGAACGGACGCTGAAAAATGTCGTCGTGAATAGTGAAAGTACTTTTTGGAAAGCCACATTTTTGGGCTTTTGCTCCAAAATATCTTGGAGATGACATGCATGGATGTGGCTGAAATTTCAGCCCCTCCACCCCTCCTTCTCCTATAAATAGAGGTGGAGGGGGCTGCCCAAACTCACTCATTCTCACATACAAGTGCCATGCATAATCTGGCTTCTCTCTCCCTCCCACGAAAAGAGTTTCGTAGAGCCGAAAGGCTGTCTGGGTTCCGGTGGGAACTAGTTCTGGACGGCGAAGCCCTGCCGGATAGATGACACCGTATGTGTGCAACTCTGTAGAGAGGTCGTAGTTTCGATCTTAGTGCCCGAGGGGCTGTTCGAGAGTGCCTCCCGAAGGGCTGTCCATGTGACGGTCCAAGTTCTGTGAGTCCTCCCGAAGGGCTGTCCATGTGACGGTCCGAGTTCTCTGAGTCCTCCCGAAGGGCTGTCCATGTGACGGTCCGAGTTCTGTGAGTCCTCCCGAAGGGCTGTCCATGTGACGGTCCGAGTTCTGTGAGTCCTCCCGAAGGGCTGTCCGCGACACCGTCCGGGGGACTGTCCGACCGCCTCCCGGAGGGCTGTCCGAGTGGCGGATGAGGGTATACATCCTCGCGGTTGGGAGGTTGTAAATCCTAGCTGCGGGGATCTGCACCGCCGATCGTCATCGACACTACTTCCGCTGCGCTACGAGTCGGTAACGAAAATGATCAAACCTTGTATGCAGTCTCCATAGTGGTCCTGGGCTGGTCCGTAGGTCGGAAATTTTTTGTTTTCTGCTGCGTTACCCTACAAATTTTGCCCCTTGGCTTTCCTATAAATAGAGGTGGATGGGCTGCCCCAAACTACTATCCCTTCTCACATACAAGTGCCATTGCAATGATCTGGCTTCTCTCTCCCTCCCACGAAAAGTGTTTCGTAGAGCCGAAAGGCTGTCTGGGTTCCGGTGGGAACTAGTTCTGGACGTCAAAGCCCTGCCGGATAGATGACACCGTATGTGTGCAACTCTGTAGAGAGGTCGCAGTTTCGATCTTAGTGCCCGAGGGGATGTTCGTGAGTGCCTCCCGAAGGGCTGTCCAAGTGACGGTCCAAGTTCTGTGAGTCCTCCCGAAGGGCTGTCCGAGTGACCGTTCGAGTTTCGAAGGTCCTCTTGAAGGGCTGTCCGCGACACCGTCCGGGGGACTGTTCGACCGCCTCCCGGAGGGCTGTCCAAAGAGACGAGGGTATACATCCTCGCGGTTGGGAGGTTGTAAATCCTAGCTGCGGGGATCTGCACCGCCGATCGTCATCGACTCTTCTTCCGCTGCGCTACGAGTCGGTAACGAAAATGATCAAACCTTGTATGCAGTCTCCATTGTGGTCCTGGGCTGGTGCGTAGGTCGGAAAATTTTTGTTTTCTGCTGCGTTACCCTACATAGTGAGCCTTCAACCAATCCATTCCCAAGATAAGATCAATCTTGGAGGAACTCAGGATAATGGGGAGTGCCTGGAACTGCAACCCCTCAATTTCAATAGTGACTTCGAGGCTGAACAGGGAGGTTTGACACTGACCCGCGAGAGTGTTTACCATTAAGGATTGGTGTAGTGTTTCGCATTTAACGTCATGCAAGAGTGCAAAATGTTCTGACATGAATGAATGCGATGCTCCTGAATCAAAAAAAACAGATGCAGGTACTGAATTAACAAGAAGTGTACCCATCACGGTTTCTGGTTGGTCTTGAGCTTCAGCCATATTGACATGATAGTTCTGTCCACGACCATAAAAAGGTCTGGCATTGCTGTAGCGAGGCTGAGAATTCCCACGGCCATTTCCACGGCCAGTAGAAGGAAGAGCCAACTGATTCTGATTCTGAGAGCAATCTCTGGCACGGTGACCTGGCTGGCCACACTTGAAGCAGAGTCCATTGTCAGGACGTGGTGCAGGAGCTCGAGGTGCTGGAGCTTGCAGAGGCTGCCTTGGTGGTGGAGGAGGCAGACGAGGTGCAGTATAAGAAGGCCTGTTCACAGGAGCTGCTGGACGGTACATGCTCTAAGGTATCCAGATGCGGCGCTTCTGGGAAGACGAGCCCGAAGATGAGCCCGCCTCACGAGTGCGTCTGGTCGCTTCTTTATGTTTCTTCAGACCAGTCTCGACCATAATAGCCTTATTCACCAAGGTGGCGAAATCAGTATAGTCTTGCACAAGCAGGGCTAACTGAATGTCATGGTGCAGCCCTTCACGGAATTTCTCCTGCCTTCGGTCATCAGTGGGAACGTCCTCTTCAGCGTAGCGAGACAAGTCAAGAAACTCGCGCTGATAAGCTTCCACAGATTTATTACCCTGAACGAGACTACGGAACTCGGCCTTCTTCCGGGCTATGACAGCTTGTGGAATGTAGCGGGCACGGAAAGCAATCTTGAATTCTGCCCAAGTTATGACGGTACCAGGTGGTAGGGTCTGTTGGTGAGTAGCCCACCATTGCGACGTGGGACCCTTCAGAAGGTAAGTCGCAAAGGTGACATAATTGGCCGGGGCGACATCAGCAAACTCCATCTCATAGGAGATGTCACGCAGCTAGTCATCGGCATCCAGCGGGTTAACGGTGTTGCGGAAGAACGACGGGTTGAGCCGCATAAATTCTGGCAAGGTGATGGAAGGTGGCGGCTGGTCGGCATTGGGACGGGGAAATTGCGGCATAATCCCCGTCATGAACTGTCTGTTGAGTTCAAACTGTTGCATCATTGCTGCCATATAGTCAGGCGGTGGCGGCGGAGGTGGATTGTTATCGTCCATCCTGCTAAATCAACAGGGGTAGTTTAGCAGAAGCCACGGCGAGTGTTTTAGGAACAACATGATGTAACTCGACGGAATTTAAGTAGTACAGCAGATGCTTAATAGTAATCATTAAATCATACAGATCCATACAGAGTCGGTTACATTCGGGCAGCATAACGGCGCAAATTCAAAAGCTAGACATGCTAGGCGGCGCGCAGGCACGCGGTAAGGAAGTACACAATGAGACATAGCAAAGGCTACATCAACGTCGGAGAAAACTACTAAAACGGGGTAGCTGCAAGTGCGGACGACGGACGTTCGTCGCAGAAGGATCCTGCGCTCCATGTGCACTCTGATGCAGGGCCCGGTCTCGAACAGTAAGAAGAGGTCCACGTGCAGGCGTGTGACCTCCCACAGCAGGGCAATCGATCCCTGATGGCATCTCGGTCCTGCTCGGGTAAAGAATATGCTCCGGATGTATCCCTGCACGAACAGCTGGTAGCAACTGCGTCATAGCCTCGTAGAGTCGTGCTCGAGTAGCGAACAACTCGACCGCAAGAGCCTGAACCATGCGATCCAGAGCCTGAGTACACTGAATCAGAACTCGCTGATCGTAGCGACGAGGCTCGTACGGGGCACAGGTAGTTGTGTAGTATCCAGTAGCATCTCCAGCAGGGGCATACGGAATGTACCGATACTCAGAAGCATACAAGCTGGCGCTGTGCTCTCCTCGGAGACGTGCGACAGCAGAGTAAGCGGCATCATGTACTGCCATCTCAATCGTCACGCCGATACCGTGGAAAAGGTGTAACTCAGTGTCGAAGTCATCCTGTTGATCGTAGATGCAAACATCAGCATAGTACTGCTCCTGGTTGAACTCACGACAAACCTCGTAGACCATGTACTCGGGGCACCAGCGATATCCCAGCCTGATCAAGAGGGCGATCAGAACAGCTGGAAACCCAGGGACGTCTCGAGCACAGGTGCGAAGCACAAGCTGCGTCGTAGGGCGAGGTGGAAAAAGACGGTCCATCTGAAATAAGAAGATTCAGGATTGTCATTCGATGACGAGAAATATAGAAGATCTCGAATTTGAAAGGTTAAACAAAACAATGGAAAGGAAAATGATTATCAGACTAATCAGATCAATGACAGGGAAATCGCACTGAATCCAGCTCTCCGGGTGGATAGAATTAACGAGATCCTAAGTGTCGGTGTTAGTAAATTTTATTAAACCCGAATAGAAGAGAGATCAGGGTCCCAGAGTAAAGATCGAGGAATAAAAGATCCTAATACCACCCAGTTGGCGACGTGGGCACGTAAGCCACACAGCCAAGTTAGTAAAACAGTCTTCGGTTTCTAGACTCAACTTCGGCCAAAGAGTTGGAAAGGGGGACTCCTAGAGGCAGTCGGCTCTGATACCAACCTATGACGACCCCGGCTTAATCGTGCACTAACCATACACGCAAATGCACACGATCAAGCCTAAGGACTCACTTGAAGATATCACAACACAACTCTAAAACATAAATAAATTCATACAAGCTTTATATTACAAGCCAGGGCCTCGAGGGTTCGAATACATAGCTCGATGGCATACAAGTGTCAGCGGAAGCATCAGATATCTGGGTACAGATATATTACAGAAAGAGAGATAAGCCTTCACAGAGGCGGGGCAAAATAAAATACTACGATCGAAAAGGCGTGGGCCTCCTGCCCTGGACCCTCTGAATCCTACTCCTGGTCGTCGGTCGGCTCCTCTTAGTAGTAGTACTCTCCGGGCTGGTAGTAGAAGTGGTCATCGACTGGGGCATCTGTCTCAAAGGCTCCGTCGTCTGGTGGCATCAATTGGATATGGGGGAAAAAGAAAGTAAGGCAAACGTGAGTACTCATCCGAAGTACTCAGCAAGCAAGGATCTACACTACATATGCAACATTTTCAAAGGAGGGATGTATATGTGGACCGGGCTGCAGAAATGCCAGAATAGAGGGGGAAAGCCTAGTCCTATCGAAGACTAGCGTCTTCAGCATCTTCAACAGTCTTGCAGCATAAGAAGAGAGCAGAATAACATAATGTTAAGTATAGCAGTGTCATCAACCTCGGCCAGAGATTCTTCCTCGACTCCCTGCGAGAAAGCAATCCCAGAGCCATACTATCCAGTTCATCTCAAGTCATCAGTTCTAGTTGTACCGATCGGGATACAACTCCGTGTGTCCGTTACCGTAGGACAGGCTATCGATAGATGTTTTCTTCCCTGCAGGGGTGCACCAAGTTACACACCACGCTCGCTTAACTCCGGCCGGACACACTTTACTGGGTCATGCCCGGCCTCGGCTAAGCAACACGCCGCAACCCGACCAAATACTTAACAGAGGTCAGCACGCCGGACTAACCTATGCCCCTAGGGGTCTTGGACCTTCGCCCCGGGAACTCCTGCACGTTACGTTCACGGCCGAGAGCAGACCTAGCAACCCCTTAATACAAGCGCACTTGCGTAACTAGTCCAACTCGGCGCGCGCCGCTCAATCGCTGACATCCATTAAGCTTCGGCTGAAGTATACGACGCAGAACGCCCATACTATGCCCACGTGATGGTTAGTGCTATCAGGCCAGAGGCCCCTCGGATCAAATATCCAAACCGTTTAGTGGTTTAGGAGCGCGCGGAAACGAGCAGAGACTCACGATCGATGTGACCCCGTCGCCCCGTCTCGAGGACTTGCGGCAAGGGCTAAGAATGCTCGGCCACGCCTCGTAGTTATCTCGCGGGCACCTCTCAGGTCAACCCGACTCCACATCACTTCGCATTCATGCTCGCGCGGGTACCCCTCAGGGCCGACCCGTCTTTAGTATCATGTTTCAGTGTAAGTCACAGTAACAACAGTAACCGTGTGTCTAACACCAAGGGAACCCTGAGGAATCACCCTCGATGGAGTCCCACCTGATGTTCTCGTCAAGGTGAACGAAGGAGGTATCACCCTCGAGGTCCACACTTAAACAGTTGCACGACGATGTCGTTATCGGGGGTGGTGTAGGAGGAATCACCCTCGCTTACCACGACCGATTAACTAACCTACAAGGTTATCATCAGAAGTGCTGACGAGGTATCACCCTCGGCACTCGATAGTAACCTAGTAGTGTCGAGCAATTTAAGGGGGAAGTGACGTGCGGTGCCAGGGTCTGATCTTCGATCCCGTTGCTCGGGTCTTCTGATTATCCAGCGGGGCACTCGGGACAAGTGGGTCTCTGATGAGGCTCTACCCATCCTATGCTATACAGTTTAGGATAACAGGCAGGTATCAACAGTAGGTTGCAAGTAAACAGGCTATGCAATAGATATAGGATAGTAACAGCAGCAGTAATATCTAATGCAAGCATAAGAGGGAAGAGAATAGGTGATATCGGAATGTTCAAAATGGGGGTGCTTGCCTGTCTGCTCGACGGCAAGGGTCTGATCGTCGGGGACGTAGTCGTACTCCGGAGCAGCGTCTGCCTCAGGAGCTACGGCAATGTCGGGGTCTACCGAAAGAGAAGAGGGGGAGGAAACAAGTAAATATAATGCAATCAGATGCAACACGGGGCATGCTATGCTATGATGCAGTGCACGGTTGCCTGACGTATGCCTAAGTCATTTTAGTTATCTGAGGATTAAGGTGGAATTTATTTACCGATGATTATGCACTATTCATCTATCAGATACGGGTTCGGAGTTACGAGTTCTCCTACATAGGGGGTTCCGATATGGAAACAAAAGGCACAATTAGACCCGTCTCGTCGTTCTGAGCAACTTTCGTGTTTTAACTTTTTCGATCTGAGCTACGTTTTAAAAGTTATGAATTTTTAAAGTTTATTTGATTTTCTGGAATTTATTTATTTTAAAAGAAATTGAAATATGACATCAGCAGAACGTCATGACGACGTCAGCAAGTCAACTAACCGGCTGGCCAGGTCAAACCTGACATGTGGGTCCAGTGGGACCCACATGTCAGTCTCTGTTTAGTCTAACATTTGATTAATCTAATTAGCAGGGTTAATTAGGGAGTGGGCCCCATCTGTCAGTGAGAGATTAGTCTAACTAATTAGTTTTAATTATTAAATCATTTTATTTAAACTAATAAGCGGTGGGGCCCGCATGTCATAGGCACATAGTGCCCAGTCAGCAGAGTTGACTGAGTCAACTCAGTCAACTGGGGTCCCAGGGCCCACGGTCGGTGACCCAGGGTGGGCCCCACCTGCGCCACATCAGCGGTGGCGGGCGTCTCACCGCCGGCGACGCCGGAACGCGGCGGAGAGCCTCGGCTCTCGCCGGAATTCATCTACAGAGCGTCGTTCGCGCGCGCGGCTTGACCCATTCGAATGGGCGCTCGCCCGCGAGTCTAGTGGAGGGGTTGGTTTTGCCGGACCTGGCCGGAAACTTCGCCGGCGTCGAGGTCTACGGCGGAGCGGCTATGAGCGTCGGCGCTGCAGCGTGCTAGGCAGCAAATGGAGGGGCTGGGGAGGTGCTACGCGCTGCGTTGAGCACAAAGGGCTCGGCCCCGTGACCATTTGGTCACTGGAGAGGCGCCGTCGACGATCCCCGTGGCGCTGCATTCGGGCGCGCGTGGAAGAGGTAGCTAGGCTACGCGCCAGGACCAGCAGGGAGTAGGGAAGGAAGAGGAGCTCACCGGGGAGGCACAAGGTGGCCCGGTGTCAGCTTAGTAGCAGCAGGACGGCGCCGGGGAGGAAGTGGATCGCCGGCGACCGAGGACGAAGTTGACGCCGAACGGCAGCTGCAGGGCCTCCTCGCTCCAGCTGAGGGCACCGGAGGATGTGGCCGTCCGCAGCGGAGCTGACGGACTCGGTCGGCGGGCATGGGACCGCCTGTGGTCGTGCGGACGTCGACGGCGCGGCGGCGAGGGCGTCCGGTGGTGGATCTGGGGAAGGGAGAGAGACGAAGCGAGCGAGGGAGAGGACGGGGCAGTGACCGAGGGAGCCAGGGGGGACGAACGGCCTTGCCCTTATCCTCTCCGCCTCCCTGTTCCGTCGGTGGGTGTCGGTGTGTCGCCGCGCGCGCGGCCATGGCGCGGCCGACATGGGTAGGAGGGAGAAGGAGCTGGGCCAAGTGGGCCGCGGTCGGGGCACTGTGCACTTAGGCCCAGTGCACAGTGCCTTGTGTTATTTTTCTATTTCTGTTTTGCGTTTTTCTTTTATTTGTTTTCTGTTTGGTATTAGTTAGGCCACTTGTGCACTTTTGTAAAATATGGAACTTGGCCCAGATATTAATATGCAATGTAAGCATCCACCAAAAATTGGTTTGAGCCAAGTTGGGCTTCATTTGAATTTAATTTGATTTTAAATGGATTTAATATTGCTGTTTTGGTGTTGTTTCATTTAATTAATCCAAGTATTACTGGTAATATTTTTATGAGTGCTTCCGGAATATTTGCTATTTAGTGAACATTTTTGCAACAGTGTTTGAGCAAATTTATTTTGCACTTTTGAATTTGAGTAGATTTTCAGAATGGAGTTTCAATTATTTTGGTTAACCACTATGACTAGGCACTGCAAATGATATGACTTGGCAATATTAGCAGCTGATCACAGTGGTAGTTACACAGGGGTGTTACAAGTTCTCCTCCTCTAAAAGAAATTCTCGTCCCGAGAATTTAGGAGGTAGAAGGAAAGAGGTCGGGATATTCTTCCCGAAGATGATCCTCGCATTCCCAAGTGGCTTCATCTTCAGTATGATTCGACCACTGCACTTTCAGGAACTTGGTCGTCTTCTGACGAGTTCGACGTTCAGCTTCATCAAGGATGCGGATCGGATGCTCCTTATAAGACAAATCATCTTGCAGTTGAAGCATCTCGTGATCCACTGCACGGTGCGGAGATTCCTTGAAGCATTTACGAAGTTGCGACACGTGGAAGACATCGTGAATATGAGAGAATTGCGGTGGCAACTCCAATTTATATGCCACCTGTCCACATCTAGCCACGATGCGGAAAGGACCGATATAGCGAGGAGCTAGCTTGCCCTTGATTCCGAAATGACGAGTGCCCTTCATAGGACTGACACGAAGATAAGCTTGATCACCTGGTTGATAGGTTAGATCCCATCGCTTGCGATCATAATTGCTCTTCTGGCGGTCTTGAGCTGCTTTGAGATTCTCCCGGACAATTCTGACTTGTTCTTCAGCGTGTTGAATAATGTCCGGTCCCATGAGAGGTCGTTTCCCAGTTTCTGACCCATTCAGAGGGGTTCGACACTTACGTCCATAAAGCACTTCGAATGGGGCCATTTTCAAGCTGGCTTGATAACTATTGTTATAAGAGAATTCGGCAAACGGAAGAGATTCTTCCCACTTCTTACTCAATGATATAACACAAGCGCGAAGCATATCTTCAAGTACTTGGTTAACTCGCTCGACTGGCCTTGGGACTGAGGATGATAAGCTGAACTCCATGTAATGTGAGTGCCCATAGCTTCTTGGAAACTTTCCCAGAACTTGGACGTGAAAAGACCGCCACGGTCCGAACTGATCTCCTTCGGAATGACGTGGAGTGAAACGATTCTGGAGATATACAGCTCTGCTAGCTAGCTAGCAGTGATAGTCTCCTTAACAGGTAGGAAATGAGCAACCTTGGAAAGTTGATCGACAACGACAAGAATAGCGTCGTGACCTTTCTGAGACTTGGGAAGACCAGTAATGAAATCCATCTGCACTTTATCCCATTTCCATAGAGGAATAGGGAGTGGTTGAAGAATTCCAGCAGGCTTCTGATGTTCTGCTTTCACGCGACGACATACGTCACATTCAGCAATGTATCGAGCATTGTCCTGCTTCATTCTGGACAACCAGTACCTCTGTCGAAGATCGCGATACATCTTGGTGCTACCCGGATGGATAGATAGCGGTGTATCATGAGCCTCCTTCATGACCTTGTCAGATTCCATCTTCAGCAACTGAGAAATCCCGGTACTTATCAAGGTGAAGCTCTTTCTTCATCAAGTCAATTTCAGCATCTTTGGCTTGCGCTTCCTTAACAGCCTTCTGAAGGTCTGGCTGTACCACAAGGTTATTAAGAGAACCTTGGGGAACAATTCGCAGATTCAGCTGAGTCAGTTCTGCATAAAGACGAGGTTGAGCTCGCCTAACCATGAGGTTGTTGCAATATGACTTGCGGCTTAGGGCATCAGCCATCACGTTAGCCTTGCCCAGGGTATATGAAATACCGCAGTCATAGTCCGTAATTGTTTCTAACCATCGTTGCTGACGGAGATTAAGATCCGGTTGAGTGAACAAGTATTTCAGACTCTGGTGATCGGTATAAATCTCACACCGATTACCCAGAAGGTAATGCCGCCATAACTTTAATGCATAGATCACTGCAGCAAGTTCAAGATCATGCACTGGATAATTTTCTTCATGTTGACGCAATTGACGTGAAGCATACGCAATCACTCTTCATTCTTGCATTAGGACACATCCTAATCCCTGACGAGAGGCGTCGCAATATATCACAAAGTCCTTGCGAAAATCACGAGGAGCAAGCACTGGAGCAGAAGTAAGCTTGTCCTTGAGAGTCTGGAAACTTTCCAGGCACTTGTCTGTCCACTCAAACTTAACGCCTTTGTGGAGCAGATTAGTCAGGGGCTTGGCGATCTTGGAGAAGTTCTAGATGAATCGGCGGCAATAACTGGCTAGACCGAGAAAGCTTCGGACTTGCTTGGCATTCTTCGGAGGAGTCCAGCCAAGGATAGCCTGAACACGCTCCGGGTTAACGGCTATACCGTCCTTGGAAATCACATGTCCAAGGTAGGTCACTTCAGAAAGCCAGAATTCACATTTGGAGTACTTGGCATATAACTTGTGTTCTCGAAGTCTTTCTAGAACAAGGCGAAGATGTTCGGCATGTTCTTCCTTATTCTTTGAATATACTAGGATATCATCCAGATATACCACGACGAACTTGTCGAGGTAGTCCATGAATATATAATTCATTAGACGGGAGAACGTAGCTGGAGCATTCGTTTGGCCAAACGACATGACAGTGTATTCATAGGAGCCATAACGAGTAACGAATACAGTCTTCGGAATATCCTCTTCGCGGACACGGATCTGGTGATAACCCAACCTCAAGTCGAGTTTATAGAACACCGAAGATCCAGCAAGTTGATCATATAAGTCATTGATCCGGGGAAGCGGATATTTATTCTGAATGGTTGCCTGGTTGATAGGACGGTAATCTTAGACCAACCTATTCGGGCCATCTTTCTTCTTGAGAAAAAGAGACGGCGCTCCCCAGGAAGAGGAACTAGGGCGAATGAAACCCTTCCTCAAGGATTTATCAATTTCTTCCTTAAGCTCGATAAGATGGTGCGGAGGCATCTTGTAGGGACACTTCGCAATAGGAGTGGTGCCAGGCTTCAAGTCGATGACGAACTCGACAGCTCTAGCAGGGGGTATTCCTGGAAGTTCTTCTGGAAAAACATCCGGGAAGTCGCAGACAACTGGGATGTTCTCGATTCCCTCAAGTGGAGAAGCGTTCAACGCATTCAAGGCATAAATCTGAGCCTTAGCGTTCTAGGTGAGGTGAGCTTGATAATTCACTATCTCATTCGATGGGTGTAAGAGGTGAATAACTTTAGTGGCACAATTGATTAAGGCATAGTGAGCCTTCAACCAATCCATTCCCAAGATAAGATCAATCTTGGAGGAACTCAGGATAATGGGGAGTGCCTGGAACGTCAACCCCTCAATTTCAACAGTGACTTCGGGGCTGAACAGGGAGGTTTGACACTGACCCGCGGGAGTGTTTACCATTAAGGATTGGTGTAGTGTTTCGCATTTAACGTCATGCAAGAGTGCAAAATGTTCTGACATGAATGAATGCGATGCTCCTGAATCAAACAAAACAGATGCAGGTACTGAATTAACAAGAAGTGTACCCATCACGGTTTCAGGTTGGTCTTGAGCTTCAGCCATGTTGACATGATAGTTCTGTCCACGACCATAAGAAGGTCTGGCATTGCTGTAGCGAGGCTGAGAATTCCCACGGCCATTACCACGGCCAGCAGAAGGAAGAGCCAACTGATTCTGATTCTGAGAGCAATCTCTGGCACGGTGACCTGGCTGGCCACATTTGAAGCAGAGTCCATTGTCAGGACATGGTGCAGGAGCTCGAGGTGCTGGAGCTTGCAGAGGCTGCCTTGGTGGTGGAGGAGGCAGATGAGGTGCAGTATAAGAAGGCTTGTTCACAGGAGCTGCTGGACGGTACATGCTCTGAGGTATCTAGATGCGGCGCTTCTAGGAAGACGAGCCCGAAGATGAGCCCGCCTCACGAGTGCGTCTGGTCGCTTCTTTATGTTTCTTCAGACCAGTCTCGACCATAATAGCCTTATTCACCAAGGTGGCGAAATCAGGATAGTCTTGCACAAGCAGGGCTAACTGAATGTCATGGTGCAGCCCTTCACGGAATTTCTCCTGCCTTCGGTCATCAGTGGGAACGTCCTCTTCGGCGTAGCGAGACAAGTCAAGAAACTCGCGCTGATAAGCTTCCACAGATTTATTGCCCTGAACGAGACTACGGAACTCGGCCTTCTTCCGGGCTATGACAGCTTACGGTCTAACTAATTAGTTTTAATTATTAAATCATTTTATTTAAACTAATAAGCGGTGGGGCCCGCATGTCATAGGCACATAGTGCCCAGTCAGCAGAGTTGACTGAGTCAACTCAGTCAACTGGGGTCCCAGGGCCCATGGTCGGTGACCCAGGGTGGGCCCCACCTGCGCCACGTCAGCGGTGGCCGACGTCTCGCCGCAGGCGACGCCGGAACGAGGCGGAGAGCCTCGGCTCTCGCCGGAATTCATCTACAGAGCGTCGTTCGGCGCGCGGCTTGACCCATTCGAACGGGCGCTCGCCCGCGAGTCTAGTGGTGGGGTTGGTTTCGCCGGACCTGGCCGGAAACTTCGTCGGCGTCGAGGTCTGCGGCGGAGCGGCTACAAGCGTCGGCGCAAACGGCGCTGCAGTGTGCTGGGCAGCAAATGGAGGGGCTGGGGAGGTGCTACGCGCTGCGTTGAGCACAAAGGGCTCGGCCCCGTGACCATTTGGTCACCGGAGAGGCGCCGTCGACGAGCGCCGCGGCGCTGCGTTCGGGCGCACGTGGAAGAGGTAGCTAGGCTACGCGCCAGGACCAGCAGGGAGTAGGGAAGGAAGAGGAGCTCACCGGGGAGGCACAAGGTGGCCCGGTGTCAGCTTAGTAGTAGCAGGACGCCGCCGGGGAGGAAGTGGATCGCCGGCGACCGAGGACGAAGTCGACGCCGAACGGCAGTTGCAGGGCCTCCTCGCTCCAGCTGAGGGCACCGGAGGAAGTGGCCGTCCGCAGCGGAGCTGACGGACTCGGTCGGCGGGCACGGGACCGCCTGTGGCCGTGTGGATGTCGACGGCGCGGCGGCAAGGGCGTCCGGTGGTGGATCTGGGGATGGGAGAGAGACGAAGCGAGCGAGGGAGAGGACGGGGGAGTGACCGAGGGAGCCAGGGAGGACGAACGGCCTTGCCCTTATCCTCTCCGCCTCCCTGTTCCGTCGGTGGGTGTCAGCGTGTCGCCGCGCGAGCGGCGCGCACGCGCGCGGCCATGGCGCGGCCGACACGGGGAGGAGGGAGAAGGAGCTGGGCCAAGTGGGCCGCGGTCGGGGCACTGTGCAGTTAGGCCCAGTGCACAGTGCCTCGTGTTATTTTTCTATTTCTGTTTTGTGTTTTTCTTTCATTTGTTTTCTGTTTGGTATTAGTTAGGCCACTTATGCACTTTTGTAAAATATGGAACTTGGCCGAGATATTAATATGCAATGTAAGCATCCACCAAAAATTGGTTTGAGCCAAGTTGGGCTTCATTTGAATTTAATTTGGTTTTAAATGGATTTAATATTGCTGTTTTGGTGTTATTTCATATTGTTTGAATCATTTAATTAATCCAAGTATTACTGGTGATATTTTTATGAGTGCTTCTGGAATATTTGCTATTTAGTGAACATTTTTGCAACAGTGTTTGAGCAAATTTATTTTGCACTTTTGAATTTGAGTTGCTTTTTAGAATGGAGTTTGAATTATTTTGGTTAACCACTATGACTAGGCACTGCAAATGATATGACTTGGCATTATTAGCAGCTGATCACAGTGGTAGTTACACAGGGGTGCTACATCTATGGTTAGGAAACTTAATCATCTTTGATTAACGAGCTAGTCAAGTAGAGGCATACTAGGGACACTTTGTTTTGTCTTTGTATTCACACATGCATTAAGTTTCCGATTAATACAATTCTAGCATGAATAATAAACATTTATCATGATATAAGGAAATATAAATAACAATTTATTATTGCCTCTAGGGCATATTTCCTTCATAACGGCCGTGAGTTCGACAGTCACGCCTCGCGTGCTTTCCTCGCTTCTCACGGCACTGTGCTGCAGCTCTCCTGCCCTTACACCAGTCAGCAGAACGGCAAGGCGGAGCGAACACTTCGCACTCTTAATGACAACGTGCGCGCCCTGCTCTTCCATGCCTCTCTGCCGCCGCGCTTTTGGGCTGAAGCCCTGAACACTGCCACTTACCTGCTCAACAGACGCCCTGCCACCGCAGTTCGCCGCGCACGCCCAATGAGCTCCTGCTCGGTGTGGCACCCGATTATAGCTCCCTTCGCGTCTTCTGCTGCCTGTGCTACCCCAGCACTGCTGCTACCGCGCGCCACAAGCTCGACACTAGATCGGCGGCCTGTGTTTTCCTTGGTTATCCTTCCGATAACCGCGGTTATCGCTGTCTCGACCTGGCGTCCAAACGTGTTCTCACCTCACGTCATGTCTACTTCCATGAAGATACCTTCCCATACGCACACAGCGCTCCCTCTGTCGCTCCGCCGGTGCCTCCATCTCTTGGCGCGCCGCCACTGCTTCAGATCATTCATTCGGCCCCCTCTCCACCTGCCCCTCGCCCCTGCATGCCGCGGCCCGTCGGATCGGGGCTGGACGGCATTGCCACCCCGTCTCCCCACGCGCCATCAACTGGTTTAAACATCGCCGCTGGATCGACCACGGGCGGCTCCAGCGCTGCTGGCTCGAGCGCGCGCTCCGCTCATTCAAACTCCACCATCGCTTCCTCATCGCACGGCTCCTGCCCCTCGTCGTTGACCCCTCCTCCTACTGTGTCCAGCGTCCCCTCTCCGCCACCTGTCCCTGCTCAGGCTGACTTGCAACGTCGTATGGTGACTCGCGCACAGGCGGGTGTCTTCAAGCCAAACCCCAAGTACTACGACGCTGCCACTGCTTCGTCTTCAGCTGCGCTCTCTCCATTGCCGAGCTCTGTGCGCGTCGCCGTCCGTGATCCCCACTGGCTTGCTGCCATGCGAGAGGAGTACATCGCGCTCGTCGCCAACCGAACCTGGGAGCTCGTTCCACGTCCACCTGGTGCCAACCTGATCACCGGCAAACGGGTCTTCAAGCACAAATTCTGCGCTGACGGCTCTCTCGAGCGCTACAAGGCGTGGTGGGTGGTCCACGGATTTCGTCAGCGCGCAGGTGTGGACTACGGCGAGACCTTCTCGCCGGTGGTCAAGCCGGCCACCATCTGAGCTGTTCTCACCATTGCTGCTTCGCGGAATTGGCCAGTTCACCAACTGGATGTGAAGAACGCGTTCCTCCATGGGACGCTCGCCGAGGAGGTGTACTGCCTCCAGCCTGCCGGCTTCGTCGACGAGCACCAGCCGCATCATGTCTGCCGTCTGAACAAGTCTCTATACGGGCTTAAACAAGCTCCCCGCGCCTGGTTCCAGATATTCGCTGGCTTCCTCAAGACGATCGGCTTCACGGCGACGTGCTCCGATTCCTTGCTGTTCACCTATACCAGCGGCGCCGACACGGCGTTTCTTCTTCCTTACATCAACGACATCGTCCTCACCGCCTCGACCCCGGCTCTCCTTCATCGCATTGTGCACCGGCTCACTGGCGCGTTCGCCATGAAGGATCTTGGCGTGCTCCGGTTCTTTCTTGGCATCCAGGTGACGCGCACACCGGCTAGTTTCTTTCTCTGTCAACAGCAGTATGCCGAGGAGATCCTCGAACGCGCGGGCATGGACACCTGCAAGCCGTCGCCCACGCCCATCGACACGAAGGGCAAGCTTCCTCAGGCCGATGGACCGCGTGTTGCTGACCCGTCAGCGTACCGCAGCATCGTCGGAGCTCTGCAGTACCTCACCATCACGCGGCCCGAGCCCGCGTATGCTGTGCAGCAGGTTTGCCTGCACATGCTTGATCCGCGGGAATGTCATCAGGCTCTCGTCAAACGCATGCTGCGCTATGTGCGCCGCGCGCCCGCGCTAGGTCTCCATCTGCGCGCCTCGCCCACACTGGCTCTTCGCGCCTACACCGACGCCGACTGGGCTGGCTTTCCGGACACCCGCCGCTCGACGTCTGGCTTCTGCATCTACCTCGGCGATGCCCTCGTCTCCTGGTCATCTAAACGCCAGGCCACGGTGTCGCGCTCTAGCGCCGAAGCTGAGTACCATGGCGTCGCCAATGCTGTTGCCGAGTGTGTTTGGCTCCGTCAGCTTCTTGGTGAGCTACTTCTTCCCGTTCGCACGGCGACGGTGGTCTACTGCGACATTGTTTCGGCCTGCTACCTCTCCGCGCATCAAGCATGTGGAGCTCGACATCCATTTTGTGCGAGAGCGTGTGGCGCTGGGTGAGTTCAGAGTTCTTCACATCCCCACCAAGCAGCAGCTCGCCGATGTCATGACCAAAGGCTTGTCTACGGACATTTTTCTCCAGTTCCGGGACAGTCTTTGCGTCGCGCCGGCCGACACCAAGACTGCGGAGGGTGTTAGAGTATACGTAGTATACCTGTGTATGGATTGTGTATGTAGCACGACCTCTGGTCAGTGCGTGCGTGTGAGTTGTAGCACGACCTCTGGTCAGTGCGTGTGTGTGAGTAGTGGGCATGATGTTAGCCCACGATTGCCCTGGTAGTGGCACACGACTCTCTGTAAACTGTATATAGTCTCAGCCTGCAGAGCTAATGAATGTGTGTTGAATCCCATCGCTTCTCCCTCTTCCATCAGGAGCAATAAGGGCATGTCCAATGCAAGGCGCCTATCTGGGCGCTTGAGCAATAATTAAAAAATAGATTTTATACTTAGCGCCTGTGTGGAGTCTTCGCGTACAACGCCTGCACGTAAGCGCCTGCCCCCTCGTCAATGCAACTAGCGTGGAGAAAAGATCGGAGCGCTCGGCGCATGGGCTGGCATCGGCACCACATATTTTCGTACAATCGACTGGGATTCTAGAATAACCGCAAGGAAATCAATCCTGGCGCCTTTTCTTAGCGCCCGCGTTGGACATGCCCTAAGAGGCGCGAAGTAGCATCAGGCGTTGGCCAGTAAGCAGGTAACCGGGTCGATTCGGCAGATTGGATCAGGAGTTCTCAACGAGATCGGATTGTGGTAGCAGCGGCTGGTTCATGCGCGCAGCATGGAGTTAATTGCACCTATAGTAGGTAAACTTGCGCGGCGGATACAAACTCATACATAAAGTTGAAAAATGACACAAATTAGTCCTATAACTTGTGCTCCCAGAACATTTAGGTACAATTCCGTTAACTCTAAGAAATGGAAAGATAACATAGCGTGGTTGCCAAAATTCGAACTCAAGACCCGTCCATATCGCCGCATGAGCTAGCCAACGCACCACGTACCAATACATGTTTCTGTTAGATAAGACTCGTATCTACTCCAAATAAGATATAGACTTATATCAATTCTTTTCGAACAAAAATGTGCACTTGTGCCAGTAGCATTCCCATGTGCCAAATTAACTTCTCCCAAACGCGCTAGCCGTGTACTAGCACTTGAGCCAGTATCCAAATCGCAATTGTTCCTGAATGTGCTAGCCGTGTACGTTTGTGTCCCAAATTAACCTCTCGCGTAATGTCGCTCTTCTGTTTTTTTTTTTTTGAATGTTGGTAGTTGATCTACCAAATTCATTGATCAGAAAAAGGTGTTACAAGAGCCTCTCCAAAAAAGAAAAGCACAGCAAAAAGGATAGTGCAAAAAGAAAAAAAGAAAAAAGGTGCCGTGGGGAGGTAGAAGGGGCGGTTGCGGCGCCTTCAATGGCGGCGAGCCAGCGCGTACTTCGCCAACCGCTCCTCCAATGGCGGCGGCCGGCATGATCTAGCGTGAACGCGGCCGTTGACATGATCTAGCTACGTCTTTTCTGTTTTGCATGCACAGCGGCCGAAATGCGGTCGCGCGTAAGGCGCACGGCCGCCGCATCCAGAAATCCGGACGGACACGGCCCCATTGCCACCCCCAAACGGACAAAAAGCGGATGAAACGGACGTCCGTTTGGGTTCGTGCGTTGGAGTTGGCCTAAACATAAGACCTTTTAGAGAGTTTAATACAAACTAGGAGTACATACGGATGCATATAGACGCATTTTAGAGTGTATATTCATTCATTTTGCTCCCCATGTAGTTTGTATTAAAATCTGTAAAAAAAAAAAGCTTATATTTAGAAAACGGAGGGAGTAGGTTCGAATACCCTAACGAGTTTGCGTTTGAATCAGTAGGTTTCACTCGCCCGTGCAATGCACATTTTGTTTCAAACAAATCTCTCGCCAAATGATATACAAAACTAAACCTATATCCATGTTAAACATGAAATGGCTGGTGGTGCGCTGGTTATAGCACAGAGCAAGCGAGGCGAGGTTGCCAGTTCAAATCCTGGTGGTGGCAGTACACTTTTTATCTTTGTATTTCTTCTTCAC
This sequence comes from Thinopyrum elongatum, assembly GCA_011799875.1. Lineage (NCBI taxonomy): Eukaryota > Viridiplantae > Streptophyta > Magnoliopsida > Poales > Poaceae > Thinopyrum > Thinopyrum elongatum. Next base: position 612,843,543 of record CM022299.1, on the reverse strand, counting down.
TGACAGATGGGACCCACCCCTGCTATCTGAGGTCGAAACAACCAGAATTAACAGTGGATTAACGGAAACGACAGATTTGTATCCAAATGCACCAGAAACACAAGTTGTTGGGCTGATATGGGTCATTTTTCAAATTTATGTATAAATTTGTACCCACCATGCAAGTTTGTGTACCGTAAATGCAATTAACTCCGCAGCATGCGAGCCGTGGAAAAAGCGCGCGAGCTATATGTCGCTTCAGGCGAGATGGAAGCTGCTCTGGCTTCAGGCGCAGCTTGAGCAGGCCGGCCCATTTAACATAGGACTCACTCGCGTTAGGTTTGCTCGTTGTAGTATTTCTTCGTTTTCTTCCTTTTTTCATTTTTTTTTTAGTTTTTTCTTTCTTTCTTTTTGGTTTTTCACTGGTTTCCTTAGGGATTTTCATTATAAGTTTAGTTTTCTTTTGTTTTTCACCGATTTTCTTTGTTCTGTCTCGGTTTTCGCAGATTTTTTTGTTTTCTTTCTTTTTTTGTTGTTTTCTATGATTTTCTATGTTTCTTTCTTGATTTTTTGGTTTCTATATTTCCATTTATTTTTCCTCCAGTTTTCCTGTATCCTTTTCCTTTTTGGTTTTCTTTTGTTTTTTCCATTTTATTTCTTCAAGAGATTTCTAGTTTTCTTTAAACATTCTACATTTTTCGTACATGCCAAGATATTTTTCAATACACCTTTAATATTTTTTAAATACATGATTAATTTTAGTCAATAAATGTCAATGTCTATTGTTTTCATACGGATTGTAAATTTTTGGTATACATTTAAAACATTATTTAATACAAGTTTAACATTTATATTACCCGTTTAATTTTTTTCATATACATGATTAACATATTTTTTAAATATATATTTTGATGTGTAATATTTTTTGTACTCATCTTACATTTTTCTATAACACATGATACATTTTATACAAGTTAAACATTTTATATATACATGTTTAATATTTTCCATATACGACATGGTTAACATTTCTTGAAACATATATTTTCAATGTCTACTTCTTCCATGTACATTATACATTTTTTGTATACATGACGGATATTTTTTTATAGAGTAAATGACATCGGCAGTCCTATAACTATTCAGAAGGTATCCAGTAGGTCCTAAAACTTTGAAACTGAATATTTGGGTCCCAAAACATTTTAAGTTGTGCACCCGAGGTCCCAAACATTCCCCCACCTGCTCACGTGGCCATCAGGTAGCGTGCATGGAGATTTCCCGCTGCTGAAGGCTAGGTAATTTTGCAATTGAACCCATATATATGTTGTTGAGCATTGCAATTCATTTTATACCAGATTTAACATTACAATTCAAAATATTTGAAAAGCTGGCAGAATAACAATTCAATTCGGGAACATGACCTTAGCATGCCCTTATCTTGTCATATCATATTTTCAACATGACAACTATTCTGTTTGCAACAGAACAATATCAACTTGACCATCAGTACATAACTACCAAAATAATACGAATTAAGTTTGCAACATCTCCAACAACATGCAATAACTACCAAAAATAAAGCAGCGGCATCAATTTGCTGCCTTCTATGCCCAGCCAAAATGAAGCAACATCATAACTTTACAATCTACTAATTCCTTTTCCTAGGAACCACATTTTCTTTCTCCTTTTCTTTGGAATTCTTCTTTTTCTTCAGACCTGCCACATGTGGGGTTGCTTCCGTTGATCTCTATGGCAGTGCATCCCTATGTCTTGCAATAAAATCATTCTCTGGAAGAGGAGGACGTGCAGCCTGAGATTGTTGAGTTCCTACAGCCTACAGGAGGAGGTGCAATTAGTCCAAAAAACAAGCACTAAAAAATGATATGTAGCAGAAGTGTCAATAAGCTAATTAACTTACATCTTGCATCAAAACATGGAGCACTGATAGGTTCTGCTAGCTAACATCATGAGCAGCAGAAGCAACTTAACTTGTGGATGAGGATGCCTTTAGATTTGCACAAAATATTAGTTTGTAGCCATGTATTAATTTAATTAGCAACTAAAGTATAGTTGTCCCTGTGTGTTGGCAATGATCCTTCTTTTAACAAAGAGCTTTCTCCTCTCTTTTTGCTGAGCTTGATGGCCAGTTGCCTGATCATTTTGAACTTGTCCTTTTCCTAGCTCTGGACACATCCTTCTATTATGTTCAGTAGAGTTACAAACAGAACAGTGAGAAATTCAGCCATGCCTACTCATTCTTCTCCCTTCTTCTTCCTCAACAACACTCTTATTTCTCTTCTTGCTAGGCCTCCCTATTTGTTCCTCATATTTGGTGGCTTAACTAGAATACCACTCATGCTCTTCCACTCTCTCTGATCTCTACAGGGCATGATGATCTCACCATATGCAGCCTTGAGTGCAGAATTAATATAGCAATGAGAGACCAAGTCCTCGGGCTTGATTCTTTCATCCCTTGCACAAGATATTGAACGCCTGCATGATATGCCTGTTAGCTGCCAGGCCCTGCATGAGCACTCACTTTTGTCGAGATCCACAATGTACTTCCCAACTAGCCCTATAACTTGGAAGATTCTTCTTCTAGAAGCTAATGCATAGCAATTGTTTGCCATTTATGCATTTCTATCCAATTTCTTCCTAATCTTTGGACAGATTCTACTGCACCACTCTTCACACTCTCGGTCTTTTCCATAGAACCTAGTCAGGAGCCGATTCTTGATCTTTTGAAACATGGTAAGCACATGCATTTCTCTAGCATCAAGTATATACCTTCAGTTTCATGTGTTAGAAGCAAGAACACTTATAAGTGGAATGATATTACAATGTAACAAGAGAAAGAGGGAATCTTACTTGTTGAACACTTTGCAGATGTTGTTCAGAAGCAAGTCACACTTTGGGAAGTTCTCTGTTGAGGGCCCTACACCATGCATTAGGCTCAATTGCCTCCAAGTATAGATATGCATCATTTTCTATTGCCCTCATCTCGTCCATTTGTTTAATCCAATCAACCCTGGTAGTGGACCTTGCAATCTGCCATAGCTTGTTCTTCTTTTTTTAAAATTTCTTGACAAAGTTCTAGTAAAGATGTCACACACAAAATCTATGTTCACCGTCAGGAAACAGACGCATTGACTGCATTTACCAACCCTTTTTGTCTATCAGTCATAATAGTCCAGGGTGATGTGTTATCTATGTTCAATTCTTCCTTTAAAGTTTGTAGAAACCATTTCCATGTTGGGGTGTCCTCCACTTCAACTACAACAATTGCTATAGCGAAAATGCAATCGTTTGGATCAACACCTATTGTAGTCAATAACTGCCCACCATACTTGTTCTTCAGGTGACACCCATAAGTGAAGATTACTAGCCTGCATCCTGATAAAAAACCATCTTACACGCATATAATGACATGTATAACCTATAGAAGGCACCATATTTAAGTTTCATGAGCATGCTGCTCCCAGGATTCGACCTTCTTATCTCCTCGACATAATCCCATAGCATGGTGTATTGCTTCTCCTCATCCCCATTGATTAACTTCATGGCTATCCTTCTTGCCCTTTGTAGCTTGCTTCTTGTCACAGTCATGTTTTAGTCTTGCTGCACCAACCTTGAAAAATTTCTAAGTGTGATCTTGTCATCTACCCTAAAGTTTCAAATATACCTTGCAGCCAAATACTTTGAAGTGAATGCTTTTAGCTTCCACTCTTTACTACATGTGTGAGTTCCAACATATGTTTTCACCACAAAACTCTGATTCCTGTTGTGAGGAGCTTCAGATATATACCTGATAACCCACAAGTATAGGGGATCAATTGTAGCCCTTTTTGATAAGTAAGAGTGTCGAACCCAATGAGGACCTAAAGGTAGAATTAATATTTGATAACCCACAAGTATAGGGGATCGCAACAGTTTTCGAGGGTAGAGTATTCAACCCAAATTTATTGATTCGACACAAGGGGAGCCAAAGAATATTCTCAAGTATTAGCAGCTGAGTTGTCAATTCAACCACACCTGAAAGACTTAATATCTGCAACAAAGTATTTAGTAGCAAAGTAGTATGGAAGTAACGGTAACGGTGGCAAAAGTAACAGTAGTAGTTTTGTAGCAATTGTAACGGTGGCAACGGCAAAGTAACGTAGCAAAGATCAATATGTGAAAAGCTCGTAGGCAATGGATCAATGATGGATAATTATGTCGGATGGCATTCATCATGCCACAGTTATAACCTAGGGTGACACAGAACTAGCTCCAATTCGTCAATATAATATAGGCATGTATTCAGAATATAGTCATACGTGCTAATGGAAAAGAACTTGCATGACATCTTTTGTCCTACCCTCCCGTGGCAGCGGGGTCCTAATGGAAACTAAGGGATATTAAGGCCTCCTTTTAATAGAGAACCGGACCAAAGTATTAGCACTTAGTGAATACATGAACTCCTCAAACTACGGTAATCACCGGAAAGAATCCCAATTATTGTCACCTTGGGGTATGCGGATCATAACACATAATAGGTGTCTACAACTTGCAAGATAGGATCAAGAACACATATATATTCATGAAAACATAATGGGTTCAGATCTGAAATCATGGCACTTGGGCCCTAGTGACAAGCATTAAGCATAGCAATGTCATAGCAACATCAATCTTAGAACATAGTGGATACTAGGGATCAAACCCTAACAAAACTAACTCGATTACATGATAAATCTCATCCAACCCATCACCGTCCAGCAAGCCTACGATGGAATTACTCACGCACGGCGATGAGCATCATGAAATTGGTGATGGAGGAAGGTTGGTGATGATGATGGCGACGATTTCCCCTCTCTGGAGCCCCGAACGGACTCCAGATCCGCCCTTCTGATGAAGAACAGGAAGTGACGCCGGCCCCGTATCGTAAAATGCGATGAATCCTTCTCTCTGATTTTTTTCTCCCCGAAAGTGAATATATAGAGTTGGAGTTGAGGTCAGTGGAGGTCCAGGGGACCCACAAGGCAGGGGGGCGCACCCTGGGGGGGCGCGCCCTTCACCCTTGTGGACAGCCGGTGGGTCCCCTCCGGTTGATTCTTTCGCCAATATTTTTTATTTATTCCAAAAATATTCTCCGTGAAGTTTCAGGTCATTCCGAGAACTTTTATTTCTGCACAAAAATAACACCAAGGCAAATCTGCTGAAAACAGCTTCAGTCCGGATTAGTTCTATTCAAATCATGCAAATTAGAGTCCAAAACAAGGGCAAAAGAGTTTGGAAAAGTAGATACGACGGAGACGTATCAACTCCCCCAAGCTTAACCCATTTCTTGTCCTCAAGAAATTCAGTTGATAAACTGAAAGTGATAAAGAAAAAACTTTTACAAACTCTGTTTGATCTTGTTGTTGCAAATATGTAAAGCCAACATTCAAGTTTTCAGCAAAGATTATGAACTAACCATATTCACAATAACATTTAGGTCTCACATTCACTCATATCAATGGCATAATCAACTAGCGAGCAATAATAATAAATCTCGGATGACAACACTTTTTCAAACAATCGTGATATGATATAACAAAATGGTACTTAGCCCTTTCCGAGACCGTAAAACATAAATGCAGAGCACCCTTGAAGATCAAGGACTGACTAGACATTGTAATTCATGGTAAAAGAGATCCAGTCACAGTCATACTCAATATCAATTAATAACAACGCATACAAATGACAGTGATGCTCTCTAACTGGTGCTTTTTATAAGAGGATGATGACTCAGCATAAAAGTAAATAGATAGACCCTTTGCAGAGGGAAGCAGAGATTTGCAGAGGTGCCAGAGCTCGAGCTTTTTGAAATAGAGATGAATATAATTTTGAGCGGTATGCTTTCATTGTCAACATAACAACCAAGAGACCTCGGTATCTTCCATGCTACATACATTATAGGCGGTTCCCAAATAGAATGGTAAAGTTTATACTCCCCCTCAACCAACAAGCACACTCCACGGCTGGTCCGAAACAACGGGTACCGTCCAAACAAACAACAGTCCTAGGGGAGTTTTGTTTGATATTATATTTTGGTTTGATTTGAGCATGGGACTGGCCAACCCGAATACCAGCCACTTTCTCGTGAATGATAAGTGAATCAACACTCATCGTGAGAATAACCCACCTAGCATGGAAGATACTGACAGCCCCCAGTCGCTACATGAGCGATTCGGGCATACAAAACAGATTATCATTTGAAGGTTTAGAGTTTGGCACATGCAAATTTACTTGGAACGGCAGGTAAATACCGCATATTGGTAGGTATGGTGGACTCATATGAAACAACTTTGGGTTTATGAAAGTGGATGCACAAGCAGTATTCCCGCTTAGTACAAGTGAAGGCTAGCAAAAGATTGAGGAGCGACCAACTAGAGAGCCACAACAGTCATAAACATGCATTGAGATTAACCAACATTGAGTGCAAGCATGAGTAGGATATAAATCACCATGAACATAAATATCGTGGAGGCTATGTTGATTTTGTTTCAACTACATGCGTGAACATGTGCCAAGTCAAGCCACTCGAATCATTCAAAGGAGGATACCATCCTATCATACTACATCACAACCATTTTAAAAGCATGTTGGCACACAAGGTAAACCATTATTTACTCCTAGCTAATTAAGCATGGCATGAGTAACTATAATCTCTAATTGTCATTGCAAACATGTTTCATTCATAATGGGCTGAATCAGGAACAATGAACTAATCATATTTAAAAAACAAGATAGGTCGAGTTCATACCAGCTTTTCCTCATCTCAATCATTTCATCATATATCGTCATTATTGCCTTTCACTTGCACAACCGAACGGTGTGGATAATAATAATAGTGCACGTGCATTGGACTAAGCTGGAATCTGCAAACATTTATTCAAAGGAGAAGACATGGTAATATGGGCTCTTTGTTAGATCAACAATAATGCATATGAGAGCCACTCAACATTTTCATCGTGGTCTTCTCCTCTCGACCCAAAGAAAGGAAAAATAAATTCAAAGAAACACACTGAAATGTTTTTGGAGTTTTTGTTTTTCTAAAGGAAGTAAAAACAAGAACGAGAAAAACTATTTACACGGGAAAGCTCCCAACAAGTAAAAGAAGAACGAGAAATCTTTTTGGGTTTTCTTTAAATAGTACTACTAATTAAACATGGAAAGGAAACTAAAAAGAAACTACAACTAATTTTTTTGGATTTTCTCAAAGTTTTTCAAACACACAAGAAGAAATCGGGAAAAAGAAATAAACTAGCATGGATAATACAATGAAAAAGTGTGAACACCGACAACTGGAATGAGTGTGTGAACATGAATGTAATATCGGTGAGAAATACGTACTCCCCCAAGCTTAGGCTTTTGGCCTAAGTTGGTCTATGCCCATGGATCAAAGTAGTCCTCTCCTTGGTACTGAGGAGGATCCTGAGGGTTCCACTGGTTAGCGAGCTCCTGTGGCTCCCACTGATAAATAGACTCCTCATACGGATCAGGTGATGGTTCTGGCTCTGGAACTAGGGATCGCGTCCTCTCCTAGTATGCATAAATGTCCTCAGGCAGAATGAGGTATGTGCCTGAATGAATATTAAACAAAGAAGGTGCAGACAAAGTAATAATCTAACAAGTTTTCTGGCTGAATACCAGGTTATAGATGAGTCTCTTTTCCTTATCATCGCAAATAAAATCATGTGCTACCATACTGTAATATTCTAAATACAAAGTGGGTAGTAGCATCTCCTCTTTCTCATCGTGCCTAATGGGTATCTCGAAGCGCTTAGCAAGGCGGGAGGCATAGATACCTCCAAAAATAGGACCCCTCGAACGGTTTAAACTCAACCGTCGAGCAACCATAGCACCCAAACTAAAAGTTCTATCACGAAGTAAATCATGGCGCAAAATAGCAAGGTCAGGAGCACTAAGGCCTCCACTCTCCCCGCGACCAATTAAACATCTCCCAGCAAATAATGAGTAGTAGCGCAAAACAGGAAAATGTAAACTAGCCACTCTCGCTTCTGACACCTTTCTCCCTTCCCCTACGGTAACTTCATCAATAAATTCGTCCACATCTCTAGGACGTGGTTCATCGACGCTACCCTCAGAAGGTAATTTGAAAACCTCACAAAAATCATAAAGCGTCATCTCCTTATGCTCATCATATAAATAAAATTTTACCGTGGGTGGTGATTTCCTAGCATGAAAGTGAAAATTTTGCACGAAGGTATTAATGAGGAGGAGGTATTGATCACACTTATCGTGGAGGAAGTCGGCGATGCCCACATTCTCCGCCAAATAGTATAAATCATCATAAATTCCGGCAGCCCCCAAGAATGCATCACATGGCCATTCACACGGCCGAACCTCCGCGGTGAGGGGAAGGTTGTACTTGGGCTTCTTCTTCACCTCATTCTAATCTCCTTTAGAACCCCCACTTGAAGAGCCCCTTAACAAACTCCTCATCATTTTCTCTGAAAATTTCTGAAATTTCTAGTGACTTAAAATAAAAGTGAACCAAACTCAACAAAACTAATAGCAACTACTCCTACAAGTGTCTAGAAGCTATATCATGCATCAAAACTACTTTGGACCATATAAATTTGACATGCAAGCTCAAGAACAAGGTCACCACAGCAGCAAAAATTTGCAATATATAAAGCACTAGAACAAAAACTAATTGGACCATTGGAGGAGTCACATACCGAAGAACAATCCCCCAAAACAGTTTTGCAAATAGAGCTTTGCACAAGGAGATCGAAAATGGCAGCAAGATGAGCTAGAATGGTGCAGCCCCCTGGTGGAATCTCAGTGCCAGAAATTCTAAAATATTATATAAAAAATCATACTAAATTTTCAGGGCATTTGGAGAACTTTTATTTTCGGGACAATTTTTTTATTGCACGGATAATTCAGAAAACAAACAGATAATACTATTTTTGCTTTATTTATTCTAAATAACAGAAAGTAAAAGGTGGGTACAGCAAGTTGTGCTTCCTAAATTCATCCATCTCATGCCCATCAAAAGGAATTCATTAACAAGATTGATCAAGTCTTATTAACAAACTTCTTTCGAATAACATGAAACCGAAGAAATTTTGAATAACACTAGGTTACCTCAACGGGGATATGCATGTCCCCAACAATAAGAATATCATATTTCTTCTTGACAGTAGGGAGAGGGAATTCAAAACCTCCAATAGTAATAGTTGAAAATTTTCCAATAGAATTGATACTATGAAATTGAGGTTGTTTCTTCGGAAAGTGTACCGTATGCTCATTACCATTAACATGAAAAGTGACATTGCCCTTGTTGCAATCAATAACAGCCCCTGCAGTATTCAAAAAGGGCCTACCAAGGATGATCGACATACTGTCGTCCTCGGGAATATCAAGAATAACAAAGTCCGTCAAAATATTAACGTTTGCAACCACAACAGGCACATCCTCACAAATACCAATGGGTATAGCAGTAGATTTATCAGCCATTTGCAAAGAGATTTCAGTAGGTGTCAACTTATTCAATTCAAGTCTACGATATAAAGAGAAGGGCATAACACTAACACCGGCTCCAAGATCACATAAAGCAGTTTTAACATAGTTTCTTTTAATGGAGCATGGTATAATTGGTACTCCTGGATCTCCTAGTTTCTTTGGTATTCCACCCTTAAAAGTATAATTAGCAAGCATGGTGGAAATTTCAGCTTCCGGTATCTTTCTTTTATTAGTAACAATATCTTTCATATACTTAGCATAAGGAGACATTTTTAGAATATCAGTCAAACGCATACGCAAAAAGACAGGTCTAAGCATTTCAACAAAGCGCTCAAAATCCTCATCATCCTTTTTCTTGGATGGTTTAGGAGGAAATGGCATGGGTTTAGGAACCCATGGTTCTCTTTCTTTACCGTGCTTCCTAGCAACAAAATCTCTCTTGTCATAACGTTTATTCTTAGATTGTGGGTTATCAAGATCAACAGCAAGTTCAATCTCCACATCATTATCATTACTAGGTTGAGCATCAACATCAACATCATCATTAACATTATCACTAGGTTCATGTTCATCACCAGATTGTGTCTCAGCATCAGAAATAGAAATATCATTTGGATTCTCAGGCGTGTCTATAACAGGTTCACTAGAAGCATGGAAAGTCCTATCAGTTTTTTTTATCTTTTTATTACTAGGACTAGGTGCATTGATACGTCTCTGACGTATCTATAATTTATGAAGTATTCATGCCATGTTTACAACAATTCCATATGATTTTGGTATGATTTGATTAGAACTAACCCGGACTGACGCTGTTTTCAGCAGAACTACCGTGGTGTTGTTTTTGTGCAGAAATAAAAGTTCTCAGAACGAGCTAAAAATCAACGGAGAATATTTCTGGAAAATATAAAAAATACTGGAAGAAAAAGATACCGAAGAGGAGTCATGGGGCCACCATAAGGGTGGGGGCGCCCTCCGTCCTTGTCATCGCCTCGTGGGGCCCCCTGACGTGAAACCGATGCGAACCCCTCCTATAAATCCTAAAAACCCCAGAACAGAAGAGAGATCGGAAGTTCCGAGGCCGCAAGCCTCTGTTGCCATGAAAAATCAATCTAGGCCCTCTCTGGCACCCTGCCGGAGAGGGCCAACATCACCGGAGGCCATGGAGGAGGAAGCCGGAGGGGTCACCATCGCCATGGAGGCCAAGGACCAGAGGGAGAACCTTTCCCCATCCAAGGGGGAGGCCATGGAGGAGGAAGCACAAAGGGGAGAATCTCTCCCCCTCTCTCTCGTTGGCGCCGGAGTGCCATCGGGGGAACGATCGCCGCGGTGATCGTTTTCATCAACATCACCATCACCATCTTCATCACCATCCTCATCTCTTTTATGCGGTCCACTCTCCCGCACCCCGCTGTAATCCCCTGCTTGAACATGGTGCTTTATGCCACATATTATGATCCAATGATGTGTTGCCATCCTATGATGTTTTGAGTAGATTTCTTTTGTCTTTTGGGTTGATTGATGATCTAGATTGGCTTGAGTTGTATGTTTTATTTTGGTGCTGTCCTATGGTGCCTTCCGTGCCGCGCACACATGAAGGATTCCCGCTATAGGGTGTTGCAATACGTTCATGATTCGCTTATAGTGGGTTGCTAGAGTGACAGAAGCTTAAACCCGAGTAAGGGGGTTGTTGCGTATGGGATAAAGGGGACTTGATACTTTAATGCTATGGTTGGGTTTTACCTTAATGATCTTTAGTAGTTGTGGATGCTTGCTAGAGTTCCAATCATAAGTGCATATGATCCAAGAAGAGAAAGTATGTTAGCTTATGCCTCTCCCTCATATGAAATTGCAATAATGATTACCGATCTTGCTAACAATTGCCTAGGACAATTCCGCACACCGATCCATCATTATTCCACACTCGCTATTTATAATATATAGTAATATATTCTAACTTTATGATAACAGCACCTACTTTTATATTTTAGTTCTCCGATATCATGCAAAGTTATCCTCTTCATACCCACAATGTAGTTTTATTTCTCGTTTCTAGTCGGAAGCAAACGTTCAGTGTACGTAGAGTCGTATCAGTGGCAGATAGGGCTTGAGAGAATATTGATCTTACCTTTAGCTCCTTGTGGGTTCGACACTCCATACTTATCACTTCCACCTTTGGAAAGTGCTACGATGATTCCTTGCACTTGAGGATCATCATGCATCAGTATTAATTCTCTGAGAATCTTACTCAATTCTCTTAGGATGGCCCTCAAGATATAAAGGTTCCTGGGTCATCTTGCCACCTCTAGTCGTAACCCTAACAACATTATCATTGTTCTTACTATTCAACTCATTGAGCAAATCATCTTGTGCCTTAAGTACTTGTTCTACTTGAGTCTTAACCATGGAAGCATGCTTACTAATACTCTTAAGATCACTAACAGTTCTACTCATATAATTACCCAAGCAGTCAAGCATGTAAGCATTACGTTTCAATTGTTTACTAACATAAGCATTGAAGTTTTTTTATTTAACAATAAAATTATCAAACTCATCCAAGATTGACTAGCAGACTTATTATAAGGGATATCACCTTCATCAAATCTATAGAGAGAATTTACCTCTACTACCTGTGTCGGGTTATGAAGACCATGTATTTCTTCAATAGGTGGTAAATTCTTAACATCTTCAGCTTTAATACCTTTTTCTTTCATAGATTTCTTTGCCTCTTGTATATCTTTAGGACTAAGGAATAGAATACCTCTTTTCTTCGGAGTTGGCTTAGGAGTTGGTTCAGGAAGTGTCCAATCATTATCATTACTCAATATATTATTGAATAGCAATTAAACTTGCTCAACAGTTCGTTCCCTGAAAACACAACCAGCACAACTATCTAGGTGGTCCCAAGAAGCATCGGTTAGTCCATTATAAAAGATATCAAGTATTTCATTTTTCTTAAGAGGATGATCAGGCAAAGCATTAAGTAATTAGAGAAGCCTCCCCCAAGCTTGTGGGAGACTCTCTTCTTCAATTTGCACAAAGTTAAATATTTTCTTTAAAGCAGCTTGTTTCTTATGAGCAGGGAAATATTTTTCAGAGAAGTAGTAAATCATATCCAGGGGACTACGCCCACAACCAGGAGCAAGAGAATTAAACCATAACTTAGCATCACCCTTTAACGAGAAAGGAAACAACTTAAGAATATAGTAATAGCGAATTTTTTCCTCATGAGCAAATAGGGTGGCTATATCATTCAATTTAGTACGATGTGCCACAACAGTTTCAGATTCATAACCATGGAAAGGATCAGATTCAACCAAAGTAATTAACTCAGGATCAATAGAGAATTCATAATCCTTATCAGTAACAAAGATATGTGAAGTAGCAAACTTAGGATAATATTAGATTCTAGCATTCAAAGATTTTTCTTTCCACTTGCATAATAATTTCTTAAGATCACCTCTATCCTTACAAGCAACAAAGTCCTTAGCTACCTCTCCATCCATAACATAACCCTTAGGCATAACAGGAAGTTCATATCTAGAAGAGCAAGTCTTATCAGGTGTTTCAAAGTTTCCAGTTTCAATAATTTCATCAGTTTCAGAAATATCATCATCTTCAGCATAATCAATAGTTCTAACTCTAGCAACATGTTCATCAAGTAATTCACCTAGTGGCACAGCAGTAGCATCATAAGCATCATTTATAGTAGAAGTAGCATCATCAATAACATGTGACATATCAGAATCAATAGCAGGTGTAGGTGTCGCAAGCTTACTCAAAACAGAAGGTGAATCAATTGCAGAGCTAGATGTCAGTTCCTTACCTCCCCTCGTAGTAGAGGGAAAAATCTTGGATCTATTATCTTTCAAATTTCTCATAGTGATCAACAGATATATAAATCCCAAGTGACTCAGAGAATAGAGCTATGCTCCCCGGCAACGGCGCATGAAAAAGGTCTTGATAACCCATAAGTATAGGGGATCGCAACAGTTTTCGAGGGTAGAGTATTTAACCCAAATTTATTGATTCGACACAAGGGGAGCCAAAGAATATTCTCAAGTATTAGCAGCTGAGTTGTCAATTCAACCACACCTGAAAGACTTAATATCTGCAGCAAAGTATTTAGTAGCAAAGTAGTATGGAAGTAACGATAATGGTGGCAAAAGTAACAGTAGTAGTTTTGTAGCAATTGTAACGGTGGCAACGGCAAAGTAACGTAGCAAAGATCAATATGTGAAAAGCTCGTAGGCAATGGATCAATGATGGATAATTATGTCGGATGACATTCATCATACAACAGTTATAACTTAGGGTGATACAGAACTAGTTCATCAATATAATGTAGGCATGTATTCTGAATATAGTCACACGTACTTATGGAAAAGAACTTGCATGACATCTTCTGTCCTACCCTCCCGTGGCAGCGGGGTCCTAATGGAAACTAAGGGATATTAAGGCCTCCTTTTAATAGAGATTAATCACCGAAAAGAATCCCAATTATTGTCACCTTGGGTATGCGGATCATAACACGTAATAGGTGTCTACAACTTGCAAGATAGGAACAAGAACACATATATATTCATGAAAACATAATAGGTTCAGATCTGAAATCATGGCACTCGGGCCCTAGTGACAAGCATTAAGCATAGCAAAGTTATAGCAACATCAATCTTAGAACTTAATGGATACTAGGGATCAAACCCTAACAAAACTAACTCGATTACATGATAAATCTCATCCAACCCATCACCATCCAGCAAGCCTACGACGGAATTACTCACGCACCACGGTGAGCATCATGAAATTGGTGTTGGAGGAAGGTTGGTGATGATGATGGCGACGATTTCCTCTCTCCGGAGCCCCGAACGGACTCCAGATCTGCCCTCCCAATGAAGAACAGGAGGTGACGGCAGCTTCGTATCGTAAAACGCGATGAATCCTTCTCTCTGATTTTTTTCTCCCCGAAAGTGAATATATAGAGTTGGAGTTGAGGTCGGTGGAGGTCCAGGGGACCCACAAGGCAGGGGGCGCGCCCTCCACCCTTGTGGATAGCCGGTGGGTCCCGTCCGGTTGATTCTTTCGCCAATATTTTTTATTTATTCCAAAAATATTCTCTGTGACGTTTCAGGTCATTCCGAGAACTTTTATTTCTGCACAAAAATAACACCGAGACAAATCTGCTGAAAACAGCGTCAGTCCGGGTTAGTTCCATTCAAATCATGCAAATTAGAGTCCAAAACAAGGGCAAAAGAGTTTGGAAAAGTAGATACGACGGAGACGTATCAATATTCCCTTCAAGTTCTATCGACCACCGATACAACTCTACGCATACTTAACGTTCGCTTACCTAGAACGAGAATAAAACTACTTTGTAGGTGTAATGATAAGCTTGCAAGAATAAAACTAGAAGTACTTAGCGAGATAATAGAAGTTAGTTAGTTTTAGTAGAGAGCTTTTTGTAACACAAAGAGAAAGATTGTCCAAAGGCAATTGAATATAACACAATAGGTACTTATCATATGCAATGAGGGAGAGGTATATACTAACATAATTTTCGTACTTGAATCACATGCACTTATGATTGGAAGTCTAGCAAGCATCCACAACTACTAAAGATCATTAAGGTAAAACCCAACCATAGCATTAAGTAACAAGACCTCTTTACTCCCATACACAACAACCTCCTTACTCGGGTTTAAACTTCTGTCACTCTCACAACCCACTATAAGCGAATTATGAAAATATTGCAACACCCTACAGCGGGATGTTAAAGCCAGAACATTCGGAAGTTAGTCCAGGGCCGCTGCTCCACCACAACTTGTGATACGATGGCATGACCGACCAGCAACAATGTTGCTCGTGGCCTCGAACAGCCAGGGGTTGGTCCAAAAGCGTGAGGATCGGTACATTTTATTTTTGTGTAAAACAAAACTAGATAGGACGATCTGTGGGCTTGCCCTCTTATGGAAGCTTGATGTGGACGTCTCGATCCTCAATATTAAGTGCCTCTATATTTATGCTAATGTTCGAGATGGTGGAGTGTAGTGGAGATTTTTGAAATCTGTTCATGGGTCTAATTCATTGTATTTCTCAGTGACTAATAATGTTATAACATATTCAATTGTCTTCATGAATTAATTCCTATTCCATTTCAGATTGACAACATTCCGTGAGATCGTCGGAGATGATGGTGTGGGAGGCCGCACTTAGTTTCCCTACGCCCTAACATGGCTCAATGTTGTGGCCTCCGTGGCGCACATGTGGCCCCAACAGGATTGGTGGTCGATCTTCGTAAGACAGCTGTCGGAGAGGCTCACTACTGTTATCTCTACATTGTGTACTCACGAGGATGGAACCCCTCATTGGCTACATGATGGTTGTTGTTCAGCTCGTTCTCATCGTGATCTTGGTCGTTCTCGAGTTCACTCTATTTTTCCTAGAATATGCATGACTATGTGTATCATCTATTGATAGAAGGAGAGTATAAGAGAGAACACCCGTCCACACAGTTACAAGATGACCTAGGGGCACCGATAAAAATGCATGCGCTATATCTCGCCACTAGCCCGCCTCGCCACCCTAGCTAAACAACCGTTTAAGTCCACACGAAAGAACCCCGCCAAATCCCACTCCCTCGCCACTTGAATAATCTGTCGGAGCACGACCTGCAGGGACGGGAAGGCGTTATTGAACACGACTGTGTTCCCGTGCTTCCACGTCTCCCAAAGGACCAGCATCACGAAGGTGTTGAGGTCCTTGTTGTTCTGTTGGCCCGATGCAAGATCGGCACACCAAGGTAGAAGGCAGTCATCAGGGCCCGGAGACCGATCCTCCTGGCCCCAGGCATGAGCGCCTAAAACCACACCGAACGGGCGAAGACGCAAGTGATCAGCAGATGGTCGATCGACTCTTGTTCCTGATTGCATAGGGGGCATCCGTCTTGGTGAGGCAAACCTCATCACACCAGCCGGTCGGACGTCCACACCCGGTCCTTAAGGATCAGCCAGCTGAAGAACTTGCAGCACAGCAAAGCCCTCGAGTTCATTCTTTTGGGCAATGGTCACAACCCGCTTGCAAAGGAAATTCTTTACGTATAGCTTGTGGCCGGTACAGCTATTCTGATTTATCTTTCCCCTGCCAGGGAGACATTAAGTTAACCTTGGCTTTAAGTTATTGGTTATTATCATCATGCCGATTGAGTGCCACTTATTTGTTGTGTGTGTACACAGGCTATCGTGGTCAAGACACACAATGTTGATGAGTTGAGTCCGCCGCTACCACTTGCGCTTTTGGTAAATGGCATCATCGGGACTGCTTGTGCTTGCTTCCCCCCGATTGATAGGTTCTTTCTGGTAAGTCACTGCTATGTGGATGGGAGATATCTAGCTGGGCCTAACATTTTGTGATTATTCTTGTGTGTGTGTGTGTGTGCGCGTGTGTGATTCTACCCTACCTTACGTGTTGCATATTGCCAATGGGACTAGGATTGCAATTGCGGCTGTCCAGTGCATCGTATGGCTCACCTTGTGCAACCATGGGCGTCTTCACGTGTGTAAGACGTGAAGGTTGGACATAGAATGGCACTACATTTTCTCTATCCGCCACTTCCCTCAGATGTTCTATGAGAGACTATGAGACGGCTGTGGGAGTTACGCATAGTCTGAGACCTAGACAGAGAATGATACCGGATTCTTTTTGTCGACGACTTCCTCGGATATCTGATATTGAGTTTGGAACCGTGTCAGGTAGGAGTTTTGTCCGTGATACATGTGAACCCTGATGGATATCGATGCATTTTTGGTTCCACATTCGACTATGCTTCCTTGTGTGCAGTAGGTAGGCCATTTACCATCTTTTTAGAAATAAACCAGCCTTCTGCTGCCACCGGCATTGTGCGCTGTTTTATTCGCAAAAACTTGTTATTTATTTTAACTTAACATTTTTGTTTGTTTTTATCATGGTGATTCATTGTCACTTAAATTTTTGTGTATGTACATGCCTTGCATATTTTACTTCTTCATAACTGATTTGCTAGATAGATAAAAAATTAACTGGTATATTTTCTACCACGCTTAGTGAACGAAACAAATGATAATGTTATAAAACAATTAGATACTATTCTTCCATTATATAATTCTAATTTCTAATAGACAAATCTGCTTGCACCTAATTGTAATTGTATTTTGCAAGCAAGTTATGCCAATTGTTTCCTTTTTTGACACCACCTTCAAAAGATTGGTGAGATCAGATCCTCTACATCAGTGGAAATGAGAAACAACAAAGTGGCATGCCTTTATGTATTGTAGGTATATGTAATTTTATAGTTGAATAATTTTTGTTGGGAACTCTAAAGCATACAATCGAAAAAAAATATTTGGTACAGATCTAGAGAGGGCATGATTCTATAGGTGTAAATAAACAGAAAGTTCTAGAGTACATAAGTTGTCTATGACGGATTTGTCTTTGAACCGTACACTGAAAATGCTTGGTTATTGGTTATTCAGGACCAAATGTATCTTCCACATTTTAAGGTTCAACATTCAGCTCGCCATTTTTGTCAATGTGTCAGGGTACCATTTCACTTACAAAGAAAATCCTAATTTCCTTTTTATTCATATAGTGAAGATCCTAAGAGGAATTATTTTCTTCGCGATTTTTACCTTTCTAACATGGATGAGAGGGTTGTTTCCAATATTGTCTTGCTTTTGTTTTAGGCTCGATGCTCAAGCTCTTAATCAAACCATCACCCAAATGCTGGTGATTCCATGAAGATGAATTGAGAATCGATATCATGTATCACTAGATCATTGATGGCACGCGATGCCGCGTCCGTCTATTTTACAATAGAATAATTGGATTTTTCAAAATTATTAAGCATAAATAAAGTGTCGAAAGATGGTTATAATTATTTTTGTTAAACTATAAAAAGTGCAAATAGTTGAAAAGCATTGCACTACTCGAGAATACCGGACAAACATCATTAGCAATCAATGGAGCAATACCTGACATAGCAATACTAAGTAGTAACACCCCAGCATGGCATGCCATACAAAAGAGTAGCAATATGTGCACCGGTGAAAATGAGTCATACAACTTGGTTCAGGCTCCGTTCTAGTTCACTGGCCATACATAAACTCTACCATAAAGTATTACAGATCCAAGGCAACTAAGGAATAATAAGATGTGCATAAGCATGGAATCACGTAATTGGTTGGCGTTGTCTACTGTTATGCAAGACCCACAAGAAAGATCTTGCTGTTGTGCCCTTCCATTTGTTCAATAAAATGGGAGAAACTCTTGTATAAATACTTTAAAGCATGAAACATGGAAGATAAAGTATTATAGTTGGTTATAAGCTAATGGTTATATTTGCAACATAAAATATAATAGGCTAATGGTTCCGATTCCTTAGTCATACCGGGAAAAACTCCGAAATGTTTAGTACATTGATATTGTTATTATAACTTCAAAGGGTGGTATTCAATCGAACTAAAGGTATCATAGGAGGCCTCCACATCATAGTCCATCCATAGTGCAGTGCAGACATGAAACATCGAGGTAACTCTAAATAAGAGGTCCTGCAAGATGATTCGTTTTGAGTTAGCTCAAGAAGACATGTTTAATAAACAAAGATGTATTACGGTAATTACAAAAAGAAGCTTATATATTTGACCTATCTTATTAGAGAGCATGATTATGGTTTATGGTCCCTCTTGGCGGATTTGCATGCTAATCTCTCAATTCCGATCATCCCCAGAACACAAATTGAAAGAAAAAACACTATAGAGATATAGTAGGTCTGCTACTCCTCACTCATTGAATACATAATATATTTTCTCCTTCTGAACCTGATACTTCCAAAATTGAAAGAATTGGAGAGCTGCAAGTGAGTGAGCTTACGAATGCATAAGCATGATGCAGCTACTAAACCTTGAAATACAAACTTCAGATTTACGATGCAGCTACTAAACCTTGAAAAAGAAACTTCAGATATAGTACGATTCAGAAGGTCTAAAGTGTAGCACTGATGGAAACATTACACTCCAGGCTACCATCATAAATAATCCTGAGTTTACAACAAAGATAACATCTGAGGATTAAAATGGAAATATATTGTGTAAAATAAAAATTACTTTGCTTATTCGCACCTCATTACAGACTTGTCCCTATTTTTTTTTAGAAAAGGAGGATGTACCCCGGCTTCTGCATCTAGACGATGCATGCAGCCATATTATTAATTATTCACAAAGACAATACAAGGTGATACATCAATAAGCCTGAAGCCATCATCTTGGCAACGCTGTTGCTACTCCTATCCCTTTGATGAAGGTGTGCCGAATGTCCGAACCTAATACCAAACAGACATCGCACCAAAGCCTAACATCTAAAGCCGGGTGTCCCATCCAAGCCACTACCTGAATTGGGTCCCACACCGGTCCGACACACTCCCATTGAGCTCCGCACGCTGCAAGGGCCGTCACCTCCATCTTCCATCGGTCCATCCTCAGAGCAGAACCGATGCACCGACCTTGCTAGGCCTCTCTGCCATCAACGCCACCATGACGCCAGACAACTTCCTCCTCCTGCGCGAGTCCATCTCCGCACATCAGACGCCGATTCTCCACTGCGCCATGCCGCCGAGACCCACCGTCGACGATACGGTTGATGCCACACCGCTCCACCTACATGCCATCTCGCGTCGACTCCGAACTACCAGCAACTCCACCACCTTGAGCAGTCCCCGGCCAATGCCTTCAGGAAGGAACACTACACCAAAGTGCCATCGTCGCCCAAACAGAGGAACAGAGGCTTTCACCTGCGCTCATGGCAGAGGAGGGGGGCGTAGGATCCACACCGAAGCCTCCACGAAGGGAATCGGCGCCGAGGGCGCCGACTTTGGTGCGGCCGGCACGCCGGCCAGGAGTTTCCCCTGGATCCATGCCCACCCGCCAGATCCGTCCAGGCAGTATTGGCGTCGACCCTAGTCGCTACCGTAGCCAGCACAAACCAGAGTAGGTCGAGTCGGAGACGACGCCTCCCATGGAACTCCGGTCGGCCATCGAGGAGCCGCCGTAGCGCCGCCGCCTCCACGCCGCCGACGTAGGAAGGCCCCCATCTGCACCCGTGGGTGCCGCCCGCCAGGCAGGCCGCACCGCACGCCACCGATCGAGGCCGCCGCCCTGAGATCCGATCTGCCAGCCGCCGCCGCGCCATGAGAGCCAGATCCCCACGCCTGCGTCCGCGCACCGCACGCGCTCCCGTGCGCCATACACACTCGCCGCGCAGCCCCAGCGCAAGCTCGCCACGGCGACCACGCGCTTCCATGGCGGACGCCCCGCAACGCCCGAGCACCGTGAGAGGGAGAACCGGAGTGCCCCGCCGCCGCCGACGCTGCGAGAGCTTTGCCCGGCGGCGCCTGCTGGTGGCGGCGAGGGGAGGGAGATCTGGCGAGGAGGGAGCTCGCCCGGCGGCTAGGGTTCCGCCCGGGTCGCCCGCGGGGTGGGCGACACGGGGACCATATGTAAGCCCAAAAGTACATCCAAGTACTAACATCATTGATAATATAGAGCATAGTATTGAGTATTGACTGTTGGATGGTATGAAACATTCCATTTTTCAGTGCATATATCAACTAGCGGAGCTACGCTGGAGCAAAAGCGTGCCATGGCCCGCCCAGCGCAAAAACGGAAAGAGAGTTACATATGCACAGCCCATCCTGTGAGCAGCCTCACTGAATGAGACTTTTTGTTTGAGTCCTGAGTGCCCAGCGGACTGCAGCCCAGCCGCATGGTCGTACGGCGTAGACGGCGTAGACAGCAGTGTTAAGAACATCGACAGCAGTGTTAAGAACATCGACAGCAGTGTGAAGGCACGCTGCAAAAAGTCTTTAAAACACGATCAATCCGTTGCTCTTTTTGTATGGTCACGCGCCACCAAACAACATTAATTAAAGGTACAGTGCAAGGTTTTATTGCCTATGGTTAATCCTAGCTGGACGGTGGCATAGCTGAATATGGCTAGTCCCAGCCACCATTTCCGGCGTCTAATACGTAATAAATAAATCGATCGATCGACCCGGTACTCTGTGTAGGAGTACAATTAGCTCCTGATGCGTATTGATTGGATAGGACGCTCACTAGTAGAAAACAGGGCTTTGGTCCAGGCAGGGCCAGCCCATTAATCCCGGTTCACTCACGAACCGGGACCAAAGGGGGCATCGGTCCCGGTTCGTGAGGCCAGGGGTTGGCCGGGCCTTTTGGGGCATTGGTCCCGGTTCGTCTGGCCCATTGGTCCCGGTTCGTGGCTGGAACCGGGACCAAAGGTAAAGGACCTTTGGTCCCGGTTCCAGCCACGAACCGGGACCAATGAGATGCCTATATATACCCCCTCGCCCGCGAGCAGAGCAGTGGAGTGCTCTATTTTTTGGGTCGGCCGTGGGAGAGCTTTGTGGTGCTCTAGCTCACCTCGTATGCACATGAGGTGTTTGATGAAATGCCCGAGCCAAACTTAAGTTTTCTCCTCTCGAAGCTCCTTGTCCAAGCTCCATTTTCCTCGAGATTTGTCTAGGTTTGGCGGTCCGTCCTGTCCCGTCCCCGTCCTCACCGCCGTCGATCGCCCGCGCCGATCTCGTCGTCGGCACCACAGTGGTGAGCCTCTTGGTCTTATCTTCTTTGTAAAAGAAAAAAGTTCTTACTTGTATGATTAAGATAGATACTTGTGTAATTTTCTTACTTTTATTATTGTTTGTTATTATATATATTTGAGAGAGGAAGAATGCCGACTGTTGTCGTGGGGGTCACTTCTCCTTCTTCTCTTTTGTGCTAGACCTTTGTTACGCACTAGGGGAAGAAGGAGTAGCGACCATCATCGACGGTCGAAATGGTGAGGGAGTGTCCACCATATATGAGAGAAGAAGAATGCTGACTGTTGTCGTGGGGGTCGCTTCTCCTTCTTTTCCTTGTGCTAGATATTTGTAATGCACTAGGGAAAGGAGGAGTAGCGACCATCACCGACGGTCGCAATATCAGAGAGGGAGTGCCCACCATATACATGAGATGAGAGTTCAGGAAGGAAGACTCGACAGACCTAAAGTCAACCCGTTGCATATTGAGTAATAGTGATCTGTTTGTTGAGTTTCCTGGTAGTTGCCTTCAATCAATTTTTGATCAACTATGAACATAGGAAATGTCTGACGACAAAAATGATTTCGGTATGTGCGAATACTGCGAAGACGAGCGCGGCCTGTGCGACAGAAATTTCTTATTTGGTGGTAGGCGCTTCAGCATCAAGTTGGATGAGACCTTCGAAGTGGATACAGTAAGTCACAACGACAAGTCTTTTTTCGTAATTAAGCATGACTTCTGCTTCTTTTGCTTCAACTTATAATTTTAATTTTTTACTATTCTACTAGTGTATCCCCTGCCATGCAAGAATTTATGTCTTGGATAAGATTAGTTTCAGTCCTATGGAAACTATGGAGGTAAAGATAGTTCACTTGAGGACCGAGCATGGTTATACTTTTGCCGCAAAATTATACAATGCAGACACCTACACCTATTTTGAATGCAAAAATTGGAGATCACTATGCAAGGCTTATGCATTTGAGCCTGATATGCTTATCACCTTTGATATTCGTCCGGAAGATGATATTGAAGGTAATATCAACATCTGGGTCGATGTGCAGACGCCTCCAGTTCTACCATTATGTGAGTTTCTCAACCATATTTATGTCTTGGATATTGTTTATTCAAAAATAGTTGACAACTAATTTCTATTGACAGCTTATTTCCATTCAAGCAAACATGTCTAGCGCTTGGTAGACATGACCTACTACTGTCCCGGGGCTGAACTAAACTGCGAGGAGACAAGTCATTATGTTTCATGGCTTGAGGATCTTGATACTGTCAAGACAAATTATTTTCCTGGACTTGAAAATCTTAGTACTCAAAACGTGCAACCACTAGCGTGCGTATTGAACTACGGTCATATCTATTTAGGAAAGATGGTAAGATTTTTACTATTTGTCCTCAGTGCATCTTTTGCATACATTATTTTTTAAGCTAAACTTCATTGCTAAGTATGTTACTACGATGTTCTTCAATAGGGACTCCCAATGAAAGTTGTGCCTCATTGGGTCGAGCCTAAAGGTCGCATGGCAATGGTTAGCTTACGGCCAAGACATCCTACATTGCACATGAGTGCATTCAGAATTTTTAAAAGCGAGCAAGTCTTAATAGTCAAAGACTGGAGCAAAATTGTGAAGGATCGCAGAGAAGTACTAGGCGGCAGCAATCAGAAGCGCAGCCCACAATTAGGAGACAGGTTCATCTGCATGCTCCAATATGATGAAGCAGGAGTGCTACACATGTTCTATGCTATTTTACCTGAGAGAGAGCAGCAGGAGTGATTAGCTAGCTAGAATGAGTTTGAAGATGATGATGTGCTACACTATGACTATGATGATTAAATAGCTAGTGTTGGTGGTAATGACTATGATGATTATTATTAGCTAGTGTTGGTGGTGATTAGATAGCTACACTATGACTATGATGATTAAATAGTGTTGGTGGTAATGACTATGATGATTATTGGCTTTGAATGGTGCATTTTGAACACACAAAAAGTCTGGAGTTCAAATAAGTTCAAAAAAAATGAAATCCCTTTGTAACAGACGAGTTTCCTTATGAAACCTTGATACTTGGAAAGAGATTGCCCATTTTGTACACGAAGTGCATCCAGTTTTTGTTGTAACCCTCTCAACTTTGTAGCACAAACTATGTGGGTGAAATGATGATACCATGCCAACTTTCAACCTTTTCAGAGTTCATTTGAAGTGCTTTACAATTTCAGGGTCATATAACTAAAAAAAATCAGTAAATGCATGAAAAATAACAAAATAAAGTCAGAAAGGGTTGAAAATTGATGGTGTGGCTTTGAATGGTGCATTTTGAACACATAAAAAGTTTGGAGTTCAAATAAGTTCAAAAAAATGAAATCCCTTTGTAACAGACGAGTTTCCGTATGAAACCCTGATACTTCGAAAGAGATTGCCTGTTTTGTACACAAAGTGCATCCAGTTTTTGCCGTAACCCTCTCAACTTTTTAGCACATGCTATGTGGGTGAAATGATGATACCATGTCAACTTTCAACCTTTTCAGATGTTCATTTGTAGTGCTTTTTAATTTCAGGGTCATTTAGCGCAAAAAGAATGAACTAATAGCAAAAAGAATGAACTTAAAATAATCAATTAAAATATTCTGTTACGATCAACTAAAACAAAACTATAATATTCTTCAATAGCAAAAAGAATCAACTAAAAAAAGCTTTAGAACAACCTAATAGCAAAAGGAATCAACTAAAAAGCTTTTATAAACCTCTAGTATTTTTGAAACTAAAATTATATAAAATTTATGCAACTAAAAATTATCGAAGTATTTTCTGTTCAAAACTGGCAAAATGAATATTCATAAAGAATTTTTTTGTTAGAAACTTAATAGCAAAAATAATTATCATAAGAATTTTTGTTAGAAACTAAAATAACAAATCTTTTTGAATATAATGTTAAAACACAGTAATATTAAATAGCAGGAAAAAGAATCACTCAAAAATCTATTTTTATAGTAAAGTTATTCACAAACTAGTGATTCACACAAATTTCAAAGAATTCAAATTTAAACTATTCAAATTTGAAAACTAATGGCACTAACAGAAAGTTTATAATTTTTGTGACCTAACAGCAAAAAGAATTAAACAAAAACTGTGGTCAAACTATTGTCAAATATGGTCAAACTGTGGTCAAACTATGATCAAATCTGGTCAAATTGTGGTCAAACTATGGTCAAACTACTTATTCAAGAAATATTAGTGTTAATAAATAATTATTGTTTTTTAGAATAATAATTTCAAACTCAAACGGTGCTTAATTCTCAAGTTCAACTACTAAGGGTTAATAGGATTGACAGCTTAGTATTGTTAGGAAAACAACAAGTGCAGACTTGGAAACTAAGGCGAATAGAACTTGAAAGTTAAGCGTGCTCAGGCTGGAGTAGTGAGAGGATGGGTGACCGGCCGGGAAGTTAGACGATTTGGAATGAGTGGTTCATAATTGAGCAGTGATGAGGGGTGATTAGAGTGGGTGATTAGAGATTGAATTGTCAAATAATTCAGAAATTTGAAAATAAGAAAATATTTAAAAAAATTAAAATTTTATTTTTCAAAAAAATTCAGAAAAACAAAATTTCAAAAAAATTCCTTTAGTCCCGGTTGGTTTAAAGGTGGAGCTCCAGAGAGCGGCCACGTGGAGGGCCTTTAGTCCCAGTTCGTAACACAACCGGGACTAAAGGGGGGGCCTTTAGTCCCGACCCTTTAGTCCCGGTTTGGGAACCGGGACAAATGGGCCTTATGAACCGGGACAAATAGGCCTTTTTCTACTAGTGGCTGCATCAACAAAGATGGACGTAAGACTGGTACTACAAAGTAATCTGAATCGTTTTCGTCACCCGTGGCGGCTGCAACCCTAGCCGCCGCCAGGAGAGGCTAGTCTTCCAGCGCCGTCCTCCGGCGACCCCCCTCCACCGGCGACTTCGGTCGTCGGTGGTGAGGAGGCCGCCGGATCCACGTGTGTGGATCATTTTTACTCCCCCGCAGTCTAAGTTTTTAGGCTGTTCATCGCTTTGGCTTCGGCGACGACGATGACCGCGCTGAATAAATATTCTTCAGATCCTTCCCTGACGAGGCCATCGGTCCTATGGTTGGGGATGGATTTGAAAACCAGTCTGTTCAAATAAGGATGGCGTGGCGGCGGCGACATCCTCGTGGTGGACCTGTGTCCTCGGGCTCCGCCGTTGCGACAGCGTTTGCTCCAGCGTCGGCGCGGAGCTTGGGAGGTAATCCAGGAGCGGATGCAGATTGTGGTTGACGACATCTGGAAGACAGAACGTGTGATGGGTTTGTGGTTCGTGGATGGCATGTATGGTTTCCTCCTTCGGCGTTTTAGTCGTGGTGGGGTTCCAGATCTGGAGTTCGATGGCGTGTCAGGGGTGTTGCCCCGGTCTGATTCGTTCAACGGTAAGGGCTTCACTTTTGGTGAGTCACCTTGGAGGTTCGCAAAGCTGCATATCAGCTATGGAGCCGCATTGAGCTCGGGAGAGGAGGTGATCCATCATTCTTTTCTTCTGTGGCCGCCGTGGTGGTGCTGGAGGCAGATGACAGGCGTTGGTGTCAAACTCAGAGATGTTCTGCTATCTTTTCAGTTTTATCATGTCGGTACTTACGTGACTTGTACTTTAATCTTTATGATATGAATGAGACATGTATTACCATGGAAAAAAACAAAGATGGATATGAGATCGGATCGAGACGTGCGTTGCGTTCCTTCACTACTTGCGTATGCTAAGGAGCGCTTTTTTTTGCGGTTAAAACAGGACCCCACACACACACACACACACACACACACATATATATATATATAGTCGGTACGAAAGAACAAGTCTAATTCAGCAAAGAAAAGAGGGCGCCCATCTAAGAGGGCAAAGGTCTCTAAACAAAAAAATGGTTCATCAGGAGAGACATGTTTTGGAATAGCAGAGGTCTTGGTGACTTGGCTAAACACAAACACATTGCCGATTGTGTAAAGGATCATGCGTTGGACTTTGTGGCCATCACTGAGTCGGGCAAACGTGACTTCCCAACACGTGATCTTGACCATTTTTCATGTGGTTACGATTATGAATGGCACGTCCGGGAGGTCAGGTGGAATCTTGCTAGGCATCCACGCTACGTACTTGGAACTGTTGTCCACATCAAAGGGGGAATATCATATTAAATTTCACCTTCGAAACAAGTCCGACAACTTCCTTTGGAGCCTGGTGGCTGTATATGGCGCCGCTCAGGAGGAGTTTAAGTCTGCTTTTCTAAAGGAACTTGTTAATACTGCGAAGACAATCCCCACCCCATGTTAATCGGGGAGGGGGGGGGGAGGGGGGATTTCAATATCCTTCGATATCAGCAGGAAAAAAATAATGATCGGTTTGACACTAGATGGCCTTTCCTCTTCAATGCTGTTATTGACAGCCTGGACCTGCGGGAGCTCACTATGTCTGGTCGTCAGTATACCTGAGCCAATAACCGATCAGTTACAACTTTTGAAAAACTTGATCGGGTGCTAGTTACCACCGACTGTGAATATAAATATCCCCTAGCCTCGGTACGGGCACTAGAAAGAATTGAGGCCTTATCGGATCACGCTCCATTGCTAACCGATTTTGGACTAACAAGTCCAAGTTCGAACCGCCATCAGTTTAAATTCGAACTGGAATGGCTCACTAGGGAGGGATTCCTTGACCTGGTTAAGAAAGTGTGGGCGGGTCAACCTCGCGGCAACACGCCCATTCAACGATGGAACAATCGAATTCGCGCCTTGCGTCGATTCCTTCGTGGATGGGCTAAGCACACTGCTGGCATTTACAAAAAAGAAAAGTTGCGTCTATCTACTTTAATCGATACCCTTGAATTGCGGAGGTGAGGCCTCTTTCTGCTGTTGCGATTGAGCAAAAAAGCCATCTAAATGAGCAGATTGCCCGCCTGCTACGCGAGGAAGAGATTAAATGGTACCAACGTTGCAAGGCTGACTCCCTCGTTCAAGGTGATGATAATACGAAATACTTTCAAATGCTGGCCAATGGCAGACATAGAAAGAAACGTATCTTCGCTCTTGACCAGGAGGAAGGCCGTATCGAGGGGGACGCACCACTCAGAGACTTTATTACTAAGTTTTACAAGGAGCTTTTTGGCCCTTCAGCTCAAACACATTTTCTGCTGGACGAGTCTATTACTCATGACATCTCTCAAGTTTCGGAAGCGGAAAATGAATTCCTAACCTCTCTGTTCTCCGAGGAGGAAATTCGAACCGCGGTGTTTCAAATGGAACACAACAAGGCTCCGGGACCGGATGGTTTTCCGGCAGAGTTTTATCAATGTTTTTGGGACGTGATTAAGGCGGACTTGATTCAGTTGTTTAACCAACTGCATACCGAAGACCTTGATATTTTCCGTTTAAATTTTGGGGAAATTATCCTTCTGCCTAAGACTAAGGAGGCCAGTCTTATTCAACTGTGACGACCCCAGCTTAATCGTGCACTAACCATACACACAAATGCGCACGATCAAGCCTAAGGACTCACTTTAAGATATCACAACACAACTCTAAAACGTAAATAAGTCATACAAGCTTTATATTACAAGCCAGGGCCTCGAGGGCTCGATTACATAGCTCGATGGCATACAAGCGTCAGCGGAAGCATCAGATATCTAGGTACAGATGTATTACAGAAAGAGAGATAAGCCTTCACAGAGGCGGGGCAAAATAAAATACTCGATCGAAAGGCGTAGGCCTCCTGCCCTGGACCCTCCGATCCTACTCCTGGTCGTCAGTCGGCTCCTCGTAGTAGTAGTACTCGCCGGGCGAGTAGTAGTAGTGGTCGTCGACGGGGGCAACTGGCTCAGGGGCTCCGTCGTCTGGTGGCATCAAAAGGATAAGGGGGAAAAAGAAAGTAAAGCAAACGTGAGTACTCATCCGAAGTACTCAGCAAACAAGGATCTACACTACATATGCAACATTGTCAAAAAGAGGCTGTATATGTGGACTGGGCTGCAGAAATGCCAGAATAGAGGGGGAAGCCTAGTCCTATCGAAGACTAGCATCTTCAACATCTTCAGCAGTCTTGCAGCATTAGAAGAGTGCAGATTAGCATAAAGTAAGGTAGTAGTAGTATCATCAACCTCGGCCAGAGATCCTTTCTCGACTCCCTGCGAGAAAGCAATCCCAGAGCCGTACTATCCAGTTCTCATCTCAAGTTCTAGTTGTACCGATCGGGATACAACTCCGAGTGTCCGTTACCGTAGGACAGGCTATCGATAGAAGTTTCTTCCCTGCAGGGGTGCACCAAGTTACCCACCACGCTCGCTTAACTCCGGCCGGACACACATTACTGGGTCATGCCCGGCCTCGGCTAAGCAACACGCCGCAACCCGACCAAGGCTCTAAAGAGAGGTCAGCACGACGGACTAACCTATGTCCCTAGGGGTCTTGGGCCTTCGCCCTGGGAACCCTGCACGTTGCGAGGGCGCTCCGGAAGCAGACCTAACCCCCTTAATACAAGCGCGGGCTTAACCAGTCCAATCCAAAGCGAGCCGCTCCTCGCTGACGTCAATAGAGCATCGGCTGATGTATACGACACAGAACGCCCATACTATGCCCACATGATGGTTAGTGCTATCAGGCCAGAGGCCCCTCGGATCAAATATCCAAACCGTTTAGTGGATTAGGAGCGCGCGGTAACGAGCAGAGACTCACAATCGATGTGACCCCGTCGCCCCGTCTCGAGGACTTGCGGCAAGGGCTAGGAATGCCCGGCCACACCTCGTGTTCAACTCACGGGCACCAACCAGGTCAACCCGTCTCCACATCACTTCGCAATATGCTCGCGCGGGTACCCCTCAGGGCCGACCCATCTTTAGTAACATGGTACAGTGTAAGTCTCAGTATCAATAGTAACCGTGTGTCTAACACCAAGGGGGAACCCTAAGGAATCACCCTCGATGGAGTCCCACCTGATGTTACCGTCAAGGTTAACGAAGGAGGAATCACCCTCGAGGTCCATACTTGAGAAGTTGCACGACGATGTCGTTATCGGGGGTGGTGTAGGAGGAATCACCCTCGCTTACCACGACCGATTAACTAACCTACAAGGTTATCATCAGAAGTGCTGATGAGGTATCACCCTTGGCACTCGACAGTAACCCAGTAGTGTCGGCAACTAAGGGGGAAGTGATGTGCGGTGCCGGGGTCTGGTCTTCAATCCCGTTGATCGGGTCTTCTGATAATCCAGCGGGGCAGTCGGGATATAGTGGGGTCTCTGACGGGTCTCTACCCAGACTATACTAAGCAGTTTAGGATAAGCAGGAGGGTAACAAGCAGGTTACAATAAACAGGCTATGCAGCAGATATAGGATAACAGCAACAGCAGCAATTCTAATGCAAGCAAAAGAGAGAAGAGAATAGGCGATATAGGCATGTTCAAAATCGGGGTGCTTGCCTGTTTTGCTCTGCGGTAAGGGCAAGGTCGTTAGTGGTGTCGTCGGGGACGTAGTCGTACTCCGGAGCTGCGTCTGCCTCGGGAGCTATGTCAACGTCGGTGTCTACCGAGAGAGAAGAGGGGGAAGAAACAGGTAAACATAATGCAAAAAGATGCAAC
The DNA here is from genome assembly GCA_011799875.1 of Thinopyrum elongatum. Classification (NCBI taxonomy): domain Eukaryota; kingdom Viridiplantae; phylum Streptophyta; class Magnoliopsida; order Poales; family Poaceae; genus Thinopyrum; species Thinopyrum elongatum. The sequence continues at coordinate 612,812,793 of CM022299.1, read as the reverse complement.
ACGGGGCATGCTATGCTATGATGCAGTGCATGATTGCCTAAAGATGCATCTAAGTCATTTTAGTTATTTTTAGGATTAACTTGGGATTTTATTAACCGGTATGTGTGCACTATTCATCTACCGGAATCAGGCTCAGAATTACGATTTCTCCTACGTGGGAGGTTCCGGCATGGAAACAGATGGCACGATCAGATTCGTCTCGTCGTTCTGAGCAACTTTCATGTTTTAAGTTTTTCGATCCGAGCTACAGTTTAAAAGTTATTAATTTTCAAAGATTAATTGATTTCTGGAATTATTTTTATTTACAGAAAATAGTATATGACGTCAGCATGATGCCGTGCTGACATCAGCAGGTCATCAGCGGCTGACCAGGTCAAACCTGACATGTGTGTCCAGTGGGACCCACACGTCAGCCTCTGTTAAGACTAACAGCGGATTAATTAAATTAACAGAGTGATTAGTGGGGTGGGCCCCACATGTCAGTGAGACATTAGTCTAATTAATCAGTTTTTATTTATTTAAATGTTTATTAGGTTAATTATCAGAGGGGGTCCCACATGTCAGTGGCTGGGCTCGGCCCAGTCAGCACGTTGACCCGAGTCAACGGGGTCAACGGGACCAGGGAGACCCACTGTCAGCGACTAAGGACGGGCCCCACCGAGCGACGTCAGCACGGCGGCCGAAGATCGCGCCGGCGACCTCTCCAGCGGCGGAAGTTCGCCGGAGTGCGTCAGATTCGCGCTACAGGGGGCCATTTGACGCAAGGTTGGGCTGGTTCAATCAAGCAGTCAACGCCGCGTCTAGTGGTGGTGGTGGTTCCGCCGGAATCGGTCGGAACTGTCCTCGGCGTCGAGCGAAGGCAGCGCCGGAGTTCGGGCCTCAACGGAAACGCGGCTACGCGGGGCTCTCGCGCGTGCTAAATAGCTAGAGGGGGAGCTACGGACCTCCAGGAGCGCGTTGGCGCCACTGGCTCGAGCTGCCGAAGCTCAGGAGCGCGGCGGCGACGGATCCGGCGGTGTTCCGAGCTCGGCCGCGGCGGCAGCTAGCTGCAGCGAGCGAGGAGCTTAACGGAGAGAAGCAGGAGACGGGGAAGCTCACCGAGCGGCTCGCATGTTTGGCCATTGATAGTTTAGTAGCAGCAGGGCTCGTCGGAGACGACGGTGGCGTTCGGAGGCCGGAGACGCAGTCGGGGTCGATTCGGCAGCTACGGGGTTCCCCGACTCCAACTGAGCGCATCAGGGGAAGGAGAAGACGCTGGTGGAGCTTGCGGACGCCGTCAGCGGTCGCGGAGTCGCCGGTGGCCGCGAGGACGATGGAGTTGCGGCGGCGGCGGTGCTCGGCCAGAGAGGGAAAGGAGGGAGCTAAAGTAGGGGAGAGGGAGAGAAGTGGCGAGGAGGACCAGGGGGAGTGAACGAGCTCTCCCTTATCCTCTCCGCGCCCCTGTAGTGTTGGCGGGGGCCGGCGTGTCACCGCGCGAGCGGCGCGCGCGCGCGCGGCCATGGCGCAGCCGACACGGGGAGGAGGGAGAAGGGAATGGGCCTGGTAGGCTGGGCCTCCTGGCACTGTGCACTTAGGCCTGTGCACAGTGGCCTTTTTCCTATTTCCCTTTTTCTGTTTTCTATTTTCTTTATTTATTTTCTGTTTTGAATTAGTTAGGCCACTTGTGCACTTTTATAAAATATGAGACTTGGTCCATATATTGCAATGCAATATTATCTTTCACCAAAAATTGGTTTGGGCAAAGTAGGACCTTATTTGAATTTGATATGAATTTACTTAGATTAAATAATCCTGTTTTGGTGCTGTTTCAAGTTGTTGGAGTCATTTAGCTAATCCCAGCATCATCACTTATAATTTTATAAGTGCTTCTGGAATATTTGCTATTTAGTGAATATTTTTCCAACAGTGTTTGAGCAAATTTATTTTGCACTTTCGAATTTGAGGTGATTTCCATAATAGAATTTGAATTGATTTGGCTAACCACTATGACTAGGCACTGCAAATGATATGACTTGGCATGATTTGCAGCTGATCACAGTGGCAATTACATAGAGGTGTTACATCAACAATATCGACCGATTTGCCATCTAAATGTAAGCTTTAAAATCTTTACGAAGGTTGCAACTAATCGGTTGAACGGGGTAGCTGACCATGTCATCAAGCCCACTCAAACAACATTTATGCAAGGACGCAACATACTAGATGGAGTTGTTGTGCTGCATGAAACTGTACATGAGCTTCACCGTAAGAAGTTGAATGGAGTCATCCTGAAAATAGATTTCGAAAAATCCTACGATAAAGTTAAATGGCCCTTTCTGTTGAAAACCTTACGTATGAAGGGGTTTTCGCCAAAATGGTGTCGATGGGTAGAGAGCTTTGTTTCCGGAGGTAGTATGACCATCAAAGTTAAGATGATGTTGGCAACTACTTTCAGACAAGGAAGGGGCTTCGCCAAGGGGACCCCGCATCCCCTATTTTGTTTAACATTGTGGCCGACATGTTAGCGACCCTTGTTGAGCGGGCTAAGGTGGCCAGGCAATTTAGTGGTGTCATTCCTCATTTGGTAGAAGAAGGTCTATCTATCTTACAATACGCGGATGACACTATACTTTTCATGGATCATGATCTAGATAAAGCAAGGAACCTCAAGCTGCTTTTACGTGCATTTGAGGAACTTTCTGGTCTCAAGATTAATTTTCATAAAAGCGAACTTTTTTGCTTCGGCGATGCTGCAGAATCTGCACCTAAGTATGCTGACATTTTTGGATGCCAGCTCGGGCAGTTCCCAATTCGGTATCTGGGTATTCCCATACACTATCGGCGTTTAACTATCGCTGAGTGGAAGCACGTGGAAGAGAGACTTGAGAAACGACTAGCCAGTTGGAAGGCCAAACTCTTGTGATTTGGGGGGCGATTGATCTTGATCAATTCTGTCCTCAGCAACATGGTGTTGTATATATTGTCATTCTTCCAACTCCCAAAAGGGGTTCTTCAGCGTCTCGATTACTTTAGATCCAGATTTTTTTTGGCAGTGTGATAATGAATCAAAGAAATATCGGCTGGCTAGGTGGACTGTATTATGTCGACCTAAAAGTCAAGGGGGACTTGGAATTCAAGACCTTGAGATAAAAAAACATTGCTCTTCTCAGCAAATGGGTTTACAAACTACTCACTGAGAATGGAGTATGGCAAGAAATCATTCGTAACAAGTATTTGGGATCCAAAGCCATTTCTCAAGTTTTTTGGAAACCTGGTGATTCACATTTTTGGAGTGGCGTCATGAAGGCCAAGGATTTTTTTTTCCAATTTGGAACATTCTCGGTTAGGGACGGCTCCCAGGTTCGATTCTAGGAAGACACCTGGCTAGGGACCACCCCACTCATGGTGCAATATCCGAGCTTGTATAGGATTATCAGACATAAATTTGTCACCATCCAACAAGTTTTGGGACAAGAAAACCCTGATATTCTTTCCGTAGGGACCTTTTAGGACCTCGCCTGACAGCATGGAATGAATTACTCATACGTCTGGAGGCTATTAAGCTGTCAGGTGAACCGGACATTTTTAGATGGAATCTGCATCAGAATGGAAAGTTTACAGTCAAATCCATGTATGATGCAATGGTTCATTGTGATGTTCCGGTTGATAACAGGAAATTGTGGAAGCTTAAAATTCCTCTAAGAGTGAAGATATTCCTCTGGTTTCTAAACAGAGGGGTCATCTTAACTAGAGATAATCTGGCACGACGCAACTGGCAAGGTACCAAGACATGTGTGTTTTGCCAACATGACGAGTCTATTAAACACTTATTTTTTGAGTGTAAATTCGCTCGCTCAGTTTGGGCCATAGTTCAAGTAGCTTCAAATTTATACCCCCTACGTAGTGCACGTAACATGTTCGGCAACTGGTTATGAGGTATTGATAAACAATTTTCTGCACATATTCTTGTGGGGGCGGCTGCCTTATGCTGGGCATTGTGGCTTACCAGGAATGATGTGATTTTTAATAATAAGTGTGTCTCATCTCCTATGCAGGTTATTCATGTATGTACGCGATGGCTCCGTACTTGGTCTATCCTGCAGAGGCCGAAGGACAGGGACCTTTTTATGATGGCGTCTACACGGCTGGAGCGTACGGCCAAGTAGGTTTTCTCCCCAATGGATGTAGGTGTGATCTTCGGATAGGATCTGCCACATCATAGGCTAGACTGATTTATTATTTTAGCAGTTAAACGTTATTTATTTTTAGGTCGGTTGGACTTTATATATATATATATATATATATATATATATATATGCTAAACTACTCCAGAGCGCAGAATAAGTTAGCGTGCGCGCTGACCGATCGACATAACCAGCCTCTACACGCTAATTAGCCTGAACCACCTGATATGCTCTCCTCCGTGAAAAATGCATCGTAATGAGTTACGGCCAGATAAACCCGGCAACCCACCTGGTCCATGCGCTAATTCTACCTTTTTTTTTTAACATCAGTACAGACGCAAGCGCTCATACACACGCGCATACACTCACTCCTATGAACGCACACACGCACATCCTACCCCTATGAGCACCTTCAAGAGACTGAGCCGGCATATCATCTTGAAATTTACGAAGTCACCATAGGCGCCTCGTCGTCGACGGGAACGTCTCCTCCCACTGAAAGCGCATCGCCGAAAATCCTGAAATAAATCCAGGAATAATGCGAGCACCAGGATTTGAACCCTGAAGGGCTGGGGATACCACTGTCCATCTAACCATCCAACCACAGGTTGGTTCACACTAATTCCTACTGTTAGTAATCAGCCTTTAGGAAGTCAGTAACAAACTTACCATCACTATAATTTTCATTAAAATAATAATTTTACTATTGCATATGGCAGTATTACCATCGTTACTATACTTTTCACTATGTTTTACTATATACTAGAGGGATGCACATGTAGTAATTCATTTTACTTCACTAATTCATCTCAGGTGGTAAAGCACTACCATTTCATCAACCTATTTTACGGTCAACAATTAGCAACCACTAGCGTACGTGAACCAGTAACGCATTAACACTTTCTCAATCCATTTTACTGCCAACAATTAGCGATGGCCACATGCGATGTAGTACGTGAACCAGTAACACATTACCACTTTCTCAATCCATTTTACTGCCAACAATTAGCCATGGCCACATGGGATGTAGGTGAACTAGTAACACACTACCACTTCCTGAACCCATTTTATTACCACAATTAGCGACGGTTGTACGCCTGACGTAAGTGAGCCGTTTGGGATAGTAACAAAATTAAATGCATTACTATTCCTTCCATGGAATTTACCTCGGTTTGTTAACCGGCGAGGAGGTCCGGGCGACCCGCCTAATTAATTAGGACCAACGCGTACGATAAGGCATTATGCGCGCTCGCGCAGTTTAGCGCTAGGTATATACCATATATTTTCCTAGGTGTACTTTTTCCAAGGGAATATATACTTAATTTTGCTAATAGGGTATACATTACTTATTTTTGAGCGAGTATATAATTTTTTTGGTGATGCGGTATATGCCACATATTTTTCCAGGAGGGTGCATTATTTGGTGTGAGTAATTGAGCGAGTATCTTCTTTATTTTGCTGAAAGGATATATATTGGATTTCTATGAGGAGTATATACCATATATTCCACATTTTTGTGAGGAGTACATACCACATATTTTGCCAGGAGGGTGCCTTATTTGGTGTGGCTAATTAAGCGAGTATCTACTTTGTTTTGCTGAAAGGATATATGCTGGATTTTTGTGAGGAGTATATACAATATATTCTGCATTTTTGTGTGGAGTATATACCATTATTGTGTTGGGAAGGAATATACTACTTTTTTTAGTGAGTATATATTATTTTGCAGAGAGGGTATATACTGGTTTTTAGTGCATATATTAAATTGTTGAGTGAGACTTTTTTTGTGAGTATATGCATACTGTATTTTTTCAGAAAAATATGTATGAACTGAAAAAGAGTATATCATTTAGAATATAAGAATAAAATGGAAGGTATTTTTTCTTTCGAATATTGGTATGTTTCCACTTGAAAAAATAACAACACCCAAATAACGAAATTATATACAGTACATGCGCCATTACACCATCTTGTTTTTTTGTATAAGCATCTATCTTCATGCACGATTTGATCCTTCCAGATCTTGATCACAGTGTCGCATGATTAGAGCTGCCAACAGAATCCCTTGAGTTTTGTAGGCGCAACCGTTCAAAACCTGATCCACATCTTGTTCGAAGAAGACGCGCGGCCGGCCGTGATAGCCCAGCTCCCGTACAGGATCAGACGAGCTGTGTAGGTCAAACATGCGCAAGATACAAAGTAATCAATAGAACACTAGAACAGATGCATATAGTCTCATCATCCATTAATCCATGTACGCATGCATACGAATTAGCCAACATACCTTATCAAGATCAATGCCGAGAACCTGTATATTAGGCACTCCGTCGTCGGCCCCGTGATGCACCTACGGCTAGTTAGGCCAGCCACGGACGCAGCTAAGGATCTCGTCTCGTCGTCCTCGAACAACTCGTCGACGCAGCAACAAGCTCATCTGAGTCGCGACAACCGCCGTCGGCTTGCTGCTTATTGGTGGACGCCACACATCTAGCGTTCGTTGCTTGTTGCGGCTGCGTCATCCATCTTTTGTTTGGGATTTCAATCTAGACGTGTAGGTGGCTTATCCTCCCTATCAATACGGAACTAACTTTCTGAACTCCATCGGTCTAGCAGGTAATTAAATAACCAATTAATTAAAGGATAAGAAGCATGCGTGGAGAACAAAAAAAGCCACCTGGCATAGGAGTATGTACTCCTGGGTGTACTGACCCATTTTCATAGGTATATATATATATATATATACCTACTAATAAAAGAAATAGTTATTTTTAGTCTGTTTTGCTATTTTATAGAAAACCCCTTATTATTTCTGACATTAAACCCGCAGTATTTATCAAATGTTTTTTAAAATACTCATATCTTCTAAACTGTAACTCCAAATTTAACATATTATATATGGAATTTGATTAGAAAAATATGTAGAATCTGAATATGATGTTACTTTAGCTGTCAACAATTTAAAAAATACTATCTAGACTGCAATGTTAATCAACAATGCATTATTCGTCTTTTTTCATACCGGTATTGATTTAGATTGGGGATGAACACCTTAGAAAAATCAGGATTGGACATGAATTTGAAAATAAATTTGTTAGAGACACCCAATAAATAAGGACATGCATGACAAGAAATAAAAGAAGGACCCAATAAAGATGGGATGTCCGCTATAAAAGAAATGAAAGAGAAAATATAGAGGAGACCCGATAAAGATGAGATGTTGCGTTATTCTCCTATATATAAGAAGAAGAAAAAGACGACATGCATGAAAAAAAAGTAAAAAGGAGGCATGCATGACAAAAAATAAAATAAAAGATAAGTTTGATAAAATATAAATAGTGATGAAACAGGGACAATACCTATGACATGTATGGCAAGAAATAGTGATGAAATAGGGGCGCATGTACCTGCGTCCACAGGAGACCATACAAAAATGTTCTTTTCCAGACAAAAAAAATCTCTTTTTATGATTAAAAAATCATGTATCTTTTTAACAACCTTTTTAACAACTCTTCATGTATTTAAGAAATATACATGTGAAAAAAAGTGTTTAAGAGTTACCCTAAGTTGGTGATTCTTAAACTGAAAACTGCCATTGATGCACACATGTCTCCATAGTGTGCTAATGTGGCATCGTTTGTTTTTGTCATTTTTCTTTACTCGCCCGTAACAACACCTCATTCCGAACATGACATGAATAAATGCATGATCACTTGCCCTTTTCTTTGTACGGATTAAATCTACATGCAAGCCGTGTTAAAATAGAACACCTGTAGAATTTTAAACTGTGTTTTTATAGGTTAAGATCATCTTTGTTTGGGCCGTAGTTACAAATTCTCAGACTATAGACCATTTTTTGTAAATTAAAAGCGTGTGGTATTTTTTTTCTCTCGTTGCAATGCACGGGCCCTAAGCACATAGCATGAGTTTAAGCTGGGTAGATTTGGCTTTCCAAATGAAAATTGGGCAAATTTTAGGGGGCAAATCAAATCGGGGTTGCGCAAAAACATATGGTATAGCTAGCCATCTAGCCATCACTACATAAATGGACCTTTAATCGGTACGGTCATACGCTACTTGTGTGAGCAAGAGAGAGCCATGTTACTAATGAAAGTACACAACTATACGTACGCATGCATGATTATTCAGACGTGGATTTCAGATCATCGATCGATCTTCATAATTTATTTGTTTGGTGTGAATCAATGTGGAGATCTGTGTTTAGTGTTTCTTGCACGTCAAATTAAGCAAAGCCAAATTGAAAGGATGTTATATTTGTTTGTTTGACATCGAAATGGACGTCTTTTCACAACAATGATCGTATGATAATATCTGGAGGTTAGATATCTAGCGACACAGCTACATCTAAGTTTCCTTTGTTCATTGCAGACATCAGTGCTAACAGGACACAGCAAGACAACCGAACTTTTCTTCTATACAGTAGTAGTACGAAACTTCCACTGCTTGGGATTCAGAAGTACTAGTTCAACATGGGAATGGTCATTCCAATCAGCCATCAGTATATTTTCGAAAATAGTAATAACCAGTTCTATGTAACTCTTCGCATGCCCGTCACTGAGGTCACGAATATTATTATTTTTATGGAAGAAGGGATGTTTTTCAGAGCTGCTTTTCTTGCACTGGATGCTAGGGTTAGGGCTCTAGTGTTCTCGTATTGGGGTAGTCGGGGGTGTCACGGGACATTGCTGAGGCGGATCACGCGGGAATTTGGGTCTGGTTTCGGTTTGGAGTCTGGGGCGGAGGCGGGGTGGGGTCGTGGGGAGGTGGAGATGGAAGAGGGACCGGCGGTAGGAGACCAGGGGAGGGCAGGGAAGGCGTGGCGTAATGACCACGACCCATGCAGGGCGGAGGTGGGGTGGGTAAAATAAAATCTCTACGCGGCTCGGCAGATAATATCGGGTGTTCCCGTATGGCCCGGGGTGACTATGACGGGTGGGAGCGACTGGTTTGCGGGGCCTGATCCCCGATGACATGGGGAAATCCGTACTGCTAGGGATGTAAATGGTATGAATAATTTTGTTCCGAATTCGCATCTGCATCTGATTTGAAGGATATGGTATGCAATTCGATGAATCTAATGGATATGGGTGCAGATACGGATTATGCTAAACTGGATATCTGGCAGTTATCGTATCGATAATATACGACGGATGTGGATTATCCGGTACTTTTTACGGATTATCTAAGGTTATCAAATAGGATTTATCCGATAATTTTAGCCCAATCGACAAGGACAAATACCCTATAGACTAATTGTAGAATTGCCTCATATAAATAGAGTATAACCCTAACCGCAGTAACATCGTAGGAAGACTGTACGATCAATATTGGTACTCTGTGTTTAATGCTATCATTTTTGGATTCTATGTGTACTGCTATCACACTTTATTGGTATTGCTTATTGTTGTCGTATTGCTGTGATTTATGACTTTAAGTGCATGGCCAAAATTTTCAACTAAAAGCACGAAACTTATTTTGAACGGAGAGGGTCGATGATGACGTGATTGATGGCCGGATCGGTTGATCATTTGACCAAGTTAGTTAAGCAATTAGGTGTGAGAAGAGGAAGGCTCTCAGCTTGGTGTACGTGAGATGTTGGTAGAGCCAGCTACTCAGGGGATGTACGTGAGAGGTGCGACAATGAGCAGTGTTTTGCTTCTTTTTCGGGCCAAACAGTGTTGCTTGATACGTTAACTGTCGGTCCAAATCAATGAACATGTTATCCGTGCAAACTAGCACGCATGCAATTTATATATGTGTCACAAAACGTCACATATTTTATTTGTTCAACTGCATGCATTTTCCTTTCATTATCAGGTGATTTCTACGCTATATTATGTGCACTTGCACACACATTGAACCAACCTGGCTGTGGTTTTATTGTTCTCGATTAAAGCTTCCGGTCCAGATCATGATTTTTTTTAACTTCAATTGTTTAATTGCTAGTGCCACGTAATTTTGACTCCACGCCTTAAATGGCTCGTAGTCTCAATGGCTTGTGGGTGTTAGGAATAATTAATGATTATTAATTAAGGGATAATCCCTGCTTTTACTAACCGCAGGCAGTTGCATCTGCCATGTCGGTTCCCTGCCGAATAGGCACCTCCCTGAACAGACGCCTTCCTACTGGTGAAGAAAGCACCTGGGGGGACCCACCAGTCAACCACAAGGGTGGGGGCACGCCCCCCTGCCTTGCCGCCAGCCTGGCAGGCCCCCGGTGCCCATCTTTTGCTATATGAAGGGTTTTACCTGGAAAAAATAAGGAGGAAGCTTTCGGGACGAAGCGCCGCCGTCTCGAGGCGGAACTTGGGCAGAACCAATCTAGGGCTCTGGCGGAGCTGTTCTGCCGGGGAAACTTCCCTCCCGGAGGGGGAAATCATCACCATCGTCATCACCAACGATCCTTTCATCGAGAGGGGGTCAATCTCCATCAACATCTTCACTAGCACCATCTCCTCTCAAACCCTAGTTCATCTCTTGTATCCGATCTTTGTCCCAAAACCTCAGATTGGTACCTGTGGGTTGCTAGTAGTGTTGATTACTCCTTGTAGTTCATGCTAGTTGGTTTATTCGGTGGAAGATCATATGTTCAGATCCTTAATGCTATTCAATACCCCTCTGATTATGAACATGAATATGCTTTGTGAGTAGTTACGTTTGTTCCTGAGGACATGGGAGAAGTCTTGTTATAAGTAATCAAGTGAATTTGGTATTCGTTCGATATTTTGATGAGATGTATGTTGCCTTTCCTCTAGTGGTGTTATGTGAACGTCGACTACATGACACTTCACCCTGATTTGGGCCTAGGGGAAGGCATTGGGAAGTAATAAGTAGATGATGGGTTGCTAGAGTGACAGAAGCTTAAACCCTAGTTTATGTGTTGCTTCATAAGGGGCTGATTTGGATCCACATGTTTCATGCTATAGTTAGATTTATTTTAATTCTTATTTCTTAGTTGTGGAAGCTTGCGAGAGGGGTTAATCATAAGTGGGAGGCTTTTCAAAGGAAGGGCACACTAGTAGAAAAAGGCCCATTTGTCCCGGTTTCAGAGGCCCATTTGTCCCGGTTCTGGAACCGGGACTAAAGGGTCGGGACTAAAGCCCAATACCTTTAGTCCCGGTTCGCCTACGAATTGGGACAGATGGGGCTCCACGTGGCCGCTGCCGCTTGCCCAGGCAGGAGGGCCTTTTGTCCCGGTTGGTAGCACCAACCGGGACCAAAATGCATCCACGCATCAGCAGTTCAGGGGCTGGGGCTTTTGTTTTTTTTAAGGGGGGGGGGGGGTGTTGGGTGTTTTGTGGGTTTTGTAGGGTTAATTTAGGGGTTTCATATATTGTGTTAGCTAGCTAATAGAGAGAAGTGTCCTCTCTTATCTCCGTGCTTGGTCGACGCTACGTACTATACGTATAGAGTGGACTCGACACGCTAACTAGTAAGCAAATGAAGGAAACCATTAAGTACACAAGATCGTCATGAACATATACAGAGAGAAGTGATCGACCTCCTCCTTCTCCGAGAGATTGGTCGAACAACAAGTTTTCGTATATCTATTCGACGCTACTAGCTACATATATACAATATAAGATCTCTTACAATCCCTAACATCTGATGTCAAGTTCCACATGGTATTCGCCGGCTGGATTGATGACGTGGTCAAGAAAGAATCCCGCCAATTCCTCTTGAATTGCTTTTATGCGATCATGTGGTAGGAGTTCATCCCGCAGCTCCCACATCTAATTTGAAGAAGGGGGTCAATACATATATATGAATGAAACTCAACACAAATGATGGTAATAAAATAAAATTGTGAATATTATTGCTTACGCACTTCATATTGTTTTTCAGAGTAGCCCCGCTTAGAGGTCGTCGCGTTGTAGATGTACTCGCAAACGTAGTATCCACAAAAATTATTCCCGCCTTCCTGCCACAACCACTTTACGAGAAATACAGGTCAATCAAACTGACAATCAAGCATTTTAAATGGTATTGATGAAACTAGATAGAATCAATGGGAGATGCGCGGAACTAGCTAGTAGTACTTACTTTCGGGTGTGTAAATCGGAGCTTCCCCGGCAGTCCCGGAGCTTTAGCGGTGAACTCTTTCCAAACCCTGCTAGACAAAGAATGTAGGGGAACGCAGCAAAAAACAAAAAAATTCCGACCTACGCACCAGCCCAGGACCACTATGGAGACTGCATACAAGGTTTGATCTTTTCGTTACCGACTCGTAGCGCAGCAGAAGTAGAGTCGGTGACGATCGGCGGTGCAGATCCCCGCAGCTAGGATTTACAACCTCCCAACCGCGAGGATGTATACCCTCATCCGCGCCCCGGACAGCCCTCCGGGAGGCAGTCGAACAGTCCCCCGGACGGTGTCGCGGACAGCCCTTCGGGAGGACCTTCGAAACTCAGACGGTCACTCGGACAGCCCTTCGGGAGGACTCACAGAACTCGGACCGTCACTTGGACAGCCCTTTGGTAGGCAATTACGAATAGCCCCTCGAGCACTAAGATCGAAACTACGACCTCTCTATAGAGTTGCACACATACGGTGTCATCTATCCGGCAGGGCTTCGCCGTCCAGAACTAGTTCCCATCGGAACCCAGACAGCCTTTCGGCTCTACGAAACTCTTTTCGTGGGAGGGAGAGAGAAGCCAGATAATTGCATGGCATGAGTATGAGAGCAAGGAATGAGTGTGGAGGGCTGCCCCTCCACCTCTATTTATAGGAAATCCCAAGGGGTAGGGTGGTTTTACAATAAAACCCAAAAAGCACATGAATGAAGTCCTTCCACAAGGACCCAAATGTGAAACCAAGGCACAAGAGGGGGCTCCAAGGAGGAGTCCCCATGTGGCCGGCTACACCTAGGAGGGGCCCCCCCAAGGGAGCCTCATCCATCCATGTCACCCCAAAAAATATCTTGGGACAAAGCCCAAAATAATGGCTTTCCAAAAAGTAACCCAAAAAGCACTTTCACTATTCATGATGACATTTTTCAGCGTCTGTTCGAACTGAAAATATTTATGTGGGCTTAGAACATTTCCAGTACCCACTAAAATAATTTTCAACGCGTTTTGGAACAATTCCAGATTAGTGATTTTCATCTGCAAAACGCATCTGAAGTGGTTCCGGCAGCTCCGGAACATTTCCGGTTTTTCTTCCAGAAAATTCCCAAAAGTCGTAAGCCGCTCCGGAACGCATCTGAAGTGGTTCCGCCAGACGATGATGGATACCGTAACACCGAGAGGGCCCAGAGATATCTCTCCATCGTCGAAGGAGCAAATCCCAATCTTGAGCTATCAAGTTACTTGACATACTTTTCCATGAACCCGTAAGCCGCCGTAATAGCCACCCATTTACGGATGACGTTTAACAAACCCCAAAGTTCATGAAGCAAGCATGAAGAAACTCGATACTCTCATGGTCTAAGGAATCATGCAAACGTTAACCATCTTTGTGTTATTAACCATTAACTTGTGACAAAAGTAACTCATAGCATAACATCAATCGGGTCGATTGAACACAAATGTTCTTCTAACATTGTGCCCTCAAAGCTGCTGGCATAGACATGCCCATGATTGGGAAAACATAATCATCATGCAACACTTGAGCTAGTCTTAGAGGCATGACTAGGAATACATTTTACTGTTTATTATTCCACACGTGCACATGGGTTTTCCCCAGAGCATTTATGGATATACGGGCTCGGGAACCACAGCAGTTATAGCATGGAAGATAAACATAATAATGAGCATGGAGATAAATAATAACTTTTATTATTGCCTCTAGGGCATATCTCCTACAGACTCCCACTTGCACTAGAGTCAATAATCTAGTTAATGCTAATGCACTTTACACCTGTGGCACACCGGTGTAAATATGCTTCGCTTGTGGTATAGCCTGATGTCCAACGGATCTGACGACTTCAGCTCCGTGTGTATCTTTTCATATCCTCGCGTTTTCACGCTTTCACAAAATTCATATTTTGTGTGGACTTGGTTTTGTATGTATGTGAATCACAGGTTGAACCTGGATTCCTCAGACTGAGTTATGGAGCAACTACTTGCAGCAGTGTCCCATTGACAAAAGCCATCTTGGAACCATACTAAGTTCATGAATGAACTATATGATTCAACATCTTCTTTGTCGCTTTTAAAAGCGGCAACATACTTTGCCTCTGTTATAGAATTCGCCATAGTAACTTGTTTGGAACAATTTCCAACTACCGTGCCACCATATTGTGTATTGCACAAAACCCTTAACTTAAATCGAAAATCGCTTGGAGCATGGATGAAGGCTGTCTCGATGTAACCTTTTACAACGAACTCTTCATGATCTCCGCTTGCGAGAAAACATGTCATCAGTGCTACTATAGTACTCAATGACCCTTTTTCACTGTTGTCCCATGATCAGTACTTTTGATCACTTTGGTATCTATACTCGTAACAACTTTGGGAGTATTGGACATATCTGGTTTGTTTTTACATACCATGGAATACATTATTAATCCAAACACAAGAGTGTGTGGAATCTCCATCATGTATTTTGCTCATCAGTGTTTTGGGACACCGAGTCTTGCAAAAACTCTTTCCATGTGACTTCGGCAAGAATCACTCCTTGACGTTTTTAATGCTAAAAGGTTTTAGCATCTTGTCAATATGTATCTTTGCTCAGCCCCATTAGGTAAATCTATCTCCATAGATCATCATGCCTAATATAAAGGCTATTTAGCCCAAGCACTTCATCGAAAAACTATTTTCAAATGAAGTCCTAATTCGTGTCAAGAAATTTATTTCCAATTAACAATGTGTGAAGCACACAAGGTTTTTAGAAATATTATTATGCTCCCACTTACTTTCTTGAAACACAAGCATCTTTGTTACCCATTGATGAAGTCAAAACCCTTTTGACCATTTCATCAAAACACGAAGATTCCAACTCCATTTTGCTCTCTTCTGTCCATCGCTGGAACTCTGAAGTTTGCACACTCACTAGCATCCTCTGGAATGACAAAATACCTTGGACTGTAACACATGCAAGTCCTTGGTTTTATTTCCATCAGATGGAAATCCTTTCGTCATCCATATTTCATATCTCATGATTTGAAATATGTATTAATTGCTAGTTCAACCCGAACTGACTTTAAGCATCGCTACGGTGAAACAACCTCATCGTAGTCAACTCCTTGAACTTGTTATTGCAACAAGTCGAGCTTTATGGATAAAACATTTTTATCCGTATCAGTTTTTAGTTCCATAAATATTCGTCAGACTCTAAGTCTTCCGAAAGGTGTATCAAGATTTTAATCTTGAAACATTTATATGGAGACTATCTCGGATTGTATTGGCATTTAGCCAATTCCGGAGTCAGGGCCCATCAACGCTTCCTTGTGTATCGTAGGTATACTGTTGTCTAACAACAATATCTCGTTCGCGCACCTGAGAGGTTTGCACGAGCCTTGCCTACGTGGTTCAGCTGCAAGTTCGACCGAAGTCCATACATTTTATTGTAGAGACTTCCGTATCAGTCGTAGTAGGAAACTCCAGAATCACTTCCAAGGTTCCTTTCCTTTGACCTGATGACGAAGATACTGGTTATCTCGTCGAGTTGCACTGTCCTCCCACTCACCTTTTTGAAAGAACCATTTTCTTCAAAAACCATACCGTTCTTTGTGGCAAAAACCTTTGCCTCGGTGTAGTGGTGGGGGAATACCCAATAACTTGGGATAACCTACAAAATAGCACTTGTCTGATTTGGAATAGGTTTGTAACCTTTTACACAAGCCCCATATTCCAAATGTTAAGAAAAGATATAACATGGTTGGGCGTACCATACCATGGCGTCATTTCAACAGACCCGATGGAGCGCTTTTTAGTGTAAAAGCCGCAGTCTCTAAAGCATCACTTTAAAAGGGATAATGGCAAATTTATTTATGTCATCTTTAATCTTACCATGTCATAAATGGTTCGATTACATCTTCACTGACTTTCCACTTGCAGTGGTGTTCCGGGAGGTGCAAGCTATGAAACCCCTTTCACAACTCATCAGACATTCGCTAAACTTGTAACTCAAATATTCCTTTCTGCAATCGAATTGTAGAAACATAATTTTCTTGTTACAATAACTTCTACTTCATTTTTGAAAACCTTTCGAATGATTTCAAAAGATCCAGACTTACGTCCCATCAAGCAAATATCCATATATCTACTTGAGTCATTTCTAAAGATAGTAAATCCACTACTTGCAACATTTATCGAACTACACACATCAAATGTAAGATCACCAATAAGTTTGTTGTTCGTTCCTTATGGCCTGTGAATAGTATTTCAGTCACTTCACTTTTCGGAGGGAATTTGCAAGTGTCAGATGATTCAAAATCAAACGACTTCAAAATCCATCATAATGGAATATTCCATGCGGGTTTCTCCAATGTGACCAAATGCAGTGCCACACTTGTGTGGTATTCTTTTAGTCTTGCGACATTTAGCGTCAGTGTTATGGATGTATCATATTACCATCAATATTCATAACATACGTCCCATCTTGGATGGAAGCATGGCCCTTCATGTTATTCATCATACTGAACAACAATTGTTGTTTTTATGAAAACATCTTTTGCAACAAACATTGTGCAATGGGCTAGAGTGTATGAAACTCTAAAATGAATTATGAAAGTAAATATAGAGGTAATGTATTATTATCAACATTCATAACATACATCTCATTCATAATGAAAGTATGGCCCTTATGTTATTCATAACACCGAACATCAAAAGTTCTCTTATGAACAACCTTCTTGTAAGATACCTTATGCAATGGGCTAGAGTTTGTGAAACTCTA
Source organism: Thinopyrum elongatum (assembly GCA_011799875.1). Taxonomy (NCBI): domain Eukaryota; kingdom Viridiplantae; phylum Streptophyta; class Magnoliopsida; order Poales; family Poaceae; genus Thinopyrum; species Thinopyrum elongatum. The sequence continues at coordinate 612,795,772 of CM022299.1, read as the reverse complement.
AATGAATTATGACAATAAATATAGACGGTAATACACCGATGGAAGGTATAGTAACATTTACTATGTTCCCTGTGTATACCTAAACCTCATTCCTGGCTAGTCTTCCAGGCCATAGTAGTTCTTACATCGAGTTGCAACAGAAAGCAATTGAGCGGGTATCTTTGTGATTAACTCACAATACCCAAGAATTAGTGATTAACATGTTTAACCATAATTCCCAAGAACTATATCTTTGACCAGCCTTCTATACAGCAAAAACTTGTATGACATTCATACATGAGCTGGATATTCCAGTCTTCTTTCTTTCTGCCTTTATACTTCTAACAGTTTAACTTTCAGTATTTCTCCTACTCTCAGAAGAAGCACCCAACTTAAGAGTGGCGTTAGCCCCAGACTTCCTAGGCGTGAAAGTTTCACTAACACCCTTCGGACACTTCCTTTCTCTTTAAGTTGTTGTTTTATTCACCTTTCATCATATGACAGGCGTTCTTCTGGATCCCTCTCTTATCAGTCTAATGCATAGTAAACTCCTTTACTAATAGTTTGCAAACAAACATTGCTATGGATATCTCATATATTTTAGCCTTTGTTTGTCCCTGAAAATGATTTTCAGATTCCATGAATATCACATAACTATCCAAACTTTCGAAGTTCGGCTCTCATGGAAGCAAACATATTGCACTTGACTAAAACGGAATTCTAGCTTTTGGATCGAAGGACGAGAGTCACATGATCCATAGCATAAGCGAGAGAATACCGAAAGTATGCGATAGGACAAAGTCCTTCTCGGCACTCTTGAGGACAATCCTCACATTACGTTACCAACCGTAAAGTTTTAACCAGATATTTAACAGCTATTCAATTTTAACAGGGAAGGTGGAAACGCGAGCCATTATTCTACAACTATTTTGCAAATCACACTTGGACAGTGTTCAAAATTAATTGCACCAAGAATTAAACAAGTTAATTCTACAGTGTGCTCCCACTCAAATCAATATCTCTCATAATTGATTGTGAGCGATTCAAGATCCATATTACAATTCAACCCCAAGGATGTATCCATCTCAAGTCACGAGAATTGCAATTGGTAGGCCAACTTGCCAATCACATCTCTATGTGACTCTTGTTCATCTTTCGATGGGCATGTTCCGAGCTCAGGACTTTCAAGCTAGAACATCAAGACAACCAAGTGATCTCGCTGCGAGGTCTCAACTCACCCGCCTCACACATCCCTAATCGTTCGTACCCATGTATCCATGTGATACCCCGAAAAGTTAGGTGCCGTGACGGTGCTACACTTGGGAGAACACTAACTACTTGATATTTTTGTGAGAGATCACCCTAATAAAAAGCGACTACCGCGCAATCAAGAAGGGTGCAACATAAGGGATAAACATCTCAGGCAATTCATAATAGCATGATATGGTATTGCCCTTTCTGACGGAGAAGTCTTGTATTTCTTCGTCTTTGGCATTCGCGTCGGTGTTCACCTTCACGAAGATTGCCACCACCTTGTCGATGCACCAGATAATATTGCTATCTCTATAGCTAATAAAATAATGCATTACTTAAGATTGACACGCAGGTCAATAAAGTGACAATCATATGGCTCCAGCCATCATGCCGAATCATGACACGCAGGTCATGTTAATCAATTTACATCATATAGTCATCTCATACATAATCAAATTATTATGAGCACTGCTATACCACATCATATGCACATGCAAACCCTCCTGCAAAACCAAGTTAGACATCTCTAATCGGTTCAAGCAAAAACTTGTTTTACGTGGCTTCTAAGGTTTCGAAACAAACCGAAGCTAACAACGTCCATCATCAAGTATGATAATCCAAGTCGCTAGATTAACATCGCGGGGTGTATGAGACACGAGATAATAAAATCTCGAGCCCCATACTGAACTTCGTCATACGCATGACCCCCGTGCAGATCATATCTGCATTGCCCTTTCGTCTGCGAAATTTCATCTTTCTTTTTAACTACAATGGAATTCAATGAACTGTTAGCACTTCGTTGATCAATCAGGATCGCGGAATGCCAGAACATTGAAACTCCACCATGCTGTTATCAAGATCAGAAATATGCAAATTCCAGGGAAGCAACAAGAATATCGGGTAACAGATTTCATCTGCTACCCGCACAAATAATTTTCAGTAATAGAACTCATCTACTACCTAATTATATTGTGCAACACCCATACATCTCATGTATTCTAGATCGCAACCTGCATCTACGCATAGCACGGCTCACGATGCCACTGTAGGGGAACGCAGCAGAAAACAAAAAATTTCTGACCTACGCACCAGCCCAGGACCACTATGGAGACTGCATACAAGGTTTGATCTTTTCATTACCGACTCGTAGCGCAGCGGAAGTAGAGTCGGTGACGATCGGCGGTGCAGATCCCCGCAGCTAGGATTTACAACCTCCCAACCGCGAGGATGTATACCCTCATCCACGCCCCGGACAGCCCTCCGGGAGGCAGTCGAACAGTCCCCCGGACGGTGTCGCGGACAGCCCTTCGGGAGGACCTTCGAAACTCAGACGGTCACTTGGACAGCCCTTCGGGAGGACTCACAGAACTCGGACCGTCACTTGGACAGCCCTTTGGGAGGCACTTACGAACAGCCCCTCGGGCACTAAGATCGAAACTACGACCTCTCTACAGAGTTGCACACATACGGTGTCATCTATCCGGCAGGGCTTCGCCGTCCAGAACTAGTTCCCACCGGAACCCAGACAGCCTTTCGGCTCTACGAAACTCTTTCCGTGGGAGGGAGAGAGAAGCCAGATAATTGCATGGCATGAGTATGAGAGCAAGGGATGAGTGTGGAGGGCTGCCCCTCCACCTCTATTTATAGGAAATCCCAAGGGGTAGGGTGGTTTTACAATAAAACCCAAAAAGCACATGAATCAAGTCCTTCCACAAGGACCCAAATGTGAAACCAAGGCACAAGAGGGGGCTCCAAGGAGGAGTCCCCATGTGGCCGGCCACACCTAGGAGGGGCCCCCCCAAGGGAGCCTCATCCATCCATGTCACCCCAAAAAATATCTTGGGACAAAGCCCAAAATAATGGCTTTCCAAAAAGTAACCCAAAAAGCACTTTCACCATTCATGACGACATTTTTCAGCGTCCGTTCGAACTGAAAATATTTATGTGGGCTTAGAACATTTCCAGTACCCACTAAAATAATTTTCAATGCGTTCCGGAACAATTCCAGATTAGTGATTTTCATCTGCAAAAAGCATCTGAAGTGGTTTCGGCAGCTCCGGAACATTTCTGGTTTTTCTTCCAGAAAATTCCCAAAAGTTTCCAGAATGATTCTGGCACCCTCGAAGAATTATCGGGCATGTGCCGAAACCAATTTGACTTTATGGTATCCTCTGAAACAACTTTTCAGTTTCACCGAAACTCATCCGGTGTCCTCGCTGCGGAACTTTTCCACTGTCCGAAACTTTTTCGGTGTCCGAAACTTTTTCGGTAATTTTCTCTCAGACTCCCTGTCTAGTATTCATAAGATAGATGACCCTTAAGCGTGTGACCCTATAGGTTCGGTGAAGTATAGACATGACACGGAACCCCTTCCGATCAATGATCAACATCGGAGCCGTGGACACCCATATTGACCCCTATACCCACACGAATGAATATTTGAGTGAACCTCCAGTTGCCGTGTGCTATTCCTGTTGCTTCGCGATATGTTACAAATACCCGAGGTGAGACATGTTGGCATTCCCGTGGATCAACAACTTGTCCACTATGCTAGTTACCTCGTTACCGGTATTGTTCTCTTTTCTCGTTACCGTGTTCCGGCATCCCCGTGATCAAATCACAAAGTGTCTGGCCAGACAATGATGGATACCGTAACACTGAGAGGGCCCAGAGATATCTCTCCATCGTCGGAGGAGCAAATCCCAATATTGAGCTATCAAGTTACTTGACATACTTTTCCATGAACCCATAAGCCGCCGTAATAGCCACCCATTTACGGATGACGTTTAACAAACCCCAAAGTTCATGAAGCAAGCATGAGGAAACTCGATACTCTCATGGTCTAAGGAATCATGCAAACGTTAACCATCTCTGTGTTATTAACCATTAACTTGTGACAAAAGTAACTCATAGCATAACATCAATCGGGTCGATTGAAGGCAAATGTTCTTCTAACATTGTGCCCTCAAAGCTGCTGGCATAGACATGCCCATGATTGGGAAAACATAATCATCATGCAACACTTGAGCTAGTATTAGAGGCTTGACTAGGAATACATTTTACCGTTTATTATTCCACACGTGCACATGGGTTTTCCCCAGAGCCTTTATGGATATACGGGCTCGGGAACCACAGCAGTTATAGCATGGAACATAAACATAATAATGAGCATGGAGATAAATAATAACATTTATTATTGTCTCTAGGGCATATCTCCTACAAAGAAAACAATTACTTGATATCAGGAAATGAACAAAGTTGCCGATATGGTGCGATAACGATCGATTGAACTTACTTCTCGAGCATTTTAGTCATGGACGCATACTCCTTGGGATCTTTTCATCTCGAGTCTAAGACGGTTACTAGTCCCTGCTCAAGCTTAATCTCTAGGGATAAAGTGGAAGCTGCGCACGCATGCATAACTCATAAATTACATTACAATAACCTCGAGTAATAAGGGAAACCAAATATGCACAAGACAGTAACACTCACTTGAAGTTGTAAGGAAAGAGTATTTTATCTTTGTTTTGATTTCGAAGCAACGATTGTAGCAAGTTGGCCTCGGTTTCTTTGGCATTATATTTAACCGTCCATTCATCTATGAGATTTGTGTTAATGAACCCAATATCATAGATTTGTGCATCTCTGCATTCGACGACCTTCAATCTGCATAATATAGTGAGGATAATTATATATACATGCAATGAAAGAGCTGAGCTATATATAGAGACTTAATTACAGAACTAGTACTTACAGACAGTAGCAAGTGACGATTATTTTATCGAGGGCCTTTTGATTGAAAAGCTGGAAGAACTCCTCAAATGGAACAGACAACAGATCAATTCCAACGAGGTCGTGCTTCTCTTTAACTCTCAGCGTCAAAGTATCCTTTCCAGACTCGCTGCAGGTGTCCATGTACCACTCATGGAATCTTCGCATCATCGTTGTTAGAGGAGGATGACCAGGTTTGACGAGAGGCTTCCCATGCCGGTATTTGTGCTCGTCCACCTCCATTATATCAAAATGTGCATCGTCAGGCAGGTAATCACCAGGATTGGTACCGGGCAGCATCCCCGGCAGATTTGCGACGATATCGCTAGACACCTTGATCAGGGGGCACGATTGGTTCTCCTGTTCGCCGAGCTGGGGAATTTTTTCCCACTTCTTCGTTCTTGTAACCTTTTGTCACTTGAAGTAGTTCCCGACCAGCGTGCTCCTTGCACTGCCTTTTTAAGAGCGCGGACATGGTTGTCATTCGGCGGTGGCGGTGGTGGTCGCTTCAGGACATCCAAAGTGCGCTTCAATTTGACCGGTTCTATCTTCTCCTCTGGAGGTGGATTTTTCTTTGCAAAAAAGTCCTTCACTTGGGCTTGACAGATCTGCGCATTTTCCTCCTCGGTCATCTCGTATGGTAACTTCTCTAGAGGCTTGAGAGATGGACCGAATTTGTATTGCCTCCCGCCTCTGGCTGTACTGCTAGACGCCGGAGCAGCCGGAGCGGCTGCGGCTGTATTCCTTCGTTGCTTACGAGGCGGAGTGCTACGATGTGCCGGAGCAGCCGGAGCGGCGGCGGCTGTCTTCTGCTGTTGCTGATGAGGCGGAGAAGGAGGCGGGCTGCTCGGACGCGCCAGCGCAGGCGGATAAAGAGGCGGAGTGCCGCCACGTGCCGGAGCAGCCGGAGAAGGAGGCGGCGTGCCCTGATCACTAGCCGGAGGAGGAGGCAGAGTGCCGCCACGCACCGGAGCAGCCGGAGAAGGAGGCGGAGTGCCCTAATCACTCGCCGGAGGAGGAGGCGGAGTGCCCTGACTCGCCGGAGGAGGAGGAGGAGGCGGAGGCATCCAGTTCGGAAGGTTGATGAGCTCCTTCCGCCATAGACATGGAGTCTTCAGAGCAAGACCCAGCTGAGTCTCCCCTTCACCGGTAGGGTGGTCAAGCTCGAGCTCCTCAAATCCCTCCGTTATTTCATCGACCATCACAACAGCATAGCCTTCTGGAATCGGAAGGCAGTGAAAAGTTGCGCCGGGTTCAGGAGGTGCAACAGAGCCGACAGCCGCCTTGACTTTGAGGTGCTGCCATTGCGTCATAAGGTGGCAATCTTGAGCCTCCGTGATAGCATCCACGGGGTAGCTGGGAGCCGTGAAGTCAGGCTGCTGAAGAAGCTCGGTGGAAGCCACGCTGCTTCTCTGCTGAGATGGCGGGGTAGCTTCTGGGGTAGCTCCGGCAGGTCACTGGCTCTGAACTTGTTCCTCTAGCGCTCGTACCCTTGCATTCAGCTTCTGTAGTTCGGTCTGCTCCACTTTCCTCCTCCTCTCCCGGGTTTTGTAACCGCCTGCGCTGGGAAACCCAACCTTCCACGCAACGGAGCCTGTCGTGCCTCGTGTTCGTCCTGGGTGCTCAGGATTCCCGAGGGCCTGTGTGAGCTCGTCGTTCTCTCTGTCGGGAACGAACGTCCCTTGCTGTGCTGCGGCGATATACTTCTGAAGCTTCTTGACGGGTATTTCAAGTTGCTCCTCCGTCCAACGGCACTTCCCTGTTTCAGGGTCCAAGGTTCCCGCAACCCCGAAGAACCAAGTCCTTGAACGGTCTGGCCAGTTCAATGTCTCTGGTTCGACCCCTTTATCAAGCAGGTCCTTCTCAGCCTTGTCCCACAACGGCTGGGCTTTGAGGTAGCCACCTGACCCCGTGCGATGGTGATGCTCCTTCTTTGCAGCATTTTTCTTATTTGTCGCTGTCATCTTCTTACTCTTCTCCGATGTCTTGTGGGCCACAAATGCGGGCCAGTGATCTCTAATCTTCTCAAATCGGCCGGTGAATTCTGGAGTCTTCCCTTTGTCGACAAACGTTGATTTCAACTCATTCTTCCACCTCCTGAATAGATCTGCCATCTTCTTAAGAGCATGAGCCTTAACCAATGGCTCTATAACTGGCTTATCCGGATGCTCCTCTGGCGGTAGGGTGAAATTTGGCTTCAGCGCGGTCCAAAGATCATCTTTCTGTCTATCGTTGACAAAAGACACTTGAGGGTCTTCGCACTTAGGCTTATTCCATTGGTGGATGCTGATCGGGATCATGTCCCTAACAAGAACCCCGCACTGAGCAGAAAATGCTTCCTTGGTCCGGCTGGGTTCAATCGGTTGGCCGTCGCCCTTGATTGTTGTGATCGTGAACCTTTCATCCTGGCACAACCTTTTCTTCGGGCCTCGTCTCATTACCGAAGTTTGGCTCGATCCGGAGGGCTAGAAAAGAAGAAAGAAGAGAGTTAATATGTGTACATACCAAAACAATTAATGCATGAATTAGCTAGTCAGCATAGGCTTAATTAATATATATACCTCGCCGGACTTTGCAACAGCTCCTTCCTCCGTTCACTCACCAGAGCAGTCATCATGGTCTCCTTCTTCCACCGGCATTCCGTCACCGGAGCCATCATAATCATGTCCTTCCACCTCCATTGTTCGATCACCGGAGCCTGCTTCACCCTCTTCTTCCAGACCATCAGTGTCGTTGAGATACGACAAGACATCACCTCCGTCGAGGATTATGTCCCCCAACAACTGTTCTGCTTCGATGTCTCGGTGCTCCATAGTTTCTGCAAATATTACAACATGGCAATTAATATACAAACATGACAGATGGATATATTAGTGCAAACGTAGACCTAGCTAGCTCGACGCTTCTACGGTTTGGGGTGGCCTCAACAACGCTTCTAGGGTTTGGGGTGGCCTAGGCAACGCTTCTACGGTTTGGGGTGGCCTCAACAAGGCTTCTAGGGTTTCGGCCGGACCGCCTCTCTCATGAATGTCCGACGTCCGGACCGACAAGGGATTTAACAAAATGACGCCATTCTGGATGTGCAGAAAATGGTCCGTATTTTCCCTGATCTCATCTACCCTTCTATATGTCATGTTGTCTAGTGTCAAGGAATTCAAGAAAACCATGACTTCATCATTAGCCGGAAATGACAGGCGCGTAATGGTACGAAGCTCTTCAAAGTTGTTTTGGAACGGAGTTCCCGATAGAATAATTCGCTTTTTGGTACAAAGTTCAGCAAGGGCCTTCCGAATATCGCTGTTTGGAAGGCCTTTGCTGAAATTTGTACCAAAAGGTGAATTATTCTATCAGGAACTCCGTTCCAAAACAACTTTGAAGAGCTTCGTAGCATCATACGCCTGTTACTTCTGGCAAATGATGAAGCCATGGATTTCTTCAATACTTTGACAGACAACGTGACATATAGAAGAATATATATATATATATATATATATATATATATATAGATGAGATCAGCAAAAAATTGGATCAACTTGTGCACATTCATAATGGGGGCATTCTTGATAAATCTGGACCCTCGACCCTCGACCCCTCGGCGACCCTCGACCCTCTACCCTAGTTCACGCCCTCGACCGCTCAGCTATCCATGACCCTCTACCCTAGTTCCCGACCCTCGACCCCCTCATGTCACGTTTGTCTAGTGTCAAAGGATTCAACAAAACCATGTCTTCATCATTAGCCGAAAGTAACAGGCGCATGATCAAACTTTGATATATGTCCACCGCGATATAAAATGATACATAGACTTGTTCGGGCGAGAGGGGGTTGATCGACGTCCCCCCTCATGTCGAAGTTACCAGAGTTTTCTTCTAGTGGTTTGGGTGGCCTCGAGAGTTTGTCGGGTAGGGGCGGGAGGGGGTTGGAGATCGACAACGCTTTTTTTCTAGGGTTTGGGTGGCCTCGAGAGTTGGTCACCCGGTATATCGAGAGGGTGGTGAACATTTTACCTTAGTAACTTAGAAAAAAAATGTTATCGGGGAGGGGGTATATCGACCCCCCCCCCCCAATCATGTCGAAGTTATCGGGGAGGGGGTATATCGACAACGACATACATACATGGAAAAAAATGTTATCGGGGAGGGGGTTGATCGGCGTCCCCCTCTCGACCCCTCGGCGATCCTCGACCCTCCCCCTCTCGACCCCTCGGCGATCTTTTTTTTCTTCTTCTTCTTCCTCTTCTTATTTTTTTTCCTCTTCTTCCGCTCCTCTTCTTCTCCTTCTTCTTCTCCTTCTTCCTCTTCTTATTCTTATTTTCCTTTTTCCTCTCCTTCTTTTTCTTCTTCTTCCTTCTTCCTTCTTCCTTCTTCTTCTTCCTTCTTCCTTCTTCCTCTTTTCTTCTTTTTCCTTATTTTTCTTTTTCCTCTCCGCTAAACTAAAATCTACTAACCTAAAATGCACTAACAGTACAACTAACCTAAAATGCACTAAATCAACTAATCTAAAATCAATATCTACTAACAACCTAAATAAAAAAATTAATACATATATGAAACAAATCATCATATGAACAAAAAAATTATATGAACAAAAAAAGCATACAACATCTATCATCAACATCAGCATATCTATCATCAACATCATCTAACAAAATCATATGAAAAAAAATGTATATGAACAAATTAAGGGGGCCGGCCGGACCGTAGCGCGGGGCGGCGCGGACCGGGGCGGTGACAGCGCGGGGCAGGGGCGTGCACGGCCGGGCGCGCTCGGGGGCGGGGCAGCAGGCCGGCGGGGGAGGGGCGCGGGGTCGGAGACGACGACGGCGACCGCGACGGCGACTATGGGGGCGGGCCGGGGCACAGGGGCGCGCGCGGCCGGGCGAGGGCGCGTCGGAGAGGGGGCGTCGGCGAGGGCTCGGGGAGGAGAGCGTGTCGGCGAGGGCGAGGGCGCCGCCCGGCAGCCTGGCGGCGTCGTGCTGTTCGGCGTGGCGTCGGGGGGGAAGATGAACTTGGACTGAAAATTCCTAAGTGCTACTTATATAGCCAGAGCATTGTTCCCGGTTGGTGGCTCAAACCGGGACCAATGCCCACCATTAGTCCCGGTTGGTGCCACCAACCGGGACTAAAGGGGGGCATTGGTCCCGGTTGGTGCCACGAACCGGGACCAAAGGTGAGCATTGGTCCCGGTTCGTGGCACCAACCGGGACCAATGGGCTTGCACAGTGGCGTGGTGGGGGGAGTTTAGTCCCACCTCGCTAGCTGAGAGAGAGCCACACCTGTTTATAAGGTGCGGTGCGCCAGAGCTTTCGAGCTCCTCTCTAAAGCAGGCTTACGGGCCTAAAGACTGTGTATATGCCTGTGGGCCTGCTGGGCCTTCTGCGGGCCTGAATCCTGGCCCAATTAGCTGGGTTTCTAGTCGTATTCAGGCCGTGGTGGCCCAGTAGGTGGCATTTTTTTCTGTTTTCTTTTTTGCTTTTTTTTGCTTTATTTATTTTTTTGCAGTTTTCCAGTGATTCTTTTTGCTTTTAGGTAATAAAAATTATAAACTTTTTGTTAGTGCCATTAGTTTTCCAATTTGAATAGTTTAAATTTGAATTCTTTGAAATTTGTGTGAATCACTAGTTTGTGATTAACTTTACTATAAAAATAGATTTTGGAGTGATTTTTTTGCTGCTATTTAATATTACTGTGTTTTATCATTATATTCAAAAACAGTTTTTGTTATTTTAGTTTCTAAAAAAATCTTTATGATAATTCTTTTTGCTATTAAAGTTTCTACCAAAAAAGTTCTTTATGAAAATTCTTTTTGCTTTTAATGTTTTGAACAGAAAATACTTTGACAATTTTAGTTGCATAAATTTGATATATTTTTAGTTTCAATAATACTAGAGGTTTATAAAAGCTTTTTAGTTGATTCCTTTTGCTATTAGAGTGTCATTAAAGTTTTCTAGTTTATTCTTTTTTCTATTAGAGTTTCATTAAAGTTTTCTAGTTTATTCTTTTAGTTTATTATTTTTGCTATTAGAGTTTCTTAAAAGTTTTCTAGATCATTCTTTTTTATATTAGTTCATTCTTTGTGCTAAATGACCCTGAAAGTGAAAAGCACTTCAGATGAACTCTGAAGAGGTTGAAAATTGGCATGGTATCATCATTTCACCCACATAGCATGTGCTAAAAAGTTGAGAGGGTTATGGCAAAAACTGGATGCACTTCGTGTACAAAATGGACAATCTCTTTCGAAGTATCAGGGTTTCGGACGAAAACTCATCTGTTACAAAGGGATTTCATTTTTTTGAACTTATTTGAACTCCAGACTTTTTGTGTGTTCAAAATGAACCATTCAAAGCCACATCATCAATTTTCAACCCTTTCTGACTTCATCTATCTTCACTTTTTCTTCGCTTGTGTCCTTTGCTTATTGCGCCGTAACCATGGATATTCTTCATCGCTTAACTGGGTGCTTGGGTCAGCCTTGACTTTAAAGGGAGGAATTTCATGAAACTTTTCATAATCTTCAGACATGTCTGTCTTGCCCTCCAATCCCACGATGTCTCTTTTTCCTGAAAGAACTATGTGGCGCTTTGGCTCATCGTATGATGTATTTGCTTCCTTATCTTTTCTTTTTCTCGGTTTGGTAAACATGTCCTTCACATAGAAAACCTGCGCCACATCATTGGCTAGGACGAATGGTTCGCCTGTGTACCCAAGATTGTTCAGATCCACTGTTGTCATTCCGTAATGTGGGTCTACCTGTACCCCGCCTCCTGACAGATTGACCCATTTGCACTTAAACAAAGGGACCTTAAAATCATGTCCGTAGTCAAGTTCACATATGTCCACTATGTAACCATAATATGTGTCCTTTCCCCTCTTGGTTGCTGCATCAAAGCGGACACCGCTGTTTTGGTTAGTGCTCTTTTGATCTTGGGCGATCGTGTAAAATGTATTCCCATTTATCTCGTATCCTTTGTAAGTCAATACAGTCGAAGATGGTCCCCTGGACAACGAGTACAGCTCATCAGAAACAGTGTTGTCACCTCTGGGACGTGTTTCCAACCAACTGCCGAAAGTCCTGATGTGTTCACATGTAATCCAGTCGTCACACTGCTCCGGGTGTTTGGAGCGCAGAATGTTCTTGTGTTCATCGACATACGGGGTCACCACGATAGAGTTCTGTAGAACTGTGTAGTGTGCTTGAGACCAAGAATGCCCGTCCCTGCATATTATTGAGTCCCCTCCTAGCGTGCCTTTTCCGGTCAGTCTCCCCTCATACCGCGATTGAGGGAGACCAATCTTCTTAAGGTCAGGAATGAAGTCAACACAAAATCCAATGACATCCTCTGTTTGATGGCCCATGGAGATGCTTCCTTCTGGCCTAGCGCGGTTACGGACATATTTCTTTAGGACTCCCATGAACCTCTCAAAGGGGAACATATTGTGTAGAAATACGAGGCCCAGAACGACAATCTCGTTGACTAGATGAACTAGGACGTGCGTCATGATATTGAAGAAGGATGGTGGGAACACCAGCTCAAAACTGACAAGACATTGCGCCACATCACTTCTTAGCCTTGGTATGATTTCTGGATCGATCACCTTCTGAGAGATTGCATTGAGAAATGCACATAGCTTCACAATGGCTAATCGAACGTTTTTCGGTAGAAGCCCCCTCAATGCAACCGGAAGCAGTTGCATCATAATCACGTGGCAGTCATGAGACTTTAGGTTCTGGAACTTTTTCTCTACCATATTTATTATTCCCTTTATATTCGACGAGAAGCCAGACGGGACCTTCATACTGAGCAGGCATTCAAAGAAGATTTCCTTCTCTTCTTTGGTAAGAGCGTAGCTGGCAGGACCTTCACACTGCTTTGGAGGCATGCCGTCTTTTTCATGCCAACGTTGCAGGTCCTCCCGTGCCTCCGGTGTATCTTTTGTCTTTCCATACACGCCAAAGAAGCCTAGCAGGTTCACGCAAAGGTTCTTCGTCACGTGCATCACATCGATTGAAGAGCAGACCTCTAGGTCTTTCCAGTAGGGTAGGTCCCAAAATATAGATTTCTTCTTCCACATGGGTGCGCGTCCCTCAGCGTCATTCGGAACAGATAGTCCGTCGGGACCCTTTCCAAAGATTACTTGTAAATCATTGACCATAGCAAGTACGTGATCACCAGTACACATGGCGGGCTTCTGTCGGTGATCTGCCTTGCCTTTGAAATGCTTGCCTTTCTTTCGACATTGATGGTTGGTCGGAAGAAATTGACAATGCCCCAGGTACAGATTCTTCCTGCATTTGTCCAGGTATATACTTTGGGTGTCATCTAAACAGTGCGTGCATGCGTGGTATCCCTTGTTTGTCTGTCCTGAAAGGTTACTGAGAGCAGGCCAATCATTGATGGTTACAAACAGCAACGCATGCATGTCAAATTCCTCCTGTCTGTGCTCATCCCACACACGTACACCTTTTCCATTCCACAGCTGTAAAAGTTCTTCAACTAATGGCCTTAGGTACACATCAATGTCGTTGCCGGGTTGCTTAGGGCCTTGGATGAGCACTGGCATCATAATGAACTTCCGCTTCATGCACATCCAAGGAGGAAGGTTATACATACATAGAGTCACGGGCCAGGTGCTGTGATTGCTGCTCTGCTCCCCGAAAGGATTAATGCCATCCGCGCTTAAACCAAACCATACGTTCCTTGGGTCACCTGCAAACTCAGCCCGGTACTTTCTCTCAATTTTTCTCCACTGCGACCCATCAGCGGGTGCTCTCAACTTCCCGTCTTTCTTACGGTCCTCTCTGTGCCATCACATCAACTTGGCATGCTCTTTGTTTCTGAACAGACGTTTCAACCATGGTATTATAGGAGCATACCACATCACCTTTGCAGGAACCCTCTTCCTGGGGGGCTCGCTGTCAACATCACCAGGGTCATCTCGTCTGATCTTATACCGCAATGCACCGCATACGGGGCATGCGTTCAAATCCTCGTACGCACCGCGGTAGAGGATGCAGTCATTAGGGCATGCATGTATCTTCTGCACCTCCAATCCTAGTGGGTATACGACCTTCTTTGCTGCGTACGTACTGTCGGACAATTCGTTATCCTTTGGAAGCTTCTTCTTCAATATTTTCAGTAGCTTCTCAAATCCTTTGTCAGGCACAGCATTCTCTGCCTTCCACTGCAGCAATTCCAGTACGGTACCGAGCTTTGTGTTGCCATCTTCGCAATTGGGGTACAACCCTTTTTTGTGATCCTCTAACATGCTATCGAACTTCATCTTCTCCTTTTCACTTTCGCACTGTCTCCTTGCATCAACAATGACCCGGCGGAGATCATCATCGGGCACATCGTCTGGTTCCTCTTGATCTTCAGCTTCCCCCATTGCAGCATCACCGTATTCAGGCGGCACATAGTTGTCATCGTCCTCTTCTTCTTCGATGTCTTCCATCATAACCCCTATTTCTCCGTGCTTGGTCCAAACATTATAGTGTGGCATGAAACCCTTATAAAGCAGGTGGGTGTGAAGGATTTTCCGGTCAGAGTAAGACTTCGTATTCCCACATATAGGGCATGGACAACACATAAAACCATTCTGCTTGTTTGCCTCAGCCACTTCGAGAAAATTATGCACGCCCTTAATGTACTCGGAGGTGTGTCTGTCACCGTACATCCATTGCCGGTTCATCTGCGTGCATTATATATAATTAAGTGTGTCAAAAACCATTACAGAACATCATGAATAGATAAGTGACCAAATTAATAGAAGTTCATCATCACATTAAAACCAAAGTACATACATAGTTCTCATTGAACAACATATAGCTCTCCAGAGCATCTAATTAAACCATACATTGAAACTATGTAAAACATTTCAATACAACAACAAATGCGATCATAATCGCAACCAAGGTAACAATTGATCCAACGGCATAATGATACCAAGCCTCGGTATGAATGGCATATTTTCTATACTTTCTAATCTTGAAGCGCATTGCATCCATCTTGATCTTGTGATCATCGACGACATCCGCAACATGCAACTCCAATATCATCTTCTCCTCCTCAATTTTTTTTATTTTTTCCTTCAAGTAATTGTTTTCTTCTTCAACTAAATTTAACCTCTCAACAATAGGGTCGGTTGGAATTTCCGGTTCACATACCTCCTAAATAAATAAAATCTATGTCACGTTGGTCGGCATAATTGTCATAAACAATAAATGAACCAAATAGTTATAAAATATAATATATACCACATCCGAATCATAGACAGGACGAGGGCCGACGGGGGCGGATACCAAAACCATCGCACTATATAATAACAAACAATAATAAAAGTAAGAAAATTATACAAGTATCTATCTAAATCATACAAGTAAGAATTTTTCTCTTTTAGAAAGAAGATAAGAACAAGAGGCTCACCACGGTGGTGCCGGCGACGAGATTGGCGCGGGCGATCGACGGCGGTGAAGATGGGGACGGGACGTGACGGACCGCTAAACCTAGACAAATCTTGAGGAAAATGGAGCTTGGAGGTCGAGCTTGGAGAGAAGAAAGCTTAAGTAGTGTGGCTCGGGCATTTCATCGAACACTTCATGTGCAGAGGAGGTGAGCTAGAGCACCACAAAGCCCTCCCCTAGCCGGCCAGAAAAAACAGAGAAGTGGAGTGCTCTTCTTGCGGGCGAGGGGGTTTATATAGGCACAACATTGGTCCCGGTTCGTGGCTGGAACCGGGACCAAAGGGTGGCCTTTGGTCCCGGTCCCAGCCACGAACCGGGACCAATGGATGTGGGCTAGGAGCGAGGCCCATTGATCCCGGTTCGTGTCTGGAACCGGGACAAAAGGGTCCAGACGAACCGGGACCAATGCCCCACGAGGCCCGGCCAGCCCCCTGAGCACACGAACCGGGACGTATGCCCCCATGGGTCCCGGTTCGTGACTGAACCGGGACTAATGGGCTGGGCAGGCCTGGACCAAAGCCCTGTTTTCTACTAGTGGCAGCACCCAAGCACCGGTCCACCCACATATCAAATTATCAAACACTACTAGGAAAATGGTTTTTAACGATGGTATATGTGGTCGTTAAATGTCTTTAACGACCACAATCTGCTGGTCGTAGTAGGCTCCGTCGTTAAAAATCTAACGACCACATTATGTGGTCGTTATTCTTGTAACGACGGGATGGTGTGTCGTCGTCAATCCCAAGGCAATAACGACCACTTTTGTCATCGTTAATAATGTTCTCATGGTGACAAAAACATGATTAATCCTCACCACTTTGATATCCTTCAGAACCACTTATATTTAGTATGACTTTCCATTCAACAGTGAGTTGGTTCAACATCCAATATTTGAATATTAACGTCCACATTAATATAGAAACAAAAGAATCTGAATTGAAAGGACATGGACTCTTTTATTAATCAAAGTACCAAAATTTCGACGTACAATTCTGGAATTAAAATATTATTTAGAAAATTGAGTCAAAAGCACTCCTTATATGACCAATGTACTTGCTCATATCTCTCTGGAAAACAAGACAACTAGAAAAGATAATATTTATTAATCTGGACACCATCTTTCTTTGAATGAGAATCAGTCTTCATCGCTGATTACAGTCCCTCCTGACTGCTAATTCATCTACGCCATTGGCAGTGTCTGAAAAATATACAACCAATTGTAAGTAGGGTGGATGATGGAAAAATAAATAAAAAATTGACATTATTTTCATACCATCACTTTCATCCTTATCATTTTCTATGTCACCGTCATTGCTGACATCAACTTCATCATCATGTGTGCAATATGTTTGAGTAACTTGAAGACAATGAAGGGTAGAAACAAATTCTTGATGTGCTACAAGCACTACAGGAATCAGCTTCTTTGCCGTCTGCCATGGCAGACGGCAAAGGCATGAATGGCGGTCGGCAAAGCTCTTTGCCGACTGCTAGCTGTCGGCAAACAGTCCGGCTCAATTCCTGCCGTTAAAGGCCTTCTTTGCCGTCTGCTTCAGAGAAGCGGACGACAAAGGTTTATGCCGTCAGCCGTTTGCGGCCAGCAGACGGCAAAGAGCATAGACGGCAGTGAGGTGAGGTGGGAGCCGTTAGGGGTTAACGGCGTGCTTTGCCGTCAGCCGGCAGACGGCAAAGAGGCTAAGGTCTTTGCCGTCTGCTGGCGGACGGACAAGAGCCCAAATAGGAGTACTGGGAAGCTGCCACGTGGCCTTATTTCCGTCTGCTAGCTGTCGGCAAGGGATTTGAATCTTTGCCGTCTGCCAGCAGTCGGCAAAGACCTTAGCCTCTTTGCCGTCTGCCAGCTGACGGCAAAATGCCCAAATAGGCAACCCAGTGTTCCCAGGTTGCACAGGTAGCTGCCACGTGGCCTTTTGCCGACTGCTAGCTGTCGGCAAAGCTCTTTGCCGACTGCTAGCAGATGGCAAAGCTCTTGCCATCTGCTAGCAGACGGCAAAGAGCCTATATAACCCCTGTTTTTAATTGAATTCATTCATTTGACAGAAATTCATAGATATACATAGATAAACATATATACAAAACAAGCATATCCAACATATATTTCCACAAGTCCAACATATATCCATATGACATAAGAAGTTTCCAACAACAATCATATGGACATACACATCCAAACAAGTTCCCAAACATGTTTTTCATAAACAAAAAGGAAGCACAAGGAGAATATATGAGTCCATCAATGCAAGCTTCCTCATCTCAAGCAAATCTGCAAATTGGGAAAGATGAAAGTTAGAAGAAGAAGAAGAAGAGGAAAAGAAGAAGAAGAAGAAAAGAAGAAGAGGAAAATAAGAAGAAGATTTTATATTCTCTTTCTTTCTCTCCTCCCCCTCTTCTTTATCTTTCTTCTTCAACAAATGTAGTTAAAAAGCCAATTTAGAGCTAAGCTAGGTAAATAGGTCATTTTGGAGATAAGCTAATTCAATGTATCATATTGGAGCTAACCTACGTAAACTGGTCATTTTGGAGCTAAGCTAAGTTAAATGGATCATATTGAAGCTAACCTAGGTAACTTGGTCATTTTTGAGCTAATACGTAAAAATGTCATTTTTTGCTATGCTAGGTAAAAATGCTAAGTGTGTAGGTCAATTTAGAGCTAACTTAGGTAAATAGGTCATTTTGGAGCTAACGCGGGTAAAATGGATCAATTGTAGCTAAGTAGGTAAACTTGGTCTTTTGTGAGCTAACGTAGGTTAAATGGATCATATTGGAGCTAACATAGGTAAACTTGGTATTTTGGAGCTAACCTGGCTAATTAGGCCATTTTTAACATTACTAAGCTTATTGTGTCATTTAGAGGACAACAAGCTAAGTATATGACATTATTGAGGTTAGCAAGGTTATTATGCCATTACGAATAAAACAAGTAAGAGGAGGGAAAAGAAGAAGAAGAAGAAGAAGAATAAGAAAAGAAGAAGAATAAGAAAAGAAGAAGAAAGTGTTCTTCTTCTTCTTCTTTTCTTACTTCTTCTTCTTCTTCTTCTTCTCTTCCTATTCCTTCTTTTCTTCCTATTCCTTGATTTCTTCATCTTATTATGTCATTTGTGGACTAAATAGCTAATTATGTCATAAATGGCTAAATAGGCTAAGCAAGAGAGGAAAAGAAAGAAGAAGAAGAAGAAGAAGAAGAAGAAAAAAGAAAGAAAATAATAAGAAAAGAAGAAGAATAAGAAAAGAAGAAGAAAGTTCTGTCTTGCTAACTCTTCTTTTCTTAGTATCTTATTGCTTCTGAGTCGTCTCTAAGAGGTATCTTATTTCTTCCTATTCCTTGATTTTCTTCATCTTATTATGTCATTTGTGGACTAAATAGGCTAAATTATGTCATAAATGGACTAAATAGGCTAAATAAGAGGAGGAAAAGAAGAAGAAGAAGAAGAAGAAGAAGAAGAAGAAGAATAAGAAAAGAAGAAGAAGAAAGAAGAAGAAGAGTTCTTCTTCTTCTTTTCTTATTCTTCTTCTTCTTCTTCTTCTCTTCCTATTCCTTCTTTTCTTCCTATTCCTTGATTTTCTTCATCTTATTATGTCATTTGTGGACTAAATAGGCTAAATTATGTCATAAATGGACTAAATAGGCTAAATAAGAAGAAAAATACCGTTATCACGGAGGTGAAGGACCGGTCGGGGCTGCGCCAGTGCCAGACTGAGGTGAAGGGCCGGTCGGGGTTCCACCAAGGCCAGACGGAGAAGCATCGGTTGATGCTTGTCGGGAAGCATTCTACACCAAAGATCATTTCCAATGTCTCGTTAGCATGATGCAACATAAATGTGAATACTAGTAACTAACGACCATTCAAATCAAACTCACCGTGGTCGCCGGAGCAATCTGGGGCATCGGCGGAGGGGTCTGACCGCTTTTCTCGCACATGCTCTACACATTTGGTTCTCACGAGTTAGTCATATTAGTTAGTAATGGAACAAACATTATGTGCATGATTTGGCTAATATGCAGGAGAAACGTACCACCAAGATGTCGTATAGGGCCCGGTTTTGAGCATCGTTCCGGTTCCTCTCCTCCTCCAACAGCCTGGCCGTCCTCTCCTCCAGCTCCCTCTTCCTCTCCTCCGCCTGCCTTCTTGCCGCCTCCAAAAGCGTCTGCGTGTTTGCTCTCTCTTTCTCAAGAGCAGCCTGCAACACACCACTCCTCGTTAGCATTGTAATCATCGACGGACGCACACACAATGTAATGGATAGGAAAGGTATCCGAGTCTGTATAACTAACCGCCATGGCGAGCTCCGATGGCCGTGCACGAGGCATTATCTCAGGATCAGAGCTACTCTGGCGCTTCTTGATCTGTGTGAGAGTCTTAGGACAACGTATCAGTCCATCACCAATGGCTATCGAGCCATGGGACCTCCCACCATCAGATATCATAACCAGCTCTGTATCAAAAGGATCCTGGCTCGGGTTAAAGTCCTCCCCTTTCCTTGCCTTCCCCTCGTCTCTGTACCTCACGAGCTTGTTGCGGGAGGAGATGTTGGTGAAGGTCTCTGGATGATCTAGGTCAGACTCCGAGAATGCCTTGGCCTTCTTGTACGGGGCACTATGGGCCATGCCATAGAGGTCGAACAGACTTGGCACGGGCTTCTTGTTGTGGTGCGACTGAGAGAGAGGAACAAAATATTAGTCAAGGGCTCAAGCTAGCATGAAGATTGAAATTGCTATGTAAATAAGGTCATTTTGGAGCTAAGTAAGGTTATTATGTCATTTTTGAGGAAGCTCTTTGCCATAGGTACGAAAGCGATACCCGTTGATGTCGTATTTGTCAAATGAACGGACCTTATAGTCAAAACCATTAGCTACTTGTCTCAATTCGGCATCCATAATCTCTGAATTAGCCTACAAGTTTAATACGAAAGGATTGTTGCATTAGTCGCAAATTAGCCAAAGAAATGAAATGGTCTAATGGAAATTACCGTTTGTTTGAACCAAGAGATGAAACCGGGATAGGCGCCTCCTTGCTTTGCGAGAAGCTCATACTCTTCGATGGAATCCTTTTGTATCATTGCACCATACGAGAATATGGTGACGTATCGACTGCATCAAATATCCCGGAATAAGAGCAGTTCAAAGGAATTAGAAATTGCGAAACAATGTACGGAGATCTTACTCGATGTACGGCCGCACTTCTGTTAGGTTGTTGAAGAGATACAGCGAAATGGTCCGCCATTCTTCAACACCCAACGGTACTGGTTTCCAACCACTGGCTGGTGCGAGATCCCCTTTGAATAGGCTGAGGTTGGATCGACTCTAGCCTTAGGATTATCCTTTGACTTCCCCTCTATGCCGAACAATGTGCCAAAAATGGCTTCGGCGATGTTCTTTTCGGTGTGCATCACGTCGATGTTGTGTGGGCAAAGGAGGTCTTTGAAGTAAGGCAGATCCCATAAGCATGTCTTGTGAGTCCAGGCGTGTTCCTTATTATACCCCTTGAAATACCCTGGACGCACTGGATCTGGCTCGAGAGCGTTTAACTGATCTAGGGTTTGTTGGCCTGTCAACGCAGGTGGTGCAGAGTGTTTGACAACTCTACCTTTCATGAAGTTCTTCTTGTCTTTCCTGAACTTATGGTGAGGATCCAGAAACGGTCTATGCAAGTCAAAGCAACTATACTTGTGCCCTGCGGTCAGCCAACGAAACTCAAGAGCTCCCTTGCATGTGGGGCACGGGAACCTTCCATGCACACACCAGCCAACGAATAGCGCATACGCCGGCAAGTCATGCGTCGAGTACATGTACCAGGCACGCATTATGAAGTTCTGTTTGCTAAAGGCGTCGTATGTCTTGAACCCATTATCCCAAGCTTCTTGCAATTTGTCCTTAAGCGGCTGCATGTACACATTCATATTCTTCCCCGGATAGTTGGGCCCTGGAATTATCAACGTCAGGAAAATGTTCTTTCTTTGCATAATCTGTCCGGGGGGGAGATTGAGTGGAATGACAAACACGGGCCAACAACTGTATTGGGTTGCCGTCTGACCATACACACTGAACCCATCCGTGCTGACGGCGACTCGAGGATGCCTTGGATCTGCCGTTTTTTCCTTATGTAATGCATCGAAGCGCTTCCACGCTTCACCATCCAATGTGTGCACCATCATCACATTCCCATCTGCATCACGTTCGGTTCTTTTGCCCATTTTGTGCCATGTCATATGTCTGGCCGTCTCTTTGACCATGAAAAGACGTTGAAGTCTTGGTACGATTGGCAAATACCGAAGAACATTAACGGGTATTTTGGTCTGCGTCTTCTCACCCATACCATTGTCTACCACAACATACCTGGATGACTCGCAAATGGGACAATAGTTCAAGTCCTCATACTGGTGCCTAAATAAGACACATCCTTTCTCACAGGCATGTATCTTCTCATAGGGCATCTTAAGAGCACGGAGGATTTTGTCTGACTGGTACAGGTTTGTAGGTAGCACATGGCCTTTGGGTAGAAATCGTCCGAATACTGTCATCATCGCGTCATAGCATTCTCTACCCAAGTTGAACTGAGCCTTCAAAGCCATGATTTGTGAGATGGCATCCAGCTGACAAAGCTCAGTGTGCTCGTGGAGAGGACGTTTTGAGGACTCCAACATTTCAGTGAAGGCCTTTGCAGATTCCTCCATCTCCTCGTCCGAGTCCCGAGCATCGTCAAAGTCTTGCACCATGTCTTCCATCCCGGTACCATGCTCGTCGGTGCGACGACGAACCACCTCAGGTCTGGCACGTTGGGCAGACTCACCATGAAATGTCCAGACCGTGTAACCAGGCGTAAAACCAAACTTCTGTAGGTGTTTACTCATTTCAAGCTCGTCCCTCTTATTAAAGTTGTCGCACCGGACACAGGGGCACCAGCTTAATCTCTGGCCATTAGCAAATGCGGCTCTAACAAACTCTTTGGTTTTTGTTAACCATTCACCGGTCCAAACTTTCTGACTAGTGTAACCGGTGTACATCCACGCACGATCACTCATATTGACTTCCTACTAGACAGACAATAAATATATACATCATTAAGCAAACCATATCCATTAGTTAATGGAGTTTGTCAGTTCTATTACGTCCATGCAACCTACATGCTAATAGGTAAAGATAGGTCCTAATCCCACCCGAGTATGTGTAGATTGAGTTCGTTTTCCCATGCTCTGCTCCGGATCCGACGCAAAATTTCGGCAGCACCTCCCCGCTGTTCTCCTGATACACGTCTCGGCAATAAGCAGAGAGGATGTGTACCCGGAGAACAACAGGGAGGCACTGTCGAAATTCTGCATCGGATCCGGAGCAGAGCATATAGGAAAACGAACCCAATCTACACATACTCGGGCTGTCCATGGATAACGTTGGACAATTCGAAAGAATCACGATTATAAATATGCAAATGCATGCATATTTATAGATGAACCCTTTCGAACGGGAGACGCATAGTGGTTACGCATACTGATGACGGACACCTATAGCTAGCTAGTTTCATTGGCACGAAGACCGGAATAGAGCAAATGTAGGGGGGGAGGAGGAGATGTCATTTGTGCTCACCAAGGAAAGCAGGGGCGGAGCTCGTCGAACGCACGGGGAGGTCGTCAAACACCACACCCTTGCAGCGACGAAACAACTGCACATTTTAAATCCACCTGATTAACACAAATATATATGATGTTTTGCATAACAAAATAGAAAAATATACGACCTAACTCATAATTCACAAATATATGACCCCGTCGGGGTCGGGGTCGGGGCAGGGTCGGGGTGTGGTGTCAGGGTGTAGGTGTCGATCGGGATGTCAGGATGTCGTATGTCGGGGTCGATCAGGGTGTCGATCAGGGTGTCGGGGTCAGGGTCAGGGTGAAATTTCATGAGAGAAGACATAAACATCAAGTGAAACAATTAACATTGTACAAAGTTGAAAACTTGCTACTACGACGAGGTAAAGTTCCTTTGCGAAATCTATAGTCTTGAAAGCGATATATAATAGCATCATCATCAACCTTTGCAAATATTTCTCGCTCAGTAATTATTTGGTCAGTAGCAACAACGATAAGCAGTACTGCAGTAGCAAATACTAACATTATAGCAAGCAGATCAAAAAATGTTCAATCTACAAAATTTTAACAACAACAGCAAGGCAGCAGCAGTCAGTGTAGCACAATGCACATGCACATATTATCCTGTCTGTGAGTGAGTGAGTCTGTCCATTACCAATCCGGCTCTTCAGTGCGGCTACGGCTGTGGCAGACGGCGTGGCGGACAGGCAGAGTCGCGGAGACCAGGGCAACGGAGGCCGGAGCCCGGAGCAGAGCCGGCGTGCAGAGCAGTAGAGCCGCAGCCCGCAGAGGAGAGCCGGAGAGAGGGAGAAGCGCGGAGCGGGCGGCTCAGTGGCGGAGGCGCGGAGCCGGCGAGCACCGGAGGGGGCAGCGGCAGTGGAGGGGGGAGGGGCGCCGGTGGTGGAGAGGGGAGGGGCCACGGTGGTGGAGGGGGAAGGGGGGCGGCGATGGAGGGAGAGGGAGGGGGGCGGCGGGTGAGGGAGGAAGGGAGGGGGCGGCGGTGGAGGGAGGGGGGAGGGGGGCGGCGGTGGAGGAGGAGGGAGGGAGGCGGCGGTGGAGGGGGGGGAGGGGGGGACGGCGGCGGGGGGGGTGTGGAGGGGGGGCGGGCGGCGGCGTGTTGGGGGGCGGCGGCGGCTGTGCCTGGAGGGGGCGGCGGCGGCTTCCTTCGTCTTTGATTGGGTCTTCGGCTGCGTGCGTCCTGTGCTTTGAGGGGCGGCTGCGGCGCCTGCGTCTGTATTGTGTCTGCGGCGGCGGCGGCGGCCTGCGCGCGTGCGGGAGGCAGAGGGTGGGGAGGCGGGAGAAAGAGATGGAGGAGGGCGCGCGCGCGGGGGGCCAAATTAACCCCCCGCATTGCCGTCTGTTTTTTTTTCTCTTTGCCGTCTGCTGGCGGACGGCAAAGAATTCTTTGCCGTCCGCCAGCAGACGGCAAAGAGGATGACCGTTAGACGGCCACCGCCGTGAAACTGTGGGCCCCTCTTACCTCTTTGCCGTCTGCTGGCAGACGGCAAAGAAGTGGCCCGTGTGACCTACCCAGTGCAGTACCCCCGTGGGGTCCACTTTGGACTTTGCCGTCTGCTGGCGGATGGTAAAGAACTCTTTGCCGTCTGCTGGCTGACGGCAAAGAGCTCGCAGTTGGCAAAGACCCTGTTTGCCATCAGCTGGTTCTTTGCCGTCTGCTTTGAGAAGACAGACGGCAAAGAGCCTCTTTGCCATCAGCTGGCAGACGGCAAAGAGCTGGCAGATGGCAAAGACCCAGATTCCAGTAGTGAAGCTAGTTAGAAACTCACTTTTTGAATCATCTGCATCCCAATTTGCACTAAATTACCATTGTACCTTTCTTGGCACATCATTTGCAGATATGAAAACAAGCAGCCTCTTTATATCATTCAATACAAGATAGCTTGAACAATTTTTTCAGTTTGACTAATACCTTTTCTAGCTAAGTTGAAACCTCCCCATGGTCCTGTTCTCCCATATGAGGTGTGTGCAAAGTTTAAAATGGCGGGCAAACTCATTTAGCGCCGCTAACCCATTTCGCTGCCACAGTACATGTACATGTATATTCCAGATCAAAACTAGTACATGTGCATATTTTTCTCAAAAAACAGGGGATTTCCAACAGAAAACAGAGGATTTTCAGTTCAGCACATAAATATCAGTAAATTTAAGCAAGTAGATCAGGGCATCACAAGCAAATTAGCAAGTAGATCACGACATCACAAGTTCGCAACCTGAACCTGAACCCAAGCTATGTAGAAAACCCAAGCTACCTGAACCTACACATCTACTGGTCATGCGCATTTGTTGAATCAACAAACAAATAAAGGATAGATAGAATCGGAGGGTTCCTGTGATGTACAGACACCGGGCGTTGGAGCCGTGTGAGACTGAGATATCATGGTCGTGGCCCTGCATTTTTGTTCAATGTAAGGCATAGCAAATTATAAACAAACCAGATCATATAAGAGCTACACATGAATGGATGGTATTCAACATGGCATAGTAAATTTGTAAACCAAAATAAAGCAAATAAAATTGCACCTACGTGTTTAATAATCATGAACTGGGTATGAATCAACAATAGTTGATAAAGGCCCAGCAACCAAAAAAACAGAGGAAGGAGGACTAACAATGAACCTGTAGTGGAATAGCGTCAGTGGTGGAAACTGGTAGTGTGCAGGATGCAGCTCGAGCGCGCCGAGGACGAGGTGACCGGCCGGCGATGTGCACGCCACAGCGTGTGCACGCTGGGTTCGATGACGGCTGCGAGGAGTAGGCTGCGGCATGTATGCGCCGGGGTCGGTAGGCGGCGAGGTGCAGGCTGCAGCGCAGGAGCGCCAGGGTCATTAGTCGTATGAGAAGAGCAGGGAGATGGGATCAATGGAGGCGCCAGATTAAAAAAAGTAGGGGAGGAGAGGAAAAGGAGGCGCAAGGAGATGGATCCTACCAGATTCGTTTTCTTTCTGCTCCTCCTAGATCTTCTGGATCGCCCAGGATTAACAAGAGATGGCGAGGAGACGAAACGGAGGCGCAACCGGACGATTTTAATGGGTTCGTCAGCGGCAACGACCAGAGATGGGGAGAATGGCCATGAATTCTTGGAGGTGGATGTCATGAGCAGGTGGCCTAGTTGTACGAGGATTGAGGATCTGGATGACTTTTAGTGCCAATGTTCTCGGGAACCGCCAACAATTTTTTTACTCTTTTAATTTGCTGCTTACGGAGTGAGATGAAGGTGAGAGATTCTGTTTGTTATAAAGCTATTACATACAAATAGGAGATGAGAAAAATAACGAGCGCACCCATGGTTCTGCTTGGGGCTCGCTCGGATGGGACTGCATTTTAACGACGAAGAGTTTTTGTCCATCGTCGTTAATAATAGTTTTTTTAGTAGTGAAAGTAACGAACGATATGATGAAAACTAACTTGACAATAATTTTCATGTGTTCTCGGAAGCGCTTTGCCTTATATAAGAGTTCGTCCAGGCTTGTCCTTTGCTACAAAAAGGATTGGGCCACCTTGCTGCACCTTAGTTACTTTTGTTACTTGTTACCCGTTACGAATTATCTTATCACACAACTATCTGTTACCGACAATTTCAGTGCTTGCAGAGAATACCTTGCTGAAAACCGTTTGTCATTTCCTTCTGCTCCTCGTTGGGTTCGACACTCTTACTTATCGAAAGGACTACGATAGATCCACTATACTTGTGGGTCATCACTTTGCTGGACTGTGCTTGGACAAGCAGGACTGAACAACATGGAACATTTGTGAGGGTTGATCACTTGGCCAGTCCCTTTAGCATACACCTCTAGAACATGTTTTACCCTTTTTGCTTGTTCACTTTCAGCCTTGAAGAACATCAAGGTGTCGTCGGCAAACAGTAGGTGGGAGATCCCCGGAGCTCGACGGCATACTTTGAGCGGTGTGATAGTGCCCTGGATTGCTTCACGATGCAGGAGAGCAGAAAGGCCATCAGCAACAAATAAGAACAAAAAAGGAGATAGTGGATCACCTTGGCGAAGACCTCTGGACGGGGAGAACGAATCAAGAAGTGTTCCATTGAATTTTACCGAGTAGCTCACCGAGGTCACACAAGACATTATCCATTCCACCCATCGGGGAGCGAAACCCAAACTCTGCATCGTTCTTCTAAGGAAGTCCCAATCAACCCTGTCATACGCCTTGGACAGATCGAACTTATACGCACGGAAAGATTCTTGTTCTTTTTTGCAATGCTCAATTGCATGGAAGCATTCAAACGCTACCAACGCATTATCAGTAGGGTGTGACTAAATCTCAGTCGACTGAGACTTAACCAAGTCTAAGTCAAGTGATATAGTAGTATGTAAGAAGAAAAAGAAAAAACTGAAAAGAATTTGTGCACGAATCTCCATGCAAAATCGAAGGAAGATACTATCGACTGAGACATAACGAAGTCTAAGTCGACTGAGACTTAGCAAAACTGTTATCAGTAATCATACGCCCGGTGACAAAGGCACTTTGGTTCAGGGATATAATGTCACAAAGAATTGGTCGAAGTCTGTTCACTAAGCATTTGGCCACTATTTTGTAGAGCACGGAACACAAGCTGATAGGCCGAAATTCTCTTAGTGTCTCCAGTTGGTCCAGTTTTGGGGTTAACACAATTGACGTGGAATTAGTCTCGGATGGCATATGTCCTGTAGCAAAGACTAGCCTGACCGCCGCAACAACTATGTCCTTCAAAACTGCCCAATGCCTTTGATAGAACCACGCCGAGAACCCGTCCGACCCTGGAGCACTTTAGGGGACCTATTTGAAACAGCGCATCGGAAATTTCTTGCTCAGAAAAATCTTTACAAAGTGAATCATTCATCTCATCCATTACTTTCTTCTCCAGCAGGCTGAAAATTTCATCTGCATTCAATGATGGGTCTCTAGTGAACAACTCCTTGAAGAAAGAGGACGCCATCAGCTCCATAACTGATGGGTTAGACTGCCATACTCCCTCGTCATTTTTCAGCTTCTTAATCTTGTTTTTTCGTGCCCGCCATACAGAATTACTATGGAAGAACTTCATATTTCGGTCACCCTCTTTGAGCCAATTAATCGGTGATCGCTGCAGCCATAGGAGCTCTTCTCTATAGAGCAGTTCCTTCATACAATCAGAGAGTCTTCTAATCTCTTGCTGATCTCCATTTGTCTGCAGCAATTGGTCAAGTTTTTACGTGTGCTGTCGAGCTCTCGCAATATATTCCCAAACTTACGTTTGCTCCAGCCTTGCAGATTTTCCATCACTTGGCTCAACCCTGCAGTGACCGAAGCAAGGTTGCCATTGGTCTGTGTTGCCTCCCATGCCCTCCGTATTAATTCTGGAAGTCCGCCAGCTCGCTCCCAGAAAATTTCATACTGGCTGGTGCGCCTACGTTTTGGCAAGAGCTCCTCCTTTTGCAGGTGGATTAAGAGTGGCAGATGGTCCGAGCAAGGGGACACAAGGTGTACCACACTCGCGTCCGGGAATATATCTCTCCATCTATCATCAGCTAGAGCCCGGTCCAATCTGACCTTCACGTTTGCTCTTCCTCTTCTCTTGTTATCATTAGTGAAAGGAACACCAGAGAAACCAAGGTCATGGAGCTCACAGTCCTGCACAACCTCTTGGAAAGCGGCAATCTGACTAGTTGGGCGAGGGGTGGCTGACATATGTTCACATTGCCAAAGGGTTTCGTTGAAGTCCCCCATGAGCATCCATGGGAGGTCACTGGTAGCTCGCAGCTCTGACATCAAGGACCACATACGGTGACGATTTTCTGTCCGAGGTTCCCCATACACACATGTTAAACGCCACACAGGGTCTCTTCATCTTCAGGGAGCGCCCATCTGGTGATGGATCACAAAGTTTAAGATGAGTTACTCCGGTCGCCTGATGGTTCCAGTATTGTGCTGCATCCCTCCCGTCGGTGTCCCTGGGAGAGAGATTAGGAATCGTGGTGCCTACAAACTCCAGCTTCCATGCAATTGTGTGAATTTCCTGTGACTCCTTCCCGATCTGATCACATGCAGGGCTGCTAGGAACACGAGGAATCAGCAGCATGGGCGCGGACGAGGCCGCAGCAGGTCCATAGTACTCCTCGGCAGCGCACATGGAAACATCGCCAGCAGCCGCAAGGCCCGGGCCAGGCGGTGGCGGCGGGGGGCGTCGCCCTTGACACGCCAAACCGTAACATTACATCGCCTTTTGGTCGATGAATGATTCTACGCTCTAAAATGCGTCTATATACATCTGTATGTAGTCCCTGTTGAAATCTCTAAAATGTCTTATATTTAGAAACGGAGGGTTCATCCGTATGTGGTCCCTATTGAGTATCTATAGATGTTAACTGTAGTAGGTACATTAATTAACTTGATGATGACGTGTTTTATGGCCGGATCGTTCATCATGTGACCAAGTTAGCTAACCAATTAGGTGTAAGAGATG
Organism: Thinopyrum elongatum; assembly: GCA_011799875.1. Taxonomy (NCBI): domain Eukaryota; kingdom Viridiplantae; phylum Streptophyta; class Magnoliopsida; order Poales; family Poaceae; genus Thinopyrum; species Thinopyrum elongatum. The sequence continues at coordinate 612,766,248 of CM022299.1, read as the reverse complement.
AGGAAGGCTCTCAGTTTGATGTACGTGACAGGTTGGTAAAGCCAGCTACTCAAACGATGTACGTGAGAGGTGCGACGGTGAGCAGTGTTACTTCTTTTGGGGGCCAAAACAGTGTTGCTTGATACGTTAACTGTTGGTCCAAATCATGATCGTGTTATCCATGCAACTACTCCCTTCGATTACTAATATAAGACCTTTTAGCTATTTTAAAATATTGACTACATACATACTAAAATAAGTAAACACACATACTAAAATATGTCTAGATCAAGGTTTTTACACTAGTGTAGAATCGGGCTTTGGTTCCGGTTCGTAAGGACCTTTAGTGCCGGTTCTGCAACCGGCACTAAAGGGTGGGGACTAAACCCCCCCCCCCCCCTAGTGCCGGTCCGTCACGAACCGGGACCAAAAGCTCACCACGTGGCACGAGCCCGCGCCGGTGGGCTGACCGGGATTAAAAGGTTTAGGGGTTTATTGTTTTATGGTTTATTTTTCCTTTTAATTTTATGTTTTCCATTTAATTCTTTTTTATTTCAAACATATTTTACGCTACTACATATTGTACACGTTATGCATATATATAAATAGAATTTCTCGTAGAACCGATCATATATATATCATCAAATTTCTCGCACGACCATTCACATACACACACATATATATATATATATATATATATATATATATATATATATATATATATATATATATATATACAATTTCTCCTACAATTTGCAGATCATTACATGGAGGCATTACAGCTTGTAATGGTATTCTCCTTTGGGATCTATGACCTGGTCGAGCAAAAATCCCGCTATTTCCTCTTGAATTGCTCGTACACGATCCGTTGATAGGAGCGTATCCCGCATCTCCGACATCTTTAAAGAAGGAGATCAATATGAATGTATTAGTTGTGTGTGTATATATTAGATAATGATAAAATTGTGAATAGTGTTCTGGCAAACGTACCCAAGCTTGTCTATCATCTTTGGTCCTTTCGGACATCATAATGCGAATATTCTCGCAAACGTAGTATGCACATAAATTAGTCCCCGGCGCCTGCCTCATGGTCTTTACGAGAATAAAATTCAATCAGATAATAATTAATCAAGCATGATAATGGTATTGAAACTAGAATTAAAGAGATGGTAGCTAGCTAGTACTACTTAATTAATTACCTTGGGTCGCACCCATTTCAGCTTTTGTTTCCATAGACCTTCAACCAGTTTGATGAACTTTTCCCAAGCCCTGCCTGCCAGCAAAGAAAATGAATAAAGGAGTTATTAATTAGTTGATATCAGGAAATGAACTAAAAAGGCCGACATAGTGCGATAATGATTGAAATTACCTGTCGACCATCCCCCTCACGATTGCGTAGTCATTAATGTCTTTAAGTAGTGAGTCCAGTATTTGAACTTTTCCCTCGTCAACTTCAATGATTAGCAGGATCCAGTGAAAACTGCATGCGCACACGTTTGTATAATTAAGCGGGCATGTGCATAACTCATCAACTACACTTATTAACATCTAGTAAGCAAAAATAGAATTTGTAGTACAAGACAGTGTGACTCACCCGAAGTTGTAAGGAAGTAGTATTTCTGATTGGGTATTTAGGTGCTTCAAGAACTCTAGCAAGCTTTTCTCTGTGTATGGTCGATCATATTCACGTGACCATGTCTCTTGATTAATGGTATTTGGGTCAATGAACCCAATGCCATAGCATCCAGCTCTTTTCATTTTATACATCTTCATTCTGCATAATACCACAGAAAAGAATATAGTGAGCATAATTACAGGTAATGAACGAGCACTACAACTAGCTAGAGACTTAAATTACAGAAAGAAATCACTTACAGACAATAGCAACTGACGATAGATTTGTCGAGTGCGTCTTGATTGAATAACTGAAACATTTCTTGAAACTCAACCCACAGATCTTTTTCATGGAAGTAATGCTCAGCCTTGACTTTCACCATGAGGGACTCTCGATCGGTAGTCTTTACTTCTCTCATGTACCATTGATGCAATTCATAGGCTTGACCATAGGTTGGCCGCGGACATATTTCCATTGTAGTTCCTCCTCTGTAAACTTTTGGAAGTCCTCAATGCCTAGGAGTTGTTCTACAGTGACACCGGCCTCTTTAGCCTACCTTCTATCATCGTCGGTTATTACCAGCTGATCGGCGGTACTCACATGTGTTTGTACAATGAGCGGGGGGATCGATTACACCGTCTGTTCTCCCAGCTGGGGAACAGTTTCCCTGCTTTTTTTAACAGCTGCTTGGCTCGAGCTCGAGCTCGACGCCTTCGAGTTTTGTGCACGATAGGACTTCTTGATAGAGCGCTCATAGTCCGAGTCCCTATGCTTCACAGCCGGTTGAGCATTATCAATAAAGTGTTGTTGCACTTTCTCAGGTACTTTCTCATTTGGCGGCGGTGGGGGTTTCGGTGCAAAATGCGCCGCCACTTGGGCAGCCACTTCGGCTTCGTTTTCCTCTTCAGTCAAGTGGTAAGGCAACTTCGGAAGAGGCTTGAGGCTTGGACAAAATTTGTATTTCTTGCCTCCTGTTGTACCGCTAGCCGCCATAGCTGCGGTGCCTCTCTTCCGCTGTTGCTGAGGCGGCGGAGACGGCTGACGCGGTGCCTGACTTGGAGGAGGAGTCGGCTGACGCAGTGCCGGACTTGGAGGAGGAGGAGTGGGCTAACGCGGTGGCGGACTTGGAGGAGCAGGAGTCTGTGGACGCAGTGGCGGACTTGGAGGAGCAGGAGTCTGCTGACACGGTGGCGGACTTGGAGGAGGAGCCGGCTGACGCGGTGTCGGTGACCTTGGAAACACGATGCAATCCTTTCTCCATAGAATGATATGATGTATGGCCTCTCCCACTGTGCGCTCCTTGTCACCTCCAGGAATGTCAAGCTCTAGCCCCGAATATCCTGCCACCACTTCATCAACCCCGACACGAGCATAGCCAGCTGGAATCGGATTGCAATGGAAGGTTGCTTCAGGGGGATTTGTATAAGCATAGCCATCCGCCACCTTCATGGATATGTTCTTCACTTTTATGTGTAGCTCACAAGTTGTTGTAGTTATGATATCATCCACAGGGTATCTATCCAGCAGTGCATCATCGCCCGGGGCGGAACCCACGCTGTTTCTCGGCATGGATGGGACGGTGCTATCCAATGTTGAATCCGCTAGCTGCTGCCACTGCTGAGACCCCCTTTCCTGGCTAAGTGAGTCGATCTGCTGCTGCTGCCGCTTGAAAGCGAGTTCCAACTCTGTGTGCTTTGATTTTACGATGCGAAGGCGGTCTGCTTCCTGCTTCCTCTGCTCCTCCTCCAGCTTCCTCTTCTGCTCCTCCTGCTGCTTCTTTCTCGCACGGCTTCTGTAGTCGGCGTTTAAGTCCGCAAACCCCTCAAACCACGGAGCAATGCCTTTGCCTCATGTTCTTCCTGGGTGTTCAGGATTCTTCAGGGCCCGCGTAAGCTCGTCGTTCTCTCTGTTGGGCGTGAACACCCCCGTTCGAGCCTCTTCTATTGCAACAAGTAAACTTTCATCGGCTCCTTTAAGACATGCCCGCTCCAAAACCTCGCCTGTGTTTGGGTCCAACTTCCCCCATGCGCATAGAACCAAGTCCTGCACCTGGGGGGCCAGCTCAATGTAACTGGAGTGACCCCTGCATCCATCATCTCTTGCTCAGGGAGACCCCACTTAGGCCGGGCCACCTCGTAGCTACCTGGCCCCAACTTATGGTGCCACTGCTTTTTCACGGTATTAATCTTGTTTTTTTCTTGACCGTTCCTAAGCTACTTCCGATTCCTTGAAGTTCACGAAAGCATCCCAGTGATCTCTTGCATTCTTCAGTGTTCCCTTGAATTTTGGAGTTTGCTTTCCTACATTGACGTACGCGGCCCATATATTTTTCTTGTGGTTGTTGAATGCTATCGCCATCTTCTTAAGAGCACTGTTCTTGAATTTCTCCAGATCTGCATCTGTCAAATGATCTGGTAGGGTGAAATGTGACATGAGCGATTCCCAAAGCAGATCTTTTGCTCTTTGGTCGACAAAAGTAACATTTGGATCTTCCTTTGCTAGCTTTTTCCATTCTTGAACGGAGATCGGGATTTGGTCCTTGACAATAACTCCGCATTGACGAATGAACTTGTTCGCATTCTTCTTAGGTTCACGCGGTTTGCCATTAGGTTTGATGGCATCGATATTGTACTTTACGCCAGCCTGCAACATTTTGGCCGGGCCTCGAACTGTCCTGCTGCTTGTAGAAGATTTGCTCGATCCGGAGGGCTAAAAAAAGAAAGATCGATTCGTTAATATATATACAAATCAATTAAAACATGTGATGCTCACCAGATGCCTTATATAAATATACCTCACCGGTCTTTATTATTTGATGAACAACATTTCCTTCGTCATCATTGTTCTGGACTTCATCTATTCGTTCGTCTTCATCGAATATCATACCCTCACCGATATTGTTCAGATATTGCGAGCCGTCATCTTCTTCATTCTCATCTGGTCTCGGGGAGCGTATGATCTCGAACAGTGCCTCTTCTCCTTCTTTGCCGGTATTGTTCATAGCTTTTATTTAACTAATCCAGAAGAAAGATAAAACAATTTAGTATTCAAATTAGAATGCATGCATGCAATCAATAAGGGAAAACTGAATCATAGTAGATAATATGTATACATCTCGAATAATCCAGATAATATGCATCATCGAATATAATCTCGAATACATCGTCTCGAATATTATCGAATAATATAATCTCGAATACATCATCTCGAATATTATCGAATATAATCTCGAATACATCTCGAGTATTATCACTAATACATCTCGAATATTATCATATATATAACATCACTAGCTAATATAGCTCGAATATTATCGAAGAATCTAGTTCACTCGCGGTTCCTGAGGCGCGGGCGGTGGACACCAAAAGAGAAGGAACGATCACAGGATCATAGCTTGGGTGAGATCCCTGAAGAACCTGCCAGGTATTGGAGAACCTGACGTCCAACGCATCCATGTAGCGACGGACGTGCTCGTCCTCCTCCCTGACACGGCGACGTACCACCTCCGGCGGGGCTGGCTGCCTCCGCACCGAAAGTGGCCCACGCGAACGCCACCAAAGGAGCTCCGGGTCGACGACGGGACCCGGGGTCGGGTTCCTCACCAAGCTGCGTGCCCCGAAGGTAGCACCTCCCAGTGCCAGCCCAGCGGAGCGCCGTCCCGGACATGGCGCCTCTGAAGCAGGACGTCGTCGCGAACGAGTCGACGACAAGGATGGGGGCCGGGCATCGTTGACGTCGAGAACAAATTCTTATGAAAAAAATTCCTATATATGCAATGTCATTTTATTAGGAAATTTTGAGCAAAATATCCTCTTTTCAATTATAATGTCCAATTCCTAGGTTATAACTACCCTAATAATATTCCTTTCTCAAAAAATTCCAAAACTTTTCCCACTTATAGTCCTTCTAACAAATATATATATGGTCAACTTTTTCCTATGCAACTTTTTTATATGCAAATTTTTTCTATACTATGATATACAACATTATATAAAATAAAAAAATAGAAAAAGAAACACTAATTAATCATACTTCTATACATCCATTAAAAAACAGAAAAACAACATTATATAAAAAAATTCTATACTAATTAAACACTAATTATATCCATCTAACATGCATTCATGTACACACAAAAAAACACATACTACACTAATTCATCTACACAAAAAACCTAACAAATATATATATGGTCAACTTTTTTCTATGCAACTTTTTTATATGCAAATTTTTTCTATATTATGATATACAACATTATATAAAATTAAAAAATAGAAAAAGAAACACTAATTAAGCATACTTCTATACATCCATTAAAAAAAAGAAAAACAACATTATATAAAAAATTCTATACTAATTAAACACTAATTCTATCCATCTAACATGCATTCATGTACACAAAAAAACTACACTAATTCATCTACGTACACAACAGAACTAACATTTCTATTTTCATCCATTTATTAAAAATCGCCGGAGATCGAGGGGCGGCGAGCTCACAGCGGGGTGAGGCGACGGCGAGGCCCGATCGGGGAGGAGGGCGCGGGCGGCGTCGATGGGGCTCGGCCGGGGGAGGAGGCATGGTCGGCGACGACGGGGAGGAGGCGCGGGCGGCGGCTGATACGTCTCCATCGTATCTACTTTTCCAAACTCTTTTGCCCTTGTTTTGGACTCTAATTTGCATGATTTGAATGGAACTAACCCGGACTGACGTTGTTTTCAGCAGAATTGCCATGGTGTTATTATTTGTACAGAAATAAAAGTTCTTGGAATGACCTGAAACTTCACGGAGAATATTTTTGGAATAAATAAAAAATATTGGCGAAAGAATCAACCAAGGGGGACCCACCACCTGTCCACAAGGGTGGGGGCGCGCCCTACCCCCCTGGGCCCGCCCCCCTGACTTGTGGGTCCCATGAAGCTCCACCGGCCTCAACTCCAACTCCATATATTCACGTTCGGGGTGAAAAAAAATCAGAGAGAAGGATTCATCGCGTTTTACGATACAGAGCCGCCGACACCTCCTGTTCTTCCTCGGGAGGGCAGATCTGGAGTCCGTTTTGGGCTCCGAAGAGGGGAAATCGTCGCCATCGTCATCATCAACCACCCTCCATCACCAATTTCATGATGCTCACCGCCGTGCGTGAGTAATTCCATCATAGGCTTGCTGGACGGTGATGGGTTGGATGAGATTTACCATGTAATTGAGTTAGTTTTGTTAGGGTTTGATCCCTAGTATCCACTATGTTCTAAGATTGATGTTGCTATGACTTTGCTATGCTTAATGCTTGTCACTAGGGCCCGAGTGCCATGATTTCAGATCTGAACCTATTATGTTTTCATGAATATATTTGTGTTCTTGATCCTATCTTGCAAGTTATAGTCACCTACTACGTGTTATGATCCGGCAACCCCGGAGTGACAATAGTCGGGACACTTCCCGGTGATGACCGTAATTTGAGGAGTTCATGTATTCACTAAGTGCTAATGCTTTGGTCCGGTTCTCTATTAAAAGAAGGCCTTAATATCCCTTAGTTTCCAATAGGACCCCGCTGCCACGGGAGGGTAGGACAAAAGATGTCATGCAAGTTCTTTTCCATAAGCACGTATGACTATATTTAGAACACATGCCTACATTATATTAATGAATTGGAGCTAGTTCTGTGTCACCCTAGGTTATAACTGTTGCATGATGAATGCCATCTGACACAATTATCCATCATCGATCCATTGCCTACGAGTTCATTTCATATTGATCTTTGCTAAGTAACTTTTCCGTTGCCACTGTTACGATTGCTACAAACTGCTACTGTTACTTTTGCCATCGTTACCGTTACTTCCATACTACTTTGCTACTAAATACTTTGCTGCAGATATTAAGTCTTTCAGGTGTGGTTGAATTGACAACTCAACTGCTAATACTTGAGAATATTCTTTGGCTCCCCTTGTGTCGAATCAATAAATTTGGGTTGAATACTCTACCCTCAAAAACTGTTGCGATCCCCTATACTTGTGGGTTATCAAGACCTTTTTCTGGCGCTGTTGCCGGGGAGCATAGCTCTATTCTCTGAGTCACTTGGGATTTATATCTGTTGATCACTATGAGGAATTTGAAAGATCAAAGAACCAAGATTTTTCCTCAATTACGAGGGGAGGTAAGGAACTGCCATCTAGCTCTGCACTTGATTCACCTTCTGTTTTAAGTAAGCTTGCGACACCTACACCTACTATTGATTCCGATATGTCGCATGTTATTGATGATGCCACTTCTATTATGCATGATGCTTATGATGATACTACTTCTATGCTTGATAATACTGTGCCACTAGATGAATTTCTTGATAAACAACTTGCTAGGGTTAGAGAGAATGAAATTACTGAAACTGATGATATTATTGAAACTGAAGATTATGATTCTCCTCCTAGATATGAATTCCCTGTTGTACCTGAGGGTTATATTATGGATGAAGAAACTGCTAGAGATTTTTTTGCTTGCAATGATAGAGATGATCTTAAGAAACTGTTAGCTAAGCTGAAAGAAAAGTCTTTGAATGCTAGAATGCAATATGATCCTAAGTTTGCTACTTCACCTATCTTTGTTACTGATAAGGATTATGAATTCTCTGTCGATCCTGAGTTAATTATTTTGGTTGAATCTGATCCTTTCTATGGTTATGAATCTGAAACTGTTGTGGCACATCTTACTAAATTGAATGATATGGCCACCCTATTTGCTCATGAGGAAAAAATTCACTATTACTATATTCTTAAGTTGTTTCCTTTCTTGTTAAAGGGTGATGCTAAGTTATGGTCTAATTCTCTTGCTCCTGGTTGTGTGCGTAGTCCCCAGGATATGATTTACTACTTCTCTGAAAAATATTTTCCTGCTCATAAGAAACAAGCTGCTTTAAAGGAAATATTTAACTTTGTGCAAATTGAAGAAGAGAGTCTCCCACAAGCTTGGGGGAGGCTTCTCCAATTACTTAATGCTTTGCCTGATCATCCTCTCAAGAAAAATGAAATACTTGATATCTTTTATAATGGACTAACCGATGCTTCCAGAGACCACCTGGATAATTGTGCTGGTTGTGTTTTCAGGGAAAGAACTGTTGAGCAAGCTGAATTGCTATTGAATAATATATTGAGTAATGATAATGATTGGACACTTCCTGAACCAACTCCTGAACCAACTCCTAAGCCATCTCCGAAGAAAAGAGGTATTCTATTTCTCAGTCCTGAAGATATGCAAGAGACAAAGAAATCTATGAAAGAAAAAGGTATTAAAGCTGAATATGTTAAGAATTTACCGCCTATTGAAGAAATACATGGTCTTGATAACCCGACACAGGTAGTAGAGGTAAACTCTCTCTATAGATTTGATGAAGGTGATATTCCTCATAATAAGTCTACTAGTCAATGCTTGGATGAGTTTGATAATTTTATTGTTAAACAAGAAAACTTCAATGCTTATGTTAGTAGACAATTGAAACGTAATGCTTACATGCTTGACTACTTGGGTGATTATATGAGTAGAATTGTTAATGATCTTAAGCTTATTAGTAAACATGCTTCCATGGTTACAACTCAAGGAGAACAAGTACTTAAGGCACAGGATGATTTGCTTAATGAGTTGAATAGTAAGAATAATGATAATGCTGTTAGGGTCATGACTAGAGGTGGTAAAATGACCCAGGAACCTTTGTATCCTGAGGGCCATCCTAAGAGAGTTGAGCAAGATTCTCAGAGAACTAATACTGATGCACCTAGTCCTAATAATAAAAAGAAAAAGAAAACTGATAGGACTTTGCATGCTTCTAGTGAACCTGTTGTAGATACACCTGAGAATCCTAATGATATTTCTATTTCTGATGCTGAGACACAATCTAGTAATGAACATGAACCTAGTGATAGTGTTAATAATGATGTTCATGTTGATGCTCAATCTAGTAATGATAATGATGTAGAGATTGAACCTGCTGTTGATCTTGATAACCCACAATCAAAGAATCAACGTTATGATAAGAGAGACTTCGTTGCTAGGAAACATGGTAAAGAAAGAGAACCATGGGTTTAGAAACCCATGCCCTTTCCTCCTAAGCCATCCAAGAAAAAGGATGATGAGGATTTTGAGCGCTTTGCTGAAATGATTAGACCTATCTTTTTGCGTATGTGTTTAACTGATATGCTTAAAATGCCTCCTTATGCTAAGTATATGAAAGGTATTGTTATAAACACTACAAGAAACTTGTTAATGCATGACGGATTTCTGATGAAGTTTTTGAAAACTGTCATGGACGGGCTACTACAGCCCCGCAGGCCCGTTCAAGCCCGCTCAAGCCCGACTAGCCATCCCCCGTATAAAAGGCTAACCCTAAATCCTGCTCAGCCACTCCTCCCTCCCCCCTGCGCAGCCATCCCCCTATCTCTCTCCCATGCGACTCCACGCCGCCGCCGCCCGATTCTGGCTACTTCCGGCAGCTATGGCCGGCGCGCAGCACACCCCCATCTTCCCCACGCTCCGCTCTTTCCTCCCCCTCCTGTTAGATTCACTACTCCCGGCCACCAACACTCGCTCTCCACCCATCTCTGTAGCTAGGGTTTCGTCGCCGGCGTGGCTCCGGCGGATTCTCTCCGTCCCCTGCCACCTGCTGGATGGTGCTCCTGGAACAGGGCCGTGCGGAGGCCCTCCTCCCGTAGGATGTGCTGACACGGCATGCCCTGTAGCGGCATATTCAGGATGAGCGCGGGCGCGACGGACTTGTCCCGCTCGACGATGGCGGCGGCGAACGCCGGTGCTCCTTCTCGTCTTCTACCTCCAAGGACGTGCGCCAGTACAGCCCAGGCACCCCGTCCCTAAATCCCGTCCACCCATTCGGCGATGTCCAGCTCATCCTCACACCCATGGATTCGCCTCCTCCTGTACGCCACACTTGCAACATTGACGTGGTGAGCTTCCTCTCTATCTCCCCCCAAATCTTGATGGCACTTGCATCTGTTCAGTTTGTATGCGTCCGGATCTGGAAGGCACTTGCAGGAAACGGCTGCTCCTTGGTTGTCCATTTGTATGCGTCCATCACTATGTAAATGGCCGCTCCTTAACTGTTATTTTGAACAAAACTCCCCCTTAATTCTTCCTGTACTGAAACGAATCCTTTGGAGCTAGCACTGCATGTCCGTTGTTGTTGTCATGTACTCGATGCCTGTTTTAAATTTCCAATACCTAGAACGTTGCACAACATATTTCTGGTCCTGTACTACATGGCTTTTTCTGATTTAATTTCAGTCAAGTTTATGTGAAAATAATCTCCTTTGATCTGATATTTTGGTCTGAATATTTACATTTTAGTTATCATGTACATACTGATGCATTGTCCAGATATTTGCTCGGTGTTAGCTTCCAAAATAATAGTAAACGCAATCCTTAAATAGAAGTAGAAGTAGCATGTCCGCAAACAGAATTGTACATTTTCACTTCCTTTGTACAAGTGTAATAGATTATTGCTTGAAAACATAAAGATCTCAAGTATAGCGGCAGAACAAAGATACAAATTGTAATTTCAGCATCTAGCAAATGACATATACAGTCAGTTGGGCGTGTCAAATGCTGATGTACAAACAGAATACAGTGGATTAACCATCTACTATTTAGAACAGTTCGGTATATAGCTTAGTTGTTCACAGTAGCTAATATAAATATTAGAAGTGGTAATGTTTGCAGTGCCAATTTTGAAGCTGCCATAGACACGAATGAACTGGACCATTGTACTCTTGCATTATAGAGAAGGCATAATGTTAAATCCACATAATAGACCTGCGATGCAAACTGAATAAATTTTATGATTCTCATTTTTCATAGTTGAGAGGCAGTCCTTTCCCACATGGGGACATATCTCAATAGATTTTTAGAATGCTTTGGAAGCTAGAAATCAATGTTACATTCAGACCTCTAACACGGTCACTCCCAAGTTTTGATAAATAAATTTGAGCAAGTTAGCGTTCCAGTCTTCAGTTTGTGAAATTGGTTGTCTGATCTTTGTGAAAATTAGAACTCATGAACCATGGTTCTGGAGTTGGTAGTAATATGTATATTCTGTTTTTTGGACCTGGAACTTTCTTAGTTAGGGCTATTATGTTACTAACATCTAATCTGATTGTCAAACTAATTTCTTCGCTCTGGACATTGTAGTCGGCGCATCTGCTGCCTGATCGACGTCGATACCATTATCCTCAAGAAGAACAGGATGAGATTGATACCCTTCCATTATTCTGCTTGATGTGAATTAGCTAGGATGTAGGGTTTTGTCTATTAAAGGTCTGGACTGTTGTGTGGTTTCAGAAACATTATAACTGCCCGTATATTTCTGTGTGCATAACAACTGAACTGTATCATGTCCTTGATATCATGCATTGCACTGATACACTACTAGAGTGGCCATCTCTTGGTGGACCATGTCCTGATATCATTTCCCTGAGTCTATGGGCCTTGTAACGAATGCTATTTTCGGAAATTAGAATAAATTATTTACTGTACTGGATGCTTCTCTCCTCTCTCTATTGGGTTCTGTCTTTTTTTTTCTCTTCTTGATTTGAACATGTTGGAAGAGAAAATTCTGTTATGTTCCCGACCCATCTCTTTCTGCTATCTTGCTGCTACAAGACCTGAGAGTTTTAGCAGCTGATATAATTTTGACAATTTTGCTGCAATATCATCAGTTTCTTTGTTGATTTGGACAATTTTGTTGCTGCAATAGTCTGAAGAAAAACCTTTGTTCTTTTCGTTTGTGCAGGAACTTTGCTCCCATCTAATCCGGTTGGGTTGTGTCAAGGCAAGAGAAGAGGGCAATGATTGGTTGGGTTGTCTCAAGGGAAGGGAAGCAAGCAATGTCATGGAGCAGCTGCAAGGGCATGTCGGGAGACGAGGGCCGACCCCGGTGCCACGGAAGGTCTCTCTCTCTCCCTCCCTCTCTCCCTCTCTATTAATGAGCTAACATAATCATAATCCAATTTAAATAAACATGAACAAATTCGTTAAATTCATCAATCTCTTTTGATCCCTTAAGTTGGAGCATATTAGATGTGAACCAGATTCAGAAAAATTGTTCCTTTTCATTTGATCCTTCCTTCCATTCACACACTGGATGGTCATGTGAAGAATTTTACATGTGTTTGTCTAATATTGCAAGTCATGTGTTTAAAATGTTTACCCAAGTTGTTGATGCTCTTTTGCTCTAGCCTAGTTCTCGTAGAACTACATCACATATTTGATTTTTCATCTAATAAAACTGTAAGTGTGTGGAGATCTGCCAATGGAACTGCATCATATTCTTTGTTGATATTTCGCATGTCATTTGAGGTTTACTTGGCAAGCGAAATACTGTTTACCTATTGTCAGCGTTTTAAGATGAACATGCAGCTTACACATTGAGTTTCATGTGTAAACTTTTTGACACGTGAATATGTGAAGTTTACGTCGACCCATGTTTTGGCGTAGATATTTTGTGAAGTTTACGCCGACACGTGAATATGTGTAAACTTAGGACAACTTGTAATTCATTTTTTTATGTATGTGAATTCTCTTATTTCTAATGTCTATTTATATCACAAATATCTAATGTTGTTGTAAATATGCTAGGTACTATCGGGTAGTGGGCTCTTGGTGCTGCCCATCACAATCTGCCATGACATGATAGTTGCCATCACCAAGGCTACCAGCAAGAACCTGAATGACATCATCAATAATTTATATGTTTTGATTATGTAAACTAGATTGTGTTGGTTTCTAACCTTGTCCAGTGTTGTATTTTTTCTTAATTAATCTTGTAAATTATCATTACATGTAGAATTTTGTAAACTGTTATGGTGTCGATACTGTCGGATGGCTGTGTAAATAATATGGGATCTGTTTATTGATTGTATGACGCTCGGAAATACTTTATTTTGGGGCAAAATTGGAATTATATCCGTCTAAAGTATGAAGGTAAAAAAAATATGAGGTCAAAACAGGTTGAAAGAGATGTGCTAATGGGCTTGACTACATTAAATTGTGCCTAAGCCCGTGACAGTTTTTGTGACGAAAATAGTGTCCACGTAGGCAGCCATGTCATTCCAATTGGTCGGTCCAAAATCCTACGTGGCAGAAGTCCGTGACAGTTTGTTCTGTCACAACGGCTCAGGCCTAGATTGGGCTGGATGGGCCTGAGGGCTGACCTGTGACGGTCAAGAACCGTCACGGAAGGCGTGGTGTCAAATTATGACGCGATATACATGACGGATTTTGAATCTGTCATGACCGTGTGTCCTTGACGGTTTTGCACTATCCCGTGACAGATTTTTACCGTCATGGATTAAGAGGTTTCTTGTAGTGAAATAAAAGAAAGATACCGGAGGCTGAAATTTCCACCATGCTTGCTAATTATACTTTTAAGGGTGGAATACCAAAGAAACTTGGAGATCCAGGAGTACTAACTATACCATGCTCTATTAAAAGAAACTATGTTAAAACTGCTTTATGTGATCTTGGAGCCGGTGTTAGTGTTATGCCTTTCTCTTTATATCGTAGACTTGAATTGAATAAGTTGACATCTACTGAAATCTCTTTGCAAATGGCTGATAAATCAACTGCTATACCCATCGGTATTTGTGAGGATGTGCCTGTTGTGGTTGCAAATGTTACTATCTTAACGGACTTTGTTATTCTTGACATTCCCAAGGACGACAGTATATCGATCATCCTTGGTAGACCCTTTTTGAATACTGCAGGGGCTGTTAATAATTGCAACAAAGGCAATGACACTTTTCATGTTAATGGTAATGAGCATACGGTACACTTTCCGAAGTAACAACCTCAAGTTCATAGTATCAATTCTATTGGAAAAATTTCAACTATTACTATTGGAGGTTTTGAATTCCCTCTTCCTACTGTCAAAAAGAAATATGATATTCTTATTGTTGGGGACATGCATATCCCCGTTGAGGTAACCTAGTGTTATTCGAAAATTCTTCGGTTTCATGTCATTCGGAAGAAGTTTGTTAATAATGAAGGAAATATGCCCTAGCGGCAATAATAAAATTGTTATTTATATTTCCTTATATCATGATAAATGTTTATTATTCATGCTAGAATTGTATTAACCGAAAACTTGATACATGTGTGAATACATAGACAAAACACCGAGTCCCTAGTAAGCCTCTACTAGACTAGCTCGTTAATCAAAGATGGTTAAGTTTCCTAACCATAGACATGTGTTGTCATTTGATGAACGGGATCACATCATTAGGAGAATGATGTGATGGACAAGACCCATCCGTTAGCTTAGCATAATGATCGTTAAGTTTTATTGCTATTGCTTTCTTCATGACTTATACATATTCCTCTAACTATGAGATTATGCAACTCCCGAATACCGGAGGAACACCTTGTGTGCTATCAAACGTCACACCATAACTGGGTGATTATAAAGATGCTCTACAGGTGTCTCCAAAGGTGTTTGTTGGGTTGGCATAGATCGAGATTAGGATTTGTCACTCCGAGTATCGGAGAGGTATCTCTGGGCCCTCTCGGTAATGCACATCATATGAAGCCTTGCAAGCAATGTGACTAATGAGTTAGTTGTGGGATGATGCATTACGGAACGAGTAAAGAGACTTGCCAGTAACGAGATTGAACTAGGTATGATGATACCGACGATCGAATCTCGGGCAAGTAACATACCGATGACAAAGGGAATAACGTATGTTGTTATGTTGTTTGACCGATAAAGATCTTCGTAGAATATGTAGGAGCCAATATGAGCATCCAGGTTCCGCTATTGGTTATTGGCCGGAGATGTGTCTCGGTCATGTCTACATAGTTCTCGAACCCGTAGGGTCCGCACGCTTAACGTTTGATGACGATTTGTATTATGAGTTATGTGATTTGATGACCGAAGTTTGTTCGGAGTTCCGGATGAGATCACGGACCTGACGAGGAGTCTCGAAATGGTTGAGACATAAAGAATGATATATTGGACGATGTTATTCGGACACCGGATTAGTTCCGAGAGGTACCGGGTAATTATCGGAGTGCCGGAAGGGTTACCGGAACCCCCCGGGGAAGTAATGGGCCAACATGGGCCTTAGGGGAGAGAGGGCAGGCCACGAGGAGATGCCCCCCCCTTGGGGAGTCCGAATAGGACTAGGGGTGGGGGACCGGCCCCCTTTCCCTCTCCCTCTCCCTCTCCCTTCCTTCTTCTCCCTTCCACCAAGTGGAATCCTACTAGGACTTGGAGTCCTAGTAGGACTCCTCTCTCTTGGCGCGCCCTACAGGGGCCGGCCGGCCTCCCCCTCTCCTCCTTTATATACGGAGGCAGGGGGCACCCTAGAACACAACAAGATCAATTGTCTTAGCCGTGTGCGGTGCCCCCCTCCACAGTTTAACACCTCGGTCATATCGTCGTAGTGCTTAGGTGAAGCCCTGCGCCGGTAACTTCATAATCACCGTCGCCACGCCGTCGTGCTGACGAAACTCTCCCTCGTCCTCAACTGGATCAAGAGCTCGAGGGACGTCATCGAGCTGAATGTGTGCAGAACTCGGAGGTGCCGTATGTTCGGTGCTTGATCGGTTGGATCGCGAAGACGTTCGACTACATCAACCGCGTTAAGCTAACGCTTCCTCTTTCGGTCTACGAGGGTACGTGGACACACTCTCCCCTCTCGTTGCTATGCATCTCCTAGATAGATCTTGCATGAGCGTAGAAATTTTTTGAAATTGCATGCTACGTTCCCCAACAGTGGCATCCGAGCCAGGTCTATGCGTAGATGATATGAACGAGTAGAACACAAAGAGTTGTGGGCGATAATAGTCATACTGCTTACCACCAACGCCTTACTTTGATTTGGCGGTATTGTTGGATGAAGCGGCCTGGACCGACATTACATGACCGTGTTCATGAGACTGGTTCTACCGACGTGCTTTGCACAAAGGTGGCTGGCGGGTGTCTATTTCTCCAACTTTAGTTGAATCGAGTTTGACTATGGCCGGTCCTTGTTGAAGGTTAAAACAGCACACTTGATGAAAAATCGTTGTGGTTTTGATGCGTAGGTAAGAACGGTTCTTACTAGAAGCCCGTTGCAGCCATGTAAAACTTGCAACAACAAAGTAGAGGACGTCTAACTTATTTTTGCAGGGCATGTTGTGATGTGATATGGTCAAGACATGATGTGACACACGTTATTGTATGAGATGATCATGTTTTGTAAAAGTTATCGGCAACTGGCAGGAGCCTTATGGTTGTCGCTTTATTGTATGAAATGCAATCGCCATGTAATTGCTTTACTTTATCACTATGCGTTAGCGATAGTTGTAGAAGCAATAGTTGGTGAGGCGACAATGACGCTACGATGGAGATCAAGGTGTCAAGCCGGTGACGATGGAGATCATGATGGTGCTTTGGAGATGGAGATCAAAGGCACAAGATGATGATGGCCATATCATGTCACATATTTTGATTGCATGTGATGTTTATCTTTTATGCATCTTATTTTTCTTAGTACGGCGGTAGCATTATAAGATGATCCCTCACTAAAATTTCAAGGTATAAGTGTTCTCCCTGAGTATGCACCGTTGCGACAGTTCGTCGTGCCGAGACACCACGTGATGATCGGGTGTGATAAGCTCTACGTTCACATACAACGGGTGCAAGACAGTTTTGCACGTGCGGAATACTCGGGTTAAACTTGACGAGCCTAGCATATGCAGATATGGCCTCGGAACACTGGAGACCAAAAGGTCGAACGTGAATCATATAGTAGATATGATCAACATAGAGATGTTCACCATTGAAACCTACTCCATCTCACGTGATGATCGGACATGGTTTAGTTCATATGGATCACGTGATCATTTAGATGACTAGAGGGATGTCTATCTAAGTGGGAGTTCTTAAGTAATATGATTAATTGAACTTAATTTATCATGAACTTAGTCCTGATAGTTTTTGCATATCTATGTTGTAGATCAATGGCCCGTGCTACCGTTCCCTTGAATTTTAATGCGTTCCTAGAGAAAGCTAAGTTGAAAGATGATGGTAGAAACTACACGGACTAGGTCCGTAACTTGAGGATTATCCTCATTGCTGCACAGAAGAATTATGTCCTTGATGCACCGCTGGGTGAAAGGCCTGCTGCAGGAGCAGATGCTAACGTTATGAACGTCTGGCAAGCTCGATCTGATGACTACTCGATAGTTCAGTGTGCCATGCTTTACGGCTTAGAATCAGGACTTCAAAGACGTTTTGAACGTCATGGAGCATATGAGATGTTCCAGGAGTTGAAGTTAATATTTCAAGCAAATGCCCGAGTTGAGAGATATGAAGTCTCCAACAAGTTCTATAGCTGCAAGATGGAGGAGAACAGTTATGTCAGTGAACACATACTCAGAATGTCTGGGTACCATAACCACTTGACTCAGCTGGGAGTTAATCTTCCGGATGATTGTGTTATTGACAGAGTTCTTCAATCACTGCCACCAAGCTACAAAGGCTTCGTGATGAACTATAATATGCAAGGGATGAATAAGACAATTCCCGAGCTCTTCGCTATGCTAAAAGCTGCGGAGGTAGAAATCAAGAAAGAGCATCAAGTGTTGATGGTTAACAAGACCACTAGTTTCAAGAAAAAGGGTAAGGGAAAGAAGGGGAACTTCAAGAATAATGGCAAACAAGTTACTGCTCACGGGAAGAATCCCAAGTCTGGACCCAAACCTGAAACTGAGTGCTTCTACTGCAAAGGGACTGGTCACTGGAAGCGGAACTGCCCCAAGTATTTGGCGGATAAGAAGGATGGCAAAGTGAACAAAGGTATATTTGATATACAATTTATTGATGTGTACCTTACAAATGCTCGTAGTAGTGCCTGGGTATTTGATACCGGTTCGGTTGCTCATATTTGTAACTCGAAACAGGGGCTACGGATCAAACGAAGATTGGCTAAGGACGAGGTGACGATGCGCGTCGGGAATGGTTCCAAGGTCGATGTGATCGCCGTCGGCACGCTACCTCTACATCTACCTTCGGGATTAGTTTTATACCTGAATAATTGTTATTTGGTGCCAGCGTTGAGCATGAACATTATATCTGGATCTTGTTAGATGCGAGACGGTTATTCATTTAAATCAGAGAATAATGGTTGTTCTATTTATATGAGTAATATCTTTTATGGTCATGCACCCTTGAAGAGTGGTCTATTTTTGTTGAATCTCGATCATGGTGATAAACATATTCATAATATTGATGCCAAAAGATGCAAAGTTGATAATGATAGTGCAACATATTTGTGGCACTGCCGTTTAGGTCATATTGGTGTAAAGCGCATGAAGAAACTCCATGCTGATGGACTTTTGGAATCACTTGATTATGATTCATTTGATGCTTGCGAACCATGCCTCATGGGCAAGATGACTAAGACTCCGTTCTCTGGAACAATGGAGCAAGCTACAGACTTATTGGAAATAATACATACCGATGTATGCGGCCCGATGAGTGTTGAGGCTCGCGACGGGTATCGTTATTTTCTGACCTTCATAGATGATTTGAGCATATATGGGTATATCCACTTAATGAAACATAAGTCTGAAACATTTGAAAAGTTCAAAGAATTTCTGAGTGAAGTGGAAAATCATTGTAACAAGAAAATAAAGTTTCTACGATCTGATCGCGGAGGCGAATATTTGAGTTACGAGTTTGGTCTTCATTTAAAACAATGTGGAATAGTTTCGCAACTCACGCCACTTGGAACACCACAGCGTAATGGTGTGTCCGAACGTCGTAACCGTACTTTATTAGATATGGTGCGATCTATGATGTCTCTTACCGATTTACCACTATCGTTTTGGGGTTATGCATTAGAGACAGCTGCATTCACGTTAAATAGGGCACCATCTAAATCCGTTGAGACGACACCGTATGAACTATGGTTTGGCAAGAAACCTAAGCTGTCGTTTCTTAAAGTTTGGGGTTGCGATGCTTATGTGAAAAAGCTTCAGCCTAATAAGCTCGAACCCAAATCGAAGAAGTTCGTCTTCATAGGATACCCAAAAGAAACTGTTGGGTACACCTTCTATCACAGATCCGAAGGCAAGATATTTGTTGCTATGAATGGATCCTTTCTAGAGAAGGAGTTTCTCTCGAAAGAAGTGAGTGGGAGTAAAGTAGAACTTGATGAGGTAGTTGTACCTTCTCTTGAATTGGAAAGTAGTTCATCACAGAAATCAGTTCCAGTGATGCCTATGCCAATTAGTGAGGAAGTTAATGATGATGATAATGAAACTTAAAATCAAGTTACTACCGAACCTCGTAGGTCAACCAGAGTACGTTCCGCACCAGAGTGGTACGGTAATCCTGTTCTTGAAGTCATGTTACTAGACCATGACGAACCTACGAACTATGAAGAAGCGATGATAAGCCCAGATTCCGCGAAATGGCTTGAGGCCATGAAATCTGAGATGGGATCTGTGTATGAGAACAAAGTATGGACATTGGTTGACTTGCCCGATGATCGGCAAGCCATAGTGAATAAATGGATTTTCAAGAGGAAGACTGACGCTGACGGTAATGTTACTGTCTACAAAGCTCGACTTGTTGCGAAAGGTTTTCGACAAGTTCAAGGAGTTGACTACGATGAGACCTTCTCACCCGTAGCGATGCTTAAGTCTGTCCGAATCATGTTAGCATTTGCCGCATTTTATGATTATGAAATCTGGCAAATGGATGTCAAAACTGCATTCCTTAATGGATATCTCAAAGAAGAGTTGTATATGATGCAACCAGAAGGTTTTGTCGATCCTAAAGGTGCTAACAAAGTGTGCAAGCTCCAGCGATCCATTTATGGACTGGTGCAAGCATCTCGGAGTTGGAATATACGCTTTGATGAGGTGATCAAAGCATATGGTTTTATACAGACTTTTGGAGAAGCCTGTATTTACAAGAAAGTGAGTGGGATCTCTGTAGCATTTCTAATATTATATGTGGATGACATATTATTGATTGGAAATGATATAGAATTTCTGGATAGCATAAAAGGATACTTGAATAAGAATTTTTCAATGAAAGACCTCGGTGAAGCTGCTTATATATTGGGCATCAAGATCTATAGAGATAGATCAAGATGCTTAATTGGACTTTCACAAAGCAAATACCTTGATAAAGTATCTACTTTTTCAAACTCTTTTGCCCTTGTTTTGGACTGTAATTTGCATGATTTGAATGGAACTAACCCGGACTGATGATGTTTTCAGCAGAATTGCCATGGTGTTATTTTTTGTGCAGAAATAAAAGTTTTCGGAATGACCTGAAACTTCACGGAGAATATTTTTGGAATAAATAAAAAATATTGGCGAAAGAATCAACCGAGGGGGACCCACCACCTGTCCACAAGGGTGGGTGACGCGCCCTACCCCCTGGGCGCGCCCCCATGGCTTGTGGGTCCCACGAAGCTTCATCGACCTCAACTCCAACTCCATATATTCACGTTCGGGGAGAAAAAATCTGAGAGAAGGATTCATCGCGTTTTACGATACGGAGCCGCCGCCACCTCCTGTTCTCCCTCGGGAGGGAAGATCTGGAGTCTGTTTTGGGCTCCGGAGAGGGGAAATCGTCGCCATCGTCATCATCAACCACCCTCCATCACCAATTTCATGATGCTCACCGCCGTGCGTGAGTAATTCCATCGTAGGCTTGCTGGACGGTGATGGGTTGGATGAGATTTACCATGTAATCGAGTTAGTTTTGTTAGGGTTTGATCCCTAGTATCCACTATGTTCTAAGATTGATGTTGCTATGACTTTGCTATGCTTAATGCTTGTCACTAGGGCCCGAGTGCCATGATTTCAAATCTGAACCTATTATGTTTTCATGAATATATTTGTGTTCTTGATCCTATCTTGGAAGTTATAGTCACCTACTACGTGTTATGATCTGGTAACCCCGGAGTGACAATAATCAGGACACTTCCCAGTGATGACCATAGTTTGAGGAGTTCATGTATTCACTAAGTGCTAATGCTTTGGTCCGGTTCTCTATTAAAAGGAGGCCTTAATATCCCTTAGTTTCCAATAGGACCCCACCGCCACGGGAGGGTAGGACAAAAGATGTCATGCAAGTTCTTTTCCATAAGCACGTATGACTATATTCGGAATGCCTACATTATATTGATGAATTGGAGATAGTTCTGTGTTACCCTAGGTTATAACTGTTGCATGATGAATGCCATCCGGCACAATTATCCATCATTGATCCATTGCCTACGAGTTCATTTCATATTGATCTTTGCTAAGTTACTTTTCCGTTGCCACTATTACGATTGCTACAAAACTTCTACTGTTACTTTTGCCACCGTTACCGTTACTTCCATACTACTTTGCTACTAAATACTTTGCTGCAGATATTAAGTCTTTCAGGTGTGGTTGAATTGACAACTCAGCTGCTAATACTTGAGAATATTCTTTGGCTCCCCTTGTGTCGAATCAATAAATTTGGGTTGAATACTCTACCCACGAAAACTGTTGCGATCCCCTATACTTGTGGGTTATCAGCGGCGTGTCGCGCAGGGAGGAGGCCGGACGCGAGCTCCGGCGTCGGGGCAGGTGACGGCGGCAGCCTGGAGGCGTCCTCTGTGTCGTAGTGGTCGCGCGGAGTCGAGAAGGAGAAGAAGAGAGGGATGTGAATTTTTTTCAAGCGCTCTATATATATGCGCCCCCCTTTAGTCCCGGTTGGAGCGACCAACCGGGACTAAAGGTCACTTTTGGCCAGCCAAAGTGGCGGGAAGCGCAGGCCTTTAGTCGCGGTTGGTGGCTCCAACCGGGACTAAAGGGGGGCCTTTAGTCGCTGTTGGAGCCACAAACCGGGACTAAAGGTGGTGTGCTGCCAGGCGAGGGGCGCGGTGGATGTTTAGTCCCACCTCGCTAGTTGAGAGGAGCCAGCACCTGTTTATAAGCCCCGGCGCAGCCTCTCCATCGAGCTCCTCTCTAATGCTGGCCTTCTGGGCCTACCGCACCTGTGCTGCACTGTTGGGCCTACTGGGCATTGCGGGCCTGCATCCTGGCCCAACTAGAGGTTGGATTTCTAGTCGTATGCTGGCCATGGTGGCCCAGTAGGCAGGCTTTTTTTAATTTATTTATTTTTCATTTTATTTGTTTTCTGCTTTATTTATTTTCTTTTGTTTCTGAGTTGTTTTTTGCTTTATTTAGAGTTTCTTTGTGAATCTTTTTGCTTTAGGTAAAAAAATATAAACTTTATGTTAGTGCCAGTAGTTTTCAAATTTGAATAGTTTAAATTTGAATTATTTGAAATTTGTGTGAATCACTAGTTTGTGAATAACTTTACTTTAAAAATAGATTTTTCAGTGATTCTTTTTTCTGCTATTTAATATTAGTGTGTTTTATCATTATATTCAATTTGGCAATTCTTAGGTTATTTAAAAAATGAAATGCATTTGTAACAGACGAGTTTTCGTTAGAAACCCTGATACTTCGAAAGAGATTGTCCATTTTGTACACGAAGTGCATCCAGATTTTGCCCTAACCCTCTCAACTTTTTAGCACATGCTATGTGGGTGAAATGATGATACCATGAAAACTTTCAACCTTTTCAGAGTTCATTTGTAGTTCTTTTCAATTTCAGGGTCATTTAGCTCAAAAAAATACGTAAATGCATGAAAAATAGCAAATGAAGTCAGAAAGGGTTGAAAATTGATGACGTGGCTTCGAATGGTGCATACTGAACGCACAAAAAGTCTGGAGTTGAAATAAGTTTTAAAAAATGAAATGCCTTTGTAACAGACGAGTTTTCGTCCGAAACCCTCATACTTTGAAAGAGATTGTCCATTTTATACACGAAGTGCATCCAGTTTTGGCCGTAACCCTCTCAACTTTTTAACACATGCTATGTGGGTGAAATGATGATACCATGCCAACTTTCAACCTTTTCAGAGTTCATTTGTAGTTCTTTTCAATTTCAGGGTCATTTAGCTAAAAAAAATAGTAAATGCATGAAAAATAGCAAATGAAGTCAGAAAGGGTTGAAAATTGATGATGTGGCTTCGAATGGTGCATACTGAACGCACAAAAAGTCTGGAGTTGAAATAAGTTTTAAAAAATGAAATACCTTTGTAACAGACAAGTTTTTGTCCGAAACCCTGATACTTCGAAAGAGATTGTCCATTTTATATACGAAGTGCATCCAGTTTTTGCCGTAACCCTCTCAACTTTTTAGCACATGGTATGTGGGTGAAATGATGATACCATGCCAACTTTCAACCTTTTCAGAGTTCATTTGTAGTTCTTTTCAATTTCAGGGTCATTTAGCTCAAAAAATCAATAATGCATGAAAAATAGCAAATGAAGTCAGAAAGGGTTGAAAATTGATGATGTGGCTTCAAATGGTGCATACTGAACGCACAAAAAGTCTGGAGTTGAAATAAGTTTTAAAAAATGAAATGCCTTTGTAACAGACGAGTTTTCGTCCGAAACCCTGATACTTCGGAAGAGATTGTCCATTTTGTACATGAAGTGCATCCAGTTTTTGCCGTAACCCTCTCAAATTTTTAGCACATGCTATGTGGGTGAAATGATGATACCATGCCAACTTTCAACCTTTTTAGAGTTCATTTGTAGTTCGTTTCAATTTCAGGGTCATTTAGCTCAAAAAAATCAGTAAATGCATGAAAAATAGTAAATGAAGTCAGAAAGGGTTGAAAATTGATGACGTGGCTTCGAATGGTGCATACTAAACGCACAAAAAGTCTGGAGTTGAAATAAGTTTTAAAAAATGAAATGCCTTTGTAACAGACGAGTTTTCGTCCGAAACCCTGATACTTCGAAAGAGATTGTCCATTTTGTACACGAAGTGCATCCAGTTTTTGCTGTAACCCTCTCAACTTTTTAGCACATGCTATGTGGGTGAAATGATGATACCATGCCAACTTTCAACCTTTTCATAGTTCATTTGTAGTTCTTTTCAATTTCAGGGTCATTTAGCTCAAAAAAATCAGTAAATGCATGAAAAATAGCAAATGAAGTCAGAAATGGTTGAAAATTTGTTTGTACATAATATTTCTTCGCGTTTCAAATGCCAAAACACATAAGTACCCTAACTATTACAAAGATTCCCTTCGGTTTGTCCGAAGTGGCACGTTCCACATATATAAGTCCGGAAACTCACTAGAGAAGAAAGTGATGACAGTGAAGCCGGTCACATCCCAGAGTGGGATCTTTGGGTATAAAACTTTTTCTTCGCGTGTGTCCCTTTGCGCCGTAACCATGGACAATCTTCATCATTTAACTGGATGCTCGGGTCAATATTCACTATGAAGGGAGCAATTTCATGAAACTTTTCATAATCTTCTGACATGTCTGTCTTGTCCTCCACGCCCATAATGTTTCTTTTCCCTGAAAGAACTATGTGGCGCTTTGGCTCATCGTATGATGTATTCGCTTCCTTATCTTTTCTTTTTCTCGGCATGGTAGACATGTCCTTCACATAGAAAACCTGCGCCACATCATTGGCTAGGACGAATGGTTCGTCTGCGTACACAAGATTGTTGAGATCCACTGTTGTCATTCTGTACTGCGGGTCTTCCGTTACCCTGCCTCCTGTCAGATTGACTCATGTGCACCTAAACAAAGGGACCTTCAAATCACGTCCATAGTCAAGTTCCCAAATCTCCTCTATGTAACCATAATATGCGTCCTTTGGCCTATTGGTGTTTGCTGCATCAAAGCGGACACCACTGTTTTGGTTGGTGCTCTTTTTATCTTGGGCGATCGTGTAAAATGTATTCCCATTTATCTCATACCCTTTGAAAGTCAATATATTCGAAGATTGTAACTTGGACAGCAAGTACAGCTCATCTTCAACAGCGTCGTCATGCATGAGACGTGTCTGCAACCAACCGGCGAAAGTCCCCGTTTGTTCACGTGTAATTCAGTCGTCAGACTGCTCCAGGTGTTTGGAGCGTAGAATATTCTTGTGTTCCTCGATATATGGAGCCACCAAGGAGGAATTTTGTAGAACTGCGTAGTGTGCATGAGTGAGAGAATGCCCGTCCATACATATTATTGCTTTCGGTCCTAGCGTGCCTTTTCCACCCAGTCTGCCCTCATGCCGCGATTCAGGAACACCAATCGGTTTAAGGTCAGGAATAAAGTCAACACAAAACTCAATGACCTCCTCATTTTCATGGCCCTTGGAGATGCTTCCTTCTGGCCTAGCACGGTTATGAACATATTTCTTTAAGACTCCCATGAACCTCTCAAAGGGGAACATATTATGTAGAAATACAGGACCCAGAATGGCAATCTCTTCGACTAGGTGAACTAGGACGTGCGTCATGATATTGAAGAAGGATGGTGGGAACACCAACTCGAAACTGACAAGACATTGCACCAAATCTTTCTCTAACCTTGGTATGATTTCTGGATTGATTACCTTCTGAGAGATTGCATTGAGGAATGCACATAGCTTCACAATGGCTAATCGAACGTTTTCCGGTAGAAGCCCCCTCAATGCAACCGGAAGTAGTTGCGTCATAATCACGTGGCAGTCATGAGACTTTATGTTCTGGAACTTTTTCTCTGCCATATTTATTATTCCCTTTATATTCGACGAGAAGCCAGACGGGACCTTCATACTGAGCAGGCATTCAAAGAAGATTTCCTTCTCTTCTTTGGTAAGAGTGTAGCTGGCACAACCCTGATGTATGCCGTCTTTTCCGTGCATACGTTGCTGGTCCTCCCGTGCCTCCGGTGTATCTTTTGTCTTCCCATACACGCCCAAGAAGCCTAGCAGGTTCACGCAAAGATTCTTCGTCACGTGCATCACATCGATTGCAGAGCGGACCTCTAGGTCTTTCCAACCAAAATATAGATTTCTTCTTCCACATGGGTGCGCGTCCGTCAGCGTCATTCGGAACAGATTGTCCGCCAGGACCCTTTTCGAAGATTACTTTTAAATCCTTGACCATATCAAGTATATCACGACCAGTACGGTGGCGAGGCTTCTTCCGATGATCTGCATCACCTTTGAAATGCTTGCCTTTCTTTCTTACGGGATGCTTCATTGGAAGAAATCGACGATGTCCCAGGTACACATTCTTCTTACAATTATCCAAATATATACTGTCGGTATCATCTAAATAGTGCGTGCATGCGCGGTATCCCTTGTTTGTCTGTCCTGAAAGGTTGCTGAGAGCAGGCCAATCATTGATGGTCACAAACAGCAACGCATGTGGTCAAATTCCTCCTGAATGTGCTCATCCCACGCACGTACACCTTTTTCATTCCACAGCTGTAAGAGTTCTTCAACTAATGGCCTTAGGTACACATCAATGTCGTTACTGGGTTGCTTAGGGCCTTGGATGAGCACTGGCATCATAATGAACTTCCGCTTCATGCACAACCAAGGAGGAAGGTTATACATACATAGAGTCACAGGCCAGGTGATATGATTGCTGCTCTGCTCCCCAAAAGGATTAATGCCATCTGCGCTTAGACCAAACCATACGTTCATTGCGTCATCTGCAAAGTCACCCCACTTTCTCTTGATTTTTCTCCACTGCGACCCGTCAGCGGGTACTCTCAACTTCCCGTCTTTCTTACGGTCTTCTTTGTGCCATCGCATCAACTTGGCATGCTCTTTGTTTTGGAACAACGTTTCAACCGTGGTGTTATAGGAGCATACCACATCACCTTGGCAGGAATCTTCTTCCTGGGCGCTTGCCCTCAACATCACCAGGGACATCGCGGCTGATCTTATAGCGCATTGCACCGCATACCGGGCATGCATTCAAATCCTTGTACTCACCACGGTAGAGGATGCAGTCATTAGGGCATGCATGTATCTTCTGCACCTCTAATCCTAGAGGGCAGACAGCCTTCTTTGCTTTGTACGTATTGTCGGGCAATTCATTGTCCTTTGGAAGCATCTTCTTTAACATTATCAGCAACTTTTCAAATCCCTTGTCAGATACACCATTCTCTGCCTTCCATTGCAGCAATTCTAGTGTGGTGCCCAGCTTTTTCTTGTCAGCTTCGCAATTTGGGTACAACAATTTCTTGTGATCCTCTAACATGCACTGCAACTTCAGCCTCTCCTTTTCACTTGCGCAGTTTCTCTTTGCATCGGCAATGGCCCGACCAAGATCATCAGCGGGCTCATCTAATGCCTCTTCTTCAGCTTCTTCCCGCATTGTCGGCTCTGCTTCTTCCCCCATTGTTGTACCATCGTATTCAGGGAACCCATGGCCAGGATAGCTGTCGTCGTCCTCTTCTTCTTCATTGTCTTCCATCATAACCCTTCTTTCTCCGTGCTTGGTTCAAACATTATAGTGGGGCATGAAACCGGACTCAAACTGGTGGACGTGAATGGTTCTTGACTTAGAGTAATTCTGATCATTCTTACAGACAACACATAAAACCATCTGCCCGCTTGTTTGCCTCAGCCGCAAGCAGAAAAGTATGCACGCCATTAATGAACTGGGAGAGCATCGGTCATCGTACATCCATTGCCGGCTCATCTTCATTACACAACACCGAAAAGACCAAATTAATACAAGTTCATACATAAATTTCATACACACTTATTCTCATAAAACAACATACACACTCTCTAGCTAAAGCATTTAAATGCAACAACAAGAACAGCATAATGATACCAAGCCTCACTATCAATGGCATATTTTCTAATCTTTCTAATTTTCAAGCGCATTTTCTCCATCTTGATCTTGTGATCATCGACGACATCGGCAACATACAACTCTAGTTTCATCTTCTCTTCTTCAATCCTTTTCAAATTTTCTTTCAAATACTCATTTTCTTTTTCAACTAAATTTGACAAGAGGGTCGGTTGGAATTTCCGGTTCACATACCTCCTAGATAGAAATATCTATGTCAACTTGATGGGCATAATTTGTCATAAACACGAAATGCAACAAATAGTTATAAAAGAGAATATACCACATCCGAATCATAAACCGGACGAGGGCCGACGGGGACGGATATCAAAACCATGCCACTATGTATAACAAACAACGTACGGGTAAGAAAATTATACAAGTAACTATATATCTAAATCACACAAACATGATTTTTTTTTATAAAAAAGATAAGAAAAAGAGGCTCACCAAGGTGGTGCCGGCGACGGGACGGTGCCGGCGATCGACGGTGGTTAGGACGGGGACAGGAAGGCACTAAGTAAACCACACCTACATATGCAAACTAAGAGTTAATTTGAGCTCAAATTGCATATAAATCAAATAAACTACCACATATAATTACTCCCAAACTAAAACCCACAAATCACTATACTTATAGAGCATTGCAAGAGCTAATCTAGCAATGAGAGATAAAAGGACAAAGTTGCTAACCTTTGTGATCACTTGGATGGACGGGGGGCCTTCAAATCTTGACAAATTTTGGGCAAAATGAAGGATGAGCTCGAGCTTTGGGGAAGAACAGAGAGGAGAGGAAAGGGGAAGAACAGAGAGCTTGATCGCGGGCTGGACGAAGGGTTTATATAGGAAAATCTTTAGTCCCGGTTCATGACACAAACCGGGACTAAATGTGAGCTTCTAGTACTGGTTCGTGCCATGAACCGGGACTAAAGGGACTGGTGGGGCCCCAGCCTGACACCAGCTTGCCACCACCTCTTTGGTCCTGGTTCGTGGAACGAACCGGTACTAGAGGTTCAACACGAACTGGGACTAATGATGCCCGCCCGCCTAGCCGTTGGAACCGGCACTAATGGTCACATTAGTGCCGGTCCGTTTACAAACCGGGACTAATGTATCTCACGTAAAGTAGTTTTTCTACTAGTGTTAATTTCGGAGCCCACTGAAATATGCAAAATTTCAGAAATTTTGCATATTTCAAAAATTATTTTGGATTTTTGAGATTTCAAATTTCACTTAATTTTATTGAATTCTGACATAATTTAAATTTATTTTGAAATCAGTTTGAAAATGCCTCCAAATTTTGGGGTTAAAAATATTTCAGACCCTACTAAAATATGCCAAATTTCAGAAATTTCACTGAAATTTCGTTGAAATATCAAGAAAAAACTGAAAGGCCGGAGGGAGTAGCACGCATGCAATTTATATATCAGTGTCAGAGAATGACACGCATTTTAGTTGTTCAGCTGGATGCTTTTTTTTTTCTTTATCACGTGACTTGTAAGCTATATTGTGTGCATTTGTTTCTTTATTACGTGACTTGTGCTATACAGCTATTTCGGGTAAACGCAAGTAAGTGGGATGACTCAAAGCCAGACGGTCGATAAGTTTTCAGCCAACCTAGCTGTGGTTTTACTGTTCTCCTTCATCAATTCAAGCTTTGGGTTCGGAACTTCAGAAAATAATAGACACTATAAAAAGGAACAATTGAGTATAAAATTATTTTGATTGGTAAGATCAAGGTATTACAAAATTATTTTCATGAAAAATATTTTTATAATTCAAATTTATACTCCCTTGTACAAAATTATTTGCACGACAAATATTTTCATAATCCAAATTATTTTCAGAACCATATCAGTTGTACTCCATACGTACATATCAAAACACATTAGGAAGGATCGGTCTACACAGAATATGTGTTTATTTTTGGGGAAAGATCTTGAGAATGGATCTGCAAAGAGAAGGAGATAGAGACTATATCTTGTTCATTGCCTACCAATATCACGACAATTCAAGCAATACTGTATTAATCACCAGTAATGGACACATACAACTTAATCACCAGTAGTTCATGAAGAAAAAGCAACAATTAAAAGTGAAACCGTCGAGGCCCTTCACTAAACATGCACCGACACAAAAGAATCAGAGTATAGCACAGAAGATATTGTCAAGCAAATGAATTAAAACCGCACTTTTACATGGCCCTCGTCATTATTAACAGCACGTACGTACGTAGAGCCGAGCCAACCAACCACATGCATGCATGGCTAGTTACTTTGGCGGGAACTTAGACTTGATGGCCTCCACCAGGCCGCCGTCGATCTGGAGCGCTCTGGCCAGCACGTCCGTGGGCACCGGTGGCGAGGCACCAAACATCGCCACCGCGAGGGACTGCGTGCCCGGAAGCTGACTGTTGAATGCCGAGATCGCCATGGCCGGCGTGCCGCCGTTGTTCTTCTGATAGTGAACGAGGCTGCGGGGGAAGACGAAAAGTTCGCCCTTGCAGACGGTGCGGGCGAAGAGCTTGCCGGCAGTGGTGACGAAACCGACGTCAAGGGAGCCCTCAAGCACGTAGATGATCTCGGTGGCACGTGGGTGGGTATGGGGCGGGTTCACGCCCCACGGCGCGTAGTCCACGCGGGACATGGAGACGCCCAGCGTGTTGAGCCCCGGGAGCTTCTCCACGTTCGCCGCCGTCACCATGGAGCCGACCGGGTTGCCGGTGTTGCCCGGGAGTGCCAGCGCCGAGGAGAAGAAGTCGTCCGCCGTCACGTTCTCCGGCCTCTTGCACGGGAACCCGTTCAGCCGCAATGCTGCAAGCATACACTTATGCATTACCTCTTTGTTGGCATGATCTATATTTGTGCGAACGAGAGAATGGATGCAAGAGACGGCACAACTTACGGCCGTGGAGGGATTTGTAGTCGGCGACGCAGAAGTCCTGTAGCATGTCGGGGTCGCCGGCGAGCAACGGCGCGGCGAAGGCCAGGAAGGTGGCGCAGACGGCGAGGAGAACGGTAGGGAGCTGCTTGGGCGCCATGGTCAAGTGCTGCTTAATTGACTACTGGTTGGTTGGTGCAGCGGTAGGTAGTTAGCAGTGTGGTGAAGTAGCCGAGGATGAGAAGGCAAAGCATGCAGCGCATGTATTTATAGTGCAGTGTAGCGTACGGGGGATGTGATCGATCGGTAGTTGATCCATAGACACGTGACGAAGTTAATTGCACGCAGTTTTATGAGGACGATGCATCCATGCTCTAACACTTCAGCTTGAAGGTATGGTTGGATAGCGATCTCATATTGTCAAGCACCATAGAATTTGTGCCATGCACTCGTGTAGTCAGAGAGGGGTCTGAGCTGGAGGAGGGAGGAATGATCAAAGCTGGTACTGTATGTAGTTAGTGTTTTGCTAGATGACAATCGCCTGTAAAAATATTTTGGCTCAGATTGTTTTAAGCCATTGGATGCGAGATGGATGGCTGGATTAGCTTCGTCAACCTTCAGTCCAACCTCCCGTTCATCATCCTCTCGACCGCCCCACGTACCACTGCCCTAACCGCCGGCCTCCCCCACTCAAGGCCGGCAGTGCTCCCGCGATCGCCTCACCGCACCGCCCTCCCCTCAACCTCCCCCCACCGCCGGTCTTTCCGCCGTCCCGGCCATCTCTCTAAGCCTGGCGACCACTCAAAAATCCCCGGCGAACCTGCACCCACCACCCTAACGATAGATAGTGGGGTTGCTTTTCCAGTGAACCTGCACCTGCCACCCTAACTATAGATAGTGGGGTTGCTTCTTCCCCAGCATGGCTACATCGTGGTGTACATGGTTCATTTTCCGGCTATAGTTACTAAATTGTGATCCGTTCAACTTGCACATGGTTCATTTTCCGGCGACTAGCAGCTTGCTTGCACGTCAGATTATATTAAATTGAACGGATACGTGTAAGGAGGAAAAAAATTGGGGCGTGAGATCTGGAAACTAGCTGGTGAAAGTAGACGCGGGCATTGAGTAATGAAAGAGGCGTGCCTCGGTGCGTGCAGCAGTACGCTAGTCGCCAGCTTGCTTGATCTCTTGCATTGCATCCATAGCGACCGTACAAGGTGTAGTGACTGCGTGCATAACGTACCGATGTGCCAGCTACTGCAGTGACCACTGAGCAAGCAATATCGGTCCATCGGTTAGCGTGTGAGAACAGACTCGAGTTGAATTGGGCCTCATTCATTACCTGGCTAGGTACACATGCATTGAACTTGCGTGATCTCGTCGAGGGCGTACGTACGCACGCTGCATAATGCCTAGTAGTACGTAATAGTCAAGATGTAGAAGGATTATACTTATATGCATTAAACCAAGGCGTGTAGTACTGTGTTGTGGATGTGCCGTACGTACATAGGGGTGCATGCAGTCCAGTGTGACTCATGTGTCGGTGGAGATGATACTTACAAGGTTACTATATGCAGGGGCGGAGCCACGATTGGACCTAGCCCCAGGCCCCATGCATGCTATAGTGTTACTACAGTGTCAAACAGTACATACTATGCTATAGTCAAGGAAGGATTTTTTCCCCACGCCCCAGGCCCAGGCCCCCCCGGCCTGGGTCCTGTCTCCGCCACTAACTATATGTACAGCCAATGTCCAGGCGGCAAGCCTGGTAACCTACAGGTTGGTTGTATGGGTGTATATCCTTTGAGTTGTTTGCATGGTTAGCTAGCCAGGGATTGGCTAACATGGGTGCTTATTATATATGTTTACCGTGTCCTGCTTGATAAGAGATAAAGCAAATAACACGGAATAGTAATCGTGAACCATTGTTTCTTATTCGTTGATGTGGGTATTTATACCCTTCCAAAGGGTGTGTTATAAGAGGTGTCTTTTACATAAAGGACACGAGCCAATAGTCACGTCTGTTGGCTAGCAATGACGGTGGATAGGGGAGAGGCAGGGATTATCCCTAATTAATAATAGTTCTCAAATCTCCTTACCTGATGACGAACTGAGCGCCCACAAGAGCGAAGAGCAAGCCCGCTCCTAGGGTTCCCCCTCGCGCCTCCGCCGCCGCCGGCCGCCCATCCCTCCCGCGCTTCCGGCCGCCGGCCGCGCGCGCAGCGCCGCGCCCCGCCTCCCTCTCCCTCCTCCCGGCTCGCCCCCCACGTCGCCTCCTCGAGCGAGGCGACCGGGGGCCCATCTCCCCGCCCCCCAGCGCCCCCCTCCCCTTCCCCTCCTCCCGCCGCCGCCGGCCTACGCCACAGGGCCCTGCCCGCGTGGTGTTGGTGGCGGCGGCGGCATTTCCTTCCCCGCGCGCGGTGCCATGGCTCGGGTGGTGGCGTCCCGCGGCGGTGCTCCTCGGTCAACGGTGGTTCCGGCGGCGGCGGCTGCTCCTGGCGGCGCAGCTCCGGGTGGCCTAGAGGCGGCAGCGCGGCCACTTCGCGGCGGGCTGGCGCGGTGGATGGTGGCGGCGCCCTCCCGGCCCAGATCTGGGCCCTTTTGGGCCCCATCTGGGTCTGGGCGGGCCTGACTCGGTCTCACCTGCGGCGGCTCCGGCGGGGTCGGTGGTGGCGCAGCTCGTGCGGGGGGTTGTGGAGACGGCGGCACGTCTACTACAGCGCGGCGACGGGTGCTTCACGAGCCCCTTTTGGGCTCGGCCGGACCTCGAGGGCCTGGTACGCCCCCCTTGCCACGTCCGGTCGGTGACCGCCGATGGCGGTGGAAGTTGTCTCCTCCGGCGTTGCTGCTGTCGCTGCCGCTCCTCGTTACCGGCTGCTCCCTCTCGTCCTCGTCGGTCTCGCTTCGATGGCCATGGTGAGGCGGCGGTGATGATGGCAAGACCGTGGTGGCGCACGTTGGTGGGTGGCATGTCTGGTGGAGCGCGTCGGACCGTTCGGGGATGTGGGCGTTTGGCGGATGGGAGAAATCCGTGCCGGCTCGCCGGCACCGACGCGGCAACGCCCGTGGGCGCCACCATTCCTTCCTGAAGGGCGTCGGATATTCCCCTTCCCCACGCCCCGCCGCGTACCGGGGGAAACCCTAGGACCTGTCCGGGCAGCAGCGTCGTCGTCGTCGTGTTCCTTCCTGAAGGTGATGCTTGGTATGCGGAGGTTCGAGGTGCTTGGAGCGTGGTGGTAGATCTCTGGTGGGCGCAGCGGTTTCGGGTTATCATCGTTTTCGTCGATCCGACGCTGTTTACATTATTTTCTCTCTTCTTTCTCTTGTTTCTTTTGGGCATGCTTGTGCTGTTTGCCTCAGCATTGGACTCTTCGTTGTATCGGGTGGTTGCTATATCTATATAGCGGGGCGAAAGCCTATTTCGTTAATTAATTCCTAACACTGCTGCTGTCAAGTGTGAAGAATGTGGGCAAGAAAAAGAAATTCGGCAATGCGTACGTTTTACTTCTCCTCCGGACCCAGTTAATTAATCCGCACAGCCAATATTGTAGCAAGCGACAACAACACTAATCGTGTGGCCACCAAAACACCGACAACAGTGTTAAGATACTCCCTGCAAAAGTCACTAAAACACGATCGAATCCGTTGCTCTTTTTGTGTGGTCACATATGTGTCAGACGTCACCAACCAGAATAAATTAAAGGTAAAATGCAAGGTTGTATTACTACCTACTATGATTAATCCTAGCTGGATGGTCACATACGAGTATATAGCTGAGTATGGCTAGTCCTAGTCACCATTTCCGGCCACGAATAAATAGATCGCTCCGTGCCCCGGCCAGTACGTACTCGCTGCAGGACGGTAGGAGTATGAATGGCCGGCGATGCGTATTGATGCGAACTACTTAGCGTGCGCAGAATATGTGCATGCAAGCACACTGTGGAGAAGCTATCGTATACGTGCATTGCATCAATAGGATGGACGTACGACGTACGTGCATGAGATATCGAGATCGGATCGATCGAGATGTGCATGCGTTGCCTACCTTCAATGCTTTATGCTTGCGTATGCAAAAGGAACGCACAAACCGTAAGCACATGCCGTGAGTTTGAGCTGGTAAATCTAGCCATCACAATATAAATAATCTTTTAACCACTAAGGGCATCTCCAATGGAAACCCTCAAAGAAGGTTCGATATATATTTTCTATTGATGCATGCTGACGTGCAAGAAAGACTAAGCACAAATCTCCACACTGAATCACACCAAACAAATTAATTAGCAAGGTCGATGATCTGAAACCCACCGTCCGGATAAGCGTACATGCGTACTTATAGTTGTACTTCCATTAACATGGCTCTCTCTTTCACACACAAGTCAAGTAGCGTATGACAGCTTAGGTCATCTCCAAAACTGACCCGCAAACGGACACGGTAAATGTCCGTTTTTATGTCCGGACGTGATCCGCAGACATGATGTGGGAGACAGCTATCCTATGCTTTTCACAAATTAATACTTATTTCTCGGTTTGGAGCAGAGAGAGGAGAGGGGATTATGCATGTGTGGAGAAAGAAAAGAGAGGAAGACTATGTGGTGTCTTTTTGTTGGTCAAATGGATGTCAGACTGCGGTATAGCTCCCTCAAGTTTGTCTCGGATTTGCCGGAAAACTAAAGTCCGAACCACTTAGTGGACCAATGGGGTCTTCATCGGATGACAAAAATTAACACAAAATTGAAAGGACGCTATATTTATTTATTTGACAACAATGATCGTACTATAACTTCTGGTGTTTAGACAATTAGCAACCAAGCTTGATTTAAGTTTCCTCTTTTGCCTTTGTGGACATGAGTGTTTGCCAAATTGCCAAGTGGGAGAAAGGTACCCATGGTCATAGCTTGATCGACGTAGGCAGATGATACCAAAGGGTTTTGTGAAGAGTCCTTTTCTTGTATTTGTCGCATAGGCATTAGTTTGATTGTCCCATTTTTTCAACTCTGTAATTACTATTTTGGACATCTTTTTTCTGCATTGTCATAATCCGACTTTATGGCTTAATTGAACAAATTGTGTTGGATCAATAAATGTGAAACCACACGAACAAACAATGATCCCTCCTAAAACTAAAAGATACATCAGGTCCTCTCAAGTTTTCTTCTTTAGCTCCATGCTAAATTTGCATCACCGTGTACAAGATAGAATAAACTTAAGAGTATTGACGAGCCGGATGAACCACCTGCCCCAATAGGTGGAAGTGAGGTTGTTGGACACATTCCAGCCGATACAAGACTCCATGCAAGGCTACATCATGGTGTACTATATGGGTAGAAGGCCAGGAGCTGAAAAGGACAAAATAATAGACCTATGCTGACCAAAATGAGTTGACACCACCATTTGCGCCACTACCTCTAGATCAAGCCAAATCGCAGGACGACAACCCTCTATATTAGGAGCTCTGGGTATGTAGGATTAAAACACAACATACTCCCAAGCATGGCCACATTGGCCAAACTGATAATACCAGGGAGGGGATATATAATTGCAATATTTGTAGTCCATTATTTTTGGCCCATAATAAGCTAAATCCAATTTGCACAGCAAAAGCACAACTATCGATGATGGGGAACATACCCAGTAATAACAATGATGAAAAAGTCAAAACATGTTGTCGTACATGCAAAGTATTTACTATTCATCTTATCACATGTTTTTTTTTCCTTTTTTGCTAAGATTTATCACATGCTTTCCTAGACCCAAGGGAGATCACCTAAAGCAAATGACTATTGGATTGGATCGGGTCCAATATCCGAGTTACTTTTCTTCTTTTTTCTGTTTCTTTCTTGTTTACTTTACTTCAAAGTACACTCACCCCTATGAACGCACGCACACACACCCTACCCCTGTTAGCAGCTTTGAGAAGACTGAGCCGACATAGCATCTTGAGATTGGCGAAGTCACCACAGGCGCCTCGCAGTCGACAGAAACGCCTCCTCCCACTAAACGAACATCGCCTGAAAGTCTGAGACAAAAGCAATAAAATGCGAGTATAAATGTAAGTCTAGGACTTGAACCCTGGTGGGCCGAGAGGATACAATTGTCCTTCTAACCATTCAACCACAGTTTAGTTCGCTTTATTGGGTCATAGCCCCCATCCCCACCCCCACCCCCCCCCCCAACCACTCTATTTGTCACCTTGTTATTTTCAATTTATTTTTCTAAACATTAACCATTTTATTATCCTAATTAATTAATTTTACTGAACTTTGGTGGTAAATACATGAACATTTTTTCATTTAATGAACACTTTTATTTATCATCTTGGGCATTTTTTTTGAATACATTGACGTGTATTTTCAAATACATAAACATCTCATTTGAGATGAGAAATGTATTTTTATAACCATGCACCAAGTTTGAAATACAAATATATTTCCAATTAGTATGATTTGTTTTGGTATAACACAAAAAAAATCTGTGGTTTTGGCATTTTTCAAAAAAAAACACAACAATTGTAAAAAAAACACTACAAATTAAGCAACCAAAGTATGTTTATGCAGGGCTTGAGGCAAGGCAAAAGGAGTAAAAATACGAAGAAAAAAAAAAGGAAGGACTCAGCCAGCCATAATTTAAATTATGCGGCATACCACCTCTTAATTCTATCTGCAACCATTGAGAGCTCATGTGATTCTTGATTAGTACTGTAAAATTTATTTACACACTAACAAAAAATTCCTAACTGTGTGAACAAATTTAAAAGAGTCAGAATATTTTCCATTACCTATTAAATTGTTTTAATTTATTATGTAATTAAAATGTTTTTAGAAATATTTTTATCTAAAATATAGAAGTCATAAATTTTATTCAAAAAATTCAAGCAAAAAGTATTAGGTGATAGGCATGTGCTATCCTATTTATGTTGCTCTTTGGGTGTGGAAATATTCCCTTGTTTAAAAAAAATAAATTCATGATATTTTAAGAAAATGTTATATACAATTAAAAAAAGTTCACAAAGGTTGGAAACTTTTTTTATTTCCATAAAAAAATGTATGCAACATCTTAAGGAAATAATAACATGTATTCATAAAAATGTCTATGGAACTTTCCAAAACAATTACACAATTGAAAATATGTTTTCATAGTTTAGGAAATGTTTATTGATATTTTAAAAATAAAAGGTGTATTTGGAAAATATTACCAGGTATTAGAAAAAAATATTGAAAGCATATATTTAAAAAATGTCGAACATGTATCAGAAAAATTGTCACGTGTGATCTAAAAATGTACATTTTACACTGAGAAAAAGTAGACATTTGCTCAAAAAAATTCCCGATATAAATTGACAAGAAACATAAAAGAAAAAGTTAAAAAACCAAAAAACGAAGAGAACCAAGAAAGAAACTAAGAAAGCCAAAGTATAAAAGAAAATTGGAAGAAACAATGAGAGAACAAAGAAAGCCATAGTAAAATGAAGAAAAAGAATAAAACATCAAAGAAAACTGGTGAAAATATGAATAAAACCAGAAAGAAAACTGAAAATAAAAATAAAGAAGACTGAAATGAAACGAACCTGAAGCTCACAGCGAACAACTATGCTAATGGTTTGGCCCGATGGTCGTCGCCCGTAGACGATTCCTTTTTTTTTTTTTTTTTTGAGGTGTACCGTACACGATTCCTATTGGGAATCAATACGGGGGACATATAGCCCCGCGCATCCCAGGCCGCTGCGCACTTAAATCGATAGCCGAGGCCATGGACGCCAAGATAGGCAAATCCTAGTTGACGCCTGCAGGGGAGCAAAGTGGCCGGCCCAGTTTGTCGCGCATGCTGCGTTTGAACGCTGGCTGTTGTTTTTTTCTTCTGGACTTTTTTTGTCTGTCTTAGTTTATTTATTTTTATTTTTCCTTATTGTCGAGAACGGCGAAATCACTAATTAAGGAGTACTCATTGCAAAGATCACTCCCACCTTCCCAGGTTGCGACAAGTGGCGCGTCCCTTTTTTCGTAGATCCGTTTATTCAAAATGTTTTATCTCTTAAACTGTGCATCCAAATCTCGAACCGTTTTCACCGTTGGATTCCTCGCGCCGAGATCTTCAAAACTAGATCCTATGTTGATAGGTTTTGACGAACGTTTTTTTGACGAAAAGACCGGACAAAAAAACCGAACCTGGAGCACGGGTTTTTCTCTTTCCGAAAGAGGCACGCCCGTGCCTCTCGCGAAATCACAACCGTGCCTCTCGCGGAAGAAAAAAATATGTTTTTTTCGTTTCCGAGGAGGCATGACCGTGCCTCTCGCGAAAGCACAACCATGCCTCTCGCGGAAGCAAAATCGTTCCTCTCACGAAAGGAAAAAAAAACACATTTTTTTTTCGTTTCCGAGGAGGCACGACCGTGCCTCTTGGGAAAGCACAACCATGCCTCTCGCGGAAGCAAAACCGTGCCTCTCGCGAATGAAAAAAAAACAGAAAACATATTTTTTTTCATTTTCGAGAGGCACGGCCGTGCCTCTTGCGAAAGCACAATCGTGCCGCTCGCGGAAGGAAAAAACAGAAAATACGTATTTTTTTCGTTTCCGAGAGGCACGGCCGTGTCTCTTGCGAAAGCACAACCATGCCTCTAGCGGAAGCAAAACCGTGCCTCTCGCGGAAGGAAAAAAAAAGAGAAAACGTGTTTTTTTCGTTTTCGAGAGGCACGGTCGTGACTCTCGCGAAAGCAAAACTGTGCCTCTCGCGGAAGAAAAAAAGAAAACACATTCTTTTGCGCAAAAAAAATTTTGAATTTTTTTTTATCCAAAAGCTAAGGAAAACCTGTGACAAACTGAAACGTCGAAAAAACCCCGGAAAAAACCGTTTAAAAAGCCGGAAACGCATGCGGAAAAATAAAAAAATAAAATCCGGAGGGAGCGCCCAGAGCGCGACATGTGGCGGGTGGCTGAGAGCGCGCAAAGTGGCGCTGATCGTTGTGAGGCTCCCGAAGGAGCGCTCGTCAACTAGTTTCTCCCCGAGAACAGACGTTTGGCTCTCGGCCTCCATGGAGGCCTTTTTTTTTTAAAACAAATCAAAGTTCAAAAATTTTGGTTTCAAAAAGATCTGAAAAAATTGTGCAAGTAAACAAGGATGTTATGTGTATGTGTGTAAAATTTTAGGATGAAAAATATTGAAATGCGACCTATATAAAAAAGACAAATTCATGGCCTGGGAAGATGAATAGTATCATGTGTTAAAAAGCACTAGATTTGTCTTTTTTGCACAGCCCACATTTCAACGTATTTTGCCCTGAAATTTTACACGCATGTGTGTTATGCCTTCATTTATATCTATGCCTTTTCAGAATTTTTTGAAACGCATAAAATATAAAATTTGAAAAATTAGAATTTTTCAAAAGCAAGCTCCATGGAGCTCGGTCTCCAAAGACAATATTCGCTTATTGTCTTGTTTTTCTCCTGATATTTTTTTACTTTCCTTTCAGGCTTTCTTATAAAAAAATCTTTTCAATATACGGTGAACATTTTTTCAAATACTTTCTGAACATTTCTTAATATATTGTGATCATATTTTTATATAATGAACTTTTTTAATGCGTGGTGAATTTTTTTAATACACGGTGAACATTTGTTTAATACAAATTGGATTTTCATATGTACAGTGAATTGTTTCTTAATATATGCCACATTTTTTAATGTACTTAAAACCCTTCTTAAACACATAACACACATTTTGCTAAAAAACTGATGAGAGAAAAACCGTGGAGAAAAGCATCCAACAACTAGGTTTTTCAGAAAATTCAAAAGACCCAGTATTACTTGCATGATAGGCCCATTACGTGGCATAAAATAATTCTTCTTTGTTACTGCTTCGTAACAGAATTATCAATCGGTAGCCACAAACCTTGCCAATTCCATCCCGCACATCTCCCCGTCCATTGTTTCTGCTTTCGCAGTTCTTGACCTCCCGTTCGCCCCCCCGATTATTGTCAGGGGGACCGTGTTGTGGGTGGGAGTCTAGTGACTTTCGGGCGCCGGGAGGGATTGGTGATCAATTGGTCAGTGGTTTTAGGGGGGGTGGAAGCGCAGAGGAGGCTGGGGTGGATTAGGGTGTGGGGGTACGCCCCCCGTGGGGTTGGGTGTGTGGGGGGGGGGGTGGGCCTAATGCTTACTCTGAGTGGGTGGTTCGGGACGGGGTAAAGTGGGTGGGCGTTTGTGTTTTGGGTGAGGTGTAGGTTGATGAGTGGCTCGCTGTGGCACTGTGAGAATGGTGCAAAGTGTGGAAAGGGGTTAAGGGGTAGTCTTTTGCGTATGGTTGGGTGGGGGGTGGGTGTGATGTCGGTGGAGAGTTAGTGGATTTGCTTGAGGTGAGGGGTGCCGGAGTTGGACGCTGTGGGGGGTCATGCGGTGATACTGCGGATGGATGTGTGTTCGAAATGTGGGGATTGGGCGGGCGTGGGTGGAGTGGAGTGTTGTGGTGGTGTGTGTGTGGGGGCGGGTAGAGGTGTGGGGTCGGTGGTCTCTAGGCTCGGGGGTGGGGTGGGAGGCAGACTCGAGGGTGGAGTGCGTGGTGGGTCGGGGGGTGTTGGGTGGTTAGGGCTGTGTCTGGTGTGTGAGTAATTTCGGGGGTTGGTACTGGGGAAGGTCGAGGTCCCCCCCCCCCCCCCCCCCCTCAAAAAAAACCAAAAGCTTGCCTTTTTTTTGCGGGAAAATTTCCGATTTATTCATCTTCAATCATGACAGTACAATGAATATCAGAAATAATAAAAATTAAATCCAGATCCGTAGATCACCTAGCGACGACTACAAGCACTGAAGCGAGCTGAAGGCGCACCGCCGTCATCGCCCCTCCATCACCAGAGTCGGGCACAACTTGTTGTAGTAGACAGTCGGGAAGTCGTCGTGCTAAGGCACCGTAGGACCAGCGCACCAGAACGGCAACCGCCGCAGATGAAGAATAACGCAGATCAGAAGGATCCAACCCGATGGCACACGAACGTAGACGAACAACGACAAGATCCGAGCAAATCCACCAAAGATAGATCCGCCGGAGACACACCTCCACACGCCCACCAACGGTGCAAGACGCACCGCCGAAACGGGGGCTAGACGGGGAGACCTTTATTCCATCTTCAGGGAGCCGCCGTTGTCTCGTCTTCCTTATTAGGACACAAACCCTAGCAAAACTGAAAGAAACAATTAAAAACGAAGCCCTCTCGCCGGCCCTTGCCGAGATCCACCACGCCCTCATGGACCTAGGGCCACCAGAGAGGAGGCGGATCCGCGGCGGCGCCGGCGGGAGGCAGAAACCCTAGCTTTTTTTGTGGAGAAGGAGGAGGTGGCGGCAACCAAAACTTTGCCTTGTATACAAACATTCTGGATCCAGCACACCCGACATGAGCTACGTACGAAGAAACTGCGCATAACCGACGAAGACATACTCCCTTCGTCTCAAAATAACTGTCTCAACTTTATACTAGCTCTATTACAAAGTTGTATTAAGTTTAAGACATTTATTTTGGGATGGAGGGAGTATATGACAAAAAAGAAAGGAAGAATACCGGTGGTGACGGAGATCAATGAAAATAATAAAGGGCTACATGTGATGATTATCGAAGAGACTCGAGCACATTGAAAATAACTTTGCACGCTGTAATTTTCTCGACGATCGAGCTCGTGGTACAACAACTCTCCCGCTTTTCCCGCAAAAAAAAAAAAAAAACTCTCCCGCTGCCCACTGAGCCGCCGCACTCTCGCTTCTTCTTTCGTGCCATCACACGAACGCGAGTGCAGCGTCCAGCCAGCTACCGCTCGTATCAATAACCACCCATGCATGCACGTGAACAAGTCTCACGTTGCATGCATGTACTTATTCTTATTTACCAGAGTCGTACTTATCTTTCCCTGACATAAGTATAGAAAAGCCGAGGATTAAACCAGCTATCACGGCTCTCGGACGAAGAAAGCCAGTCCAAGCCGAGGAGGTGGTGCCCCTGCGTCCGCGACGGTTCTTAGCAGACGAGGAGGAGGAGGTGGAGCCTGAGGTGCCACCTCGGCGCCGGTTCCCCTGATCACTTGAAGATGACGACGAGGAGGATGAGCCTGAGGTGTCACCTTTCCTGTGGCCACTCGAAGACGAGGAGGAGGACGAGCCTGAGGTGCCAGCCCGGCGCCTGTTCCCGTTTGAAGACGAGGA
Organism: Thinopyrum elongatum; assembly: GCA_011799875.1. Taxonomy (NCBI): domain Eukaryota; kingdom Viridiplantae; phylum Streptophyta; class Magnoliopsida; order Poales; family Poaceae; genus Thinopyrum; species Thinopyrum elongatum. Next base: position 612,722,900 of record CM022299.1, on the reverse strand, counting down.
GGAGGACGACGAGCCTGACGATGTCGAGGAGGAAGAGTTCCCGCCGTGTCCCTGGTGCCCCTGGCCGCTCGAACTCGAGGACGAGGAGCGGAATGAGCGATCGTAATCGGCCCGGCGGCGTTCGTCGGAGAGGATATCGTAGGCTTCTTTGGCCTGGCGGAAGCGGGCTGCGGCCTCGGCTCGGGCGGCGGCGCCGGCGTGGGCGTGACGGTCAGGGTGGTACCGGTGGGCGAGGCGGAAGAAGGCGTTCTTGATGTCAGCCTTGCTGGCGTCGCGCATCGACGGCAGTAGCGAGCTCTCCGGCTTTTCTTGCTCTTCACGATTGGGTCGGTCGACAATGGATGTGAGGGACTGCGGCCTTTTACTGCTAGTTGTACTCTCATTTAAATAAGGTAATTAAGCTCCTGATCTTTGGAACAGATTGATTTCTCTCCTTTTTGGGGGATTCTTTTCCGGCCTCTGGGCGGATTTCATTCTCCACCGAGGTTCGTCACCTTTCCCCTTCCCATTTTCCTCAATTTTTCCACCGATCTGGCTGTAGCTACTTTGCGTGATAGGCTCTGTTCCTTTTCCGCCTTTTCTGAATAATGGCACGAACAAAAACCTGAACCTGTATATATTAAAGGCCCTTTTTATGCGGAGTGTACAACACATTATTTACCTTCTAAGAGCATCTTCAACAGAAGATGCAAATTTGAAGATGTAAAACATGAGATGTAAAAAATTTACATCTTCAAAATGTGCTTTTTACATCTTCAAAAAAATGCCAACTCTAACAGATGATGCAAAACGGAGATGTAAAAGATCAACTCCAATAGAAGATCCAAACTAGAGATGTACCGCCGGCCGCACGACTGCTGTTCGGCTACTATTCATCTGCTGCCGGCCACATTTGCACATCAAATTTTGATAATTCTAGCAACAAAAGTGCATCATCAACCATAGTTTTAAGTCCTACAAGCAAAAGTCAATTGTCTCAAACGAAGTTGTTGCTCCAACAAATGAAAATGCACATAGACATCACTCAATTTGAGTCCTCATCGTTGTCACTAGTGCCACTATCGACAGTGGTATGATCATCATCAACGGCTTCTTTCTCGACGTTTTCTTGCGTTGAAGTCTCATTGCTGCGAACTCCACCGGAAGCACCTTCATTGCCATCTCCCATGCCGGTCATGTTGCCACCTAAGCCACCTCCCATGCCACTCATCATGTTGCCGCCGAAGCCACCTCCCATGCCACTCATCATGTTGCTGTCGAAACCACCTCCCGTGCCGGTCATGTCGCCGCCGAAGCCACTTCCCATTCCAACTCCCATTCCTCCGAAGCCACCATCCATGTTGCCACCAAAGCCACCTCCCATGTTTCCATCAAATGCACCATTCATGGCACCACCCATCATGTTCATGTACCCTACCATTGCACCTCCCATTCCTCCTCCCATGCCACCTCCCATTCCCCCTCCCATTCCTCCCATGGGACCTCCCATTCCTCCTCCCATCATGCTTCTCATGAGCATTTGCTTCTTCATGAGCATTTAATCGCGACTTCAACATACGCCTTTGCCTTGGCATCAAGAGTAGATGTGTCCATGAACATAAACTTGAGTGTCTTCTCCTCGACTATCTTCATCTCCTCGGCCGCCGCCTATCTCTCCTCAAGCTCAACCTTTCTCTGCTCGGCCGCCGCCAACCTCTCTTCGGCCGCCGCCCTCTTCTCCTCGGCCACCGCCCTCCGTCGCTCGGCTTCACTCCTCTCCTCAATTTCTATGAGCTTCAACAATTTTTTTTCTTCCACATACTCTTTCCTCGCCGTGACAATGGCATCAAATCCATCCTTGAGATCATTGTCTCCGGCCTTGGATCCCTTCACTTTCTTAGTTCCATCAGGCCTATATGATTTAGTCGCCGAGTGAGGAGTAGGGCTCCTTCTCTCCTCGCCCGGGGCATCTTCTTTATCCTCCACCACCACACTTTTCTTCTTCGAAGCATCAAAAACTTCTCTAGTTTTCCACTTCTCCTCATCCTTGAGCTCTTTGAAGCAATGATGGAAAGTGAAAGCTTTTCCTTTCTTCTTCCTCTTCTCTCCTTGGTTGTTCCTCTCTCGAAATAATCCTTGTGCAATAATTTTCTACAAGAAAACAATCAAGATGTCATCATCAAATTAGTGAACATTTCAATATTTGCGGAAAGTGGACAAAGCACACATGAATAGCAAATGATTATTACCAAGCCACTTTCACCGCAACCACTTGGGTTCATGCGATCAACATTTGCCAAGCAACCCGCCCACTTTTGACATTCGGCGTTGATGGTGCCCTAACGTTGGCAAAGGGGGTCACTTGAGCGATAGTGGTCGTTAGTGTTGTGTGCATCGAAGAAATCCTTGATGCATTGCCAATATGTGACGGCGGATTAGTCGGTCCCAACGCTTGCATCTTGAGAGCCTTTCTTACAAGCAATGCAAATCAACACATCTTCGGCGTTGGTATAATTTGCGGTTCTTCCCTTCAAAACGAAGCACTCATCATCCATGTCAAGATTGTCATCACCATATTGTGGAGTTTCATATTCTTGTGATGCATACTCATGTGAATAATCATCATTTGTCACATTTGTGGCGCGCATGAGAGCTTCATCATCGACACTACAAATGGACGTACACACAATTAACTACACATTCTATTGCAATTAACAATTGCAACAATAAAGAAATGCACAAGATTTTTTTTACCTTTGCGACATATCATCGAACACGTTGGATGAGGTTGCCGCCGGCGTGGACGCATCTTCCTCCATGGCCGCCGGCGGCGGAGGAGGTGGATGAGGAGCACCATGGTCGGATGAGGACGCCATGGTCGCCGACGGCTGCAAATCACCGCCGAAGCCGCGTCCGGCTTCGAGATTTTCGCCAGCCGAGGTTGGTTCCCCGCCGAGTTGCGGCCCCGCGGCCGGCCGCTTCACGCCTCCGCTGTGAGGCTTGGCGGCCCCCTTCTTCTTTGCAGCCTTCGGCACGACAGCGACCAGACGGGGTGGGGTAAATTGGTGCGGAGGCGGCTGCTATGGCGGCGGCATGGAGGTGGAGGCGGCCGCATTGGGGATAGTTGTCGCGGAGGCGGCCGCCGCGGCGAGGTGGGTCAGGGCACCGGCGGCGGAGTGGGAGAAGGCGGCGACATCATCGGCGTCGGCCATGGCGGCGGCGGGCGGGAGGCTGGTGGGCAGGAGTCGGGCGGCAGCTGGTCGCGCGGAAGGGGAAGGAAGTGGCAGTTGGGTTGTTAGCGGGCGGACACGTTTTTACATCTCCTGTAGGTGGAGATGCAAATTTGTAATACGAGGTGTTGTAGTTTACATCCCCGGAAGGTGGAGATGTAATTTTTTTTGCATCTGCACCATCTGTTGAAGTAGCGTTTTTGCATCTACATCTTCGATTGGAGTGCACTAACCATGTTTTTATTTCATCTTCTTATATTCTATGCGTTTACTTGGTGGTAGGCATATGCCCAATTTTTCTTAAGAAAAAGACATTTAAAGGGCATCTTATGTCTAATATCAAGGTAAACGGTATCTAGTACAAAGGAAAGGCGACTAGACACAAAAACGATTACTAAATAATAAAATTACATTGAAAATCATATGGGTCATCTTCTTCCTAGATAGTACACCATCAGCAGGAGATACAAAATTGCACTGAACTGACAACGAAGGAAAAGAGACACATGCTGACTTCCTTGCTATTCCAAGCTTTGATAACCGCAGTAGCCAATTGATGCTTCAAACAAGATCTAGAAATCGTTGAAGGGACATTGGTTGGGGCATTACCTCACACAGGATAGGCTTACTGTGACGCCCCCGGCTCAATCGTGCACTAATCATACATGCAAATGCACACGATCAAGCCTAAGGACTCACGGGAAGATATCACAACACAACTCTAAAACATAAATAAAGTCATACAAGCTTTATATTACAAGCCAAGGGCCTCGAGGGCTCGAATACATAAGCTTGCGTACAAGCGTCAGCGGAAGCATCAGATATCTGAGTACAGATATGAAACAGAAACAGAAAGGCCTTTAGAAAGGCGGGGCAAAATAAAAGCTACGATCGAAAGGAGCAAGCCTCCTGCCTGGGACCCTCCGATCCTACTCCTGGTCGTCAGTCAACTCGTAGTAGTAACCACCCTCGGGGTAGTAGTAGCGATCGTCGGCGTGGGCAGCTGTATCCGTGGCTCCGTCATCTGGTTGCATCAAAAGGATATGGGGAAAAAGAAAACAAAGCAACCGTGAGTACTCATCTAATGTACTCAGCAAGTAAGGATCTACACTACATATGCAACATTATCAAAGAAAGGCTGTATATGTGGACTGGGCTGCAGAAATGCCAGAATAGAGAGGGGGCCTAGTCCTATCGAAGACTAGCATCTTCAGCGGTCTTGCAGCAATAGAAGAGAGTAGATCAGCACAGTATAAGTAGTAGAAGTGTTATCAACCTCACTCAGAGATCCTTTCTCGACTCCCTGCGAGAAAGCAATCCCAGAGCCATACAGTCATCAGCCTCGTCCTGAGATCCCTTCTCGACTCCCTGCGAGAAGCAATCCCAGAGCCATAGTATGCAATTCTAGTTGTATCAATCGGGATACAACTCCGAGTGTCCGTTACCGAGGATCCGGCTATGCATAGATTAGTTCTTCCCTGCAGGGGTGCACCAACTTACCCACCACGCTCGCTTAACTCCGGCCGGACACACTTTTTCGGGTCATGCCCGGCCTCGGCCAAACGACACACCGCAACCCAACCTAGAGCTCAGCAGAGAAGTCCCCGTCGGTCTACATCCTAAGCGCTCAGAGGTCTTGGGCCATCGCCCTGTGCACTCCGAGTCGTTGCGTGCAGGGGGAAGCCAGGCACCAGGGGGGCGCCGGTCCGTCCTGGCCGCAATGCTGAACTGGACGTCTAACAGAGCTTTCGGCTGATTCATACGATGCAGAGTGCCCATAACTTTTCCCACGTGATGGTTAGTGCTATCGGGCCAGAGGCCCACTCGAATCAAATATCCAAATCGTTAGTACCTTGGGGGTGCGGTAACGAGCAGAGACTCACGAAAGATGTGACCCTGTCGCCCCGTCTCGAGGACTTGCGGCAAGGGTCAAGAATGCCCGGCCACGCCTCGTATTCACCACTCGGGCACCATCCAGGCAACCCGTCTTCACATCACACGTGGGTACCCCTCAGGGTCGATCCGCCTTTCCAAATAACAATAGTACAGTCCAAGTATCCGTGTGTCCATAACATCAGGGGAATCCGAGGTATCACCCTCGTTGGATTCCTACTCGATGTATCCGTCAAGGTGAACTCGGAGGAATCACCCTCGAGGTTCACACTTGAAGTGTTACATGACAACGTCGTTATCGGAAGTGGTGAAGGAGGAATCACCCTCGATGACCACGACCGAATAGCTACTCTACAGAGTTAACATCGGGAGTGCTATACGAGGTATCACCCTCGGCACTCGATAGTAACGCTGCAGTGTCGTTACAACTAAGGGGGTGATGTGCGGTGCCGGGGCCTGTCTTCGATCCCGTCGATCGGGTCTTCTGTTAATCCAGCGGGGCAGTCGGGACTAGTGGGGTCACTGATAGGTCTCTACCCAGCCTATACTATACAGTTTAGGATAAGAAGGTAAGGTTTCAATAGCAGGTTACAATAAACATGCTATGCATCAGAATAGGTTAAACAGTAGCAGCAGCAATTTCTAATGCAAGCATGAGAGAGAAAGAATAGGCGATATCCGTATGCTCAAGGGGGGGTGCTTGCCTGGAAGCTTTGCAGACAAAAATGGATCTTCTACGGTGAAGTAGTCGTCCACCGGATCATCAGTGCTCTCGCAGTCTATCGGAGAGAAGAGGGGGGAGGAAATAGATAAATACACAGCAACAATGCAATCACAAGGCATGACAACGCAAATAGCTATGCTAGGCGTGATCTAACGCGGGGCTACACGTTGCAGACGGAGTAGGAATTTAATGGGAATATTTTCCCGGTTCCAGACGTCTGTCAGACAGATAAACCGAAGGGGAAAGTTTCATGTTCATCATGCTAGAGGCATGTGACAGGTATGAGGAGGGCATATTCGGATTCGTCTCGTTGTTCTGAGCAATTTTCATATACAAAGTATTTTCATCTGGGTTACGGATTATTTTATATGATTTTCTGAAGTTTAAATGATTTCCTGGAATTATTTAAATTCAAAATAAAAACAGAACACTTTTGTCACCTAGTACTACTCTAGCCAGAGTCTATTACATGTGGGGCCAGAGGGGTGCTGACTCAGCAGTCAACAGTCAAAGTGTTGACTGTTGACTAGTCAAAACTGGGCAATGGGGCCCAAGTGTCATAGGGACATAATTTTGTCACAGTTTTATTAGTTTATATATTTAGAGAGGGGTCCACCAGTCAGTGTCACAGGGGTATTGATTGAGTCTAATTAAACTAGGCCTAATGGCCTTGGGCCCACGGGTCAGTGGGGGTTAGTGGGGGTTAGTGGGGAGGGTTAGATAGTGGGTTAGCCCAAAAGGCAGTGGCAGAGGCCACGGCTGGGCGTGCTCGCGCGGCCACGGCAGGGGCCACGGGCGCGGCCTGGCCGGCAGTGGCGGCGGCAGGGGCGGGCGCCGGGGATGGTGGCCGGAGGCGGCGCGGAAGAGGAGTCCAGAGGCGGGGCGCCGGAGCGGGGACGCGCGGGCGGGGCGCCGCGGGGTTGGCCGGGCGCGGCTGTCAGCGGGCGACGGCGGGCGACGGAGCCGAGCATGGGGGTGGCGGGCGCGTTCGCGAGGAGGGGCGAGCAGAAGCAGGAGCGGCATCGCACGCGCGCAGTCGACGCGTGCTGACGAAGGCGGGTGGCGGGGCGGCCAGGAGCGCTAGCAGGCGGCGGCAGCAGCATGTAGCAGAAGAAGTAGTGAGCAGCAGCAGTGGTGAAGCAGCAGCGACGCAAGTAGGGGGTGAGGCTGCGGGCGCGCGGGTGGATGCGGCCGTGCGGTGTGGCTCGGGCACGGGCACGGCGAGGGGCTGGCCCGGGGCGGCCAAGGCGCGGAGGGAGAGCAGCAGGCGCAGGGGAGCACGCGCGGGGAGCGGTGCTCCGGGCGAGGCTACGGGGGTTCGCGGGCGCGAGGCGACAGCGGCACTACGGCGATGGATCGAGGACGAATACAGGGGGATGGGGAGAGGAGCTCACATTCATGCTGCAGGGAGGGTTAGTGAGCTCGAGGAAGCATCGGAGGTGGCGAATCGAAGACGGCGTCCGCTGGAGCCCGAGGTGGAAGAAGGCTTCGATGGTGTCATTGCGGGGCGATGAAGATCGAAGAACGGACCTCGGTGGATGAGGACAAGGAAGGCGCACCGGCGGGGTAACCTCGTGGAGCTTGGGGAGCACGGTGGCCGGGGAATCGAGGAAGGCGGCGGCGACGGTTGCGTACGGGTGCCTCTCCAGATCGGGAAGGAGAGCGAAGGGGGAGAAGGGGATACGCTAGGGTTTGGCCGAGGGGGTTGAGGCCTCAAGTAGGGCGCTGAGGGGGCTGGATGATTGACACGCATGCAAGGCGTGGCCATGGCGCCGATGGATGCGTGCCACGGCTCTCTGTCTCCCTGTAGCGAGGAGGTAGGGGAAAGTATTGCTGGGATGGGCCGGCTCCTGTAGCAGCAGGCCTTAAGTGCCTAGTAGTGTTTCTTTCCCCTTTTTTTTTGTTCTGCCTCTGTTTTCTATTTAAAAGAGCTACTAAACTATTTTTGTTAAATGTGGCACTTTGCACAAAAATAGATGGCAATAGTGTGAAGCTGCACAAAAAGTTTGGGGTCGAAAGGAATTGTCTAACCATTTTTAGAAATTGAGAAGGCCAAATTTAATTGCTGCTCGGCCACTAAATTAATTCTCAGGGATTAGTTGGTGGGTCCAATAATGTTGGGATCAACATGACAATGATCAGGGGATTTTATAGAATATGGTGAACATTTTAGTTCTACTGTTTAAAGAAATATTTATTTGGCTTTATTTTAAATTTGAAAATGGCTTTGATTTTTTTTATCAAGTGGCAATTTGGCTTAGTTACACTTGATGACTTAGCACCATTAGTGTGAGGTCACTATAGCATGACACTGGGGGTGTTACACTTACAATTCCACCAGTCCAGAGCATTGGAAAAACCGAACTGTGTCGAGAAACAAATCAAAAGAAGATGTCGAATTCACCACACAAGGACCCAACAAACTACTCCACTTGATTGACACACCAACTGTCAAAAATGAGCCAATAGATCTGAGAACACCTACCCTCACAGGCCATACATCAACGTCGGATTGAATGTTGTTGAGGTAGGGAGAGGCCAGAGAGCCCTTATTCCAATGTGCCATCGCCTCCATCACCTCGCCGATGACACCGGGAAACTAAAACCTAGGAGAAATAAGAAGCTACTATAAGTAAGAGAAGGAAATAGATGGGTCCCACTCCTCTTGTCGTCGATGAGGCAACCGGACGGGTGAGAGAAAGACCGAGGCGGCCACTTGGAGAAGGATTTGGCTGGAGGTTCGGATTGGGAGGAGGGGGGTCAAGATTTTTGTGGAATTTATTTGCATGTGTGTACTTTGATAAAGGCAAGAACAAAGAGAAGACAATGACATAACCAAGAAACCAACCAAGAATAGTTTGATAGGAGACATCAAATTAACTGTATTTCTTTATAACATTTCAGTGTATGAGTCACAAATTCACAATGATATTTTGTTTGTCTTGTGTGTCAATTGACCTATGCAAAATGATGATGTGTAATTGCATTTATGGTGATGTTGTCCGGAGATATGGCTACAATTTGAGAGTTTTTCTGCCCCCAGAAAGCTAGTCCACTAGTGGTTCAACCCCCTCATGTAAATTTAATTATCACTCTTGAAGTTCAAATCACAAAAAAGCACATATATATGAAACTTATGTTCTGGCAGGCAAAGTAGTTGAACCTCCAGATATCTCAGGCAGTTCAGTGTGCTGCTTCTAATGGGTTGACCTATGACTAACTGGCATGGTCCGGCGAGTGGTAAATCCACCACAAATACCTAAACTGCGGAAGATATTTAGTTTCCAGGAATTAGCACATAAAATATTTAGGAACTCTGGGAAGTGCCACACTTGTCTTTCCAATGGGGCCTCATTGAAAACTCTCAAATCCCAACGGCCAATGTTGCCCCTTTGTTCTAGTTTCCTTCTCCAAAGATAGTCAAAGAGCTTTCCTGCGCTCTTTATCACCCCACACCAGAAGTCATTGACCATAGGGATCTGGTCATCAAAAAGACCTCCATGGCATTTGAAAACCACCGTGCATACGCTAGAAGAGTGGATAAATTATTTGATCAAAACTGGTTCGCCCACACAAGATAATTATTTCTTTGTCCAATCAGCTGGCCGCTTTTTAAACTTTCCTTTTGTGCACTAAAACTTACCCTCTTGCCCCTCTAGAGCAGTTAATCTCATGTACGTATCCTCAAAACTTTCAATCACAATTTGAAGTGCTATAATGACCAAAACCTGGCTATCAACATTACATTTCTTACCTAACAAAACAAAACAGTTATCTTGGCAGTAGTTGTCAAGTTCCTATTACATACATCCTCATAACTTTGTTTTGATCGAATAAAAAGAAGGTTTTTTCCACAAAGAGAAGGTGAGAAATCCCTAGGACTTGTTTAAACTCTTGAAGTGACTCCCTTGCAACATCATCATGCAACACATCAACCACAAGGAGAAAAAAGATAGATTGATAATGCATCATCAACGTGGCAAATCCCTCACATGAGGGAAAGAGAGCCCAACAGATGGCCATTAAAACTCATGAATTTGAGAGAGGTAGCACATTCCATGAACCAGTGAACCAAGATAGCAGAGAAACCCAAAGTAGTAACATTCCTCTCATTCCATGTGTCATCATGTCATGTCTGCACTATCATATCTGGTGGAATGGAGAGCATGAAAGCACTAATTAAAAGGAAATGTGAGTGTTATCTATAGATGATCATTCTACCTGAGAAAAAAAATCCATTTGAGTAAAAGAGATCATACCATCCAAAACGGTCATGCACTTCGTATCACATTGCATAGGACATTGCATCGACTAATGAACCTCGAATCTTAAACCTCTACCAGACTTTTAATTTTTTGGTATTAAGATGATAGGAGTGTCACTAAATCCCTCCAACATAATGAAAGAGATAAAAACAATTTCATTGCACAAATAATGTCCTCCCTGTCATCTCCCAATTCCTTTGAGAGAACCTCGCCAAAAAAATCATCTGTATTCGACGCCTTTAGCAGACCAACCTAGAACGTGGCAGCACCAATTTCATCAATAGTAAAATGTAAAGAAAAACCACAATCATATATTTGTCCACCTTTGATTTAAGGTTCAAGATGCCAGACTGATCAACATTTTTATCGAAAGTATATGGTTTTTTCAAGTAGTCCTTATATCATGGAGTTTGGGCAACCTTTTCTATCATTTGATCATTATGATTCCAAAGAGTAGTGGTATTATTATTCTTCGCTCCCAAGAGGCTTTCCGGTAGAAATAAGATGTGTTACGGTCTCCTTTTAGCTACTACCCTTGATCGTTGTTTCCAATTTCTCCTCTTTATAAAGTAGTTCATATGTTTGTGCTAATATAGTTTTTCTCTCCATCCTAACAGCAGCGCCATTATTTTTTTCTAAGGGCCTCAACTCTCTGTCTTGCTTGTCCAAGTCTACTTGTTACATGACCAAAAGACTGCGACTCTAGCAGGGAGCTTGGCCATCATCCGCTTCAAGTTTAAGTGTGACTTGCCATGTGACGAACGAATCCCCACCATGTAGTCCCACAACGATAGTTGGCCCAACTAATGGCCCAACTCTTTTTTAAGCAACACCATTGGTTATGGGCCAGCCGGTCATGAAGAAACCAAGTTCATGAGCAACCAGGAACAAATCTCTGTTAGTCATGAATGAGTTCCATCGGGTCACCAGGAAGGTCAAGGGGTGATTCATGAACACACACATTATTACACATCCCACGAATCATTAATTGTTATAACTCATAATAAGTAGCAGTAGAGACAATGAGTAATCATTGTGCCATTACTATTAGCATTAAATTAGCCGGTTGTTGTAGCTTCTAACCATGTTGAGTACTACTATATAACGCATGTCTAGGGCAACAAGCCAAGGGTTTGTAATCTTTGTAATCTCATGGAAGAACAGAGCCAAAAAGGAGTAAGGTATTATCCCTTAGCAAGGGAGTCTGAACCTTGGTAAAAACCCTTGTTTGTGCACCCATCTGATCCTTCTGTATGCTCCACTGCTCTCCATCTACACCCCTATACACACCGTCAAAGAAATACCCACGACACCAAGTTAACGATGAGGTTGTTTGCACATTCGGTGTCTCTGGCTGGTGGGCCCTCGCGCTGAGTGTTGGCCTTGTTTTGGTGAAAGTGTTGTCCTGTGGCTACACTTGGACTTGACTGGTTTGTGGGGCCTCCGCCGCAGCTGCCACTCGGTGTGTGGCCATGTGAGGTGCGAGAACTATGTTTCGCTCACACCGATTCTTATTAGGAATCAACTACAGCGCAGCGGCTATTGTGTTTTCCACTATTTTTAGCATAAATTCTCTTTGGTATTTCTCTGGTTTTCTTCAGTTTTCCTTTTCAAGTCTTCTTTGTTTCTTTCTTCGGTTTTTTATTTTCATTTCATTTTTTCATTTTATCTAATTTTCCATACACATTATAAATTTTTCGTATGTAGGAACAATTTTTATACGTGTTTAACATTTAAAATACATGATTAATATTACTCAAAATATATTATTTTGATTTATATTCTTTTTACACACATTTTACATTTTTTGTATACATCTAAAACTTTTTTATATCCATTTATCATTTTTCAAACACATGATTAACTTTTTTTCTAATATTTCTTTAATACATATTAAACCATTTTCAAATACTTATTGAAAAAAAATTATAGTATGATACCTAACATTTTTTAAACTATGCGCACATTTTGTACATTGTATAAACATTTGTTTTGAATGCCACAAACATATTTTTGAAATGCGTGAACAGTTTTTAAATGTATGCTAATGCAAAAAATTGACGTTGGGTTTTTTAGAATGGAAAATTGAACATTTTTTATGGAAAATTTAGTTGACGCGAGGATGAAAAATTTAGTTTACTAGCATGAAAATTTCCTAGCAAAAAAATGAACTAAGGTGGATTTGACATGCTTGCCAACTAAACCTGCCATGCATCCTCGACAAATAAAAATTGCCAGAAAAACTATTTGATTCCTCATGGTCAAACTATGATGTCAGATTTGTAATGAAGTTCCAAATGTACTGTACATTTTTAGTGGTACATTTTTTTCTGAATTACAGTGTCATTTTTTTTACATTGTATAATATTTTCTAAAACTGTCATGTAATTTTTTTTAAATGCACGGACATTTTTGAAATGTCGCTTATTAAAAAAAATCTACAGTATATGTATTTAGTTTTCCTAAAACAAAAGAAAAAAAAGGAAAATAATTACGTGCATGACTCACAGCAGACCATGTAGTCTTGTGTCTCGCTGCAAGCGAGATTTTTTTTTTCTTTTTGAGGCAAAGCAAGCGAGTCATAAACTCGCCCGTGTGGTGTGTGCGTTCATTTCCATGTTCAGGTCGTTTGGTGGCCCTGCTTCCTTAAACGGCATGGTGGATGAACCATGGGCCTAACAGCCTGCGTGTTACTGATTCTTTGTGTGTTGGATCTTTGTTTACAACGGTGGGTCGTTCTATAGCATGTTGTGAGTGGCTACTCGTTTTTTTGAGGTTGCTAAAAAAACACACACACTTTTTGTTCGATTGTTGTTGCTTCGTCAAATCATGGGACTAGGTTTTGCTGCAGTGCTCCTGTGTCGGAGGGATTTGCTGCTATCGTGTCCTCTACTCTCAATACGCAGGATTCCTTTGCCTTCCGCCGACGCCGCAGTCGGTCCGCCTTGTCTTCGGTGGCCTTAGGGTCATGAAGGCGCTGTAGATTATGGTCCTTGCCGATAGGAGGGCTTCGTTTTGATATGTTTCTTTGAGTTTTGTGATGATTTGTGTCCTACTCACAAAGGTGAGATGTCGGTGGCTCCCTGAAGATGGAGTAAGCTTCTCCCTGTCTAGCCCCCGTCCTGGTGATGTGTCTAGCATCGTCGGTGGGTGTGTGGAGGTGTGTCTCTGGTAGATCTGTTTTTGGTGGATTTGCTCGGATCTGATCGTCAGTCAACTACGTTCGTGTAATTTCAGGTTGGATCTTTTCGATCTACACTACTCTTCATCAGCGGTGGTTGTTGTTCTGGTGCGCTGGTCCTATGGGGCATTAGCATGACGACTTTCTGACTGTCTACTACAACAAGTTTTGCCTGGCTCCAGTGAAGGAGGGGCGATGACAGCAGCACGCCTTCGGCTCGCTTCAGTGCTTGTTGTCGTCGCTAGGAGTAGGTGGTCTACGAATCTGGATATAATTTTATTATTTCTAGTATCCATTGTACTGTCATGATTGAAAATGAATAAATCGAATGTTTTTTCGAAAAATAAAACTTCTCTGTGATCGCTCCTTGCATTGCGAGTCTTGGCCTTGTGCCCATTTTTCGGTGGTCATTTATGTGACTAAACAAGCTCACTAAAGGCTTGTGCAAAAAGTCACGACAGTCATGTCCAAGTATTGGTGAGCTGGGTCACTTGACAAGAGAGGTATGCACCGGCAATCTTGGTCGAAAATGGCTATTCCAAAGTCTAAGGGAGGACTAGGCTTCAGAGACCTAGAGCTTTTCAATGACGCAATGCTAGCAAAACAAGCATGGAGGCTGCTGGTTAACCCTGATAGCCTTTGTGCAAGGGTTCTAAAAGGGAGATACTATCCGGAAGGGGACATTTTACAAGCTGGATGCCCGGCAAATGCATCAACCACCTGGCGCGCTATCATACATGGGAGAGCGGCCTTGAAACAGGGCCTTATTCGGCGTGTGGTGGATGGAAGATCTACAGAGATTTGGCATGATCAGTGGATAAGTGGTACTACTACTATGAAACCTATTTGCAGGTTATCGGATGAACCTGTTCAGTTGGTTGCGGACTTAATAGAAGACCATACGGGTCAATGGAATTCGGATTTGGTCAGGAATTTGTTCATTGCGCCGGATGCGAATGCCATACTGAACATTCCAAGACCGAGGTCAACTGAAGGTGATTACTGGGCGTGGGCTTGGGACAAGTCAGGAACCTATACAGTTCGTTCAGCGTATAGAGAATTAAAGGAATGACAGTACAGTTCAAATGGATCTCTGGGCAGCTCCTCAGGTGGAGAAGAGAGCTGGAGGTCGTTATGGAAGCTCAGAGTGCAACCTAAAATACGTGTGTTCTGGTGGCGGGTTTTGAAAGGATTTTTGCCTGCTAATTCAGAACTACACAGGAGACATGTAAATGAAGATGCTACGTGCTTGTTGTGCGGGCATGAGGAGGAGACCCCGCTACATGCATTTGTACAGTGTGTGCATGTGTCCACATACTGGGCCGAGGCGGAGAAATTATTCGGGATCAGACTTCCCCAGTTGATCCCAGGAACTTGGACCAGAGATATCCTGGACCCTCAGTATCTGTCTAGAGATAAGGCAGCAATCGCAATTACGGTGATGTGGGCAGTCTGGAACAGCAGAAACAAATATTCGCACGGAGAGATCTAGTATCAGCCCATTCGCTCAATGGAGTTGGTGCAGGAGATGATTAGATCTCTTGATATTCCAGGCAAGGAGAAGATTTCAGATCCCAAGCGGCCGGTTTGGCGTCCACCTGTTGGAGGGATTGTCAAGCTAAACACAGACATAGCAACGAATGTGCCCAATGGGGAGTCTGGGGGATCGATTATAGCACGCGATAACCAGGGGTCCTTTCTTGGAGCTAGGTATAAACACTACCTAGGTACTACCTCTCCTTTCGTAGGAGAGGCTTTGGCGTGCCGGGACGCGGTGTTATTTGCTCTGGAGCAAGGGTGGACCAATGTTCAAGTTGAAACAGACTGCCAAACCCTAGCTAATGAGTGGAACAAAAAGAGTGATCTGTCAGAGGTGGGTCTCATAATTAGAGAGATGAAGGTCTATCTCTCATCTTTTCAGGGATTCGAGTTGTACCATATCAGTAGAGAAGCCAATGGCGTGGCTCACAAATTAGCTCGGCACGCTCTGCTTTCAGGCATGGGCGATGTAACTTTCAGTTGTATCCCTGAGTTCTTGAGTGACGAAGTGCACTCAGACTATGTATGATCGATGAATGAATAAAAGCCTTCAAGGGCCGTACTTCAAAAAAAATAGGACAGATAGACACGCCAATACTTAGGATATATACCAACATGCTCACACTCTACATCATTGCCATAGAAGCCCTGACGCCAACACCACCACCTTCCACTGGTCATGCTTGCCAATTCCAAGCTTCAAAGACAAAGCCATCAAAAGGGAGTACGACGCGAAGGCGCCTTCATCATCCGACCACTCTGGATCAAGGGTTTCCCATGATGGTACCACAGCGGCTGGACCCAAGCTGGAGGCGTAAGGCAACAATACAACGGTGCCTCCTAGAAGATCAACAGTGTCCGCAAACGACGCCATCACTGGCCATAGGCCCAAGTTCGTGATAGGGTTTTCACCCAAGCTCCCAGCACAACCTCAGCCGCACCAGCGCCGCCAAGACCACCAAAGACACACATCCCGTCGACGAAGAAGCACATGGAAACCACCACACACGGCCGCACCTCGCGGAGCCTAGTGGTGGCCAAACACCAACATGAGCCACCAGACCAGAACTGTCCACGCCCGATGTAACATCCCCAGGTTACCCCACTCTGGTTAAGCTACTTAACCTGCCATGTCATCATGATCACTCTAATAAAATTTGCATTAGAAAATATTTCAACTTCAAATTCAAAATTACAATTGGGAGTCAAATAAATCTTTCTTCAAACAATCAAACTAAAATGTATAAGATGCTGCAAATAATCCAGTAACATTTATAAAACTGTCATCAAGGTAGTTGGAGTTGGACAAGTGACTCAAACAAGACGAAACAGCTCCCTAAACAGCAATATTAAATCCATTTAAAATCTTTTCAAATTCAAACAAACCTCAATTCTGTCCATACCACTTTTTGGTGAGTGCTAATATTGCATTGTATTATTGGGGACAACTCCCATACTTTACAAAAATGCAAAAGTGCCCTAATTAATACAAAACAGAAATGGAATAAAGAAAATACAGAAGCAGAAAAGAGAAAATAGAAAAAGGCCTAAAGGTCTACTGTGCACTTCAGCCTGCGCTACAGTGTCCGGCCCAGCCCAACAACCGGGTCATCTCCCTCCTCGCGCACGCGTCAGCGCGCGCGCGCATCCGACCGGCGCTCGTCGCCGTGTCGGTGATCCTGCGGTTCCCCGGCGCCCCTAAGTGCTCGCCCGAGCCCCTCGCCTCTTCCCTAACCCTAGAGCACCCCCATTTCCCCCTCGTTCCCCTCTCGGGTTCGATCTGGGCGGACGCCCGAAACCGCTGCCGCTCGATCCCGCATTCTCCGTCGACCTCGCGCCTCGCACCGATGACGTAACGCTCCGCCGTCGTCCTCTGCGTCGACCGGTCCAAGCCATTGGAGCCAGGAGCCACTGCATCAACCTCCCTGAGCTCTTCTTCCTCCGTCGGTCGCCGCAGCTCCGGCGAGGATTCCGGCGACGACGCGCTACCCCGAGCCCACTTGAGCACATCTGCAGGGCCCGGTGAGAAGACGCCGTCTTTCCCCTCTCCTCCCCGTGCGTTTTCGTCGACATAGATGCCGCGTTAGCAAGGACCGAGTTCCATGCCGCCGGCGAGCTCGTCGCCGTGAACCCCCTCGTTGTCATGCTCAAACGAGCACGGTTTCGTGCTCAGTGCATCTGCGCGATGCTAACGCGCCCACTCGCTCGTCTCCTAGCGCCCTACAACGCCCGATCCATCCGCGCCCGAGCTCCGGCGAAGTTCCCGAGCTCGCCGCCGTCGCCATAGGGCCTCTCCGACCACGAGACCACCGCAGATCGACGCGGTATGGTCTCCGCTTTCCAACGCGCCCAAAAGCGCGGCGAACGGATCCCCGTAGGCGATTTTCGGTGAGGTCCGAGGCCGCGCCGCCACGAATATGGTCGCCGGCGACTGGCCGCCGGCGCCGCTGATGTGTCAACGTCGTTAACCACTAACCCGTGGCTCTATGCCACTGACTGGTGGGTCCGACCACTGTAGCAATTAGGATTAAATTAAACTAACCTACTAACTACTGTGTCACCGACAACTGGGCCCCGTCTCACTAAATAGCTAATTAGATTAATTTAAAACTATGTTTAACTAACAGTGGCTGATAGCTGGGTCCCACTGGTCCCAGTTGACCAATCAACCTGCTGACTGGGCTGGACCCAGTCAAATGACAGGTGGGTCCCACTGGACCCACTGCCCAGTCAACGCTGACCCCAGTCAACTGCTGACTGTGTAGTTGACTGGGCCCACTGTCAGCCCCTCTAGCGCATCTCTGGTGCACTGCACCGGGTGCATCCAGCATTTCCTGCTACTGTTCAAATTCGAATTAAATAAATCCAGAAATTCCAGAAAATCCAATAATCTTTAAAAATCCATATCTTTTAAACCGTAGCTCACATCGAAAAAGTTAAAACATGAAAGTTGCTCAGAACGACGAGACGAGTCTGATCATGCTGTCTGTTTTTTTATCGGAACCTCCTACGTAGAAGAACTCGTAACTCCGGACCCGTATCCGGCAGATGAATAGTGCACACACCTCGGTAAATAAATCCCAGATTAATTCTACAAATAACTAAAATGACTTAGATGCATATTTAGGCAACCCTGCACTGCATCATAGCATCACACGCACTGTATTGCATTTGTTTGCATTATGTTTACCTGTTTCCTCCCCCTCTTCTCTCTCGGTAGACCCCGACGTTGACGTAGTTCCCGAGGCAGACGCAGCTCAGGAGTACGACTACGTCCCCGACGACACCACAGGCGACCTTGCCCTTGCCCCCGAGCAAACAGGCAAGCACCCCCATTTTGAGCATGCCTATATCGCCTATTCTCTTCTCTCTTATGCTTGCATTAGAACTGCTACTGCTACTGTTTTCCTATATCTGCTGCATAGCCTGATTATTGTAACCTGCCTTGCTACCTTTCTGGTTATCCTAGACTGATTAGTATAGGCTGGGTAGAGACCCGACAGAGACCCCCACTTGATCCCGACTGCCCCGCTGGATATCAGAAGACCCGATCAACGGGATTGAAGACCAGACCCTGGCACCGCACATCACTTCCCCCCCCTAGTTGCCGACACTACTGGGTTACCGTCGAGTGCCGAGGGTGATACCTCGTCAGCACTTCTGATGTTAACCCTGTAGGTTAGTTACTCGGTCGTGGTAAGCGAGGGTGATTCCTCCTACACCACCCCCGATAACGACACCGTCGCGCAACACCTCAAGTGTGGACCTCGAGGGTGATTCCTCCTTCGTTCACCTTGACTATAACATCAGGTGGAATTTCATCGAGGGTGATTCCTCAGGGTTCCCTTCGGTGTCAGACACACAGTTACCTTGGATATTATGACTTGACTATGAACCATGATACTAAAGATGGGTCGGCCCTGAGGGGTACCCGCGCGAGCTTAATGCGAAGTGATGTGGAGTCGGGTTGGCCTGGATGGTGCCCGCGAGATAACACGAGGCGTGGCCGGGCATTCTTAGCCCTTGCCGCAAGTCCTCGAGACGGGGCGACGGGGTCACATCGATCGTGAGTCTCTGCTCGTTTCCGCGCGCTCCTAATCCACTACGGTTTGGATATTTGATCCGAGGGGCCTCTAGCCCGATAGCACTAACCATCACGTGGGCATAGTATGGGCGTTCTGCGTCGTATACATCAGCC
Source organism: Thinopyrum elongatum (assembly GCA_011799875.1). Taxonomy (NCBI): domain Eukaryota; kingdom Viridiplantae; phylum Streptophyta; class Magnoliopsida; order Poales; family Poaceae; genus Thinopyrum; species Thinopyrum elongatum. Next base: position 612,703,891 of record CM022299.1, on the reverse strand, counting down.
GAAGCTTGTTTGACGTCAGTAAGGAGCGGCGCACGCCGAGTTGGACTGGGAACGCAACCGCGCTTGTATAAGGGGTTGCTAGGCCTGCTCTCGGTGGCCCCGTAACGTGCAGGAGTTCCCGGGGCGATGGCCCAAGACCCCTGGGGGCATAGGTTAGTCCGGCGTGCTGACCTCTCTTATAAGCCTAGGTCGGGTTGCGGCGTGTTGCTTAGCTGAGGCCGGGCATGACCCAGTAAAGTGTGTCCGGCCGGAGTTAAGCGAGCGTGGTGGGTAACTTGGTGCACCCCTGCAGGGAAGAAACTTCTATCGATAGCCTGTCCTACGGTAACGGACACTCGGAGTTGTATCCTGATCGGTACAACTAGAACATGTGATGAGAACTGGATAGTACGGCTCTGGGATTGCTTTCTCGCAGGGAGTCGAGAAAGGATCTTAGGTCGAGGTTGATGATACTACTACTACTACTTTACATTATGTTCATCTGTTCTCTTCTATTGCTGCAAGACTGTCGAAGATTGTTGAAGATGCTAGTCTTCGATAGGACTAGGCTTCCCCCTCTATTCTGGCATTTCTGCAGCCCAGTCCACATATACAGCCCTCTTTGAAAATGTTGCATATGTAGTGTAGATCCTTGCTTGCTGAGTACTTCGGATGAGTACTCACGTTTGCTTTACTTTCTTTTTCCCCCATATTCCATTTGATGCCACCAGACGATGGAGCACCTGAGCCAGACGCCCCAGCCGACGACCAGTACTACTACCCGCCTGGCGAGTACTAATACTACGAGGAGCCGTTTGACGACCAGGAGTAGGATCGGAGGGTCCAGGGCAGGAGGCCTACGCCTTTCGATCGTAGTATTTTATTTTACCCCGCCTCTGTGAAGGCTTATCTCTCTCTCTCTGTAGTATATCTGTACTCAGATATCTGATGCTTCCGCTGACGCTTGTATGCCATCGAGCTATGTATTTGAGCCCTCGAGGCCCTGGCTTGTAATATAAAGCTTGTATGACTTTATTTATGTTTTAGAGTTGTGTTGTGATATCTTCAAGTGAGTCCTTAGGCTTGATCATGCGCATTTGCGTGTATGGTTAGTGCACGATTAAGCCGGGGTCGTCACAGATTGGTATCAGAGCCGACTGCCTCTAGGTATCCCCCTTTCCAATTCCTTGGCCGAAGTTGAGTCTAGTGGTCGAAAACTGTTTTACTAACTTGGCTGTGTGGCTTACGGGCCCACGTCGCCAACTAGGTGGTATTAGGATCTTTTATTCCTCGTCTATACTCTGGGACTCTAATCTCTCTCCTATTCGGGTTAAAGATTTTACTAACTCCGACATTAGGATCTCGTAACCGTTTTCTCCCGGAGAGCCCCCTCATTCCAGAAGATGACGTGACATCATCAGAAGGCTCCGAAGATACTTCCCGAAGTTTTCCGAGACCCCTTTACCCACTGCTTTTGCAGTTTACTAACACCAATAATCCCCGTGGATATCTACACATCCTTGCCATTGTATCATCATGGCCAGTCAATCATGCCTGTACGAGGTACCCCGTAATACTCCCCGTTAAACCGAGAATCCTTTGAACCTACTGCGTGCAGTTTCTTTCGCACTGCGGTTAATTACTCACAGTACCGGGGATCCGATCATCCCCAGTTGTTCCTGTGATTCCTAAAACACTTTGAAATATCATCTTATCTTCCGAGAATCCCATGCATCCTACTACTACTGAAATTCTTGATTGCTTATATTATGGTTAGCTCCATACGTCAAGTAATTGTTGTTGATATCCCTTGTCATTCTCATTTCGATCCTATTGATTCGACGTGAGTGCGAATACTCGCAATCATAAATTAATCCTTGGAAATTTTCTTTCCGGCTCAGACGTCATTTCGGACATGAGCTGGATCTCGGCCAACCAAGTATTGATTGATTGTCCAACTAAGCATGTACAAATCACTCGTCCCTCTGCCCAGGTGAACTAATTGTCACTCCTGGCTTTGGAAATCGTGAACCCTCTGAATTTTATACTTGGGTTATTCAAGTGCTTCCTTAATCCGATGTGCTTGCCTCCCGTCCTTTCTCGGAGGACTCTCAGGTGGAACCAGTCGTTAAAACCTTACCCCGTTAGTTCTCACGGATTACTTGATTCTTTTTGTGGACAGTTATCCGGCCGATTCCTTTCTATACTAAGAACCTTATCGGTTCCTTCCCCGATGACATTGCCTTTGGCACTGAAGTATTCTCTACTTCTTGCCGTCTGTATATCCGCCCTGCTTGCATGGCATGGAGAGGTAGTGCATTCCTTCTCCATATTGACCTGGAACTGACCACTGACCAGGACATGTCACGTAACCATGGATGGAGATCTCTGCAAGATGAAGCACTTAACTTGTCCATCTAGTTCTACTCAATTTAATCGTCTTTCGATCAGAACTTCTGCTTCTGACTCTTCGCTTGAACCATTACTCCTTTGTACTTAAGCGTCGGATTATTCCGATGTTTCTATAATCTGTTCCCGTTACCTGTTTCCTTCTTTTGGTTGAGTGCCGGTACTCACAATCACATCCTTTGCGGTCTGCCAGTTCCTTTGGTGGGTTATTATTTGATAGTGTCCTCCCTCTTCCATAACCTTGACAGTTCCCCCCTCTGATACATGATGCCTTCGGTAAATGGTATCATCCGCTTTGACTTCGATACTCTGCTTTCGAATTCACATCCCTTGCTTTGATTGATGGTTGTATAAAATTCGTAAAATGTCCCGATGGGTTGTATCTATGCTTCTGCCATCTGCGAGAACGCAGAAACTTTTGTGAGTCATACTCTTCTGGTGCTTCACCAGATAAATCTTCAGCACTACAATTTCTTCGAAAACGAGAAGTGAATGAAAGGTTATGCATTGAAGAAGTGGGGGTCGACCTTGAACCTTTGTGTTCATGCCCATGGACCCGATGTAGAACTTATCATGGAAGCTGCCCGTAAAAATAATTATTTCCTGGGTATAAGTTCATCTTGTATCTATGAATTGATCATTTGCAACCGTGGTTCCCACCATATTTCCTTCTTGATTCCATTTCCCGGACAAGTTAAAATACTTGTCTTCTGCACATCATTTCCCCGTCCAACATCTACTCCGATTTACCTTCCGGTGTTACCCCTAGTACTTGATACTGGGAAGTTTAATACCCCATCACAACATTCCTAGCCTGATCGACTATATTTTTATCGTGCCAACTTTCAACTGTGCTACCTGGTCCTTATGCCCGGAGCAACTTCCGACGATGAGCGAAGCTTACGTCGATCTCCCTCATCTTATCATTTCACCTCAAATAACAAGTTTGATTTCGAGCTTGTGTCGCATCAGTGGTTCCAATAAATTTTCGTTTCATCATTCCTTTTGCTTGATGTCATCGCTAACCGATTACATCTTCTTATAACCTCTCGACAAATGTGTCATGATCATCATCAACATATCGAGCTCTTTCAGTATATCGATCGAATTCATGGTGAGAATTATCATCCTTGCTCTTCGATGATTTGTGTTATCATCGATGTCATCCTTGACTTTCGACCAACACAAACCTGGTTGTGTTTGGTTATTCCTTACGTCCCGAGATACCCTTGTAAGTGTTTCTCGGTACTTCTTGAGATCTTCGAACCCAATCTTTTACTTGACACCACCATTGTAGGAGATATGCCCTAGAGGCAGTAATATCAGTTATTTTGTATCTCCTGGTTTGTAATGAAAGTTTATGTTCCATGCTATAACTGCAATGATTCTCGAGTCTACAATAAAACGAGGCTTGGAGGGAAACTCATGTGCACGTGTGGGATAATAAACGGAAAAATGTATTCCTGGTCAAGCCTCTATGACTGGCTCGAGTATTGCATGATGATCCTGTTTTCCTGATCATGGGCATGTCTATGCCGGCAATTTTGAGGGCACAAATTGTTGGTAGAACACTTGTGTTGAATCGACCCAAATTGATGTTATGCTATGAGATACATTCGTCACAAGTTTATGGTTCTTAACATAGAGATAGTTAATGTTTGCATAATTCCTTAGACCATGAGAGTATTGAGTTCCTTCGTACTTGCTTTGTGAACTTTGGGGTTTGTTAAACGTCATCCGTAACTGGGTGGCTATTACGGCGGCTTACGGGTTCACGGAAAAGTATGGCAAGTAACGAGATAGCTCAAGATTGGGATTTGCTCCTCCGACGATGGAGAGATATTCTCGGGCCCTCTCGGTGTTACGGTATCCATCATCGTCTGGCCAGACACCTTGTGATTTGATCACTGGGATGCCGAAAACACAGAAACGAGAAAAGAGAACAAAACCGGTAACGAGGTAACTTGCATAGTGGACAAATTTGTTGATCCACGGGGATGCAATAAATCTCACCTCGGGTGTTTGTGACATATCGCGAAGCAATAGGAATAGCACACAGCAACTAGAGGTTCACTCGAATAATCATTCGTGTGGGTATAGGGGTTAATATGGGTGTCCACGGCTCCGATGTTGATCATTGATCGGAAGGGGTTCCGGGTCATGTCTATACTTCACCGAACCTATAGGGTCACACGCTTAAGGGTCATCTATCTGCTGAATACTAGACAGGGAGTCTGAGAGAAAATCACCGAAAAAGTTTCGGACACCAAAAAAGTTTCGGACAGCGGAAAAGTTCCGCAGAGAGAACACCGGATGAGTTTCGGTGAAACTGAAAAGTTGTTTTGGGGTATTCCATTAAGTCAAATTGGTTTCGGGATGCCCCTGATAATTCTTGGAGGGTGCCAGAATTATTCTGGAAACTTTCTGGAATTTTCGGGGATAAAAACCGGAAATGTTTCGGAGCTGCCGGAACCGCTTCAGATGCTTTTTCGCAGATGAAATCACTAATCTGGAATTGTTCCAGAACGCGTTGAAAATTATTTTAGTGGGTACTAGAAATGTTCTAAGCCCACATAAATATTTTTAGTTCGTACGGACGCTGAAAAATATCATCGTGAATAGTGAAAGTGCTTTTTGGGAATTTTTATGGAAAGCACCTTTTGGGAATTTTCCCAAAAGGCTTCTAGAAGCCTTGGGCACTAAGGAAGCCCCCTTGGGGGGCCCCCCCAAGGGGTGGCCGGCCATGGAGGGTGGAGCTCCATGGAGCTCCACATGGCACTCCTTTTTGCTTTATTCTTTATGTAAATGACATAAAGTGGGGGTACTTTTGGTATTTGTGAATGCCAACTTTACCCCTTGGTTTTCCTATAAATAGAGGAGAGTGGGCTGCCCACAAACCTCATCCCTTGCTCTCATACACATGCCATGCATTATCTGGCTTCTTCTCTCCCTCCCACGAAAAGAGTTTCGTAGAGCCGAAAGGCTGTCTGGGTTCCGGCAGGAACTAGTTCTGGACGGCGAAGCCCTGCCGGATAGCTGACACCGTATGTGTGCAACCCCGTAGAGAGGTCGTAGTTTCGGTCTTTTGCCCGAGGGGCTGTTCGAGTGTCCTCCCGAAGGGCTGTCCGAGTCTCCGTTCGAGTTTCGAGGGTCCTCCCGAAGGGCTGTCCGCGACATCGTCCGGGGGACTGTCCGACCGCCTCCCGAGGGACTGTCCGACCGCCTCCCGAAGGGCTGTCCGACGAGGGAGTACATCCTCGCGGTTGGGAGGTTGTAAATCCTAGCTGTGGGGATCTGCACCAACGATCACCACCGACTCTTCTTCCGCTGCGCTTCGAGTCGGTACGGATCAGATCAAACCTTGTATGCAGTCTCCATAGTGGTCCTGGGCGTGCTCGCTATACCGAAAATTTTCGTTTTCTGTCGCGTTCCCCAACAGTGGCATCAAGAGCCGTGCTATGCGTAGATGCAGGTTACGATCTAGAATACATGGAGATGTATGGGTATTGCATAATATAATTAGGTAGTAGATAAGATCTATTGCTGAAAATTATTTATGCGGGTGACAGATGAAATCTGTTACCCGATGTTCTTGTTGCTTCCCTAGAATTTGTGTTTGCTCAATCTCGAGACAGCATGGTGGAATTTGACAAAGTTCTGGCAATCCATGATCCTGATTGATCATGGAAGTGCTATCAGTTCTTTGGGTTCTGCCATAGTCAAAAGAAAGATGAAATTCGCAGATGAAAGGGCATTGCAGATATGATCTGCACGGGGGTCATGCGTATGACGAAGTTTAGTATGGGGCTCGAGATTTAATTATCTCGTGTTTCATACACCCCGAGATGTTAATCTAGCGACTTGAATAATCATACTTGATGATAAAACGTTGGTAGCTGCGGTTTAAGTCAAAACCTTAGAAGCCACGTAAAATAAAATTTTGCATAAACCGATTAGAGGCGTCTAACTTGGTTTTGCAGGATGGTTTGCATGTGATGTGGTATAGCAATGCTCATATTCAATTTGATTATGTATGAGATGACTATATGATGTAATTAACATGACCTGCGTGTCATGATTTGGCATGATGGCTGGAGCCATATGATTGCACTTTAATGACCTGTGTGTCAACCTTAAGTAATGCATTTATTTTATCTTGCTACGGAGATAGCAATATTATCTGGTGCATCGACAAGGTGGTGGCAATCTTCGCGAAGGTGAACACCGACGCGAATGCCGAAGATGAAGAAATGAAAGACTTCTCCGTCAGAAGAGGCTATACCATATCATGCTATTATGAATTGCCTGAGATGTTTATCCCTCTTGATGCACCCTTCTTGATTGCGCGGTAGTCGCTTTTTATTAGGGTGATCTCTCACTTAAAATATCAAGTAGTTAGTGTTCTCCCAAGTGTAGCACCGTCACGGCACCTAACTTTTCGGGGTATCACAGGATCTCCCTGGGTATGAACGATTAGGGATGTGTGAGGCGGGTGAGTTGAGACCTCACAGCAAGATCACTTGGTTGTCTTGACGTTCTGGAAGGATCTCCCTGAGCTCGGAACACGCCCATCGAAAGATGAACAAGAGTCACATAGAGATGTGATCGGCAAGTTTGCCTACCGATTGAAGTTCGCGCCATCAGTGTTCATCTCGTTCAATGGCGTTGAATGGATATGCGGGTCTTGTATCACTCATAATCAATTTTGAGAGATATTGATTTGAGTGGGAGCGCACTTTAGAATAAAACTGTTTATTCACTAGTGCAAATTTCTTTATAAACAAAGTCTAAGTGAAACCTGTGTTTTCCGTTGTAGATCAAATGGCTCGCAACACCGCGTTCAACTTAGGCCCGTTGTTAGAGAAAGAGAAGTTAACTGCGACTGGAAACAACTATGCGGACTGGGTCCGCAACCTGAGGATTGTCCTCAGGAGCGCTAAGAAACTGTATGTGCTTGAAAATGCTCTTCCAGCTAAACCGGCGGCAGAGGCCCCGGAAGATGAACAAAATGTCTGGGCCACTAAGGATGATGATCACAACTTAGTGCAGTGCCTCATGCTAGCTTGCATGTGTACAGACCTTCAAAAACGTTTTGAATTTCATAAACCCCGTGATATGATCCGGGAATTGGATGCTCTGTACAAGGAAACCGCAAAGTCTGAACGATTTGATATCATGAAGGCTTTGATGGAATGCAAGACGGCTGAGGGTAGTTCAGTTGGCGAACACGTGGTCAAAATGATTGGCTATGCTGAAAGGCTTAAAACCCTGGAATTTCCACTTCCACCTGGCCATACGATGGACATGTTGCTTTCTTCACTCCCCCCGTCTTACGACGGTTTTGTATTAAACTACAACATGAGTGGGATGGAGAAGGAACCGGAAGAGGTGCTCGCCATGCTGAAAACTGCAGAAGGAGGACTGCGGAAAAATCGCAAGCAAGTGTTGCTTGTGAATAAAACCGCCAGTTTCAAAAAGAAGAAAGGCAAGCCAAAGAAGGGCAAGGGCGCCGGTAAGACCGGCTCCCAAAGCAACTCTAAGGGTGGAGCCAAGAATGAAACTGAGTGCTTCTACTGCAAGGGCACAGGACACTGGAAGAGAAACTGCAAGAAGTATCTGGAAGATAAGAAGTCCGGGAAAACCGGAAAAGGTATAATTGTTATACAAGTTAATGTCATTGACGTTTTGCTTGCTAGCGAAAATTCTAAGTCTTGGGTATTTGATACCGGATCGGTTGCTCACATTTGCAACTCGATACAGGGACTTCAGAAGGTGCGCAAGCTGGCAAAGAATGAAGTCGTGATGCGTGTCGGGAACGGCGCTGGGATCGCCGCTCAAGCCATCGGCATTATGCCTCTACGTCTCCCTTCAGGATTTATCTGAGAACTAAGTAACTGTTATTTTGTTCCACTGTTGTGTAGAAACATTATCTCCAGATCATGTTTAGTACACGATGGGTATTCGTACAAGTCTGAGAACAATGGTTGTTCACTTTATTGTAAGGATATGTTTTATGGATTTGCACCCATTGTTGGGGGCCTTTTCATACTAAATCTTGAATGTGGAAATGATGTCTTTAACGTGAATGCTAAACGCCTTAAGAAGGCTGATACCACCACCACTTTCTTGTGGCACTGTCGGCTTGGCCACATCGGAAAGAAACGCATGCAAAGACTCCATAAAGATGGAGTTTTACCGTCCCTTGATTTTCAATCATTTGACACATGTGAAGCTTGCTTGATGGGGAAAATGACCAAGACGCCGTTCACGGGTCATCCTGAACGGGCGGGTGAATTGTTGGAAATAATACATAGTGATGTATGTGGTCCAATGAACACGGCCGCACGGGGTGGGTATTTTTACTTCGTGACTTTTACTGATGATTTAAGTCGGTATGGCTATATCTACTTGATGAAGCATAAATCGGAAACCTTTGAAAAGTTCAAAGAATTTCAGAATGAGGTAGAAAATCATCGTGACAAAAAGATTAAGTTTCTGCGGTCTGATCGCGGAGGCGAGTATCTTAGTCATGAGTTTGGCCAACATCTGAGTGACCGTGGAATCGTTTCACAGCTTACGCCTCCCGGAACTCCACAGAGAAATGGAGTATCGGAACGACGTAACCGAACCTTGTTGGACATGGTATGGTCGATGATGTCTCTTACAGATCTACCGATATCTTTTTGGGGTCACGCACTACTTACTGCTGCTTATACACTAAACAGAGCACCGTCTAAGTCTGTTGAGACGACGCCATTTGGATTATGGTATGGGAAGAAACCCAATGTGTCACATCTCAAGGTTTGGGGTTGTGAAGCTTATGTAAAACGTTTACAACCAAGCAAACTCGACCCCAGAGCAGACAAATGTTACTTTGTAGGTTATCCCAAAAACACCATTGGGTATTCCTTCTACCACCAGTCCGAGGGCAAAACATTTGTCGCAAAAGTTGGACACTTTCTCGAGAAAGAGTTTCTCGCCAAAGAATTAAGTGGGAGGACAGTGCAACTTAATGAGATTAGTGAATCTTCGGTGACCGTTGATATGGCTAAGGAACCGGAAGAAATTCCGCTAATTATCCCTACAACTGAGCCGGAAGTTGTCGCATATGATGCGGAGACTTCAGACAATGTTGTAACTGAACCGCGCAGATCAGGTAGGGCTATCCAGCCACCTGAATGGTTTCATAACAAAATCTTCATTCTTGAAGACGATGAACCTGCGCACTACAAGGAAGCGATGGCGGGGCCCAGCTCAAAAGAATGGCACAAAGCCATGAGATCCGAAATGGAATCCATGTACGAAAACCAAGTTTGGAACTTGGAAGAACTTCCAGAAGGCGTAAAGCCGATTGGTTGTAAATGGATTTTCAAAAGGAAGACGGACGCGGATGGTAACATTACTATCCACAAAGCTAGACTTGTCGCGAAAGGGTTCACGCAAGTTCCAGGAGTGGACTACGACGAGACTTTCTCGCCTGTAGCTATGCTTAGGTCTGTTCGGATATTACTAGCAATTGCTGCTTATTTCGATTATGAAATATGGCAGATGGATGTCAAAACGGCTTTCCTAAATGGAAACCTCAAAGAGGATGTATACATGATACAGCCAGAAGGTTTTGTCATTCATGAGGATGCTGGAAAGGTATGCAAACTTCAGAAAGCCATTTATGGTCTGAAGCAAGCGTCAAGGAGCTGGAACATTCGTTTTGATGAAGTGATCAAAGAGTTTGGCTTCATCAGAAATGACGAAGAATCTTGTGTATACAAGAAGTTTAGTGGGAGCGCAAAAGCATTTCTAATCTTGTATGTGGATGACATATTATTGATTGGAAATGACGTGAATTTTCTTAGTGAAATAAAAGACTCATTGAAGAAAAGGTTTTCAATGAAAGACTTAGGCGAAGCGGCATATGTATTGGGCATCAGAATCTATAGAGATAGATCAAAACGCCTGATAGCGCTTAGCCAAAGCATGTACATTGACAAGGTGTTGAAAAGGTTCAACATGGAGAACTCCAAGAAAGGCCTACTCCCCATGTCACCTGGCACAGTGCTTTGCAAGAATCAGAGTCCTCGAACTCTCGATGAGCGAGTACAAATGAATGATGTTCCATATGCCTCGGCAGTTGGTTCTATTATGTATGCCATGCTATGTACAAGACCGGATGTTTCCTATGCGCTAAGTGTTAGCAGCCGGTACCAAAGTGATCCTGGATTGGAACACTGGGCCGCAGTCAAGGGTATTCTTAAGTACCTCAGACGGACCAAGGATTTACTCCTTGTGTACGGAGGTGATGAAGAGCTCATTGTAAGTGGTTACACTGATGCAGGCTTCATGACTGACCCAGATGACTTCAAATCTCAATCAGGCTATGTTTTCATGTTGAACGGTGGCGCAGTTGATTGGAAAAGTTCCAAGCAAAAGACTGTGGCGGATTCTACGACGGAGGCGGAGTATGTTGCAGCTTCAGAAGCCTCCAAGGAGGCGGTATGGATCAAGCAATTTCTTGAAGACCTTGATGTGGTTCCAAGTGCTCTGGACCCGGTGGAGATCTATTGTGATAATAGTGGTGCCGTGGCTCAGGCAAGGGAGCCAAGTTCGCACCATAAGACAAGACATATTCAACGCAAATATAAACTCATTCGACATCATGTCGAAGAGGGTTTAGTGAAAGTACGCAAAGTTCACACGGATCTGAATGTGTCAGACCCGATGACAAAGCCTCTACCACGAGCAAAGCATGAGCAACACCGGATAGCCATTGGTGTTAGGGAAGCCATGTAACTGGATTATGACTCTAGTGCAAGTGGGAGTCTGTAGGAGATATGCCCTAGAGGCAGTAATATCAGTTATTTTGTATCTCCTGGTTTGTAATGAAAGTTTATGTTCCATGCTATAACTGCAATGATTCTCGAGTCTACAATAAAATGAGGCTTGGAGGGAAACTCATGTGCACGTGTGGGATAATAAACGGAAAAATGTATTCCTGGTCAAGCCTCTATGACTGGCTCGAGTATTGCATGATGATCCTGTTTTCCTGATCATGGGCATGTCTATGCCGGCAATTTTGAGGGCACAAATTGTTGGTAGAACACTTGTGTTGAATCGACCCAAATTGATGTTATGCTATGAGATACATTCGTCACAAGTTTATGGTTCTTAACATAGAGATAGTTAATGTTTGCATAATTCCTTAGACCATGAGAGTATTGAGTTCCTTCGTACTTGCTTTGTGAACTTTGGGGTTTGTTAAACGTCATCCGTAACTGGGTGGCTATTACGGCGGCTTACGGGTTCACGGAAAAGTATGGCAAGTAACGAGATAGCTCAAGATTGGGATTTGCTCCTCCGACGATGGAGAGATATTCTCGGGCCCTCTCGGTGTTATGGTATCCATCATCGTCTGGCCAGACACCTTGTGATTTGATCACTGGGATGCCGAAAACACAGAAACGAGAAAAGAGAACAAAACCGGTAACGAGGTAACTTGCATAGTGGACAAATTTGTTGATCCACGGGGATGCAATAAATCTCACCTCGGGTGTTTGTGACATATCGCGAAGCAACAGGAATAGCACACAGCAACTGGAGGTTCACTCGAATAATCATTCGTGTGGGTATAGGGGTTAATATGGGTGTCCACGGCTCCGATGTTGATCATTGATCGGAAGGGGTTCCGGGTCATGTCTATACTTCACCGAACCTATAGGGTCACACGCTTAAGGGTCATCTATCTGCTGAATACTAGACAGGGAGCCTGAGAGAAAATCACCGAAAAAGTTTCGGACACCAAAAAAAGTTTCGGACAGCGGAAAAGTTCCGCAGAGAGAACACCGGATGAGTTTCGGTGAAACTGAAAAGTTGTTTTGGGGTATTCCATTAAGTCAAATTGGTTTCGGGATGCCCCTGATAATTCTTGGAGGGTGCCACAATTATTCTGGAAACTTTCTGGAATTTTCGGGGATAAAAACCGGAAATGTTTCAGAGCTGCCGGAACCGCTTCAGATGCTTTTTCGCAGATGAAATCACTAATCTGGAATTGTTCCAGAACGCATTGAAAATTATTTTAGTGGGTACTAGAAATGTTCTAAGCCCACATAAATATTTTTAGTTCGTACGGACGCTGAAAAATGTCATCGTGAATAGTGAAAGTGCTTTTTGGGAATTTTTATGGAAAGCACCTTTTGGGAATTTTCCCAAAAGGCTTCTAGAAGCCTTGGGCACTAAGGAAGCCCCCTTGGGGGGCCCCCCCAAGGGGTGGCCGGCCATGGAGGGTGGAGCTCCATGGAGCTCCACATGGCACTCCTTTTTGCTTTATTCTTTATGTAAATGACATAAAGTGGGGGTACTTTTGGTATTTGTGAATGCCAACTTTACCCCTTGGTTTTCCTATAAATAGAGGAGAGTGGGCTGCCCACAAACCTCATCCCTTGCTCTCATACACATGCCATGCATTATCTGGCTTCTTCTCTCCCTCCCACGAAAAGAGTTTCGTAGAGCCGAAAGGCTGTCTGGGTTCCGGCAGGAACTAGTTCTGGACGGCGAAGCCCTGCCGGATAGCTGACACCGTATGTGTGCAACCCCGTAGAGAGGTCGTAGTTTCGGTCTTTTGCCCGAGGGGCTGTTCGAGTGTCCTCCCGAAGGGCTGTCCGAGTCTCCGTTCGAGTTTCGAGGGTCCTCCCGAAGGGCTGTCCGCGACATCGTCCGGGGGACTGTCCGACCGCCTCCCGAGGGACTGTCCGACCGCCTCCCGAAGGGCTGTCCGACGAGGGAGTACATCCTCGCGGTTGGGAGGTTGTAAATCCTAGCTGTGGGGATCTGCACCAACGATCACCACCGACTCTTCTTCCGCTGCGCTTCGAGTCGGTACGGATCAGATCAAACCTTGTATGCAGTCTCCATAGTGGTCCTGGGCGTGCTCGCTATACCGAAAATTTTCGTTTTCTGTCGCGTTCCCTTACAACCATATCATTGCCGCAACGAAGCATAACTGTGGACTTCCGAATAACAACAAGAACATTGCAGGCACATTGCCAAATGCTTCTTGATCAATTATCCCAAACATCGTTGTTCGGGTAAACATCATAATTCTTTCCTCGCCCCTTTGTCTAAATGCTTTTGGACTTGCTGATCTATCAGGTGTATCATGCTCCGTTTATCCACAGGAAATGAGATACCCCTAGTTCATGTGTGCAAACACATTTTCCTTTCCATTGTTTTGTTTAAACCTTTCCTGTGTTCTATATAATGTAAGCAGAAATAACTCCCTGCTTATAAAACACCTCGGTCAACAGCTCTGACCGTGAGATCTTGTTACTTTTGTTGATGACATTCCGGTAACCACCGATGGACGGGAACTTTGCCTATTGGTCCGCCTCGTTTTAACAAGCAGGAGAATGGTTCTCTTCGTCCCTCGCCCTTGGTACCGATGTTGTCGCTGACATAACTGACAGGCTATCCCCTGACATACCTTGTTGTCGTGACCAGTAAGATATCACCGTTCTCCCTACCTTTGATCGACACCCCACCACAGTTCCACAGGATTGGAACCTGACTCTCCTCTAACATCCTTGCTTCCGAGGTATCCTATGCTCTTGGATTTGTGTGTTATCACGAGCCACCCCTCGAGAGTTGATCTACTTCCGATACCCTGAACCCCTGTTCACACCTTGTTCAGGTATCGATTGTATGTCCAATCGATTGATACTTCTTATTGAACCTTCATACCTTGCTCTCGATATTTCCTAAGTTTCAACTCGGGAGAAACTTTTGCCGCATTCCCTGAATTTTCCACCAGCTAATTGATCCTATAAGGATCAGTTCTCTCGAAGTTACTCCTTATTTCCCCACTTAAATCTCGGGACGAGATTTCTTGTAGTGGAGGAGACTTGTAACATCCCCAGGTTACCCCACTCTGGTTAAGCTACTTAACCTGCCATGTCATCATGATCACTCTAATAAAATTTGCATTAGAAAATATTTCAACTTCAAATTCAAAATTACAATTGGGAGTCAAATAAATCTTTCTTCAAACAATCAAAATAAAATGTATAAGATACTGTAAATAATCCAGTAACATTTATAAAACTGTCATCAAGGTAGTTGGAGTTGGACAAGTGACTCAAACAAGACGAAACAGCTCCCTAAACAGCAATATTAAATCCATTTAAAATCTTTTCAAATTCAAACAAACCTCAATTCTGTCCATACCACTTTTTGGTGAGTGCTAATATTGCATTGTATTATTGGGGACAACTCCCATACTTTACAAAAATGCAAAAGTGCCCTAATTAATACAAAACAGAAATGGAATAAAGAAAATACAGAAGCAGAAAAGAGAAAATAGAAAAAGGCCTAAAGGTCTACTGTGCACTTCAGCCTGCGCTATAGTGCCCGGCCCAGCCCAACAACCGGGTCATCTCCCTCCTCGCGCACGCGTCAGCGCGCGCGCGCATCCGACCGGCGCTCGTCGCCGTGTCGGTGATCCTGCGGTTCCCCGGCGCCCCTAAGTGCTCGCCCGAGCCCCTCGCCTCTTCCCTAACCCTAGAGCGCCACCATTTCCCCCTCGTTCCCCTCTCTGGTTCGATCTGGGCGGACGCCCGAAACCGCCGCCGCTCGATCCCGCATTCTCCGTCGACCTCGCGCCTCGCACCGATGACGTAACGCTCCGCCGTCGTCCTCTGCGTCGACCGGTCCAAGCCATTGGAGCCAGGAGCCACTGCATCAACCTCCCTGAGCTCATCTTCCTCCGTCGGTCGCCGCAGCTCCGGCGAGGATTCCGGCGACGACGCGCTACCCCGAGCCCACTTGAGCACATCTGCAGGGCCCGGTGAGCAGACGCCGTCTTTCCCCTCTCCTCCCCGTGCGTTTCCGTCGACATAGATGCCGCGTTAGCAAGGACCGAGTTCCATGCCGCCGGCGAGCTCGTCTCCGTGAACCCCCTCGTTGTCATGCTCAAACGAGCACGGTTTCGTGCTCAGTGCATCTGCGCGATGCTAACGCGCCCACTCGCTCGTCTCCTAGCGCCCTACAACGCCCGATCCATCCGCGCCCGAGCTCCGGCGAAGTTCCCGAGCTCACCGCCGTCGCCATAGGGCCTCTCCGACCACGAGACCACCGCAGATCGACGCGGTATGGTCTCCGCTTTCCAACGCGCCCAAAAGCGCGGCGAACGGATCCCCGTAGGCGATTTCCGGTGAGGTCCGAGGCCGCGCCGCCACGAATATGGTCGCCGGCGACTGGCCGCCGGCGCCGCTGATGTGTCAACATCGTTAACCACTAACCCGTGGCTCTGTGCCACTGACTGGTGGGTCCGACCACTGTAGCAATTAGGATTAAATTAAACTAACCTACTAACTACTGTGTCACCGACAACTGGGCCCCGTCTCACTAAATAGCTAATTAGATTAATTTAAAAGTCTGTTTAACTAACAGTGGCTGACAGCTGGGTCCCACTGGTCCCAGTTGACCAGTCAACCTGCTGACTGGGCTGGACCCAGTCAATGACAGGTGGGTCCCACTGGACCCACTGCCCAGTCAACGCTGACCCCAGTCAACTGCTGACTATGCAGTTGACTGGGCCCACTGTCAGCCCCTCTAGCGCATCTCTGGTGCACTGCACCGGGTGCACCCAGCATTTCCTGCTACTGTTCAAATTCGAATTAAATAAATCCAGAAATTCCAGAAAATCCAATAATCTTTTAAAATCCATATCTTTTAAACCGTAGCTCAGATCGAAAAAGTTAAAACATGAAAGTTGCTCAGAACGACGAGACGAGTCTGATCATGCCGTCTGTGTTTTTATCGGAACCTCCTACGTAGAAGAACTCGTAACTCCGTACCCGTATCCGGCAGATGAATAGTGCACACACCTCGGTAAATAAATCCCAGATTAATTCTACAAATAACTAAAATGACTTAGATGCATATTTAGGCAACCCTGCACTGCATCATAGCATCACACGCACCGTATTACATTTGTTTGCATTATGTTTACCTGTTTCTTCCCCCTCTTCTCTCTCGGTAGACCTCGACGTTGACGTAGCTCCCGAGGCAGACGCAGCTCAGGAGTACGACTACGTCCCCGACGACACCACAGGCGACCTTGCCCTTGCCCCCGAGCAAACAGGCAAGCACCCCCATTTTGAGCATGCCTATATCGCCTATTCTCTTCTCTCTTATGCTTGCATTAGAACTGCTACTGCTACTGTTTTCCTATATCTGCTGCATAGCCTGATTATTGTAACCTGCCTTGCTACCTTCGGTGTATCATAGAATGCTTATTAGTATAGCTGGGTAGAGACCCGACAGAGACCCCCACTTGATCCCGACTGCCCCGCTGGATATCAGAAGACCCGATCAACGGGATTGAAGACCAGACCCTGGCACCGCACATCACTTCCCCCCCCCCCCCCCTAGTTGCTGACTACTGGGTTACCGTCGAGTGCCGAGGGTGACACTCGTCAGCACTTCTGATGTTAACCTTGTAGGTTAGTTACTCGGTTCGTGGTAAGCGAGGGTGATTCCTCCTACACCACCCCCGATAACGACATCGTCGCGCAACACCTCAAGTGTGGACCTCGAGGGTGATTCCTCCTTCGTTCACCTTGACTATAACATCAGGTGGAATTCCATCGAGGGTGATTCCTCAGGGTTCCCTTCGGTGTCAGACACACAGTTACCTTGGATATTATGACTTGACTATGAACCATGATACTAAAGACGGGTCGGCCCTGAGGGGTACCCGCGCGAGCTTAATGCGAAGTGATGTGGAGTCGGGTTGGCCTGGATGGTGCCCGCGAGATAACACGAGGCGTGGCCGGGCATTCTTAGCCCTTGCCGCAAGTCCTCGAGACGGAGCGACGCGGTCACATCGATCGTGAGTCTCTGCTCGTTTCCGCGCGCTCCTAATCCACTACGGTTTGGATATTTGATCCGAGGGGCCTCTGGCCCGATAGCACTAACCATCACGTGGGCATAGTATGGGCGTTCTGCGTCGTATACATCAGCCGAAACTTGTTTGACGTCAGTAAGGAGCGGCGCACGCCGAGTTGGACTGGGAACGCAACCGCGCTTGTATAAGGGGTTGCTAGGTCTGCTCTCGGTGGCCCCGTAACGTGCAGGAGTTCCCGGGGCGATGGCCCAAGACCCCTGGGGGCATAGGTTAGTCCGGCGTGCTGACCTCTCTTATAAGCCTAGGTCGGGTTGCGGCGTGTTGCTTAGCCGAGGCCGGGCATGACCTAGTAAAGTGTGTCCGGCCGGAGTTAAGCGAGCGTGGTGGGTAACTTGGTGCACCCCTGCAGGGAAGAAACTTCTATCGATAGCCTGTCCTACGGTAACGGACACTCGGAGTTGTATCCTGATCGGTACAACTAGAACATGTGATGAGAACTGGATAGTACGGCTCTGGGATTGCTTTCTCGCAGGGAGTCGAGAAAGGATATCAGGTCGAGGTTGATGATACTACTACTACTACTTTACATTATGTTCATCTGTTCTTTTCTATTGCTGCAAGACTGTCGAAGATTGTTGAAGATGCTAGTCTTCGATAGGACTAGGCTTCCCCCTCTATTCTGGCATTTCTGCAGCCCAGTCCACATATACAGTCCTCTTTGAAAATGTTGCATATGTAGTGTAGATCCTTGCTTGCTGAGTACTTCGGATGAGTACTCACGTTTGCTTTACTTTTTTTTTCCCCATATTTCATTTGATGCCACCAGACGACGGAGCACCTGAGCCAGACGCCCCAGCCGACGACCAGTACTACTACCCGCCTGGCGAGTACTACTACTATGAGGAGCCGTTTGACGACCAGGAGTAGGATCGGAGGGTCCAGGGCAGGAGGCCTACGCCTTTCGATCGTAGTATTTTATTTTACCCCGCCTTTGTGAAGGTTTATCTCTCTCTCTCTGTAATATATCTGTACTCAGATATCTAATGCTTCCGCTAACGCTTGTATGCCATCGAGCTATGTATTCGAGCCCTCGAGGCCCTTGCTTGTAATATAAAGCTTGTATGACTTTATTTATGTTTTAGAGTTGTGTTATGATATCTTCAAGTGAGTCCTTAGGTTTGATCATACGCATTTGCATGTATAGTTAGTGCACGATTAAGCCGAGGTCGTCACACCTGACCAGAATCTAGACTACCAGACTGGAGCGAAGCCACCGCCCTGCGACCATGGGCGCTTTCCCGGGCTCTCTCGCACATGGCCAGTCTACGCTAGCCTTCCTACAGCGGGGCAAATCCTCATCCGATCATGTTTTTTACCTGGGTAGCCGCGAGCCGAGGAGATTTGTGTAGGCCACTTGGGCTTCATTCGGTAATGGTCCTAGCACGCCAGACTTAGTCTAATCACCAGACCTGATAGAATCTTAGCAACTACGGAGCAACTAGTTGACGAGCGCTCCTTTGGGAGCCTCACAACGATCAGTGCCACTTGGCGCGCTCTCAGCCGCCCGCCACGTGTCGCGCTCTGGGCACTCCCTTCGGATTTGTATTTCTTTTATTTTTCCGCACGCGTGTTTGGCTTTTTAAACGGTTTTTTATGGGTTTTTTTCTTACATTTTGGTTTTTCACCGGTCTTCCTTAGCTTTTGGGCCAATTTTTTTCGAAAAACAAAAATTTTTGCGCTAAAAAACGCATTTTTTGCTTCCGCGAGAGGCACGGTTTTGTTTTTGAAAGAGGCACAACCATGCCTCTCAGAAACGAAAAGAACGTGTTTTCTAATTTTTTTTCTTCCGCAAGAGGCACGGTTTTGCTTTCGTAAGAGGCACGATTTTGCTTTCGCGAGAGGCGCAACCATGCCTCTCGGAAATGAAAAAAAAATTGTTTTTTTCTGCCAGAGGCGCTGTTTTGCTTCCAAGAAAGGCACGACCGTGTCTCTCGAAAATAAAAATAAAAAACGTGTTTTCTGGGTTTTTTTTCTTTCGCGAGAGGCACGGTTTTGCTTCCGCGAGAGCCACGGTTGTGCTTTCGCAAGAGGCACGGTATTGCTTCCGCAAGAGGCATGGTTGTGATTTCGCGAGAGGCACGGCCGTACCTCTCGGAAATGAAACACGTTTTCTATTTTTTTTTCTTCCGCGAGAGGCACGGTTGTGATTTCGTGAGAGGCACGGCCGTGCCTCTTTCGGAAAGGGAAAAAAACCGTGCTCCCGGTTCGGTTTTTTTGTCCGATTTTTTTTCTGAAAAAAAAGTTCGTTAAAACCTATCAACATGGGATCTAGTTTTGCAGATCTCAACGTGAGGAATCCAACGGTAAAAATGGTTCGAGATTTGGACGCACGGTTTAAGAGATAAAATGTTTTGAATAAATGTATCTACAAAAAAGGGAAAACTACCAGGTTGCGATAAGTGACGCACATACAGCATGCCACTTGTCACAATCTGAAAAGGTGAAAGTGATCTTTGCGAGGAGTACTCTCCAATTAGTGATTTTTTAGCAACGAGGCTTAACACGGGTACACACGATCGTCGATCCATCCGTCAACGCCTCCAGCTCCCCGCCTATTCGGCCGCATCTGCTCGGCTGTTCGTCGCCCATCTGATCTCGCAGACACAGGACTACGGAAACGATTAGTAGCGGCGAGCAGATACTGGCATGGGCCGCTCGGCGCGTGGCCGGAGGCGGGCAAAAGGATCCATGCCCAGCAACGGCTACATCCTCCTACTCATTCTCTCCTTAGTGATTTGGTAAGGAAGTTTCCTACTCCTAATTGATTTGGGGATTGATAGACTTGGGTCTTAAATCTTTAGGTCCGAGCATGGGGAATTGGCCATTGGTGTTGATCAAGACTTCATGAACCTAGGCTTTGGTTTAGGGATTTGTTTTAGATAGTTGAATGTTTAAGTTTAAAAAAATTAAATCATTAAAATTCAGTGACGCGGAGTTTTTAGGTTAAAAGAGCAAGCAATTCTGAAAGTGTCAATGATGTGTAACTTGAAGCAGTAGTAGAGCCACAGCCACCGCCTAACGTTCCAACAATGAGTTTAATCCAAATGAGATTCAATGTGATCCGGGAAGTGGAATTAAATTTGTGAGTATCACCCTGATATTGAAGACAAGGTGAGGAGAGCATATATATTGAAGGGCACAATGCAATCAGATTTGACAAAAAATCATCGCAATGACTTTGGTAGTTCACATTCCTCAAGAATTTCTAAATATTTCTATATCAAATAGTCACAAAACACAACACTTAATTTATGTGAATTACAAATCCATTTTTTTCTACTCTTGTAGTGTCCTCCATGACATTTGGATGGCAATTTGGAGATGTACTTTTGCTAGCAACATGGATAGTTTGGTTTTATGCAGGGGTTGGTTCTATGACTTTAGTTGTGTCTCAGCTTTATTTTGGTCTATGAAACTGAATATTAATATATTATACGTTATATAAAACTAAATTTATATGACTTTGTTTATATTTTCAATGTTCTATTTGTGGTTGAGAAGTTCTAGTGCTATTTTATATGTTGTGTATTCGAAGAACACCGAGCTACTTTTGATTTTCATATTAGACACTTAGTCTCAAATTTGCCCAGGCTTCAGAAAAATTTCTGGCTCCGCCACTGCTACCAGACACATCACGAAACGACATGCCCTACCAAGCAGCATGTCGGCAAGAGGACGAAGGAGCGCCTCCAGAAGTCAGAAACCACCGCAGTTCCTCGCTGCAGCACTTGGCCAGACGCACCGAAGACGCCTGATCTCCAGCATCTGCATCTCGCTGCTTCAAAGACGGCAGGCATGCCCCTCCGCACACAACCTTCGTGCCACCCAAAATTTGTGCCTGGGATGACAGATTCGCTGCCCGGGGCTCCCTTCGCGCGCGAGCCTCGGAGCCAAGTTCCCGTGCAGCCACGGCACACTCTCCGCGCCGCATGGACCAGATCTGCGCCACTACCTCATACCAGCGCGCCCACGCTCCACCTTGCCAATGCTCGGGCTAGGATGCCAACAAGTGGCCACCTCATGCACCCAGGCCAAATCCGCGCCCAGGCGCCCTTGTAGCCACGCATCGCACCGCCCTGCTCGTCCGCACTACTCCGCATCCCTGCTCGGCCGAGCCGCGACGCGTCGGGGACGCACCTTGCACGGGAGAAGGAAGGCCCCACCGTCACCCACGTTGTGCGGGCTTTGCCAGGCAGCGCCCTCCGGCTGCGGGGGAGGAGAGGGCCGGTGGGATGTGGAGGTTTGTTGGCGGCAAAGGGTTGGCTCCCGAGCCACCTTCGCCGTGAGCGACACGGGAGATCTAGCGGATTGTCTATGTCTGCAAGTTTGCACCGCTCGCCCACCCACCCACATAGTTCACCTCGCGGTACAAGAAAAGATAGAAACACGAATACATACCAGGCAACACCACCGATACTACATATTTTGGAGCGCACATAAGTTTCAAATACCCATACCAACCCTAACTGTATCCATCTAGTTCCGTGTTAATCTGCGCTATGTTGTTAGTTAGCTGCCCGCATTTATGAAGAGGTGGGCATCTAACTGTACCTATAGATGTTAACTGTAGTAGGTACATTAATTAACTTGATGATGACGTGTTTTATGGCCGGATCGGTTCATCATGTGACCAAGTTAGCTAACCAATTAGGTGTGAGAGATGAGGAAGGCTCTCAGTTTGATGTACGTGACAGGTTGGTAAAGCCAGCTACTCAAAGGATGTACGTGAGAGGTGCGACGGTGAGCAGTGTTACTTCTTTTTCGGGCCAAAACAGTGTTGCTTGAGTACGTTAACTGCCGGTCCAAATCATGATCGTGCTGTCCATGCAACTAGCACGCATGCAATTTATATATCAGTGTCAGAGAATGACATGGATTTTAGTTGTTCAGCTGCATGCATTTTTTTTCTTTATCACGTGACTTGTACGCTATATTGTGTGCATTTTTTTTCTTTATCACATGACTTGTACAGAACAGCTATTTGGCGTAAACGCAAGTAGCTGAGACGACGCGAAGCCATACGGTCGATAAGTTTTCAGCCAACCTAGCTGTGGTTTTACTGTTCTCCTTCGTCAATTCAAGCTTTGGGTTCCGAACTTCAGAAACTAGAGAGAATTCCTTATTTAACACCGTGCCTAAATTTTATGCCCTATTTAACATCGACAAATAAATCCTTCCATATCTAACAACGAGTCTAAATTTTATACCTTTTATAACACTCCTGTCCATTTTAAGCCTAAATGACATCTGAAGAGACCATTTTGCCCTCAAGTGGTATGTTTGTGTGCGCGCGTGTGTGTGTTGTTGCGAGTGTGTGCGCGTACGTGTGTGCTACTGCTGATTGTCTGTGTGTGTGCGTGTGTGCTGCTGCGTGTGTACGTGTGTGCGTGTTTGCTACTGGGTGTGTACGTGCATGTGTGTGTGCGCGCGCTGTTGTGTGCATGTGTGTTGCTGTGTGTGCTGCTGCTGCTGCTGCGTGGGTGTGTGCTGCTGCCTGTGAGTGTGGTGCGTGTGTGTGCGTTACTATGTGTGTGCGCGTGCGTGTGTGCTACTACTGAGTGTATGTGTGTGCGTGTGTGCTGCTGCATGTGTACGTGTGTTTGCTATTGGGTGTGTACGTGCATGTGTGTGTGTGCGCGCTGTTGTGTGCATGTGTGTTGCTGTGTGTGCTGCTGCTGGGTGCGTGTGCTGCGTGCGTGTGTGCTGCTGCCTGTGAGTGTGTTGCGTGTGTGTGTGCGCGTACGTGTGTGTTGCTGCGTGTGTATGTGTTGCTACGTGTGTGCTACTGCCCTCGCATTGATGTTGTTTGTGTGCTACTGGCCCGCACACACATATACCACATGAAGGGTAAAAGAGTCTTTTCTGGTGTTATTAATAAAATAGACGAAAGTGTCATAAAAGGCATAAAATTTAGACTCGTTATTAGATAGGGAAGAAAAAAAATCAGTGTCAAATAAGGAAATGAAATTTAAGATAGTGTTAAATAAGGAATTGTTTCCAGAAACTAATACAATCTATAGAAAGGAACAAGGGAGTATAACATTATTTTGATTGGTAAGAACAAGGTATTACAAACTTATTTTCATGAAAAATATTTTCATGATTCAAATTTATACTCCCGTGTACAAATTATGTGCACGACAAGTATTTTCATAATACAAATTATTTTCAAAACCATATCAGTTGTACTTTGTACTCCACACGTTCATATCAAAACACATTAGGATGGATCGGTCTAGAGAATATGGGTTTGTTTTTGGGGAAAGATCTTGAAATGGATCTGCAAATAGAGCGGGATAGAGACTATATCTTGTTCATTGCCTAACAATATCACGACAATTCAAGCAATATTAATCACCAGTAATGGAGACATACAAATTAATCACCAGTAGTTCATGAAGAAAAAGCAACAATTAAAAGTGAAACCGGCGAGGCCCTTCACTAAACATGCACCGACACAAAAGAATCAGAGTATAGTACAGAAGATATTGTCAAGCAAATGAATTAAAACCGCACTTTTACGTGGCCCTCGTCATTATTAGCAGCACGTACGCACGTAGAGCCGACCCAACCAACCTCATGCATGCATGGCTAGTTACTTTGGCGGGAACTTGGACTTGATGGCCTCCACCAGGCCGCCGTCGATCTGGAGCGCCCTGGCCAGCACGTCGGTGGGCACCTGTGGCGAGGCACCGAACATCGCCATGGCGAGGGACTGCGTGCCCGGCAGCTGGCTATTGAATGCTGAGATTGCCACGGCCGGCGCGCCGCCGTTGTTCTTCTGGTAGTGGACGAGGCCACGGGGGAAGACAAAAAGCTCACCCTTGCAGACGGTGCGGGCGAAGAGCTTACCGGCAGTGGTGACGAAGCCGACGTCAAGGGAGCCCTCAAGCACGTAGATGATCTCGGTGGCACGCGGGTGGGTGTGCGGCGGGTTCACGCCCCACGGCGCGTAGTCCACGCGGGACATGGAGACGCCCAGCGTGTTGAGCCCCGGGAGCTTCTCCACGTTCGCCGCCGTCACCGCGGAGCCGACTGGGTTGCCAGTGTTGCCCGGGAGTGCCAGCGCAGAGGAGAAGAAGTCGTCCGCCGTCACGTTCTCCGGCCTCTTGCACGGGAACCCGTTCAACCGCAATGCTGCAAGCATACACGCATGTATTCAGGCATGATCTATACATGTGTACAACTAAATGGATGGAAGAGCTAGCAAAACTTACGGCCGTCGAGGGATTTGTAGTCGGCGACGCAGAAGTCCTGGAGCATGTCGGGGTCGCCGGCGAGCAATGGAGCGGCGAGGGCCAGGAGGGTGGCGAAGGCGGCGAGGAGGACGGCCGGGAGCTCATTGGGCGCCATGGTCAAGTGCTGCTTAGAGCAAGTACAATAGAGCTGAGTCAGCTGGCTATAAGAAATAAACTAGTATATTCTTGCTTAGTTGGAGGGAAGAAAAGAAGAGAGAGAAGGTAAGCGGGCTCTTGGTGAAGAGCCAGCTCTAGCACGTGCTCCTAGGCACTTTGTGAGGGTGAAATGTGGGACATATAATAAAAAAGTAGTACACTCTTCTAATCAACTATTGTACATATTGGCTATAAAATGAGCTATAGATGACATGGCAATGGCTTATAGTCAGCAGTTGGCTATACTATTAACCATGCTCTTAATTGACTGCTGGTTAGTTGGTGCAGCGCTGGGTAGTTAGCACTGTGGTGAAGTGGCTGAGGATGACCGGATGAGAAGGCAAAGCATGCAGCGCATGTATTTATAGTGCAGTGGAGCGTTAGGGGGATGTGATCGATCGGTAGTTGATCCATCGACATGCGGTTTTATGAGGACGATGCATCCATGCTCTAACACTTTAGCTTGAAGATAGGGTTGGATAGCGATGGTGCGTTAAACAAGGAAAAATAGTTTGTTTTGGCCTTTTATTTTACTACCTCGGTCCCATAATATAAGATGTTTTTGCAAGCTATTTTAGCTTGCAAAAACATATTTTATTATGGGCCGGAGTGAGTACTAATCAGTAAGTCTAGGTTGTATCCCACAGACTAATTAGTAATAGGGCACTAACTTTCTCTTAGTTTGGACTGGGTAATTCATACTCCAGCAAGAATTAACAAACAGTTTAATTAATTTGCATTATTTTTTTGCGTTCACATATCTTGTATTTTGTATAACTAAATAGCTAGTCTTCATTAATCTATTTTTCTCTTAACATGCAATATGTCATCTCAGCATGCAACATGTATGGAAAAAAGGCACACCAAACATGCATGAGAATTTCCATTCTTATATGCTATTTATATTTAAGAAGTATTTGACAACTACAGAATAATCAAATACAACATGTGCATGAGAATTTCCATTCTTATTTTTTATTTATATTTAAGATATATTCTACAACTATACAATAATTAAATACAATAGATCATATATATTTCGGTTTATTTGTTATATTATTACTTCAATATGTTCCATACAATCAAATACCCAGGGACGAAGCTCATGTGTAAGCGCTGGTGTCAATTGACACCAGTGCGTTTCAGATTTTCAAGCAGTGTCCTTAATAAAATTTGTCTCTGACCCCAGCCCAAGAAATGAGTTGACACCAGCCCAACAGCTCATGCCCAAAGTCCCAGCCCATAACAGCCGTAAAGTCCAAATAGAAAAAACCAACAACATAGCGGCATCGCAATCGCACCAGGCCCATTGGTCCAATGCATACTGTATACGATTCCTACGCGACGTACGCCTCTTTCGCCTCCTCGATTGTTCCGATCCCTAATTTCCACGGCGACGAACAACGACGAACTAGCGACGAACAAGTGATGCCGGCCGGCAGGCCGTCCGCCAGGACCTAATCTTTAATCTGCCACACTAAGTGGCTTTATGACACAAAGAATCCTAAGAGGAAGATGAGATCAAACTCCTCCCTGTTGATCCTAAGTGGCTTTATGACGCTCAACCAGTACCCGGTATGACTTTTTTTTTTATGTAACAATAATATCGTGGGTGTGGTTGTTCTACACCGGCCCAGAGACATTGCACCCACAATAAAAAGCTTAGCAAAAAATTAAAAAGAATCTGAAACTTTGCAACTTCGATAATGACCAAAGGTGCTTGCACAATTTGGCGACCAAACTTTGCAATCTTGTAAAACATTTGCCCATAACCAATACCATAAAGTTTCAGATTTTTTTTCTATTTTTCTGTTCATTGCATGCATCGAACTTGGGTGCAACCACAACTTTCCCTAATATCGCTGGAATTACTTATTTTCTCTCTTGATATCGCCCTCAGACATTATGTAAGTAGCGCTGCTATAGTTCATGCTAGAGTGGGCAAGTTGTTGACACCGGTGCCCATTTTCTCTAGCTTCGTCCCTGCAAATACCATTGAAATATATTGCAAAACATTCAAGCAACAAACGGATTGGGTAAGGTATCATCTAGTTTACCTGAACATGCACGCTAAATCAAGACGCATTCCCATGTTTGTGCTCTAAACCGTAGAGATAAATGCGCTGTTACCTTCCTTTTTTTCCAACTGCATATGGTTTTTCTTTTTCTTTTTGATGCATCGTATGGTTCATTTTCCGTCGACTACCAGCTTGCTTGCACGTCAGATTATATTAAATTGAACGGATACGTGTAAGGAGGAAAAGAATTGGGGCGCCAGATCTGAAACTAGCTGGTTAGAAGTAGACGCGGGCATTGATTAATGAAACCGCCGTGCGTCGGTGCGTGCAGCAGTGCTCTAGTCGCCAGCTTGCTTGATCTCCTGCATCCATATCGACCGTACAAGGTGTAGTGACTGCTTGCAGCACGTACCGATGTGCCAGCTACTGCAGTGAGCAAGTAATAATATAGGTCGATCGGCTAGCGTGTGAGAACAGACTCGAGTTGTATTGGGCCTCATTCATTACCTAGCTAGGTACACATGCATTGAACCTGCGTGATCTTCGTACGTATGTGCCTGGACTAAAGGAGTACATACGTATTTATGTGCCCGAGTTGTGAGGTGTGTCCGAGTCCTGAGATGTACGCTGCATAGTATATACTCCTTCTATTCGAAAAAGCTTGTCCCTTAAATGGATATATCTAGCACCATTCATTTGAGGGACAACCTTGGAACAAGCTTTTTCGGACGTAGGGAGTACCTGGTAGTACATACACTCATTCTTATCCCCGTAAACACCTCTAAGATACTGAACCGGTATTACATCTTAAGATTGACGAAGTCATTCCTGAAATATGAGAGCCCAGTGCCAAGTCTAGGACTTAAACGCTGATGGGTTGGTTTCACCACAAGTAACCTAACCATTTAAGCTATGCTCAATTCGCACATAGTAGCTAGAGGTTGGTTGGATAGCTGTATATCCTTTCAGTTGTTTGTATGGTTGGCTAGCCAGGGATTGGCTAATATGGATGCGTATATATGTTTACTGTGTCCTGCTGCTGTGAAGTGTGAAGAATGTGGGCAAAGAAAAAGAAATTCGGCAATGCGTACGTTTTACTTGTCCTCCGGACCCAGTTAATTAATCCGTATAGCCAAGGCATGGCGATCGAAACATCGACAGCAGTGTTAAGACACTCCCTCTAAAAGTCTATATTAAAACATGATCATATCCGTTGCTCTTTTTGTGTGATCACATGTGTGCATGCATATAGTATGTCAGATGTCACCAACCAGAATTAATTAAAGGTAAGATGCAAGGTTGTATTAGTACTTTGATCGATCCTAGCTTGGATGGTGACATAGCTGAATATGGCTAGTCCCAGCCACCATTTCCGGCCACGAATAAATAAACCGTTCGGCCAGTACGTACTCTGTGTAGGAGTACGATTCGCTCGTGATGATATTGATTAGAATTGGTTAGCGTACATATGTGCATGCAAGCGCGCTGTGGAGAAGCTACTGTATACGTGCACTTCGTCAACAGGATGGACGTACGACGGACGTGCATGAGATATCGAGATCGGATCGAGACGTGCATGCTGTTAGAAATAATCGAGGCGCGTAGTAGATCTGCCTAGACTAAGCAATCACACAAGTCACGACATCAAATTTGTTAACAAGGTTCACAAATATGGCTACATCTCCGGGGTCTTGACTATGAGCGCTCCTCCTCTAACACGGCCGCAATACCGAACCCTGGTCATCAGGGCACCAGCACACGCTGCCGGCTCCCCCTACATGATTGTGCTATTATGTTGATATAAGTTACATCGTGTGTCTACCCTTATACTCTCTCTATTTTTATTCACTTTGCATATTAGATTTGATTGAAGTCAAACTTCGTAAAGTTCGACCAAATTTATAGAAAAGAATATAAACATTTACCATAACAAATCTATATAATCTGAAAGTACATTCAATAGTGAATCAAATGATATTGATTTGTTATTATATATGTTAATATTTTTGTCTATAAACTTTGTCAAAGTGTACAAAGCTTGACTTTGACCAAAACTAATATGCAGCGTAAATAAAAACGGAGGGAGTATTATATAAGAAATCCGGGATACAACTGTTCTATTCGAACATGTTTCCGTACCCTATCTACACACACATATATAACTATACCTACGCATGTATGATTATCCGGACGTGGATTTCAGATCGACCATCGTATTTAATTTGCTTGGTGTGAATCAATGTGAAGATCTGTGCTTAGTCTATCTTGCACGTCAGCATGCATCAATGGGAAATCGTTTGCATCCAAATTAAGCAAAGCAAAATTGAAAGGACGCTATATTTATTAATTTGACAACGAAGTGTGGACTTCCTTTGACAACAATGATCGTACAATGACATCTGGAGGTTAGAGATCTAGCCACCAGCTCGCTCTAAATTTTCTGCCGTGTCCATTGTAGACATGAGCGCTTGCTAAATTGCCAAGTGGGAGAAAGGTGCATCGGCAAAGCCCGACCGACGGCGATGATGATAGCATATGGTTTCTGAAGAGACCTTTATGCGTTTGTCGCATAATAACCGTCCCATCTTTTCAACTTTGTAATTACTATTTTGGGCCTCTTTTTTCTACATTGTGTATAGGATCCGACTTTATTACTTAACTGAACAAATTATGTTGGATTAAAAATGTGAAACCAAAAGAGCAGACAATGACCCCTCGTAAAACTGAAAGCTACATGCCTTCATCGGGCCCTCCCAAGTTTTCTACTTTAGCTCAATGTGAAATCTCCATCATCGTGTACAATTACTATTTTGAACAAAATTTTGTGAACTACATGAACAAATTGAAAATAGTCATAATATTTTTTGATTGACCTATTAAAGTTTGTTTAATATATTATGTTAGTAAATAATTTTCGTAATAATTTTCCTTAAAAATATTAAGTATTATATTTTATTCAAACACTCAAACAAAAATATTAGTAAACGGGACCTGTCGGTGCTGGCCCATTTATGTTGCTCTTTGGGGGTTTGACCACCGCGAGAACTAGAGAGCAACTAGTTAACGATCGCTCCTTCGTGAGCCACCCAACGACCACTTGGGGTGGGCTGAAAGCGTGCCACTTGGCGCGCTCTCAACCGCCACGTGTCGTGCTCTGGGTGTTTCCTCCGGATTTTATTTTTTTAATTTTTCCGCACGCGTTTTCGGCTTTTTAGACGGGGTTTTTCGGCTTTTTGTTTTTCCACCAGTCTTTCTAAGACTTTGGACGAAAAAAATCCAATTTTTTTACGAGAAAAAACGCATCTTTTTTGCTTCCGCGAGAGGCACAGTTTTGCTTTCACGAGAGGCACGACCGTGCCTCTCGGAAACGAGAAAAAATGCGTTTTTTTTTCTTTCTTCCATGAGAGGCACGGTTTTGCTTTCGCGAGAGGCACGATCGTGCCTCTCGGAAACAAAAAAACACGTATTCTTTTTTTTTCCTGAGAGGCACGGTTTTTTCTTCCGCGAAAGGCACGGTTTTGCTTTCGCGAGAGAAACGGCCGTGCCTCTCGGAAACGGAAAAAAATACGTTTTCTTTTTTTTTTTCCATCGCTAGAGGCACGGTTTTGCTTCCGCGAGAGACACGATTTTGCTTTCGTGCGAGGCACGGCCGTGCCTCCCGGAAAGGGAAAAAACGTGTTTTCTTTTTTTTTTCTTCCGCGAGAGGCACGGCCATGCCTCTTTCGGAAAGAAAAAAACATGCTCCTGGTTCGGTTTTTTGGCCCTGTTTTTTTTTTGGTGAATTTTTTTTTATCAAAACCTATCAACATGGGATCTAGTTTTAAAGATCTCAACGCGAGGAATCCAATAGTGAAAATTATTCGAGATTTGGATGCACGGTTTAACAGATAAAACATTTTGAATAAATGGATCTACGAAACAAAAGAAAAACTCTCAGGTTGCGATAAGTGGCGCGCAAGCAGACGTTGTCGCATCCTGGGGTGGGAGTGATCTTTGCAAGGGGTACTTCTCAATTAGTGATTTCGCGGTAAGTATATCTCGCTTACAACGTCCAAAGTTTCTGCTCGATGCTACAGTGCCAGACCGGCCCATTTTCCTGCGATGTTTGTTCGCTCACGATAATTCCCTGGGTTAACTTTGCTCGTTTGCTTTGGTTTTCTTTTTCTTTTTCTTCTCATTCGGTTTTCTCTATTTCTTCACTCGTTTTCTTCGTTTCTTTCAGGGCTTTCATTCATTTTCTTTTCTTTACTCTTTTCTTCATTTTCTTTGTTTCTTTCTTGGTTTTCACCGTATTGTTTTTCTTTCCTTAATTTTTTCATTTTTCTTTGTTTCTTTCTTGGTTTAATTGTTTTTATATTTTTTTCCTTCGTTTATTTCTTGGTTTTCTATGTTTCCAATCTTTTGCATTGGTTTTCATTGATTTAATTTTTTTTTGCTTTTCATTATTTATCTTTTTTGTTTCTATTGGGTTTCTTCACTTTTCTTTGTTTCTTCCTTAATTTTCATCGGTTTCATTTTGTTAAACACATGTCAAATTTTTTTGGTACAAAGACAACATTTTTTGTATACATAAGAAATATTTTTTGAAAACCTAATTGTTTATATCTAATTTTTCATACAACATTGTACATTTTTGTATATATCTAATATATTTTAATACACATTAATATTTTTCAAATACAAGATTAATATTTTTTAATACATGGTAAACATTTTAAAATACACGGTGAGCATTTGTTTACCGGCAAAACAAATTCCCACAAAATGTACATTTTTCTTATACATCAGGAGCATTTCATTATACATGTTTAACATTTTCTAAATACATAAAAAACTATACTTAAATATCTTTTTATGTCCACTTTTATTTAGTGTACATTGTACATTTTTCATGTACAACAGGAACAGTTTTTTATACATGTTAACATTTTTCAATAGAGGAACAGCATTTTTTTCGTACACATTGTATTTTTATTTATTTTTTTACACAAATTTTTTTAATATAGACATTTAACGTTTTTCAAATGCTTGGTTAACATTTTTTAAATACTAGATTAATATTTTATAAATAAATGATCAACTTTTGTCATACACATTGTATATTTTTTGTATACTTTTTCCCACGTACACGACAAACATTTTCCCTATACACATTTATCATTTTTATAAGTTTTGTTAATATTTTCTAAAATGTTTTATTTAAAGTGTTTGTTGTAATATATATTTAGAATATTTTCAAATCTAAAAAGAAATAAAAAATAAAAAAAGGAAAACAAACAAGGTTGTTACGTCCCGCGCGTTGGGCCAGCACACTTTGGGAGCCGCCAGACAAGAGCACATCGTACATCTCGCTGTAAGCGAGATATATGCACGCCCGTTGGCAACTTCTCTTTTTCTTCGGCCTGCTTAAGTTTTCTCTAAGTTGTGTTCATTCGAAGGAAAATCCTGCAACATACATGGGCGAATAATGAGGTCACGACTACATTAGTGATTCGTGATTGCATTGCATGTTTCCTCAGCCAGAAAACGTCAAACGACTCTTCTCAACCCGACCCGGGTTGCGCTTCGATCGATAGCCGGCATAGATTGCTACGAGTTTATCTTGCCCGCAACGAAATAGCCTTCGGTCTTCCCTCCGGCGCGAGGTTGTTGAGTCAGTCCAATATTGTCGCTGGCAAGTCCGGTTTTGAGGAGCTTCTTTGTACCCGTTCGGTCCGGTTTTAGAAGCTTTAGTGTGTTTTCTTTCTATGTATTTTTATCGGTTTTCTTTGGTCTTTTTTCAGATTTCTTCAGTTTTTAGGTCTTTTTTCTTTTTATTTACTTTTATTCAAATATATGTTGACTTTTTTCAATATATCTACATTTTCTTGATACATGTAGAACATTTTTCCTATAGACTCTTAACTCTTTTTGATACGCCTAGAACACTTTTAAAATACATCAACATTTTTTCCAAATGCATGTTTGAACAGATATTTGAAAAATGTATATTAAAAATTTTTCATTAAATTTATAACACATTATTATATTACACAAATATCCTTTCTTCAATATATTAACATATTTTCAATGTCACAAAAATAATTTGAAATGTGTTAAAAAATTCGAATTTCACAAATATTTTTTGTGGAATGTAAAAACATAGTTTTCAAAATACGCAAACAATTACATTGCATATACTTTTCTAAATATCATGAAAATATTGTTGGAATGTGTGACATATTTTTAAATGTTACATACATTTTTTCAATGGTACAACACAATTTTTTTAATTATGTGAACAATTTTCTCTGTTGTATAAACATTTTCTAAATATGTCATGAACAATTTTTGAAAACAAGTAAACATTTTATGTGTCACAAACATGATATTTTTAATGCTATCAACATTTTATAAAAGATGCATGAACAAAAAATTTAAAGCACATTAATATTATTCTAATGTATTTAAGAACAATTAAAATTTAAGAAAATATATTCTGCTATCTAAAATATAAATAAAAGTAATAAAGCAAAAATATAATCAATTTTAAAATTTAAGAAAAATTCATTCTGCACTAGCGATCGTTGGGCCGACTATGTAGGGGAGCGCTTGAGGCAAGTGAACGCGTTGTCTCGCTATAAGAGAGACAAACCCATGCCCGACAGCCGACGTCAACATTGGAAAATTGCAGGAGTCAATTAGGGGAGGCAATGTCCGCCGACGAGCAAGCTGGGCTGGCCCACTTCGCCATGCACTTCGTTCGTTCGCTGGATGCATGGTTTTTTCCCCTCATTTTTTTCCAACATTTTCTATATATTCTGGATTTTTTATATACAGTGACCCTTTTTTAATGCATGACGTATGTTTTCAATACAAGTTTTACATTTTCTAATTCAAACTCAAAAATTTAAATGTACGGAGAACTATTTTCATAGTATACACCAAACATTTTTGTAATATACAGTTATCCCTTTTTAAACACACACAAAAAAATTTAAGATAAAAACAATCAGCAACCAGTATTTCCGAAAAGGGAAAGAGGGAGAAAACCGCCAAAGTGAGCTGCCCGAACTGGGCTGGCCAATTCAGGGCTCGCTTGGAGGCGTCAGCTGGAGAATTTGACGCAACGGCCTTGGTGTCCAACTGGGTGATTTGCGAAAATGCTAGTGGACACCCACACACGGGAGTTATATCTCGCTTCTAACAAGATGAATGCTCCCCAGCCCGCACCTCTCCCGGCAATTTTTCAACACGTCTACATTGTTCTTGGACGTTGTACATTTTTCATATACGTCCAATATATTTAAAATACATGTCTAACATTTTTCAAATACATTATTAAATTTTTTAAAAATATATGTTTTGATGTCTATTCCTTTCACAAATATTATATGTTTTTGGTATACATCCAAACCATTTTCTCCACCTCAAAAAAATCTAAACCATTTTCTATTTAATTTTAACAATTTACATATACATGATTAATATTTTTTCAAATATATGTTTTGATGTCTACTTTTTTCGTACACATTGTACATATCTCATATGATCAAGAAATTTTTTTAATACAGGGTTACCAGTTTTGAAATACATGATTCAAATTTATTTACACATATTTTTTAATGCGAACATTTTACATTTTTGTATATATCTGTAACATTTTCTATACACATGTTTAAGATATTCCAAATACGTTATTAAATTTTTTGAAAACATATATTTTTTATGTCTAATGTTTTACATACACATTGAACATTTTTTATAATCAGAAAATTTTTATATACGAGTTTAATATTTTTCAAATACATGATTAACGTTTAAAAAGTAAAAAAAAATATTTTTACTTTTCTCATAAACTTTTTACATTTATGGTATGCATGCAAAACATTTTTTACATACGTGTTTAACATTTTTTAAATATATGATTAACATTTTTAATATATTTTTTCATACACATTGTACAATTTCCGTATTCATTAGAATTTTTTTCTATACATTTTTAAAAAATTTAAATACACGGTTAACATATTTCAGTTTTGTATATGAAGTGAGTTCTATAGTAGATATAGTTAGAATTTTTTGAAACAGAAGCAATAGTACAAAATTAAAGCAAAAAACGGATGCATAAATGTGAAAAAGAAAAATAATAACTAACTAACCTACACGCATGATGCACCCGAGCTGAGGCATGCTATTGATCGCGAGTGGTAGGCCGCCTGGTCATTTACAAGCGCTACAGGCAAGGGCGGCTTCCAACTTGCTATAAGCGAGGTATATGCGCGCCCACGCATGCAGGCGTCAATTAGGGGGAGACTACTCCCACAGGCAAGCAAGGTGAGCCAATCCAGTTCGTCACGTGTGCACTATGTTTGTTCACTAATTGCAGTTTCTTCCGTTTCGTTTCTGTTGTGCTTTTTGTTTGTTTTTTCTTTCTGATTTTAATTTCCTTTTCTTTTTTCTTCTGGTTTAGTTTTTCTCCTAGTTTTTGTTTCTGTTTTTTTTGCACTCCTCGTTTTATGTTTCTATATACTATAATCATTTTATTAGTATACGGTGATCTTTTTTTTTCTCTAATACTCACAGAATATTTTTTATATATTGTGACTTCTTTTCATGCATGGCGAACTTTTGTTAATACATGATGAAATTTTTAATACAATTTTGTAACATAGGTGTATTAATATACATTGAACATTTTTTAATCTAGACAAACCCTTTTTAAATACACAACAAGCATTTTCGGGAAAGCTGATGAAAAAACAACCAACGGTCAGTTTCTTTCGGAAAAAAAATGGAAGAGTAAAAAACCTGCAAAATCTCCTGGATCGCCATGACCTCTTGATGCACCGACTTGATGAAGATCATTGTGTCTGCTGTGTAGAGCAAAATCCCTAGTCTGGTCGATCTGTTACAAAGAACCGACAACTCGCCATCCTCCATAGCCCTGTCAAGCTAGCGCTGAAGGGGGTCGATCGCCAAGATGAATAACACTGGAGAGAGTGGACCCCCTGTCGCAAGCCGCGTTGATGCCTAAAATTGTCTATGGTTTCACCGTATTCACCTTGGAGGTGGATGAAGCCCATAGCAAGGATATCTAGTAACGCCATCTAGGGCTAAATCCAAAGGCATTCAAAAGATCCAAAATATACCACTAACTGACAGGAACAAATGCCTTTGAAATGTCCAACTTAAGCAACAAGCTTGGAGTTTTTGCACGGTGAAGTGCTCTTGTCAGATTCTGAACATACATAACAGTGTCTTGGATACAGCTCTTTTGTATGAAAGCATTCTGATTGCGAGAGACCAAATTGTCCAAGTGTGGTCCTAATCGATCTTGGCCTGAAACTTTACAAAGGAATGAATGAGACTAATTGGCCTAAAATCACAGACTTGCAAGGCCTGGACCCTCTTTGGTAGGAGTGCAATGTTGGACGTGTTCATTAAATGAGGGTTGTTTTAGATACTACAACACTAACATATAGGATTGTTATATCTAAACATCTATTTAATGTCATTAGATATAGTTTAAGATGTGCACTGGGACTGCCTAATGCATCTCACTGCCATCAACATTTATTTCAAATCGTTGTGGAAGGGTCTGGATACCTCAGTTTTACTGTCATCTTGTTTACCCTCGTGTCAACTATTGAAGATTTAGGATTCACTTTGCTTTCCCATCCCCTGTGAGCGAGGTGAAACCGAAGGTGACCCGGTTACCACTGCCGCAAACAAGTCGAGGGGTTCCTCCTCTCTTCGCCGGCCGCTCCGGTGGCGGGAGAGGGGGCGGCTCGCTCTCTTGTTGATGGCGCGTAGTTAGGTTGGGGCTAGGTTTTCTTCCTTCCACCATTTCTATCTTGACGGTTATGATGGTGGCGGCGTGGAATAAATCTGCTTCGGATTCGATTCCGGTGGGTCGCTATGAGGTGTTCGCGGGCGGATCTGGTAGCAGGCTAACCAATTGAGGCTGGTGCGGCAGCGATGCCGACCTCAAGGTGAATTTTATCCCTGGCCCTGCCATCATGGTGACGCGCGCTCCGACGTCGACATTGGGGAATGGAGCTTTTGTAGGAACTTGGTGACTCTGGATTTGCAGGTTCTCGTCGGTGGCAGCGCTTCATCGTCGTCGTTCAACAAGCTGGCACAGTTCTAGTCTGGCTTATCTCTGGCGTGCTAGTCCTTCTGGACTGACCAAGGGTTTCGCCGGCTCCGGCAGGGAGCGGCGCTTCGGACGTTTTCGGTGCGCATCAGACACTCCACTATAAGCGGAGAGTCCACCACATTCCAAAAGACCAGCCTGAAGGAAATGTGGCACTCTCCCTTATAAGGAGGTTCTAGCCTCCTCCCATATCTGAGGTGGGACTAAAGTCACTGACGTTGCCCAAGGTCAAGTTCCTGACAAAATACCCGAGCTTTTGTGTTTCTGTTAGGGGGTCTCGTGGAGGCTGTCACCTGTCATGTTGCCGTAGAGGCTATCGATTCATCGCTATGGATGTGTTATACTCCTATATAGTTGTTAAAAGTACGAAATATGTGGTGGAAGCTTCGTTTTCTCACGTTAGAGCATCCATCGGACTTGGCAAATCCGACCCCTCGAACGACCGCGGACGCGTCCAGGCGCGTCTGCGGACAGTGACCAGTCACCCCTCAAAAAACGCATTTCACATCCAGATACCTCAAATTAGAAACCTCAAATCCATATTATTACATGCAACGTGAAACCTAATCTAAGTGGAGCTCGTCCAGTTCTGCTCCCCGCTCGCCCGGCTCCGCCCTGGCCATGTCCGGCGGCCGGCTGCGCTCCTCAGAGTGTTGGTCCGGTCGCCGGCAAGTTAGGGTAGGGCATGGGACACGAACTGGCTCACGGGACTCAAGGCCCCGCCGTCTCCCATGTCCTACTCTTCCTCGTCGGAGACCGCAACCCGAACGGTGCCAGCGGACGTCAGATCGATGACGGATCCGTCCGGGGACGAGCCGCCGATGTCCACCACGATGCGGTTGCGGCGCCCGGACTGATGCGCCATACGGGGCGCCGGAGAATGCGACGTCCGCCTCGTCGACGTCCGCCGCCTCGCGCCCGGCGCCTTGCACGGCATGCATGCCGTGCCCTGGCCTCATGGGATGATCGTGCGTCCCCAATATCGACGCCCCGACGGAGGGGTTGCGCGTCTGCACGGCTTCCGGCGAGGCAGCTACGGCCGGCCTAGCGCCGGATCCATGGGCCATTTGGGCGGACGCAATGGATTCCCGACGGATGGAGTCCGAGCGCAGCCGTCCACGGGCCTCCTCCCGGGCGCGGCGGAGCACAAGCCGGACGACCATCTCCTCCTCGGGGCCGCGTGGGATGAGCTCGGGGTCGACGGATCTGGAGGTGAAGAACTCGGATCCGCTGCCCGTCATGCTGGAGTCGACCGGAAGGAGCCGGAGACGAGATTGGATGGCAGAGGGGAGTTGAGGGGAGGGGAGTGAAGTGGCTAGGGTTTGGTCCGGCAAGCGGATGGGAAGGATTTTATGTGGGGTCGGATGGGCCAGCGTGGGCCGGGTCCGATGTGGCGGGCGTGCCCGGGCACCCCATATCCGTCCCATATTTGGGCCGGCGAGTATATATGTACGTTGGTACACGCGTCGCGTATCTATGCCAGGATGTACATATCCAACATCATATACGTTATACATATGCATGGGACCTCTCTGTACGTACGTAGGTATGAGCGTGAGCCAGCCAATCTGTACCGGCAACGACGGAGCAGAAAAGGCGCACAGCTGCGCTGCGCTGCGCCCTGCCCGTGCCCTGCAAAAGCGACCAAACGGCACCACTTTTCCACTAGTACGTACTCCAGTTCCAACGAGTACCACGGGAGGGACTGGTGTACACCTTGGACGACACGAGAGGGCGGGCCGGTCACCACCGTGCAGTGCAGAATCGAGCTCGATCCACCCACGTCCATGGCTTGTTTTGCTTTGAGAGAAACAAGTCCCGGTCTACCGGCAATTGTCACTTCCAACGACATGGGGCCTGCGTTGGTAGATTGTCATGGCCGTGATTGGCCGGCCGGTCTGGTTTCCCGTCACTGCTATTGGCTCTGATAAAGCGTCCAGTCAGCCGGTCCTGCCCGCACGTACTAACAGTATTATCCTCTGGTACAGTGGGCGATTTAATTAGCGGCGGGCGTGCCAAGAGGAGATCTAGTCA
Source organism: Thinopyrum elongatum (assembly GCA_011799875.1). Taxonomy (NCBI): domain Eukaryota; kingdom Viridiplantae; phylum Streptophyta; class Magnoliopsida; order Poales; family Poaceae; genus Thinopyrum; species Thinopyrum elongatum. The sequence goes on along the minus strand of CM022299.1, from coordinate 612,664,963 downwards.
TCAAGAATACCCACGTCCTGCCTAACCGGCCGGCACTCAAGCAGAAATAGTGTTCACTGTTCAGTGCGGGGTTGAGTGTACCGGCCACTATTAATTGCCAGCCGGCCAGTTCATGTGATTGGCAACTAGTGCTATGTAGTAGAGTCCACACATCATTTCCGTCAACTCCATGTTCATGACCTTCAACAAATAAATCTTTTGTGGAAAACTTTCAATTTATCCCTTAACCGTCATGGCAGTACATTGATTATGTCAAATACCCCCTATATGCCGGGCGGACTGTTCGGTCAGTGACCGATCATAAATTCGCGACCCAGAAAGACTCCTCAAACCGGTCCTATACATCCGGACCGACCGACACCCTTCAAATGCAGCCCATGTCTAGGGCGGATGCCGCGGATCCCCGTTTGATCCGCATACAGGATCCACCCCAAATTTCATCAAATCCCTCTCCCACGGACCTAGGCAGACCCACCCTTTTTTCTCTCCTCTCTTCTTCCTCGTCCGCACCGGCCCTCCCATAGCTCTGCTGCCACCATAGCTCAGTTGTTGTCCCGACCCCTCAACACTGCCATCCCCGCCAGAAAACTCCTCCCTGCTAGTGTCACCGGCCCATACATTGTTGCCACCCCGGACGCCACCGCGATATGTTCGGCTCTTTTCGGATTACACCTTGCCTTCTATGTTTCCAACAAATTGTCCAACCAGTTTTTTTTCTTTTGTAGGCAAATTTATGGATTCGAACAATTTGTTGGATGAGGAGTATCGAGACAATGGCCTTATGAATTAATTCAAAAGGAGTTCTTTGATTCGCCAGATTCGGATGAAGATGCTAACATGATGATGTTCATGAACATCCAAGAGGAAATGGACAGGGAAGTGGAGCACATTCTAGACTTCAAGAGTTCGATCAAAGAGAGGAGAGTTTTCAACTAGGATAGGGTCAACTGCGGGCGACTGGTGCACTTTAAATAAATTTTATGTTTGAACTATGTATTTTGATATTTGAATTCGCCATGAACAAATGTTATTTACGTGTGATATTCATCTCTATGATCGACGTGCATGGATTTGAGGTTTTTCATATGAGGAACGTGTCTGTCCGGCAGGACATTTGAGAGGCCGTCCGACGCTGTCCAGGGTCGCATTCGGGCGCATCCACATATGTTTAGGAGCCTAGATTTGTCAATACAGAGAGCTACAGGATTTAGTGGCGACGATCACCACCATATCTCACCTAGCCGTCACCCAGATCAGAGCACATTTGCCTCCTCACGCACACCGCCCATCCTCGTTCCTCTCACTATTGCTGCTGCCGGTGATCCCATCTCGTCTACCGCATGCATAGCCGTACAGGAGAGCAGGCCTCCGGACCCCGCCCCCCTTGCAATCCTGCGCCGGGAGAAGGGTGATTAGGGTTTTGGGGAGTGTCTCCTACGTGACTACTCGCCGTTGTTCATCTTCGTCCACTACTTCATCTACGTCCTCGTCGCCTTTGTCATCAACATGTCCACTAAAGCCATGAACCTCGCGTTGCCGAGAAGAAGACCGTCAAGGACGCCGCTGCCGCCGCGGCGTCAACCTGGCGGCTGGGGAGTATAACTTGTTTACCCCGCTCATGCTTTTTTTTTTGTTGGCCGTACTAGCTATTTTGCCAAGATATTTCTGCTATGTGTCTAGTATGTACTTACATTTTCAAATATCAGTACATGTTTAATACTGTCAATGCCATGCTCATGCTTTGTTTCAGGATTAATTCAATTAAAAAATGCTAATATACTCAACAGTATGCACGGGGATCATGCATGTACATGTCTCTTTCGCCAGAGGTGACCGCAAAATCAGCCCAACTGCACAAAGTACCCTGTGCCCGGAACTAAAAGGACCTGTTCAAAATAATTGCGACGGCGACATATACGCGTACTACGTACGTAGCGTCACGTGGGATAGGTAGGTGCCCGGCCGGAATTAGGCGATCGATCGGCCGATGAGCATGCACACGCACGTCACATGGACTCACGTACGTGCGTATGTATCTGTCTCTTTCCCCTGAGCTCGAAAGCGAAGGCCGGTAATACTATAAGAGAATGGATTCGGTGGGCGTCGGTTGAGCTAACGAGCTTGATAGGTTTCTCATTAGTATAAGCAACCTTGCACAATACAGCAGAGACGTGTAGCTATAATTTTTCTTTTATGCAGTTTTGCAAATTTTTCGTAGTGGGAGTCGATTTTCTGCTTCGCCCGAGGTCGAAGGGTGAGGACGACGTGAGGAGCGGCGACAGACGTCGTCCCTGGCGAGTCGCCAGAGATGAGGACGACGATGCGAGAGGAACGAGCTGGGGGGGGGGGGGGGGGGGGGGGCGGGGCGCACAAACATTCAAACACGACACGTCGGTAAAGGGAGGGTGAGGTGGCCACGGCCGCACCCACCGTCACTGGGATTGGAGGCAGGTGGATGGGGGAGCATGCCAACGGTTGCGCGGGAGAAAGAAGAAGAGGTTGAAGATGAACAGTGCAGCATGATCGTGGACTTTGGATGGTGATCCAATGGCCCAACTAATTTTCTGATATAGTAATAAATAGGCGCTCCCATATACGTACTACGTCAGTGAGACGATCGTTGGTTGGCCGTTGGCGCATGCTGCATAGTAGTAGTAGTACTTGGTACTACAATTTTTTTTATTCCAGCCACTACGTACGTGTGCTCATTTTCCGGTTCCGATCTGAGCTGAAACCACCGAGCGAACTGCTCGTCCAAATGCAGAGTACGAAGCTTGATGAGAATTGACTAGATCTCAAACGAAAATGCATTACAGTACACGATCGCGTTCCGACAGTCGCTCCAGACTGGGACCACGCACTGCACCGGTGGTGCCTTCCACGAAGGACGAAGCTGTCACATCGCCATTAAATTCGAGACTACGTTCACCTGTACCGGAGGTACATTGCGCGAGAGTGTGACTTAGCAAACCTCTGTCTAAACTCTCGGAAACACTGATGCAACTTAAAGACATCTAGCCGTTGATAAAACATCTGCCAACTTAACGTAGTACATCACAGCCAACATAGAAGAGCTCTTCTTTGCGTAGAGTAGTAGCTCAGGACAAGGCCCAACCAGCATTACTATGGGCACTTCTAACCGATCCTTATAATCGGTTAGAGGAGTAAAACGGATTTATTTCTCTAACCGTACTCTTCAAACCGGGACCTAACCGATCGCTTATAAACCATAGTGAACTAAAAAATATTACCCGGCCCTCACAAATCTCCTTATTTTTACTTCATCGCTCGGGCGGCCGAGTAAAACTTTTCTTCCTCTCTTCCTTTCCTCTGCCTCCTCTTCTCGCCCTCGCCCCGCCGCCCCCTCTCCTCCCAATGGCCGGACGAGGTGGCCGGAGGTCCTCGCCGCTGATCCCCAGCGCGGATCTGCACCGCCATGCCCGCGGGTTGTCGTCCGCCGTCACATCCTCTAGCCGCCGTCGCTCGCCCGATCCGCCCGCCCCCACCCGATTTACCGATTTCCAGGAGCTCCCTCCGCCGCGGCCGCCGATGAGGACCTACCTCGTGTATGGAAACGTTGCATGAAAAGCAAAAAAAATTCTACGCACACGCAAGATCTATCTATGGAGATGCATAGCAACGAGAGGGGAGAGTGTGTCTACGTACCCTTGCAGACCGTAAGCGGAAGCCTTTAATAACGCGGTTGATATAATCGAAGTTCTTCGCGCTCCAACCGATCATGTACCGAACGTACGGCACCTCCGCGTTCAGCACACGTTCAACTCGGTGACGTCCTTCGCCTTCTTGATCCAGCAAGACGGTGAGGTAGTGGATGAGTTCCGGCAGCACGACGACGTGGTGACGGTGATGATGAAGTGATCTCCGCAGGGCTTCGCCTAAGCACTACGAAAATATGACCGGGGGTGTAAACGCTGAAGGGAGGCGCCGCACACGGCTAAGACAATGTTCTTATGTGCTAGGCGCCCTCCTCCCACATATATATATATATATATATATATATATATATATATATATATATATATATATATATAGGTGGGGGGAGGAGGGAGCAGCCAGGAGGGCGCCCCAAGTAGACCGAATCCTACTTGGGGTCTCCTCCCAAGTGGCGCCCCCCCTGCCGTGTTTAGGTGCGGGGGAAAGACAGGGGAGGGAGGCGCCCTCCTTTTCTTTCTCCCATGCGAAGGGGAAGGCAGGAGGGGCTAGCCCTCCCCCCTTTCCTTCCCTAGGGCCGGCCAGCCAGGGAGAGAGGTGCACCAGCCCCTGTGGGCTGGTCTGTCCCCCCTTGGCCCATTAGGCCCATAACACCTACCAGGGGTGTCCGGAACCCTTCCGGTGACCCAATGACTACCCGGTGCATCCCGAAACTCTTCCGGTGTCCGAATACCATCGTCCTATATATCAATCTTTACCTCTCGACAATTTCGAGACTCCTCATCATGTCTGTGATCTCATCCGAGACTCCGAACAACATTCGGTCACCAAAACATATAACTCATATAACACTATATCGTCAACGAACGTTAAGCGTGCGGACCCTACGGGTTCGAGAACTATGTAGACATGACCGAGACACCTCTCCGGTCAATAACCAATAGCGGAATCTGGATGCCCATATTGGCTCCTACATATTCTATGAAAAATTTTATCGGTTAAACCGTTATGACAACATACGCTATTCCCTTTGTCCATCGGTATGTTACTTGCCCGAGATTCGATCGTCGGTATCTTCATACCTAGTTCAATCTCGTTATCGGCAAGTCTCTTTAATCGTTCCGTAATACATCATCCTGTAACTAACTCATTAGTCACTTTGCTTGCAAGGCTTCTTATGATGTGTATTACTGAGAGGGCCCAGAGATACCTCTCCGATACTCGGAGTGACAAATCCTAATCTCGATCTATGCCAACTCAACAAACACCTTCGGAGATACCTGTACAGCATCTTTATGATCACCTAGTTACGTTGTGACTTTTGATAGCACACAAGGTATTCCTCCGGTATCCGGGAGTTGCATAATCTCATAGTCGAAGGAATATGTATTTGACATGAAGAAAGCAATAGCAATAAACTGAACGATCAATATGCTAAGCTAACGGATGTGTCTTTTCCATCACATCATTCTCCTAATGATGTGATCCCGTTATCAAATGACAACACATGTCTATGGTTAGGAAACCTTAACCATCTTTGATCAACGAGCTAGTCTAGTAGAGGCTTACTAGGGACACGGTATTTGTTTATGTATTCACACATGTATTTAAGTTTCCGATCAATACAATTCTAGCATGAATAATAAACCTGTATCATGAATAAGGAAATATAAAATAACAACTTTATTATTGCCTCTAGGGCATATTTCCTTCAGTCTCCCACTTGCACTAGAGTCAATAATCAAGTTCACATCGCCATGTGATTAACACCCATAGTTCACATCGCCATGTGACTAACACCCAAAGAGTTTACTAGAGTCAATAATCTAGTTCACATCGTCATGTGATTAACACCCAAAGATTACTAAGGTATTATCATGTTTTGCTTGTGAGAGAGGTTTAGTCAACGGGTCTGCCACATTCAGATCCGTATGTATTTTGCAAGTTTCTATATATACAATGCTCTTCATGGAGCTACTCTAGCTAATTGCCCCCACTTTCAATATGTATCCATATTGAGACTCAGAGTCATCTGAATCGGTGTTAAAGCTTGCATCGACGTAACCCTTTACGACAAACTCTTTATCACCTCTATAACCGAGAAATATTTCCTTAGTCCTCTTAGGTAACTAAGGATAATTTTGACCGCTGTCCAGTGATCTACTCCTGGATCACTATTATACCCCCTTGCCAAACTCATGGCAAGGTACACAATAGGTCTGATACACAGTATGGCATACTTTAAAGAACCTATGGCTGAGTCATAGGGAATGACTTTCATTCTCTCTCTATCTTTTGCCATTGTCGGGCTTTGAGTCTTACTCAACTTCACACCTTACAATACAGGCTAGAACTCCTTCTTTGACTGATCCATTTTGAACTTCTTCAAAACTTTTGTTAAGGTATGTGCTTTGTGAAATTCCTATTAAGCATCTCGATCTATCCCTATAGATCTTGATGCCCAATATATAAGCAGCTTCTCCGAGGTCTTTCATTGAAAAATTCTTATTCAAGTATCCTTTTATGCTATCCACAAATTATATATCATTTCCAATCAACAATATGTCATCCACATATAATATCAGAAATGCTACAGAGCTCCCACTCACTTTCTTGTAAATACATGATTCACCGTAAGTCTGTATAAAACCATATTCTTTGATCACCTCATCAAAGCGTATATTCCAACTCCGAGATGCTTGTACCAGTCCATAGATGGATCGCTAGAGTTTGCATACTTTGTCAGCATTTTTAGGATCGACAAAACCTTCTGGTTGCATCATATACAACTCTTCTTTAAGAACCCATTAAAGAATGCAGTTTTGACATCCATTTGCCAGATTTCATAATCATAAAATGCGGCAATTGCTAACATGATTTGGACAGACTTAAGCATCGCTACGGGTGAGAAAGTCTCATCGTAGTCAACTCCTTGAACTTGTCGAAAACCTTTCGCGACAAGTCGAGCTTTGTAGACAGTAACATTACCATCCGTGTCAGTCTTTTTCTTGAAGATTCATTTATATTCTATGGCTTGCCGATCATCGGGCAAGTCCACCAAACTCCACACTTTGTTCTCATACATGGATCCTATCTCAAATTTCATGGCCTCAAGCCATCTGTCAGAATCTGGGCTCATCATAGCTTCTTCATAGTTCGTAGGTTCACCTTGGTCTAGTAACATGACTTCCAGGAAAGGATTACCGTACCACTCTGGTGCGTATCGTGCTCTGGTCGACCTACGAGGTTCAATAGTAACTTGATCTGAAGTTTCATGATCATCATCATTTGCTTCCTCTCTAGTTGGTGTAGGCATCACTAGAATAGTTTTCTGTGATGTGCTACTCTCCAATTCGAGAGAAGGTACAATTACCTCATCAAGTTCTACTTTCCTCCCACTCACTACTTTCGAGAGAAACTCCTTCTCTAGAAAGGACCCATTCTTGGCAACAAAGATCTTGCCTTCGGATCTGTGGTAGAAGGTGTACCCAATTGTTTCCTTAGGGTATCCTATGAAGACGCACTTCTCCGATTTGGGTTCGAGCTTATCAGGCTGAAGCCTTTTGACATAAGTGTCGCAACCCCAAACTTTAAGAAACGACAGCTTAGGTTTCTTGCCAAACCACAGTTCATACGGTGTCGTCTCAACGGATTTAGACGGTGCCCTATTTAACGTGAATGAGGTTGTCTCTAATGCATAACCCCAAAAAGATAGTGGTAAATCGGTAAGAGACATCATAGATCGCACCATATCCAATAAAGTACGGTTACGATGTTCGGACACACCATTACGCTGTAGTGTTCCAGGTGGCGTGAGTTGTGAAACAATTCCACATTATTTTAAATGAAGGCCAAACTCGTAACTCAAATATTCGCCTTGCGATCAGATCGTAGAAACTTTATTTTCTTGTTACGATGATTCTCCACTTCACTCTTAAATTCTTTGAACTTTTCAAATGTTTCTAACTTGTGTTTCATCAAATAGATATACCCATACCTACTCAAATCATCTGTCAAGGTCAGAAAATAACGATACCCGCCGCGTGCTTCAACACTCATCGGACCATATACATCGGTATGTATTATTTCCAATAAGTCATTAGCTTGCTCCATTGTTCCGGAGAACGGAGTTTTAGTCATCTTGCCCATGAGGCATGGTTCGCAAGTATCAAATGATTCATAATCAAGTGACTCTAAAAGTCCATCTGCATGGAGTTTCTTCACGCGCTTTACACCAATATGACCTAAACGGTAGTGCCACAAGTATGTTGCACTATCATTATCAACTTTGCATCTTTTGGTATCAATATTATGAATATGTGTATCACTACGATCGAGATTCAATAAACCATTCACATTGGGTGTATGACCATAGAATGTTTTATTCATGTAAACAGAACAACAATTATTCTTTAACTTAAATGAATGACCGTATTGCAATAAACATGATCTAATCATATTCAGGCTCAATGCAAACACCAAATAACATTTATTTAGGTTCAACACTAATCCCGAAGGTAGAGGGAGTGTGCGATGGTGATCGTATCGACCTTGGAATCACTTCCAACACACAACGTCACCTCGCACTTAACTAGTCTCTATTTATTCTGCAACTCCTGTTTCGAGTTACTAATCTTAGCAACTGAACCGGTATCGAATACCCAGGTGCTACTACGAACACTAGTAAGGTACACATCAATAACATGTATATCAAATATACTTTTGTTCACTTTGCCATCCTTCTTATCCGCCAAGTATTTGGGGCAGTTCCGCTTCCAGTGACCATTTCCTTTGCAGTAGAAGCACTTAGTTTCAGGCTTGGGTCCAGCTTTGGGCTTCTTCATGGGAGCGACAACTTGCTTGCCATTCTTCTTGAAGTTCCCTTTCTTTCCCTCGCCCTTTTTCTTAAAACTAGTGGTCTTGTTAACCATCAACACTTGATGCTCTTTCTTGATTTCTACCTTCGCCGATTTCAGCATCGCGTAGAGCTCGGGAATCGTTTTCGTCATCCCTTGCATATTATAGTTCATCACGAAGTTCTCGTAGCTTGGTGATAGTGACAAGAGAACTCTGCCAATCACTATCTTATCTGGAAGATTAACTCCCACTTGATTCAAGTGATTGTAGTACCCATACATTCTGAGTACATGCTCACTGGCTGAGCTATTCTCCTCCATCTTGTAGGTAAAGTACTTTTCAGAGGTCTCATACCTCTCAACACGGGCGTAAGTCTGAAATACCAATTTCAGCTCTTGGAACATCTCATATGTTCCATGGCATTCAAAGCGTCTTTGAAGCCCCGATTCTAAGCCGTAAAGCATGGCGCACTAAACTAACAAGTAGTCATCATATCGAGCTTGTCAAACGTTCATAACGTCTGCATCAGCTCCTGCAACAGGTCTGTCACCTAGCATTGTATCAAGGACATAATTCTTCTGTGCAGCAATGAGGATAATCCTCAGATCACGGACCCAGTCCACATTATTGCTACCATCATCTTTCAACTTAGTTTTTTCTACGAACATATCAAAAATATAGGGGAGCTATATCGTGGGCTATTGATCTACAACATAGATATGCAAAACTATAAGACTAAGTTCATGATAAATTAAGTTTAATTAATCAAATTACTAATGAACTCCCACTTAAATAAACATCCCTTAAGTTATCTAAGTGATACATGATCCAAATCAACTAACCCATGTCCGATGATCACATGAGATGGGGTAGTCATCAATGGTGAACATCTCTATATTGATCATATCTACTATATGACTCACGTTCGACCTTTCGGTCTCCAGTGTTCCGAGACCATGTCTGTACATGCTAGGCTCGTCAAGTTTAACCCAAGTATTCTGCATGTACAAAACTATCTTACACCCGTTGTATGTGAACGTAGAGTCTATCACACCCGATCATCACGTGGTGCTTCGAAATGACGAACTTTGGCAATGGTGCATACTCGGGGAGAACACTTTTATCTTGAAATTTAGTGAAGGGATCATCTTATAATGTTACCGCCGTTCTAAGCAAAATAAGATGCATAAAGGATAAACATCACACGCAATCAAAATATGTGACATGATATGGCCATCATCATCTTGTGCTTTTGATCTCCATCTCCAAAGCATCGTCATGATCTCCATCGTCACCGGCTCGACACCTTGATCTCCATCGTTGCGTCGGGGTCGTCTCGCCAACTATTGCTTCTACAACTATCGCTAACGCATAGTGATAAAGTAAAGCAATTACATGGCGCTTGTACTTCATACAATAAAGAGACAACCCTAAGGCTCCTGCCGGTTGTTGATATTACAAAACATGATCAACTCATACATCAACATATATCACATCATATCTTGACCATATCACATCACAACATGCCCTGCAAAAACAAGTTAGACGTCCTCTACTTTGTTCTTGCAAGTTTTACGTGGCTGCTACGGGCTTCTAGTAAGAACAGTTCTTACCTACAGAAAAAACCACAACGGTGTTTCATCAAGTTTGCTGTTTTAACCTTCTTCAAGGACCGGCCGTAGTCAAATTCGATTCAACTAAAGTAGAAGAAACAGACACCCGCCAGCCACCTTTATGCAAAACTAGTTGCATGTCTGTCGGTGGAACCGGTATCATGTGCGTGGACAGTTAAGGTTGGTCGGGGCCGCTTCATCCCACAATACCGCCAAATCAAAATAAGACGTTTGTGGTAAGCAGTATTACTGTCACCGCCCACAACTCTTTGTGTTCTACTCGTGCATATCATCTACGCATAGACCTGGCTCATGATGCCACTGTTGGGAAACGTTGCATGGAAAACAAAAAAATTTCTATGCACACGCAAGATCTATCCATGGAGATGCATAGCAACGAGAGGGGAGAGTGTGTCTATGTACCCTCGTAGACCGTAAGCGGAAGCGTTTAATAACGCGGTTGATGTAGTCGAACTTCTACGCGCTCCAACCGATCAAGTACCGAACGTACGACACCTCCGTGTTCAGCACACGTTCAGCTCGGTGACGTCCTCTGCCTTCTTGATCCAGCAAGACGACGAGGTAGTGGATGAGTTCTGGCAGCACGACGGCGTGGTGACGGTGATGGTGAAGTGATCTCCGCAGGGCTTCGCCTAAGCACTACGAAAATATGACCGGGGGTGTAAACGGTGGAGGGGGGGCGCCGCACACGGCTAAGACAATGTTCTTATGTGCTAGGCGCCCCCTCCCACATATATATATATATATATATATATATATATATATATATATATATATATATATATATATATATATATATATATATATATATATATATATATATATATATATAGGAGGGGGGAGGAGGGAGCAGCCAGGAGGGCGCCCCAAGTAGGCCGAATCCTACTTGGGGTCTCCTCCCAAGTGGCGCCCCCCTTTCCTTTCTCCCATGAGAAGGGGAAGGCAGGAGGGGCTAGCCCTCCCCCCTTTCCTTCCCTAGGGCCGGCCGGCCAGGGAGAGGGGCGCACCAGCCCCCTGTGGGCCGGTCTGTCCCCCCATTGGCCCATTAGGCCCATAACACCTACCGGGGGTGTTCGGAACCCCTTCCGGTGACCCGATGACTACCCGGTGCATCCTGAAACTCTTCCGGTGTCCGAATACCATCGTCTTATATATCAATATTTACCTCTCGACAATTTTGAGACTCCTCGTCATGTCTGTGATCTCATCCGGGACTCCGAACAACATTCGGTCACCAAAACATATAACTCATATAACACTATATCGTCAACGAACGTTAAGCGTGCGGACCCTATGGGTTCGAGAACTATGTAGACATGACCGAGACACCTCTCCGGTCAATAACCAATAGCGGAACCTGGATGCCCATATTGGCTCCTACATATTCTACGAAGATCTTTATCGGTCAAACCGTTATGACAACATACGCAATTCCCTTTGTCCATCGGTATGTTACTTGCCCGAGATTCGATCGTCGGTATCTTCATACCTAGTTCAATCTCATTGCCGGCAAGTCTTTTTACTCGTTCCGTAATACATCATCCTGTAACTAACTCATTAGTCACTTTGCTTGCAAGGCTTCTTATGATGTGTATTACCGAGAGGGCCCAGAGATACCTCTTCGATACTCGGAGTGACAAATCCTAATCTCAATCTATGACAACTCAACAAACACCTTCGGGGATACCTGTACATCATCTTTATGATCACCCAGTTACGTTGTGATGTTTGATAGCACACAAGGTATTCCTCCGGTATCCGGAAGTTGCATAATCTCATAGTCGAAGGAATATGTATTTGACATGAAGAAAGCAATAGTAATAAACAGAACGATCAATATGCAAGCTAACGGATGGGTCTTGTCCATCACATCATTCTCCTAATGATGTGATCCCGTTATCAAATGCGAACACATGTCTATGGTCAAGATGGCAATGGGGCCCCGAAACCCGCGTCCCCGTGGGTTTTTACCCTATTAGGGGACGGGGATGGGCATCTTTTCATCCCTGCGGGGCTGTTGTTGGGCATATTATACAACCAGACACGTTTCGTGGGTTTACACCCATTTCGGTAGTCCCCGAACCCGAAACCCGGCAATACCCGCGAAATTACATTTCTTTTGGAAGCTTGGAGATGTGAAAGATGCCATGATGATTCCAACTTTAAAGTGATTTGTGAACTATAAATTCTATTTCAGAACTTACGTATTGGACCATTTCGTCTCATTTGTGCTCGTGATTTGTGAACCAAGAATTCTATTTTAGAACTTGTGTAATTGCACATCTTGTTGAACCATGTATGGCTGAAATCTGATCATCTTTGTTGATGAAATCTGATCATCTTTGTTGCTGAAATGTGGTATCATGCTGCTGAAATACACTCTATATAGCTGTTGAACCATCTACTATTGTTTTTTGTTGAAATTTGCTCAAGTTATGCTGCTGGAGTGTGCTTGTTTTGCTGCTAAAATGTTATTCTTTGTCGCCACTATGTTTGTTTAAATATTTTGATTTTTTCGTGGGTTCCCCGTGGGTTCCCCGAAACCCGATGGGTTTAGGGGACGGGCGGAAAACTAGTCACGCGCACGGTGATGGGGACGGGGACGGGTTTACGATTTTCTCGTGGGGATGGGTTTGGGAAGGCAAAACCCGATGGGTTTCGTCCCCATTGCCATCTTGAGTCTATGGTTAGGAAACCTTAACCATCTTTGATCAACGAGCTAGTCTAGTAGAGGCTTACTAGGGACACGGTATTTGTTTATGTATTCACACATGTATTTAAGTTTCCAATCAATACAATTCTAGCATGAATAATAAACTTTTATCATGAATAAGGAAATATAAAATAACAACTTTATTATTGCCTCTAGGGCATATTTCCTTGACCTTGGCGTCCGGCAATGCTCGTGGGGGGCATGGGTGGCGGAGATCACCGACCAGGAGACCCACCAATGGAAGTGGATCCGGTCGTTCAACAGGGCGGAGCTCGCGCCCATGGAGTACGACCGGTGGCAAGTCCGGTGCCACGGAGCCGACGCCCCGACTGAACTTTCATTTTGGGATGGCGACGGTCGACCTCTTCCCGCTGGAGCCAGGGGTGGTGAGCGCGGCGATGGCGCGGGAGGTCCGAGAGAAGAGGGAACGCTTCGAGGCGGAGGCCGCCGACGAGGCGTACGTGGAGAACCTCCACTGTTAGCACCCGTAGCTCGTGTAGGCGGAGCGGGCAGTATTCACCGTCAATGAGGGCGGGGGGTGTTCATCGTCATCAACGACGAGGTGGAAGGCAGCAAGAAGGGCGGCGAGGAGGAGGAGTTCGAGGTCAAGGAGTGGCGGAGCGTCTTCCTCGACGACGACGGCGACGGCACCGGCCCGGACCCAGCTCTCATCATGGGTGGCCTGCCGAGGAAGGATTGGCTCGACCTCCAGTTTGCCCGTTGAATTCAAGTAGTTTTTAGTGTAGTTTAGTTTAAGTTTAAATATATGTTTAATGTTTGGTTATGAAGACTATCTATGTTGAACTTACGTTTAAATGCATGCAAATTTCGGTTGAAATTAGATTAAATTTATGCAAACTTATGTTAGAACCAACCAAAATTTAGTGGAGTATAAATACTCCACTAAGGTTTACTAAGCCGGATACCCAGCTATTTTTTACGGGATCGGTTAGAAATGCCCTACGTAGTTAGGGCATATCTAATTCCTTTTGATGTCTGCTAGAACTACGTCGGTATTTCCCCAAAGAGGAAGGGATGATGCAGCACATCAACGGTAGGTATTTCCCTCAGTGATGAGACCAAGGTTATCGAACTAGTAGGAGAACCACGCAACACTACGTGAACGGCACCTGCACACAAATAACAAATACTCGCAACCCGACGTATTAAAGGGGTTGTCAATCCCTTTCGGGCAACGGCGCTAGAGATGGCTAGTGGACGGGAGAAAGTTGTAATAGATTGGATAAATAGATCTCGAATAAATGCAAAATAAAATAAAGTGCAGCAAGGTATTTTTGGGTTTTTGGAAATATAGATCTGAAAACAAAAGAAAATAAAAATAGATCGCAAAGGCAAATATATTAAAGAAGAGACCCGGGGGCCGTAGGTTTCACTAGTGGCTTCTCTCGAGAAAAATAGTAAACGGTGGGAAAACAATTACTGTTGGATAATTGATAGAACTTCAAATACTCATGACGATATCCAGGCAATGATCATTATATAGGCATCACGTCCAAGATTAGTAGACCGACTCCTGTCTGCATCTACTACTATTACTCCACACATCGACCGCTATCCAGCATGCATCTAGCGTATTAAATTCATGGAGAAACGGAGTAATGCAATAAGAACGATGATATGATGTAGACAAGATCTATTTATGTAGAAATAGACCCCATCTTGTTATCCTTAATAGCAACGATACATACGTGTCGTTTCCCTTTCTGTCACTGGGATCAAGCACCGTAAGATCGAACCCATTACAAAGCACCTCTTCCCATTGCAAGATAAATAGATCAAGTTGGCCAAACAAAACCCAAATATCGGAGAGGAAATACGAGGCTATAAGCAATCATGCATATAAGAGATCAAAGAAGACTCAAATAACTTTCATGGATAAAAACATAGATCTGATCATAAACTCAAAGTTTATCGGATCCCAACAAACACACCGCAAAAAGAGTTACATCATATGGATCTCCAAGAGACCATTGTATTGAGAATCAAACGAGAGAGAGAAAGCCATCTAGCTACTAACTACGGACCCGTAGGTCTACAAAGAACTACTCACGCATCATCGGAGAGGCACCAATGGACATGATGAACCCCTCCGAGATGGTGTCTAGATTGGATCTAGTGTTTCTGGAACTTGCGGTGGCTGGAATTGATTTTCGTCGACTCCCCTAGGGTTTCTGGAATATTGGGGTATTTATAGAGCAAAGAGGCGGTGCGGGAGGCCACCGAGGTGGGCCCAACCCACCTGGGCGTGCCTGGGCCTCCAGGCGCGCCCTGGTGGGTTGTGCCCCCCTCGGGGCACCCCCCCAGGTGCTTCTCTGGCCCACTGGATGTCTTCTGGTCCAAAAAAAATCGATAAAAAGTTTCGCTGCGTTTGGACTCCGTTTGGTATTGATTTCCTGTGATGTAAAAAACATGCAGAAAACAGCAACTGGCAATGGGCACTATGTCAATAGGTTAGTACCAAAAAATGATATAAAATGACTATAAAATGATTGTAAAACATCCAAGAATGATAATATAACAGCATGAAACAATAAAAAATTATAAATACGTTGGAGACGTATCACCAACCCTCAAACCCCGCATCCGTCTGGACCGGACCATGTGGTGTAGACATATTTTGTCATTTAACGCGGTCTTGTATCAGTCCGTTCGATGGTTCAGATGCTCATTTTCTCGCAAATCAGAGACAAACTGGAGGGTTTGCGGGCGTCCGGACCGCTGTCACGCCCGCATCTGACTAACATGACCCACCAAAAACCCATCTCATGCGACCGCGCGCTTTCCGCCTGAAGCCAACTGCTCGCATTCATGCCCTCCTAGAGCAGACAGGATAACTCACTGGAGCCGGCATTGAAGCGGCTCGCCGGTTGTCGTGGAATTGTCATGGCAGATGTCTTAGTGGAAGGACTTAGGTGTGGAGCCATCGCTACGAGGTTAGCTTGAAGGGGTTAAAACGGGACAAGGGACACAGAGTTTACCCAGGTTCGGCCCCTCACAACGAGGTAAAGGACTACTCTTGCTTTAGGTTGTATTGCTTGGGTTTCGATTACCAGGGAGCGAATACGCTTGACCTAGTTCTCGACTTCTTGTTTTCTTGCCCTAACCTGCCGCCGGGTCACCCCTTTATATACACAGGTTGACGCCCGGCGGCTTACAGAGTCCCGGCCGGCTCATACACAACGTGTCCGGCTCGGTGACAGAACTATACTTTCCTTAACGTTCAAGTTAAACATATAGCGGTTTACGCCCACGGGCCTCAAGTCTCCTCCGGGTCTTGGGCTTCCAGTAAGCTTGCTTCGTGAACCGCCATCTTCTTCTTGGGCCTCTTCATTATGAACCGCCAGTGACATGACCCGGCCCCTCCTGGGCGGGTCATACCCAATAGCTATATCCCCAACATTAGGCCCCAGGTTGATGTGAACTTGTTCATATCAATCTTCAACACTTAGAAAAAATCCTTCCTTATCTGTCCTCACGGGATCTTATAACCCGCCATGATGTCATCTCCTAAAATTGTGGTAACCCGCCGTGATGTCATCTCACATTAATATCATACGAGGCCCAAATCTTAATATGTTGTCACTTTAATGAATCTTCGAAGATCGAGGCATCTGTGCTGTCACATATCCATTTTTCCTTTATAAATAGGGCCAGGGGTCCCTTTCACTTTCCCTCCTTGCCTCCTCGTCTTCATCTTCTTCCTCACGACGCTTCCAGCACCCGAGCTCCGCCGCCGCCGTCGACTTTCGTCAATTCCTCAACCGCGGCCGCTGCATCAACCTGAACCGACTAGAATTCGTCCGCGCGCCTCCGCTGTTCAACAGCTCCGGTAAGTTTGTCCCTTTCTCTCACCGTAGAACCCATTAGGGTTTCTGCGAGTTCGTCGGAGTTCATCTCTGTTCTTCCCTAGATCATGTAGTTTTTGATCCAAATGTAGTACCAATCTTGTGCGGTAGTAGTTTGGCACTTGTTTTTAATATCTAAACGCCTCCCCTCCATAGAAGATCTCATCTGAGCATGTGAACTGTCCTGCTGCCGCCACTTGATTTTTAGAAATTTTCTTCATTATCTGAACTGCTGTAGATCCGAAATTATAACATCGATATGTGAAAACTGTTTGTCCAACACTTAGCAATTTTCGCACTTCACAGATCTGAGAATCGATAATTGTGCGGGCGGCTTAACTCATAAACCATAATCTGCCAGGTACCATTAGTCCCCTCTTAAGCCGCCAATAGTTTACCTTTATAACTCCAATGCTATCCTCCGGCTTAACACATTTGCATGCATGTTTCATTATTGTTTACCCTTGAACCAACAGCCGGTTTAACCACGTAATCTTAAACCGGCATAATCTTCTTTTCAGATCATCAAAAATGACTAAGACATTCACTGCTTGCAACTGGGTCCCATCCCAGGTCACTGAGGAAGACCTGAACAACTTTGTTGCAACTGGCACCTTAGCCAAGAAAGAGGACATCCATTGGCGGGTCCCAGGTCTTGAAAATCCTCCTGAGCCCAAGGACGGAGAAGTGATTGTCTTCACTGACCACATGATTCGGGGGTTTAGCCCGCCCGGCTCAAAGTTCTTCTGAGACGTACTTCATTTTTCCAAATTCATCCTCAAGACATTGGGCCCAATTCCGTGTCCAATATTTGCAACTTCCAAGTATTTTGTGAAGCTTATCTTCAAGAGGAGCCCACAGTTGAACTGTTTAGAGAATTTTATTATTTGAATCGTCAGACAGAGTTTACTGACAGGCCCAGCTTGGAAGTCGGTGGAGTTTCCATTCAGAAGAGGAAAGAAGCCAGCTTCCCCTACGCCAAGCCGCCCAGTCATCCCAAAGACTGGAACCAGACTTGGTTCTATTGCCAAGACACCTCTCCAGTAGGTGAGAATCCTCTGCCGGGTTATCGTGACCACCGGCTTAGCAACACACATCCGCTCCCACCGCGGCTCAGTACGAAGGAACGGGCCAAGTACGCATACACCTTTTCAAAGCTCAGAGCCTTCATGGCTAACGGCTTGACCGGCATTGACCTTGTTCGGTGCTGGGTCTCTTGGAGGATACTACCATTAAGCCGCCGCCCCGGTTTAATGTGCGAGTACACCGGCAACTTGAGGGATCCCCAACGCCACTGTGAAATTAAACTGTCTGATGCCAAAATCACTGACGCAACCAAGGCTTTATTGAACGAACCTTGGGCAGAATGCAGTAAAACCGGACTCAGCCCTTATTGCACTTTCAACCAGCCGCCTGCTGTAAGTGTTGCACATCATGCTTCAGTTTAAATCATGTTTTCATTAACACTATCCACTTATGATCATTTGACCTCCACAGGCCGATTCTCCATTTTGGAAGAAGAAACAGCAAGATAAGCCGGCCAAGCCGACCCGAACCAAGACCAAGGCCACAAAAAGGCCTGCCAAGAAGAAGACCACCAATCCCTCCGAGTTAAACTTGGATGACGACGGTGATGATGATGAGTCGGAGGTAGAACTTGACTTTCTTGGCTCATTTTTTTTTACATCTTATTGACAATAATTGTTATCAAGAGGAAGTCGAAGCTAGCCGTGTGGGTGACGAAGAGGTAATTGTTCTTTCCTCCGGCTCAGGATCTGTGCCAAAACAGAAAACTCGCCAAGCAAGCCGGAAAGTAAGGTTTTCTCATCCTTTAGCTTATTTGGATCCCAACTTTATTTTGAAGAAGCAGCAACATGAAGCTCGCCGCACAACCCGGAACAGTGGAAGCGGGATCCTTTCCTCCGGCTTACCGAACACCCCAGTTCCTCGCAAGCGTCGTCCAGAGGTTTCAACAAACTCCGACTTAACTTATCCCAGGGCCGGTCTTTTTCGACAACCTCTTAATCCTTCCGATTCAAATTATCAGGGGACGTCTCATTCTTCCTCTGGCGACTCAACGGGAACTCAAATCCCAGCCTTCAAGACCGTGCCTGGGTAAGGGTGCATTCCATCAGTCGAAACTTTCATGCTTAATCAATATGCTGACATCTTTGTATTTTATTTTCCAGTGGTATGGCCAAACCCAGCAAGAAGGCGAAATTGAACAAGCCGGCTGAAGACTCCAACCCTTCTGAATCGGAAAAACAATTGCCAGAGACCTCTTATCCAACAGCTGAGGCCACCATTGATGACCCGCCACCAGAAGAGCACAACGTTACCATCGATCGTATGAACGTTGAACCGGTCATCCCTAATCCACCAAGTCCCATCAAACCTACTGAAGAAAAGGTTGATGATGTTGTCGTCACCAGGTTTGGTTATACAGCGCCGGGTAACCCCACTGTTTTATCCAAGCACAGCGCCAAGGAAGAAATTACTGCTGCTGGTAAAGGCAAGTGGAAGGTAGACTTAGAAAGCTACGCCAAATTTGGTGCTCAAGAAATCCATTCCGGTTATTTGAACCGTTTATATACCAGCCGTGATTTTGAAGCCAACTTGGTTAATCTGATGAAGGAACGTTATGAGGTAATTCAATCAACTCTTCCTTATAAGTGTATTGCTATCAGCCGCCAAGTCTATAGAGTATGATAGGATTGAATACTCTGTAGACTTTCAAATAGTTGTAAAAATAGAAGAATATCATCACTAGTAGCCCCCAAGGGCCGGCTTAACTATTATGTTAAGCCGGGACTTCAATTAGCAGTAATCAACTTTGCACCTGTAGCCCCCAAGGGCCGACTTAATCAACACGAATAAACCGGGACTTATCACCATGCCTGAAACCAATATCCCAACATGTAGTCTTTATAAACCGGATCATATCATTTTGTCCGGGTCAGTAGATAAATTTGTCTTAAAAAAGAGCAATAGGCATTAGCCCCCAAGTGCCAAGGAAAATACTTGTATTGTGCTTGGGACTTCAAAAAATAATCATGATCATAATACCTCCCTTATTTGTTCATGTCACAGGCTGAACTGACTGAGAAAGATTCGCAGCTCAACGATCTGAGGGCCAACGTTAAAACTCAGCAATCCGAGACATCCGAGGCCAAGTCAGAACTGAAGACTGCTTTGGAAAACATTGAGCAGCTTAAGCAAAGCTTCAATGCTGATAAAAACGGCTGGGAGATTGAGAAGGCGGCTCTATTGAAGAGAACAGAGGATGCTGAAGCCGTGCTTAAACCGGTGACTGACGAGTTGTCCGATTTAAGGCAGCAGATCAATAACATGTCATCAGCCATCTTTGGTAAGTAGTAAACATGACTCTTGTCATCCCAATAAACATATTATAAACATCTGCCGGCTTATTAACAAATTTACTATTACAGGCTCCCGGAGCGTCAAGTTGGGCTCAGATATGCTCATCAGGCTTAAGGCTGTCTACACTCTTGTAGAACAACTATATACCGGTGCTCAACGGACTATTGCTGCTGCAATTCATAAGAAACAGCCGCCCACCCTTATCAAGGAAACATTGGAGAAGTTGTCAGTGCTGCCCCAAAGGATTGGAGAGTTGAAGCGAGCCTCTGCCAGAGCCGGTGCTTTGACTGCTTTAAGCCGGGCAAAGGCGTGGCAAGCAGATCTTGATCCGGAAGACTTGGCCAATGGTTGCCCAAGTGTAAAAGAGGATGGGTCACCCTTCAGTGCTGATGACTTTGCAGAAATAGCAAGAGCAATGCGTCCATTAGCAACCCGGCTGGCTGAAGAGACCAATCTATCTCAATACCAGGCGGCTTATGATGCCGACAACAAGAAGATGAAGGCACCAGTTCATCCAGAAGTGGATCTGATCCCACCGACGCGTAAGCATACCTTCGCTCCTGACATTGATCCATCCCACCTTATTGATGATGAAGCTGTGTTTAGAGCTTTGACCGGTATCAACTGGTCTACGCCTGACTTCCAGCAAATGGATAATCAAGGAGCTGTAGACGAAGAAGCGCAGGATGACCCGGAGGCTACAACCCGCCTAGAATAAAAATCTGAATTCATGAGCCAGTGCTAGTCATGGCGTTCTGACGCTATATATCAAAAACACTTGTCCTTTTGGGCCTTCAGATGCCTCGTAATAGGCTAGTTTAAAAAATTCAGCTCTGTCACGCCATCTGCGTGTTTTATTTGCATAATGCTGCTAATCCATCATTTAAAGATCCGCCACTTATGCTTCATAGCACCATCAATGATGCAAGGCAGTTTAATCATTTGTTCCTGCACATAAACAGATAACAAGTGCCCTGGCGGTTTACCCCAGGGCGGGTGACAATACCCTTTTATAAAAACCACTGATGACTAAATAGTCCATGATCAGGGCCGGTTTATCAAACCTCATATAATCATAACAAAATAAATATCATACATGTGATACTTATGTGTATTGCCGGCTTACCAGGCCATACGCAATAAGGGCAACAGTCCCAACACAGAGCGCAGCGCTCTTTGTAATTTATTCATGCCTTCGGCTTACAACGCCTTAGGCAGCAAAGAGTATTATCCCCCAAATTTGAGAGTACAGGACTCCAAACATATGATCATCATATATTGGCGACTTAATGTCCAAAGCCAGGCCAGGTGAACAAAACGCCGGATGTTATGAAACAAAAATCCACGCATCATGGCCTGAATCAAACTTCAACCATATATCAATATGGCACAAACATAAACCACCAAAAAGATTCAAAGATAAAAGAAAACATAAGATCAAGGCATTCAAAAGCTGCCAAGCCTTAACATCAAGTGCTATTCAAGGGCTGCACAGCCACTGAGTTATTCCTTAATTCAAACCTGTAAGCCGGGCCTCACATGACCAGATCGCCGCTTTAACTTTGACAAGTTCAGGGTCTTTAAAAGATTAACTGTCATGCGTATGGCGAGTCATTCCAGGATTACCTGGCTGGAGTGGCAGGTTTTACAAAAGGCAGGATAACCCAGATTTTTGGTGAATACACCTGGCGTCCAAGCCTATTACAAGGGATAACAAAGCTTTTGTTCATTTAACAAAAAGCCCCCAAGTAATATTGTGATACAGGCATACAAGCCGGATCAATAGGGTAGTCACAGCTATGCTCAATGAGCAGGAAGCCCCCAAGTTTTTGCAATCAAGGCGTACAAGCCGGATCAAAAGGGTCATAGCTATGCTCAATGAGCAGGAAGCCCCCAAGTGACCTTATGAAGTAAATAAAGGCTCAGATTCTCAGAAATGAAACGACAGAGGCCCTGAATCATCAGGGATGCCGGCTTTATTATACTAAGCATAATATATACATTAGCAAAAATATGTACATCATAAGAGCCGGTGGCTCAAGTGTAATAAGGCCGAAGATGAGCAATATTCCATGGCCGGTGGGTCTCCTCCTCCGACGTGCGTGAGTCCTTGTGGTCTCGAACATTGATAAGGTAGTATGACCCATTGTTCAGATTTTTGCTAACCACAAAAGGCCCTTCCCAAGGTGGGGATAACTTATGCATGCCAGTTTGATCCTGGATGAGCCGGAGCACCAAATCTCCTTCTTGAAAGGTCCTGGTCTTAACCCGGCGGCTGTGATAACGACGCAGATCTTGCTGGTAAATCGCTGAACGAGCCGCCGCAAGGTCACGCTCTTCATTCAACAGGTCAATAGCATCCTGACGTGATTTCTCATTATCAGCTTCAACATAAGCCGCCACACGAGGCGAATCGTGACGTATGTCACTAGGGAGAACCGCCTCAGCTCCGTAAACCATGAAGAAAGGCGTGTAACCCGTAGATCTGTTGGGGGTGGTATTGATACTCCAAAGCACTGAGGGCAACTCCTCCACCCAACAACCCGGTGTCCTCTGCAAAGGGACCATAAGCCGGGGCTCAATACCTCTCAAGATTTCTTGATTAGCTTGTTCCGCTTGGCCATTAGACTGGGGGTGTGTCGGGGATATCGTGCGACATATGCCAGGGGGTGGCTTATCGTGGATGGGGACAAAAGTACGTCGCCGGGCTCTAGAAGCGGGAGTGAGCGAGACCGCGTACGCTTGCGAATCTTACCCAGGTTCGGGGCTCTCCTAGGAGATAACACCCCTAGTCCTACTCTGCGGGGTCTCCGCATGATCACTACCTCAACAGGTAGCTACAAGCTTGCTCCTTGAGCTGTTTGGCTAGAGGAGGAAGAAGGGCAAGGCTAGCTCTACTCCACTCTCTCTACGTGTGTGTGTGTGGTGCTGTGGGTACTCGACGAGGCATCTGCCAAAGTGCCAACCCCTTGCATGGGGTGACCTGGGGGGTTTATATAAGCCTACCCCCCAGGGGTACAACGGTAATCTGGCCAGATGCGGGGCCCGGCAGTCAGCGTCACTGGTCGCCGGCTTCTCCGCCGATCGCCGGGGCCCGCCGCCTGGTGGGTCCCGCCGTCTACGGGCCGCGTTGACTGCTTTATGATGTAGCATTGCCCCTGATGACAAAGGCCTCGTCAGGGGGAGCGTGGATACAGTCCCGCCGCCTGGCGGGGGCTCACTGTAGCCATACCCCGGCGTATCTGGTTAATGGCGCACATACTTCAAGGGAGGAGGAGGGCCGCCTGCTAGGAGCCGACCTCCCACTGAGCCGACTGGTCTAGGCTCGCCGCCTTCTGGCTTGTCACGGACAGGTAGGGACCGCCGCCTGCGGGCCGTACTGGCCGCCCGTCGCGGGAGCATGGCTTCCTCTGCCATGGGTGATGTCATGAGCGGCATGGCAACAGTCCTACGTTGGGCGCAGGATGCCTGCTTGGTACGCTGTACTGTGGCCACGTTCTGCCCTGGATTCGGTGGTGGCAGGCCTGTACTGTAGCCATGCCCTGTCTCATCATGTTTATGTTGGTGCTGACTTCGAGGGCGCGAGGGGCCGCCTGCTATGACTCGGCTTCCCAGGAGGCCGCCTGCTAAGAGTCAGCCCACTTCATGGCTGTCTTGTGGACTCCGCCGCCTCCTGGCAGCCGGCTGCTTGGACCAGCCAACCTCAAGAAGGCGGCCCTTTGTCCTTGATGTTTGAGGGGCGCGGCCCGCCCCGATGTCTTGAAGTACCAAAGGGAGCTGATGGGGCTACCCATGGTCATTTACTCCGACAGTAGTCCCCGAAGCTGATGAGGTGCTCCGGCTGAAGGGGCGAGAAGCCTCAGCAGCTTCATATTTCGGGTCGCCTGGTATTCTGCTTCATCCGTCTTCTGAGGTGCCGACTGGTAGGTGTCGGCCATGACCAGGCAGGCCGCCTGGCGATTTCGAAACATTGTGGTGGGGACCAGGTGGCATGCTAGCCAGACGTCAGGCTTGCCGCCCGCGCATGTCGGCCACGTGGCATCATCAGGTCAAGCCGGCCTGCCAGCCCACGCGCGTGACGGGACGGCGCCGCAGGCTGGGGCCCGCCACTATAGTGCCTCGGCACGCGCGCGGATCTGCTGCGGCCGAGGTGGACGGTTGGGCTTCTGCGGTAGTTAATCCGCGCCTTTACTGGCGCCGCAATCGTGGGAACGTGGGGGAGTGGGCGTAGTTAATCCCACGATCCCCCACGCCCCCGCCCCCTCAGCTTCACCGCCTGGGGCTATAAGTAGGGGGAGGAGGGGGGCGGCAGATGCATGCGCGCCCTCCTCTCCCTTCGCCGTTCTTCATCTTCTCCGCTGCCGCCGCGCCCTTTCCTCCCGTCGAAGTGCTGCCGCAGCCCGCCGTCGTCGAGCGTCCTCTCGCTGCGGCTTCCTTGCTCCGCCGCAGCCTCGCCCGCTCGCCACCGCGCCACGCCTGCGACGAGCTCCTTCGTCCAGGGCGCGCTCACGAGCCGGCGACTGGGACGGCTCCAACGTCCATGATGATCACCTCTCCTTCCTCCGTCAAACACGGTGGCTGCCCCGGGAGGCGAACATGCAGGTGCGCATTCCCCCCGAAGCAGAAATCTCGCCGGCGCCGGAGGACGATGAACGCGTCGTCTTCCGGTCCCATTTCCTTCGCGGCTTCGGCCTTCCGGCGAGCGGCTTCCTCCGCTCCTTCCTCGACTTCTACCGAGTCCAGCCGCACCACCTCACGCCAAACACGGTGGTGCTGCTGGCCGCCTTCGTCACCATGTGCGAAGGGTACCTCGGCACTCTCCCCATCCTCGAACTCTGGGGGGAGTGCTTCTAACTCAAACTTGGCACCGCCGCCAATGGCCAGGCGGCTCAATGCGGAGCCTACGTGGTGGTGCGGCGCCCAGGCACCGGGAACTGCTTCCCGCCCATCTCCCTGCTGCAGTCGGCCAAACTGTGGCAAAAATCCTATTTCTACGTCAAGAACATCCACCCGACAAGCGACTACGTCAACTGGCCGGCCTACGCAGCCGGCCCGCCAGCCGGGCCACGCGCCAACTGGCAGTACAAGCCGAGTTCCCTGTCGGCCGCCTCCTCCGCCGCCCTTGCCCGACTTCAGGCGATGACGGAGTCGGAGGGCTTGAAGGGGTTGGACTTGCTGGCTGCCTTCGTGACGCCGAGTGCTCCCCCTCCAAGCTCGGCCTCACATCATCAGCTACATGAGCGGGCATCGGGACCCGTGCCGGATGTGCACACGGGACCTGCCGGACGTGGAGGTGGTCCGGCTGGTCAACTATATCTCCAACTGCAAGCTGTCGGAGGCGGACTAGCGGTTCGGCATGCGGCCGTAGGACCGCGCACATCCGCCGCCTGCGGTGAGTCTTGTAATTCTTTTCTCTTTGCTGGTCCGAGTTCTTGTTTTGCCGCCTGACCAGTCGGCCATGGTGCAGGTCCTCCCGGCCCAGTCGGCCGCCGGCGCTCTGGATCCAGGTCAGCAGTATATGCCGGACTGAACGAGGAGCGACGTGGAAGACCCCGACTTGGGGGCGGCCACCATGGAGGAAGACAACGCCACAGGTGGCGGCGGTGGAGCAGGCGGCTCCGGGGGAGGAGGCGGCCTTGAGGACTGGCCGGATGACGATGAGGAGGAGAACGAGCCGCGCCGCCCGCACGGCACCGACAAGGCGGGCGCGAGCTCCTCAGCCGCGCCGACCGCACCAGGCGGCCCACAAAAGCGTCGAGCCGGCTCGTTGCTGTTCGGCAGCCGGCCGAAGAAATCCAAGAATGCGGCCGCCGTGACCAGGCGGCAAGAGGCCGCCGCAAGAGCGGCCCAGTTCCAGAGGGCACCGAAGCAGCCCCCGATGGTGTCCGCGTAAGTGCTTGGCTGTGTTTTCCTTTCTTCTTCCTTGCAAAATTTTTCTTAGTTTTCTCTTGTCTTGCTTGAATCAGGGCCCCACTCACTCTTGAGCGGTCTGCCACTGCTTCCGTGATCGGGGAGGCAGAAGGCTCCGCCAATACCCGCTGCGTGGACCCGCTCGCCGACCTCTGGTTGGCGACAGAGAGGAACGCGAGAGAGGTGCACGAGGAGCGGGAGGAGGCGGAAAGGCAGGAGGCGGAGGCGGCCAAGGCAGCGCGGGCGGACGTGGACGCGGCGGCCAAGGCTCAAGCGGACGTCGCCGCCAAGGCTCAGGCGGCCGCGGCCGCTAGGGCGCAAGCGGAAGAAACCGCGCGTGGCCGGACCCCGCAACTTGTCATTCCGTTGCGCGCGGCGCCGCCAGCGCCAGAGATCCCGGTGCCGACTGGAGGAGCCGGTGATGACCAGCCGGTCATGGAGAGGAGACGAGGCGACGCCATCGTCTCGGAGGCGGAGGTGCCCCCGCAAGCGCCGACTGCCGGGGCCCGAGGCAATCGGCCTGACGTGCCACCGGCGTCCCCGGTCAGTGGCGAGTTGGTGGTGGGGGCGACTCCCGTGGTCCGCCCTTCGGTGCGCCGGCGTGCGGCGAAGGCGGCCTCGGCGCCGCGGGCACAGGAGATCGGGGCCGCGAGCTCGTTGGCCCCAGACGCAGAGGCCACCGGTGCCGCCCCACCAGAATGGACGCCTGGGGGTGGGACGGGCGTGCTGAACAAGGCCCCGCAGGACGTTCTGGCCCAGCTCCAGGCCCAAGGCGCCGCCCTCCAGCAGTGTACGAAGGCGTTCTTGGCGACGCGGACGGCCGTTCGGGTATGCTTCTTTGCTTTGTTTTTTGATTCTTGCAGTCTTCCGTGGGGGCGCGCCAGCGCACCCACTGGGTGTAGCCCCTGAGTTCCGGGCCGGCTGCTGAGCAGGCGGCTCGGAACTTTAAGGTAGGTTCCGAGTGCTAACTTGTTTTCTCTTCTTTTGTCTTCGTTGCAGGACTACCACAACATCTGCGCAGCCGCCTTCAACTCCCAGGTCCAAGAGTTGGCTAAGCGGACCGCCGACCTCACCGAAAGCTGGCGTAAGCATTCTGTCTACTTCCTCGCGGGGGCGCGTCAGTGCACCCGCTGGGTGTAGCCCCCGAGATTCGGGCCGACTGCTGAGCAGTCGGGCCGGATCTTCTGGCAACCACTTTTCTTTTTTGGTCATCTTTGTTGATTGTCCTCTCTTTCTCATTTTTGCAGGAGCCAACGCCACATTGCAGTAGCATCTGGGCGAAGTCCAAACCGAGCTGCGCGTCATGGAGGAGGAGCGTCGTAAGGCGGCCCTGGAGCACGACCGTCTGGCCAAGAAGTTGGCGGACCAGGCGGACCAGCACAAGGCGGAGCTCCAGAAGCTCAAGGAGGCAGAAGGCGCCTTTCAGGCCGAGTTTGAGGTCGAACGCTCAAAGTGGGCCGAGAAGGAGGCGATCCTCGCCGCTGGCTACGGCGAGATTGAGGACATGATCGATGGTAAACTTCTTTCTTTGGAATAGCTGCCGACTGCATCGGGAGTCGGCTTTTGATCTTTGTTTTTCTTTTGCGTAGACTTCTTTCCTGGCCACACCGTCGCTGTCAGCCAGGCCATCGAGGCGCGGCGCGACCAGCGTAGGAGGGAAGGAGTGGAGATCCCGCTCGACGCGCCTCGGAACATGAACGAGCAGCTCTTGGCCGTCAGGACGCGTTTGCAGCCGATTCACCGTCTGCTCCGCCGCCTTCAGCGTGCCGGGTCTCAGCTGGTTTCCGCCCTCTGGCCAGGCGGCCAAGCTCCACGCACCCCCAGTCGGACCGTCGACTGGTTGGAGGCGGCAATCGACCGCTTCGAGGCTTGGAGGGGCTCCTCCGCTCGGGCAGGCGCCCGAAGAGCCTTGGAGTTCGTCAAGGAGTGGTATCCTGGGCTGAACCTAGCCCAGTGGGCCACGTTCCGGCAGGAGGCCATGGAAGAGTTGGTGGCAGCAGGGCTTGCGCTCACCCATCGTGCGGTGGCGATCGCCGAGTACACCGACACCAGCGTATTCTTCCCCAAGCTGGACGAGGAGGGTGCCGGGGTGCCGATGAACTGGTTCGGGCTGAACCCGGATGACGGCGAGGACTCGGCAGAAGAAATCGCCTCAAGCGACGAAGGCGAGGACGAGGAAGAGGAGGATAGTGAAGGCGACGCACCGGAGGGCTGAGCGGACGCCCAGCCTCAGCTTGATCGGGCCTCGAGCAATGAGCCGCGTGCGAGTGCACCGACTGCTGCTGAAGGCGACCAAGCCGAGACTCGCCAGACGGCCACTCCACCAGCTGGCGCCGCCGACTCCACCAACCTGCCAGACTCGCCTGTTGCTCCTTTGGCCTAGGCTGCCAACTTATCTTATCTTTTCCTGCTTTGGTAATCTTTAGAACAAACTTTGTTAAATTCGCGCAGTTCCACCCGCTGGGGGTGTATTCACACTTTGTTGAATGCTGGCCGAGGGCCTCTTGCTATATGATTTAATTCTCGCACAAGATGTGCTTCGCCGAGCTCTGACTTGTCTTGCTTTCTGTTCTTTTGGCTTTTTCCTTTGCCGCTTTCCCTTGGCTGCCGCCTTGCCGGCCAGACAACCATTCTTCGGTCTGCTGGCCGGGTCAAGTACTTGGCCATTTTGGGAAGACAAGTACTTTGGCCGCTTAGAACATAGCAATTTAAGTGAGAAGCCGGCCGGCCGGCTGCTCAGCAACCGGATGGCTAGGCGAGGAGCCGACTTGGCCTATGTGGGTGCTTTCGTCCTTAGCCATTTTTCATGTGAGCACCATTTCCTACCTTTGACTCTTGCCTGCCAGACAGTCGCTCTGCGAGCTGCGGCTTATGGCAAGGGTGGGCTTAGATGCCGGCACACTACTTGTCCGACTGCAGGTAGAGCCAACATAGTACAAGGCGGCAAGCCCCCGAGCCGACTGGTCGGACCCGGTGCCGGGCGGAGGAATGAAATAACATACTCACAGGCATGAAACTTATCATACAGATAAGAAAGGTAGCCCCCGAGTGCTCCTCGAGGGACCCGGTGCCTTTGCCCTTAGTACAAAAGGTAGCGTGGTACATACTGTATTTAACTGTAAAATCTTTGGAGGAGATTTGCGTTCCATGGGCGCTCTGTTTCCTTGCCGGAATCGTCCCTTTTGCGCGCCCTGGGCTTCTGCGCATTGATGAGGTAATAGGAGTCGTTGCCCAAGGCTTTGCTGATGATGAAGGGGCCTTCCCAAGGGGCCGAGAGCTTGTGCTGGCCGGCTGTTCACTGGATCAGCCGAAGCACAAGGTCTCCCTATTGGAAGGATCGTGGCTTGACCTTCCGACTGTAGTAGCGGCGCAGGCTCTGCCGGTAGATGGCGGACCGGCTGAGTGCTAACAGCCGGCCTTCTTCCAGCAGATCGATGCCGTCTTCTCGTGCTTCCTTCGCCTCCGCCTCCGTGTACATGGTGACGCGAGGCGAGTCGAACTCGATGTCAGTTGGGATGACGGCCTCGGCCCCGTACACGAGGAAGAAGGGAGTGAAACCGGTTGATCTGTTCGGAGTGGTGCGAAGGCTCCAGAGGACGGCCGGCAACTCGTCGATCCAGCAACCGGCCGAGCGCTCCAGTGGCTCGACCAGTCGGGGTTTGATGCCGGATAAGATGAGGCCGTTTGCTCGTTCCACTTGGCCGTTTGACTGAGGATGGGCAACGGACGCTAAGTCCAGTCGGATGGCCTGCGTCGCGCAGAAACGGGCCAAGGCGCCTTTGGCAAAGTTAGTGCCATTGTCGGTGATGATGCTGTGTGGTACACCGTACCAGACGATGATATCTGCAATGAAGGTCACAGCAGTCGGACCATTTAGTTTCTTGATTGGTTTTGCTTCAATCCACTTGGTGAATTTGTCCACGGCGACAAGCAGATGGGTCATGCCACCGCGTGCTGTCTTGAATGGGCCCACCATGTCCAACCCCTAGATGGCAAAGGGCTAGGTAAGGGGGATGGTCTTGAGTGCAGAAGCAGGCAGATGTTGCTTGGAGCTGAATTTTTGGTACCCCTTGCATTTCTTGACCAGATCCTTGGCGTCCTCCAAAGCAGTCGGCCAGAAGAAACCATTGCGGAAAGCTTTGGCGACAAGGGATCTGGAGGCCGCGTGGTGGCCGCACTCGCCTTGGTGTATGTCTCTGAGGATTGCCTTGCCTTTCTCTGGTTCGACGCACCGTTGGAAAACGTCGGTCACACTGCGCCTGATAAGCTCTCTGTTTACTATCATGTAAGCTCCTGCCCGGCATTGCACCTGCCAGGCCGAGATCTCATCAACTGGCAGCTCTCCGCTTACCAGAAAGTTGAGGATGGGCTGCGCCCATGATGGTGCTTCGACTTCATCCACTGTCATTACGACCACTGAAACTAGGGCGGTTGGGTTGGGAGGTGGCGGGGTGGAGTCGGCCACGTCTTGCTACCTTGTTGAAGTCCCCGAGACGGCCGCTGCAGCCCCCGGGCCGGGTTGTAGAGTCCCTGGGCCGGGTGCGACTGCCGCAGTCCCCGAGCCGCTTGGTGAAGTCCCCGGGCCGGCTGCTGCAGTCCCCGGGCCGGGTTACGAAGTCCCCGAGCCGGGTGCGACTGCTGCAGTCCCCGTGCCGCTTGCCGAAGTCCCCGGGCCGGCTGCTGCAGCCCCCGGGCCAGGTTGCGAAGTCCCCGGGCCGGGTGCGACTGCTGCAGTCCCCGTGCCACTTGCCGAAGTACCCAGGCTGGCTGCTGCAGCCTCTGAGTCGGATCCGACTGCTTCGGGAGGAGTCGGCATGAAGATGGATTCTGATTCCGGGGAAGGCTTGATAGACGGCTTGCGGAGGCACTGAAGGGACACGCCGGCTGGTATGGCTTGCCTGGTGGAGCCGATCCGTGCCAGGGCGTCTGCTTGCTCGTTGTCGGCCCGTGGCACGTGAAGGAACTCGCACCCATCAAAATATCCGCTGATCTGCTGGACGAGGAAGCGGTAGCTCGCCATATTTGCATCCTTGGCGTCCTAGTCGCCAGACGACTGTTGGACCACCAAGTCTGAATCGCCGTAGCACAGAATCCGGCGGATGCCAATCTCCTCGGCCAGCCGGAGTCCGTGTACTAGCGCCTCTTACTCGGCCACGTTGTTGGAGGTGGCAAAGTGGATTTGCATCATGTATCTGAGCTTGTCGCCTTTGGGAGAGGCGAGGACGACGCCGGCTCCCAAACCGGTGCGCACCTTCGAGCCATCAAAGTGCATCTGCCAATGAGTGGAGTCTGGAGCTGGTGGCAGGTACTGGGTCTCGGCCCAGTCGACGAGGAAGTCGGCCAGTGCTTGGGACTTGATGGCGGCGCGAGGCTAGTAGAAGATGGTGTAGGGGGCCAGCTCGATGGCCCACTTGGCCACTCGGCCCGATGCGTCTCTACTGCCTATGATCTCCGCAAGCGGGGCGGTGTAGACGACCATGATGGGATGCTCTTGAAAGTATGGCTTGAGCTTCTTGGCGGCAAAATGCACGCCATAGCACAACTTTTGGTAGTGGGGGTAGTTCTGCTTGGAAGCTGACAGCACCTCACTCAAGTAGTAGACGGGCCTCTGGACCGGTTGTGCCTTGCCGTCCTCTCGGCGCTCTACCACCATAACTATACTGACCACCCGGCTGGTGGCGGCGATGTAGAGAAGCATGGGCTCCTTGGCAGCCGGAGCGGCCAGGACGGGCGGCGTGGTCAACATCTTCTTGAGTTGGAGGAAAGCCTCGTCTGCCTTGTCGTTCCACTCGAAATGAGTGGTTTTCTTCATCAAATGGTACAGTGGAAGAGCCTTCTCGCCTAGCCGACTGATGAAGCGGCTGATGGATGCCAAGCAGCCGGTGAACTTCTGAATGTCTCGCAGTCGTGTGGGCCTCTCCATCCTCTCGATGGCCTTGATCTTGACAGGTTTGCACTCTATGCCGCGCACTGAGACAAGGAAGCCGAGGAGCTGGCCGGCTGGTACTCCAAAGGCACACTTTTCTGGGTTGAGCTTGATTTGAAAACGGCGCAGGTTATCAAAGGTTTCCTTGAGATCTTCCAGGAGGGTACCGCGCTTCTCTGTCTTCACCACAATATCGTCCACATAAACATGGGCATTTCTGCCGAGTTGCTTGAGGAGGCACTTCTGCATGCAACGCTGAAACGTGGCACCGACGTTTCTCAAGCCGAACGTCATTGTCAGGTAGCAGAAGGCTCCGAATGGTGTGATGAAGGCGGTCTTTAGGCGGTCGGCCGGGCTTAACTTGATCTGGTGGTACCCCAAGTAGGCATCCAAAAAACTCAACAGCTCGCATCCGGCTGTGGAGTCTATCACTTGGTCAAACCGAGGCAAGGCGAACGGATCTTTCGGGCAAGCTTTGTTGAGGCTGGTGTAGTCAATACACATGCTCCATTTGTTGAGGCTGGTGTAGTCAATACACAGGCTTCTTTAGTACAAGGACTGGGTTGGCAAGCCACTCTGGGAAGAATACTTCCATAATGAAGCCGGCTGCTAGAAGCCGGGCTATCTCTTCACCAACAATTCCTCCCTTCTCCTCCGACAGGCGGCGGAGGGGTTGCCTGACTGGTTTTGCATCTGCTCTGACATGTAGCTTGTGCTCGGCGAAATCCGTCGGAACACCCGGCATGTCCTTTGGAGACCACGCAAAGATGTCCCGATTCTCACGGAGGAAATCGACGAGCTCGCTTTCCTATTTGCTGTCGAGGCGAGCTCCTATGACAGCGAACCTCTCCGGGTGCTCCGGGTCCAAGGGTACCTTCTTGGTTTCTTTGGCCGGTTGGAAAGAGCCCTGAGCTTCTGACCCCTTGGGATCTGGCGACAGGTCCGGCTGCTCGCCGGCCATGGCCAAAACCCGGTCAAGGAGCCGTTTCTCGGCAGCAATCACAAGGGACTCGGCCAGCCGACTGCTGGCAGTGGCACAGGAGGCAGACTTCTGGTAGTCGCCGGCTATGGTGATAATGCCCTTGGTGCCCGACATCTTCATCTTGAGGTAGGCGTAGTGGGGGACCGCCATGAACTTGGCCAGAGCAGGCCGGCCAAGCAACGCGTGGTAGGGGCTCTCAAGGTCAACCACCTCGAACCAGATTGGCTCTCAGCGGAAGTGATTCTTGTCTCCGAAGAGGACATCTATCTTGATCTTGCCGATTGGTGAGCAGGATAGGCCAGGCACAATGCCATGGAAGACAGTCTGGCTGGGCTGGAGCTGTTTCTCTTTGATTCACAACTTCTCCATGGTGTCGCGGTAGAGGATGTTGATGCTGTTACCGCCGTCTATCAGAATTCGAGAGAAACGAGCAGCTCGCCTCTTTGTTGCAAAGGTGGCATCCAGCACCAGGGCATAGGAATCCGGAGAAGGCATCACCTCCGGGTGGTCAGCTCGGCTCCAACTGATCGGCTTCTCCGACCAGTGCATGAACTCTGGGGCTTCAGAGGCGACAGTATTCACTTCTCGGCGCTGTTGACGCCGGCTGTGCCTGTCGTCAGTCACGCTGGTGAAGACGATGTAAGCTCCATGCTCTTCAGGAAACTCATCTTGGATCGCGCCGACTGGTCGGACCGCCGGCTGCTGGGGAGGCGGAGGCGGCGGGCTAGCAGGCGGAGGAGGCAGTCCTTCGCCTCTGGCGATGCGGGTCAGCCAGTGGCACTTCCGGGTGGTGTGGTTGGATGGCTTCGCGCCGCTGTGGAACTTGCAGGGAGCGTCGAGGGTTTGCTCAAACAAGAAGGCGGGCAACCAGGCAGGCTTGCCGCCCTTCTGGCGTTTGGGGCCGGGCTGCTCCTCTGGCTGCTGGTCTTCGACTGTCGCCACCTGCCGGCTGGTAGTAGCAGGCTGCGGGGCCTTGCGCATATTGTCGTTTGACTGTTGGCGCCGACTGGAATCACCAGCCGGTGTCTGAGGGGCCAGAGGGAGCATCTTTCCTGACGCATCCACTCGGAGTTCCGACTTCATGGAGGAGTCGGCAGTGGCGTACTTGTCCGCTATGATCAGCAGCTCGTCGAGCGTGGCCGGCTCGTCGCAGAGGAGCCGGTGCTTGAGTAGGGTGCCCTCTCGGCACCCGGTAGTGAAGTATTCAATGGCTTGCACCTCATGAACCCCTTCGCAGGAGTTGCGTAGCTCGGCCCACCGCGTTAAGTATTCGCGGGTGGACTCGATCGGGCCTTGGATGCATAGGGAGAGCTGGCGAGGCTTGGGCGGCCGCTTGTAGGTGCTGGTGAAGCTGCGGATGAAAACTTCGGTGAAGTCTAGCTAGCTGTTGACGCTGTAGGGCTTGAGGCTGTTCAACCATGTCCGGGCCGTGCCCTGGAGCATGAGTGGAACATACTTCACGGCGACACACTTGTTGCCATTCACTATGTTGACGGCAGTGGAGTAGTCGACCAGCCAATCTTCCGGCTTCACAGAGCCATTGTACTTAGGAGTGTCCCGAGGGAGCGAGAACCCTTTGGGGAAGGGCTCGTCGCGAATGCGGGGGCCGAAACAAGGCGGGCCGATTGCATCTTCTTATTCCAATGCCAGGGACCGAGCCAAGCGGTCGATCTGGTTGCGGGCGTCGTTCTCTCCGACTCCTTCGCGGGGGCCCAGCCGGCGCCCGAGAGTCGGATGCTCAACAGGCGGCGGAGAGGCGCGCCTCTCCCTGCGCGGGGGAGGGGGCTGACGACCGTCCCGCCGTTCTACTGCTCGTGGGCGGCCATCTTGGTCGCGCTCGATGGATATGCGGGTGCGGCTGCGGCTAGCAACCGGCTCTGGGTCTCCTCGGTCACAGGCGCCGGCTGTCGGCGTCCGGGAGGTCGCGCCATGCTCTCGGCGAGGGGGAAGGTTCCCAGCCTGTAGGCCGGGTTCCACCATGCGGTGGCCAGCTTCTTGCTGCGCGGCGGCCGCGTCGATGAGCTGCTGGACGCGCTCCATCATGCAGCGACGCTCGTCGCCCTCCAGGCGGTCCAGCTCGTCTGCCGCTGCCTGGGCGGCGCGCAAGTTCTCCATGGGCGTGGCATAGACCGGGCGGTCGGCCCCCAACATGCTGGCGATGGCGGCGCCGCGCTGCCGGACCGTGCCCACGTGGCTGGGTTCACCAGCAGCCGGTGTGCCGCAGACGGCGCGGTCGATCTCGCAGTGGTAAGCCTCGGTGAGGCGTCTCATGACCGCCAACTTGTTGGCGCTGTCGGGAAGTGCGATACGGCATGCTTCCAGCGTTTCATCGCTCGCACCGAGTGCTACGGGAGCGGACAGGTCCCGCATTGCCGCCTGCAACGGGTCCCGGCTGGCCTGGTCGGAGGTTCCGTCATGGCTGATGACCAGCACCTCAGTGACGGTGCTGGTGCTGGCGCTGCTGTCTGCAGTGGGAAGTGGGTCGTCGAAGATCACCACGTCACCGGGGAAGGCATCAGGAAGCGTGACGTCGGCGTCGATGACCATGTCGACGAGCAGGTCAGTGGAGCCAACGGACTCCGGGTCGGAGACCGGCTCATCGGCGATGTGAAGCTTGCCGAGGAGATCGACGAGGCAGCTCTCGGAGCTAGCTGCGCCCGCGTTGAGTGCGGGATCGTCGAAGAGGCGGATCCCACCGATGAGATCAGCGAGGCTCCTTGCGGTGCAAATAACTTCCACGCCATGCAGCGTGTCGGCGCAAATGCCGTCGGGCGTGCCGGGCTGGCTGCGCTCGCCAGGGAGGTAGAGGGTTCCCGTCCAGAACGTGTTTCCGGACGACGGTGCACCTAGCCCCACGGTGGGCGCCAAATGTCGGGGATATCGTGCGACATATGCCAGGGGGTGGCTTATCATGGATGGGGACAAAAGTACGTCGCCGGGCTCTAGAAGCGGGAGTGAGCGAGACCGCGTACGCTTGCGAATCTTACCCAGGTTCGGGGCTCTCCTAGGAGATAACACCCCTAGTCCTGCTCTGCGGGGTCTCCGCATGATCACTACCTCAACAGGTAGCTACAAGCTTGCTCCTTGAGCTGTTTGGCTAGAGGAGGAAGAAGGGCAAGGCTAGCTCTACTCCACTCTCTCTACGTGTGTGTGTGTGGTGCTGTGGGTGCTCGACGAGGCATCTGCCAAAGTGCCAACCCCTTGCATGGGGTGACCTGGGGGGTTTATATAAGCCTACCCCCCAGGGGTACAACGGTAATCTGGCCAGATGCGGGGCCTGGCAGTCAGCGTCACTGGTCGCCGGCTTCTCCGCCGACCGCCGGGTCCCGCCGCCTGGTGGGTCCCGCCACCTACGGGCCGTGTTGACTGCTTTATGCTGTAGCATTGCCCCTGATGACAAAGGCCTTGTCAGGGGGAGCGTGGATACAGTCCCGCCGCCTGGCGGGGGCTCATTGTAGCCATACCCCGTTGTATCTGGTTAATGGCGCACAGACTTCAAGGGAGGAGGAGGGTCGCCTGCTAGGAGCCGACCTCCCACTGAGTCGACTGGTCTGGGCTCGCCGCCTTCTGGCTTGTCACGGATAGGTAGGGACCGCCGCCTGCGGGCCGTACTGGCCGCCCGTCGCGGGAGCATGGCTTCCTCTGCCATGGGTGATGTCATGAGCGGCATGGCAACAGTCCTGCGTTGGGCGCAGGATGCCTGCTTGGTACGTAGTACTGTGGCCATGTTCTGCCCTGGATTCGGGGGTGGCAGGCCTGTACTGTAGCCATGCCCTGTCTCATCATGTTTATGTTGGCGCTGACTTCGAGGACGCGAGGGGCCGCCTGCTAGGACTCGGCTTCCCAGGAGGCCGCCTACTAAGAATCGGCCCACTTCATGGCCGTCTTGTGGACTCCGCCGCCTCCTGGCAGCCGGCTGCTTGGACCAGCTGGCCTCAAGAAGGCGGCCCTTTGTCCTTGATGTTTGAGGGGCGCGGCCCACCCCAATGTCTTGAAATACCAAAGGGAGCTGATGGGGCTACCCGTGGTCATTTACTCCGACAGGGTGAGCCACTGATGACACATCAAGCCGGATATGCTCTTGTTGACAGAATTCTTTCATTGCCCCCTTAGACAGATTAGTACCATTATTAGTAATGATACTATGAGGATATCCAAAACGAAAGATCACCTTTTTGATGAATTGAACCGCCGTGGCTGCATTACATTTGCGGAACCGGTTCAGCCTCAACCCACTTTGTAAACTTGTCAACTGCTACCAAGAGATGAGTCTTTTTATCCTTGGACCTTTTGAAAGGCCCAATTATATCCAGCCCCCAGACTGCAAACGGCCAAGTAATTGGTATCATCCTCAATTCTAGAGCCGGCACATGAGCTCGTCTTGAAAATTTCTGACAACCATCACACTTACTGACTAGATTTTCTGCATCAGCATGAGCCGTCAGCCAATAAAACCCATGACGAAAAGCCTTAGCAATGAGAGATTTAGAGCCGGCATGATGACCGCAATCTCCTTCATGGATCTCCCTTAAAATTTCATGGCCCTCCTCAGGAGAAATGCATCGTTGAAACACCCCTGTAACACTGCATCTGTGAAGCTCACCATTGACAATAGTCATTGACTTAGACCTCCGGGTTATTTTCCTGGCCAAAGTTTCATCCTCAGGTAACTCGCCCCGGGTCATATAAACCAAATATGGAACAGTCCAATTAGGGATAACATGAAGAGCCGCCACCAACTGTGCCTCCGGGTCAGGAACTGCCAGGTCCTCCTCTGCAGGCAACTTTACTGATGGGTTACATCAAGGAAAACATTAGGGGGCACCGGCTTACGCTGAGACCCCAGCCGGCTTAACGCATCAACAGCTTCATTTTTCCTTCGATCAACATGCTCCACCTGATATCCTTTGAAATGACCAGCAATGGCATCAACCTCTCGGCGATAATCCACCATGAGTGGATCTTTTGAATCCCAAGTTCCTGACACTTGCTGAGCCACCAAATCTGAGTCGCCAAAGCACCTTACCCGGCTTAGATTCATCTCTTTAGCCATCCAAAGACCATGGAGCAAAGCTTCATACTCAGCTGCATTGTTAGTACAAGGGAACATCAACCTTAAAACATAACAAAATTTATCACCTTGTGGGGAAGTTAATATAACTCCAGCCCCCGAGCCTTCCAACTGCCTGGACCCATCAAAATGAATAGTCCAATATGTATTGTTCGGCTTATCCTCAGGCATATGCAGCTCTATCCAATCATTGATGAAGTCCACCAGTGCTTGAGATTTTATAGCCGTCCGAGGCACATACTTCAAGCCATGGGGCCCAAGCTCAATGGCCCACTTAGCTATCCAACCTGTGGCTTCTCTGTTTTGAATAATATCCCCTAAGGGAGCAGAACTAACCATAGTGATGGGATGACCAAGGAAATATTGCTTCAACTTGCGACTGGCCATGAACACACCGTAAACCAATTTTTGCCAATGTGGATATCTCTGCTTAGATTCAATGAGTACCTCACTGACATAATAAACCGGCCTTTGAACCGGATACTCCTTGCCTGATTCCTTCCTTTCCACCACAATTGCCACACTAACAGCCCGGCTATTGGCAGCCACATACAACAATAAGGGCTCTTTATCAATGGGAGCAGCAAGAACCGGCGGTTCAGCCAATTATTTCTTCAAGGCTTCAAATGCTTGATCAGCAGCATCACTCCAGACAAAGCGATCTGTTTTCTTCATCATCTGGTATAAAGGGATAGCCTTTTCTCCCAACCGGCTTATGAACCGGCTCAATGCCGCGATACGACCCGCTAGACGCTGAACATCATTGATACACGCCAGTTTAGCCAAGGAAGTAATAGCCTTGATCTTTTCCGGGTTAGCCTCAATGCCTCTTTCAGAAACCAGAAAACCCAAGAGTTTGCATGTTGGTACGCCAAAGACACACTTGGCCGGGTTAAGCATCATCTTGTAGACCCGCAGATTATCAAAAGTTTCTTTCAAATCATCTATCAAGGCCTCTTTCTTCTTGGATTTCACAACAATATCATCCACGTAGGCGTGAACATTGCGTCCAATCTGGTCATGGAGGCAATTCTGAACACACCGTTGGTAAGTCGCCTGGGCACTCTTGAGCCCATAGGGCATAGACACATAGCAGAAGGCTCCAAAGGGAGTGATGAAAACTGTCTTCTCCTGGTCCTTAACTGCCATCTTGATCTGATGATAACCAGACTAAGCATCCAAAAAGCTCAAACGCTCACAACCCGCCGTAGCGTCAATAATTTGATCAATACGAGGGAGAGCAAAAGGGTCAGCCGGACAGGCCTTATTAAGGTCTGTATAATCCACACACATACGCCAAGTGCCATTTTTCTTAAGCACCAGCACCGGGTTAGCTAACCACTCAGGATGAAAAACTTCAACAATGAACCCAGCTGCCAAGAGCCGGGCCACTTCCTCACCAATGACCTTACGCCTCTCTTCATTAAAACGACGAAGAAACTGCCTAACCGGTTTAAACTTGGGATCCACATTAAGAGTGTACTCAGCGAGTTCCCTCGGTACACCTGGCATGTCAGAAGGCTTCCATGCAAAGATATCCCGATTCTCACGGATGAACTCGATGAGCGCGCTTTCCTATTTCGGATCCATTTTAGCACTAATGCTGAACTGCTTGGATGAGTCGCCAGGAACAAAATCGACCAACTTAGTGTCATCTGCCGACTTAAACTTCAACAGTTGGTCATTCTCTGTAGTGGGCTTCTTCAAAGGTGTCATATCCGTCGGGTCAACATTATCTTTATAAAACTTCAACTCCTCGGTGGCACGGGCCGACTCAGCATACGCAGCATCACCCTCTTCACAATCCAGAGCAATCTTCCTATCACCGTGCACCGTGATGGTGCCCTTATGACCCAGCATTTTAAGCTGCAAATAAACATAACAAGGCCGCGCCATGAATTTGGCGTAAGTCGGCCGCCCGAACAAAGTGTGATACGGGCTTTTGATCTTGACCACCTCAAAGGTCAATTTCTCAATTATGGAATCATGGTCATCTCCAAAGGCTACCTCCAGGGTTATCTTACCCACTGGATACGCCGACTTACCAGGCACCACCCCATGGAAAACAGTAGAAGACGTCTTAAGATCTTTGTCAGCCAAATTCATATGACGAAAGGTATCATAATAAAGGATATTAATATGACTGCCCCAATCCATGAGCACTTTTGTAAGCTTATATCCTCCTACCTGAGGAGCCACCACCAGTGCCAACTGACCCGGATTGTCAACCCGGGGCGAGTGATCCTCACGGTTCCATACGATAGGCTGCTCAGACCACCTCAAATAACGAGGTACTGCCGGCTCAACTGAGTTCACCGCCCGCCTATGGATTTTCTGATCTCGCTTGCACAGGCTTGTGGTGAACACATGATACTGACCACCATTTAGCTGTTTTGGATTACTCTGATAACCAGACTACTGCTGCTGATTCCCTTGACCAGATTGCTGATTGAAACCACCTTGATTGCCTTGGCCCTGGAAACCAGAACTTGAACCGCCACCTCCAAGTCTAGGTCCATGAGAGCCGGATCCTGAACTGCCATGCGGGCCATGATTATTCTGGAAAAAATTAGAGTTTCTATACTCCCTCATAATAAAACAATCCTTCCACAGATGATTGGCTGGCTTATCCGGGGTTCCATGTTTTGGGCAAGGCTGATTCATCATGGCCTCAAGGTTGAACTTTGGCCCTCCAAACCGGGGCGCTTGTGCTTTCCCCTTACGACGTTGGTTATTACTCTGCGTGTTGGTGTTAGCTACAAAGTCTAAACCACCATCCGCCTTACGTTTACCATTACCACCTTGACCTGCCGTGTTATGCTGTCCCTTTGCATTGCCACCCTTCTTCCCCTTCCCGGCCTTCTCCTCATCAGACTCAGGATCTTTAGTGCTATCAGAATCGGCACACTTGACGAGAGCTGCCATGAGCTCCCCCATATCGTTGCAATTACGCTTAAGCCGCCCCAATTTCTGCTTAAGGGGAAGGAAGCGACAATTCTTCTCTAACATCAGGACTGCTGAACCAGTGTTAATACTGTCCGATGAGTGTATAATGGCTGAGATCCGGCGCACCCAATTGGTTGTTGACTCACCTTCACCTTGGACACAAGAATCCAAATCTAGAATCGACATAGGCTGCTTGCATGTGTCTTTAAAATTTTGAATAAACCGCCTTTTCAATTCCGCCCATGCTTTAATGGAGTTAGCGGGCAGTCTCTTCAACCAAGTACGGACCAGCCCATCCAACATCATGGTGAAATACTTGGCACATGCAGCATCACTGACATCCAGCATCTCCATAGCCATCTCATAGCTCTTGATCCAACCTTCAGGGGGCTGATCCGCTGTATAATTAGGCACCTTACAAGGGCCCTTAAAATCCTTAGGCAAACGTTCATTGCCCAGAGCCGGCACTAAACATGGCACACCCAATGTTCTGGAGGTCACACCTGCCACCACCGAAGCTGATGGATAAACCGGAGATGGTTGTTGAGCTACGAGCTGAGCCACCAACTCAGCCTCCCGACGCGCTCTGCCCTGATCCACCAAGGCCTGAGCATCACCACCACCGCGCGCCGGGTTATGCCCACGAGGCTGGTTAAGGCGCTGCTCACTGCTTGAAACCGCTGGCGACTCAATATGTCGGCTATAACTCTGGCTTGGCCGAGGGGTTGAGTGAATCCTTTCGCGACTATACGAATAAGCCGCCTGCTGATCCAACGCCGTCTGAAGAAGCTCTCTAGCCCTCTGTGTCTCTATCGCAGCTGGAGACTCGCCTTCAACTGGTAAGGCCGCCAATCGCATTGCCGCAGCAATCATATTATCCGAAGGGTTAGAATAATGATCCGGAGGTGTCGGAACATGCTGAAGTGGAGTATTATTCAAGCGAGGCTGAACCGGCGCTCCGGTCATAGGTGCTTCGACCGCCCGTTTCACTGCCGGCGGGTCACTGGTTCCTGCTCTGGGCGTGTTAAAGAGGTTCCTTGCCTCATAAACCGGGGGTAGACGACTCTGGTGCCTCCTCATGATCTCGTTTGAAGCGTTCTGATCTAGTGTGAGCCTGAAGGAGTCTGCCTGAATCCGTTGTGCCTGGGCGTCCAAAGCAACCCGCTCTGTAGCCATCCTAGCGTTCTCAGCCGCCAGTTCCTCCTTGGCTTGAGCGATGTCATCTCGCAACTTCGCCACATCAACCTTATGCTGTTCCTGAGTGTCCGGGGTTATCTCCACCCCCATTAGAGTCACCAAAGCTTCCAACAATTCTGTGAGAACTTGAGCCGGCGGGCGCGCAGAACCGCTAGCACCAGCCGCCGCCGCTGCTGTTGAGCTGGAGGTCATAGCCGCGGCGGTTGTTGAACCAAGAGCCGACTGTGTACCAGCCATGAAGATCGCGACCCTATTCGGCAGCTCATAGGAGTCCGGGATACTGTCACCATCGGAACAGCCCCCAAGCTGGCCGTCTTGCAATTGATACATTGAGTTGGTCTCGCCGACTGATGACTCACCGTCAGAGTAGATGGCCATCTCACCACTAGACACAGATCCTCCCTACAGATCTACTCCTTGAGTAAAGCCAACAAAGACATGCTTCGGGGCAGCTTGAACCTTGGCGGGTCGCGCGCGCTGAGCCGTCTCGATGATGTCGGCACAGGTGTCCGGCTCAGCTTCCAACTCACCAATCTTGCCGATGAAGACATGAATTCCGCCGAAGGGGACCCGGTACCCGTACTCGATCGAGCCGGCCTCGGGGCCGCAGCCTGCGTCGTGTGCGGGCCCCACGGTGGGCCCTGCGAAGCTGCCCTTCAAGAACTAGAAACCATCGTGTGCGGACCCCACGGTGGGCGCCAACTGTCGTGGAATTGTCACGGCAGATGTCCTAGTGGAAGGACTTAGGTGTGGAGTCATCGCTACGAGGTTAGCTTGAAGGGGTTAAAACGGGACAAGGGACACAGAGTTTATCCAGGTTCGGCCCCGCACAACGAGGTAAAGGCCTACTCCTGCTTTAGGTTGTTTTGCTTGGGTTTCGATTACCAGGGAGCGAATACGCTTGACCTAGTTCTCGACTTCTTGTTTTCTTGCCCTAACCTGCCGCCGGGTCACCCCTTTATATACACAGGTTGACGCCCAGCGGCATACAGAGTCCCGGCCGGCTCATACACGATGTGTCCGGCTCGGTGACAGAACTATACTTTCCTTAACGTTCAAGTTAAACATATAGCGGTTTACGCCCACGGGCCTCAAGTCTCCTCCGGGTCTTGGGCTTCCAGTAAGCTTGCTTCGTGAACCGCCATCTTCTTCTTGGGCCTCTTCATTATGAACCGCCAGTGACATGACCCGGCCCCGCCTGGGCGGGTCATACCCAATAGCTATATCCCCAACACCGGTCGAGAGCGTCGCCGTCGCACACGCCTTCTCTCCGTATTGAAATGACATATGTCTGCCCGCTGCGCACGCCTTCTCTCCGCATTGAAATGACATATGTCTGCCTGCCTACCTCCATTAAACCTGCGTGCGTGCCGAGGAGAACCTACTCCGGCACCCTGAGCGCCACACATTTGTTCCTATGTCGGCCGGCATGAAACACCTCTCGAGCCGGCTCCTCGCATCCGCCCACTATATAAATGTGTCCAGGCGCCGGGCAAGAACCACACCTCACCTCTGCTCTCTACATCTCCTCCTTATACAACACCCACCATGGCCTCCGGCGAACAGAAGGAGTTCTTTGGCATTGCAGCTGCCTACAAGCCAGCCCGATACAGGTTGGGTTGCCAGCAAACCCTCCGGATCCGGCGCCACCACCATCGCCATCGTCACCTCCTCCTCGCCCGTATAGGCCGGATAACACCGTCTCCCATCAAATCCCTCGTGAGCAATCGCGGCAATGCGTTAGGCAGGTGGGAAAAGAAGCCATGTCAGCGAAGGCCGGCACGTCCGCGGTCACCGCGGACATCGAGGAAAAATAGACCATGGGAGGCCGCCGCCATTTGGGTCCCACGAAGCCACTACCATCGCGTCATGGGGTTACACAGCCGGTGTCTTACCCAATGAGCGGGGGCGTAGACCACAGCGAACGTCTTCCCCTGCCCAAAAACCAACCCTGGTTCGTGCTTCACAGAGGCGGAGGGAGGCTATTATTCCCCTCTCGCTGAAGCATATCCCTCCAGGGCTTCCAATAGTCTGATGAGCGGGCTGCTGGACAATAGGGAAGACATGTTATGGGACTGGAGATCCATCACGGTCGGCCATAGACTAGTTTTTTTTCTTGAATACGCAAAGCTTGCGTATCATTGCATTGATAGAAGAAA
Organism: Thinopyrum elongatum; assembly: GCA_011799875.1. Lineage (NCBI taxonomy): Eukaryota > Viridiplantae > Streptophyta > Magnoliopsida > Poales > Poaceae > Thinopyrum > Thinopyrum elongatum. The sequence goes on along the minus strand of CM022299.1, from coordinate 612,620,649 downwards.
TAGAATGAGTACAGATAGGGGTACAACACATGACAGGCGTGAACATGGTGCCCGGAGAAGAAAGAAAAGAGATGCTCGAACCGAAGAGAGGATACATCACAGCTGAACCTACCAAACCCGAACCAAGAATGGCAACGCCGGACCAACTAGAGCATCAACATCTCGAGAACCAAAACCGAGGACACCGCGAGCGAGCAAGATGGCGCCTTCAAGATGGAGGACGACGTCGAGACGCCGTCACCATCTGATCCGGAGGAACCGGACCTAGGGTTTCCCATGAGCTCGAAGAGGGGCGCAGCCGAGGGCCTTGGCAGCGCCTCCAAGAAGGAAACGACATCCGTAGACGCCATCGCTGCCAGCATCGGCAAGCAAAGTAGGGATTTCTCCCTGGCCTGAGGCTGAGCAATCCCATAGCCACCGTATCTGGAAACGAAGATGAGGAAGCCAATGCCGGTCGGAGTCACCATGTCAGAAGGGGGTTGGCGGGGCTACAACTGCCGTCGGAGGGTGGCACCGCCTCCGAACCCACGAGCATTGGATCTGGCAAAAGCGAAGGCTTTGAGGCATACATGATAGGGCAGGCGCGAAGCAAGCCACGAGGGGGGTGGGCCGACGGCAATCGACAATGCCGACAAGCAAGGACTGGAGGGACGCAGATCCTCTCTACTGTGGCCATAGTCGTCGGGACATCAGGGAGCCAGGCAAGCTGGAAGGAACGCAGCTGCTGGGTCGCCAAGGCCGGAGCCGCCCGGCAGAGGACGCCGGCAGCCATGGACACCGGAAGGGATGCGGGTCCAAGGTCATCGGGGCCGGAGCAGCGCCAGCAAGCACCCGCCTTGAGTGCTTCGAGACCATCACTAGCACTGTATACTCGTCGCCAACGCGAGAGCCGTCGCCGTGGCTCGGGGGAGAGGACGGGCCGCCGGTGGCGAGGGGGCCGCCAACAGGAAGGCATGCCGCGGACACCCTTGCGACCGGCCGCAGATCCCACGCGTAATCCAAGGGCAGCAGCACCAGCAGGGCTGGGCCACGCACGGAGGAGGGAGAACTTGTTGGGAAACGTTGCATGGAAAACAAAAAAATTTCTACGCACACGCAATGATCTATCCATGGAGATGCATAGCAATGAGGGGGAGAGTGTGTCTACGTACCCTCGTAGACCGTAAGCGGAAGCGTTTCATAACGTGGTTGATGTAGTCTAACTTCTTTGCGCTTCAACCGATCAAGTACCGAATACACGGCACCTCCGCGTTCTGCACACGTTCAGCTCGGTGACGTCCCTCGCCTTCTTGATCCAGCAAGACGTCGAGGTAGTAGATGAGTTCCGTTAGCACGACGGCGTGGTGATAGTGATGGTGAAGTGATCTCCGCAGGGCTTCGCCTAAGCACTACGAAAATATGACCGGGGGTGTAAACGGTGGAGGGAGGGCGCCGCACACGGCTAGGCGATTGTCTGGGGTGTGCTAGGCGCCCCCTTCCCACATATATATAGGTGGGAGGGAGGGAGGGGCAGCTATAGGAGGCGCCCAAGTAGGAGGAATCCTACTTGGAGTCCCTCCCCACTACAAGAAATATGTCAACTTGTGACCTTCTCTTAGTGACCCCATCTGAATTGGTCGTAAATCCACGGCCATTTCGCTTGGAAGGGCTCAAACCCTAAAATTGCCTTACACCAAATGGTCATAAAGCAGACAAGAGTGGTCGACGACCTTATTTCTACCTGATTACGACCAATATAAATGGTCATGAGGTTGTGAACGTGGATGCATTGGTACTTAAGGTGTCGCTCAAGGTAGACTTGGGCCTCGGTGGAATAAGGCCACCTCCTTTTTAAAAAAAAAATCTGTGTGCCATGTAGGCCTCGGCCCATCCAGGAAGAAATGTGGGATGCCCTCATATTAATCAAAAAACAACATATATTCGGCCCAACGAAAATGGGAAAATAACAAGTTTTTCATTATTACCATTTGGTAAGGATGGTCAGTTATCTGAAAAAAAAAGTTTTCATTATTGTCTAAAAAACAGGTTTTTCATTGTATAACTCTAAAAAGGTTTTTCCTTATAGAAAAATCTCGAAACCAATTAAACAATATAAAATTATAAGCATAGGAAAATAATGAACTCCTTCGTGAATCTTGCTATATGGTTTAGCAATTAGAAAACTAAACATGTAATTCAAAAAAATGTTAATGTTAATACGTATTTCAAAAAATGTAATCATGTGTTTAAAAAACTACATGTGTGTATTTGAAAAGTTTCATACATATAAAAATCATAATCATAAATATATTAGATATGTATAAAAAAAATCATGTGTATGCAAAATAGTCATCATTAGTATATATAGAAATTTTACAATATATATATATATATATGGAAAAGTAGATAACAAAATAAGATTTTCTAAAAATGTTAATCATGTATTTAAATTTTTCTAACCAATATCAACAATGTTTTATATGTATACAAAAATGTACAATGTGTGAAAATAAATATAGACATCAAAACGTATGTATGAAAACATATTTTTTTGTTGGGAATATATGAAAATATGTTAGTCATGTATTTAAAAAAAGTTAAACATATATAAACAATATGTACAATGTGTCTTAAAAAATATAGACATGTGATAACTCATTTCGGAGAACACTTTTTTAAAATAATTGCCGTATTACAAGTTTATTATTTTTCCTGGGAACTTGGCCACATATAATGACACAATGCGAAGGTTTTCCAATTTTTTTATTTTTTTTTAAATTTTTCATGCCCGTTTCAAAATACGGTCAAAACGGCGGGCATGACCGTTCCTAGCTAGTGGTTGACTCTTGGAAATTTTTTGGTTCTTCTCTGATTAAATAGATACTTACGTACCTAAAAATGATTTTTGGGAAAAATAAAGAGCAAACTATGAAACAGCTGCAGTTCAAATTTGACCCGCTTCCAGCTGAATCGGCAGAAATTTGTCTTTTTCACGAGAGGTGGATCAAAGCTTTTGACACCCAACCATTTAGTTAATTATGCATTAAATATGGCCTAGTATTTTATAAATTTGATTTGGTCCAATTTTGCAACAATTATTTGGTAGGTTCTTCACAAAAAAACCTCATTTTGGTCACTCGAAAAATGAAAAATGATTTTTTCGTCCAAAGGAAATGAAAACTTCCTTAGGCAACATTGTTTTCCATTCCAATATGCACCCTTGTGCACAATATGAGATCATTTGAACAAACTATGCCATGAATGTGGTCATAAAATTGATCATTTCGCTTGAAAGCCATGGATCTCCACATATGATAGCTCGTTTCTAAGAACACTTTTTTAAAATAATTATCGTATTACAAGTTTATTATTTTTCCTGGGAACTTGGCCACATATAATGACACAATGCGAAGGTTTTCTAATTTTTTCATTTTTTTTTAAATTTTTCATGCCCGTTTCAAAATGCGGCCAAAACGGCAGGCATGACCGTTCCTAGCTAGTGGTTGAATCTTGGAAATTTTTTGGTTCTTCTCTGATTAAATAGATACTTACGTACCTAGAAATGATTTTTGGGAAAAATAAAGAGCAAACTATGAGGCAGCTGCAGTTCAAATTTGACCCGCTTCCAACTGAATCGGCAGAAATTTGTCTTTTTCACGAGAGGTGGATCAAAACTTTTGACACCCAACCATTTGGTCAATTGTGCATTAAATATGGCCTAGTATTTTAGAAAATTGATTTGGTCCAATTTTGCAACAACTATTTGGTAGGTTCTTCACCAAAAAACCTCATTTTGGGCACTCGAAAAATGAAAAATGATTTTTTCGTCCAAAGGAAATGAAAACTTCCTTAGGCAACATTGTTTTCCATTCCAATATGCACCCTTGTGCATAATATGAGATCATTTGAACAAACTATGCCATGAATGTGGCCATAAGATTGATCATTTGGTTTGAAATCCATTGATCTTCACACATGATAGCTCGTTTCTGAGAACACTTTTTTAAAATAATTATCATATTACAAGTTTATTATTTTTCCTGGGAACTTGGCCACATATAATGACACAATGCGAAGGTTTTCCAATTTTTTTTTCATGCCCGTTTCAAAATGCGGTCAAAACGGCGGGCATGACCGTTCCTAGCTAGTGGTTGAATCTTGGAAATTTTTTGGTGCTTCTTTGATTAAATAGATACTTATGTACCTAAAAATGATTTTTGGGAAAAATAAAGAGCAAACTATGAGGCAGTTGCAGTTCAAATTTGACCCGCTTCCAACTGAATCGGCAGAAATTTATCTTTTTCACGAGAGGTGGATCAAAGCTTTTGACACCCAAACATTTGGTCAGTTGTGCATTAAATATGGCCTAGTATTTTAGAAAATTGATTTGGTCCAATTTTGCAACAATTATTTGGTAGGTTCTTCACCAAAAAACCTCATTTTGGGCACTCAAAAAATGGAAAATGATTTTTTCGTCCAAAGGAAATGAAAACTTCCTTAGGCAACATTGTTTTCCATTCCAATATGCATCCTTGTGCACAATATGAGATCATTTGAACAAACTATGCCATGAATGTGGCCATAAGATTGATCATTTGGCTTGAAATCCATTGATCTCGACACATGATAGCTCATTTCAGAGAACACTTTTTAAAAATAATTATCGTACTACAAGTTTATTATTTTTTCTGGGAACTTGGCCACATATAATGACATAATGCGAAGGTTTTCCAATTTTTTGATTTTTTTTGAATTTTTCATGCCCGTTTCAAAATGCGATCAAAACGGCGGGCATGACCGTTCCTAGCTAGTGGTTGAATCTTGGAATTTTTTTGGTGCTTCTCTGATTAAATAGATACTTATATACCTAGAAATGATTTTTGGAAAAAATAAAGAGCAAACTATAAGGCAGCTGCAGTTCAAATTTTACCCGCTTCCTACTGAATCAGCGAAAGTTTGTCTTTTTCACGAGAGGTGGATCAAAATTTTTGACACCCAACCATTTGGTAAATTGTACATTAAATATGGCCTAATATTTTATAAAAATAATTTGGTATAATTTTGCAACAAATATTTGGTAGGTCCTTCACAAAAAAACTCATTTTGGACACTCGAAAAATGGAAAATGAATTTTTTGTCCAAATAAAATAAAAACTTACTGAGGCAACATTGTTTGCCATTCCAAGATGCACCCTTGTGCATAATGTGAGATCATTTGAACAAACTGTGCCATGAATGTTGCTATAAGATTGATCATTTGGCTTGAAAATCATGAATCTTCACACATGATAGCTCATTTATGAGAACACTTTTTTAAGACATTTGCCGTAGTTCAAATTTGTTATTTTTTCCTGGAAACTTGGTCACATATAATGACACAATGCGAATGTTTTCATTTTTTTGAATTTCATATGCCCATTTCAAAATGTGGTTAAACGGCGGGCATGACCGTTCGTAGCTAGGGGTTGAATCTTGTAAAACTTTCAGAGTATCTCTAATGAAATAGATAGTTCAGTACCTAGAAATGATTTTTGAAGAAAGTAAAGAGCAAACTATGAAGCAACTGTAGTTCAAATTTGGCCAGCTTCCTAGTGAATCGACGGAAATCCCACCTAGTATGAAACTACCTCTAGTTATTCGAGGAAACAGTACTTAAACATTGTCATAAAAAGAGAAGGAAACTTACCACCGGGCGTCGTGGTGCTGCGTTGGAGCTCCCCAACGCTGCATTGGAGCTTCGCCGGGTGCCATGGTGCTGCGTTGGAGCTCTTGGCGCGCCGCTGAGAGCTGCAATGGAGCTTCTTGGGGATGTCATCGGTGTTGCGTTGAAGCTTTTTCACGCTCGGTGCTATCGTGACATATTGATGTGATCGAACGACCACCAATGCGTAGATCAGGCGGCTAGCTAGGCGGATGATTTCATGACAAAATCATGTGGCTGACTGGTAGTAGCCGCCTATTGTTAATCGATTACGACCAATTTAGATGGTCATAACATCATCAAAGCCAGTACTTCGTTCTGATTGGTCTATGGGCATGTCACGCGGATCAAGCATTAGATACCGTCGGATACCCCCAGATCCAACAGCCCACACCCCTCACCCTCTCACCCACCCACACCAACTCACCACGAGCTACCCCTCAAATAAAAAAAAACACACCACGAGCATACCACTCCTCGTCCCCCGCACACCCTAGCGCTCCCCTCGCCGCCACCCGCCCCTCCCCTCGCTCTCCTCGATCCAGATCGCCATGCTCTGCTCCTCCCTCCCTCCCCTCCGGCAAGATCCAGCGCACGGCCTCCCTCTCCTCGATCCAGATCGAGGCACCCCGCCGCCCCGCCTCCGTCTCCCTCCGTCTCCCACCCGATGGAGGCTGCGGCGGGGGGAAGCGAGGGGCCAAACACCCGCTTCCAACACACAAGGTCTAGGCTTCCCCTCCCATCGCCGCACCACTCGTTCGCTAGCTCCCCACACAGGCAGATTCGGATGGAGGCGGCCATCGCCGGTGGCGGCAGCGGGCTGGGTACCATGAGCGCCGTGCTCGCCATCTGTCAGAACCGGGATCTGACACCATCCTCTAGTGGTGGGGATTTAACATCGCCGTCATCAACAAGCGGGTCTTCTAGGTATCCCCTTCTCCCCTCTCGCATCTCATCTTACCACTGCCCAGACCGTTGCTCAGATGCCTTCTCCGTTGCTCAGATCTGTGTTTTAGGATGCCACCACGCTCCACTTCCTGACCAGATTTGGTAAAGGTGCCGCCAGATCTTGCCACACTGGGCATCAGGACCACTGGATGCTTCTCTCACGGTGGTCAAGCCAAGCTCTCCTACGGTGGTCAGAACGGGCGTCGTCAACCTCGCCACTCCCTCTTCCCCATGACTCCACCTCGACAACCTGGTAAGGTGCAGGTACCCTCTACGTACTTCTAGGACTCCCACGAGGCCACCTAAATCTCTATGAAACCAACGTTGCTGGTGGTACGTACCTGGAATATTGCCCCTGTACGGCATCGTTATTTCCTTCTAGTTGTCGCACACTGAAACTATACTGTGCATTGATGCCATTTTTTTTTATTTTGTGTTAGCAAGTAGAAAATAATCAGATTGTGGCTGTGAAAAAGGGGTAGCGTTAGGATGGAATCTCTGAATTGGATCAGGGACATCCACTTCATAACATACTGACTGTGCATCAATATATTTGTTGTAAATCTAGTTCTCTGCCATACAGTATAAGTACGAACTGCCCTTGCCTGGCCCCGGTCAAGGGTTCATCCCCGATGCTACTTTGAGTCATTTGCCACAACGAGAGCTTAGTATGATGGTGCATGGCGTTATCACCCGGTCGCCAGCTCACATGTGCTTGTGATTGCATACATGTGGTGCCTGGTGCCTGGTTGCTGTGTAATAGCTACTTAGGTGTAATAGGTACATGTTCTGTACAACATTAGACTTCAGTTGGGAAACACATGTTACAAAATACTGACTGCATGAGAGTTAGGACGGGAGATTAATTACACAGGGTAGTTGTGTGCTTTGAAATAATAGTTGCATACTAGTACATCACTGCGGGCAGGTTTGCTTGCTTCACCTTCACTAAGTTGACTTGTAAACTTTGGTGACATCATTTAACAATACGTGGTGGAAATCTCAGCACTTTTGTGGTGGGCAAAAATGATATGAAATCAAGTTTTGCACCTGCCCTGTATTCCTTTTTGGGAGTTGCAAAACATGTTTTTTCTTTAGAAGATTATTTATACTGTGTGCCACCTTTGGCCCCGGATGAAACATACTATGGGCACTGAATACTTGCATGGAATTAAGGCCATAGCTGAAACAGTCAGTTTGAATTCTTGAGAGGACCAGATGGGACAAAAATATTCTCTCTTAGCTGGCGATATGCCACCAGCTATTATTTCTGTTTTTAATCCCTGGCGTTAGTTACTCCCTTTTTTAATGCATGGCCTGCTGTTTAGGCATTCGTCCTGTTATGTTAGTTAGTCACAGTTTTGTCTGTTCATGAAAAGCTAAGGTAATGTGGTGCACCTATGATTGCTACTCTCCAGTACTTTTAGCTTGGACCACATGAAACTAACAGTATTGGTAGTGTCTGTCTTATTACAATAGCAGCCGGCACTCGCTGATGTGAGATCCCTTAGTAGTGGAGCTATGATTTTAACCCTGTGGCTGTAAGTGGTGACTAATCAGGAGGAGTACCTGTCCTGGTCCTACTTCATTGTAGGACTTCATGTGATTATTAGTTATTTTTAACCAATGCTAGTCCTAGCATGTGTAGTCTGTGTGGTGATGTTCTTTAGATTGCAGCAAGCAAGAACATGATTAGAACATATTAGTATGACATTTGATCTTAGCTTATTGATCCTAGCTATAAATCCATATATTTTGCAATAATATTTTTGTTTGATTTGCTCATATTATTTGCAATCTACAGTAGTAGTGGTACTTTGATTTCACTGCAATCTATAGTAGTAGTTTTTTTTCTTGTAAAGCTTCTTTGCCATGTATTTGATTGCTCTTCTGGATTCATGGGAACTGAATCTCAGGTGCATGCTAGAGGCTAGAGCTGCAGGAGGTTCAGTTACATGCTCTTTAGTTTTTTTCCGTCAATGCTATGTTATGGTAGTCCATCCTGTACGTTTCCAGGTTTTCTAACTATATGAAAAACTTCCTGTAGGCTCGGTGAGGGATGATCCACCAGCATCCTGCTACTTGGCGGTGGACGACAAGGACTTCCTCGCGCACGAGGTGTCTTCTAAGATCTACGGCGACAAGGTAATCTCACTCTCTTCAACCCTGGTTGTTTTGTGTGTACGGTTGCTGCAGATGGTGGTCTGTGTGGATCTTGTTATAGTGAGAGTGTTATGCTGGTGCTGGCTTGAAAGAAGGGCAGAAATGCTCAACAATCTATTTCCTGTAGCATTTAGCTGTTTACATTATGAAATATGTGGACAGTAGGTATGTTTCCCATGTTATATGGTAATAACTATACACGTTATCGTTGAGTTTGCTGTGTGTTTATAGAATGACATGGTTGGCTAATTAAGCCCTGTCCGTGTATCTTTTAGAATTTGCTTCATTGGTAGCACATTCAGATGTATTAATTAATTTTGTGCATGTTAGAGAATTTAGACGATGATAACAAACTGTAATCATGAATACTTGTATAGAAACTTGCACGACCATCTTGTTTAATTTTGTGATGTTCCTCCATACTAGGAGCTAATCAGCTGCACTGTTATTCAGCTTTCATCGGCAGTTTTAATTTCGCTGAAATCATGTTTTCTTTTCTATGCTTATGTCCGTGGACGACCACTACTTCCCCGAGAAGAACCGACATCACCATCAAGTAAGCCATCGAGGTAATTCACCACTCCATCATCAACTATGCCCTCTGCTTGGTCTCCTTATTTTTGCTCTTTGCTGCAAAGCACAAAGAAAATTGAAGCTATGTCGATTACTTGATCTGGAGAGGGTGAAAAGGACATGGCCAAATGTTTACTGACTTATTATCTTCTGCTTGATCTGACACTATTTATGTCCAAGCCTGGTAGTATATTTTTTTCCAAATGGGCTGTTTACTTGATTTATTTGTTGTTCGATCTGCTCCATCAGCTTTCCTGATGTCCTTCTACATATATATGTTGGTTGTAATCTTCTTGAAGAATGCAAGTACTTGATATTCCATTCTGTTCTTATAGGTGAATGGAACTTGTGTTGTTGGTAGAACTCCGTTGACGACTTCTACCCATGTTGAAGAGCATGTTCTGTGGTATCCAAGAGTAGCTAGCTTTTATACTGGCAGAGCGGTTTATTTGTAGATTCTAATATTTATGATTGTGTGGAATATTGTATGGTTATCTGGGTGAAGTTTGAAGTTCCTGGGTATGCAAGATTCGATGGTTAAACTGGTTGTTGTGATGTGAATGAGTGTATGGAAACTGGTTGTTGTGATGTGAATGAGTGTATGGAGTTTCACGTGTTCTGTTCTGTATAGCATATTGTAATAAACTTATTTTAGCTGTTATTTAAAGATTTTCATATGCTTTCTCTCTTCTGTATGTTTGATATATATATATTGCTTATTAATAAGCTGTGAAAAACCTAACAATTGGGACCCATCTGAAAACTAGAGCTGACAAAAAAGCTGGAAATAAAAAAGAAATGGACCGCAAAATGTTGTGCGCTAGAAAATAAAAAGGCCAAATTGTAGGGCCAGGCCCATGTAGCTAACCGAAATTAACATAAAATACATATATTAAAAGGGCTTGCGTAAAAACTAATATATGGGCTGAAATAATGGGCTTGGCCCATATAGACACTGAATTGGACCGGGCTAACTCTTTTCAACGACCAATTCAATTGGTCGCAATTTTGCCACGTCGGATCCGATGTGGCTTGAGCAGACAACCAATGACCAAAAAATTAGTCATTGAACCAACGACCTTTCCCATTTCAGAAAAAAGGTCGTTAATTTCCATTAACGACCGTCAGCTTTTGACCATCTGTTTTTGGTCACAAAAAGGTCGCAAATGAAAAACAATGACCTTTCAGCGACCAATAGTGATGGTCGCAAGTTGACATATTTCTTGTAGTGCCCAAGCTGCACCCCCCTACCATATATAACCGAGGGGGAGGAAAGAGGGGGGGGGGGAGAGGGAAGGAAGTGGGAATCCTAATCCACACTTTCCTTTCCCTTCTCCCCTTTCCTTCTACAACTTAGGCCAGCCTATATGGTGGGCGCACCAGCCCCTTGTGGCTGGTGCGTTTCCCCTCTTGGCCCATAAGGCCCATATCTTTTGCCAGGGGTGCCCGGAACCCCTTCCGGTGACCCGATAAGTACCCGGTAACCCCCGAAACACTTTCGGTGTCCGAGTACCATCATCCTGTATATCAATATTTACCTCTCGACCATTTAGAGACTCCTCGTCATGTTCGTGATCTCATCCAGGACTCCGAACAACATTCAGTCACCAAATCACATAACTCATATAATAGTATATCGTCAACGAACGTTAAGCGTGCGGACTCTACGGGTTGGAGAACTCTGTAGACATGACCGAGACACCTCTCCGGTCAATAACCAATAGCGGAACCTGGATGCCCATATTGGCTCCTACATATTCTACGAAGATCTTTATCGGTCGAACCGTTTTGACAACATACGCAATTCCCTTTGTCCATCGGTATGTTACTTGCCCGAGATTCGATCGTCGGTATCTTCATACCTAGTTCAATCTCGTTATCGGCAAGTCTCTTTACTTGTTCCATAATACATCACCTCGTGACTAACTCCTTAGTTGTTTGCTTGCAAGCTTATGATGTGTATTACTGTGAGGGCCCAGAGATACCTCTCCGATACTCGGAGTGACAAATCCTAATCTCGATCTATGCCAACTCAACAAACACCTTCGGAGATACCTGTAGAGCATCTTTATAATCACCCAGTTACGTTGTGACGTTTGATAGCACACAAGGTATTTCTCCGGTATCCAGGAGTTGCATAATCTCATAGTCGAAGGAATATGTATTTGACATGAAGAAAGCAATAGCAATAAAACTGAATGATCATTATGCTAAGCTAACGGATGGGTCTTGTCCATCACATCATTCTCCTAATGATGTGATCCCATTATCAAACAACAACTCATGTCCATGGTTAGGAAACCTTAACCATCTTTGATCAACGAGCTAGTCAAGTAGAGGCTCACTAGGGACACGGTGTTTGTTTATGTATTCACACATGTATTTAGGTTTCCGATCAATACAATTCTAGCATGAATAATAAACCTTCATCATGAATAAGGAAATATAAAATAACAACTTTATTATTGCCTCTAGGGCATATTTCCTTCAGAACTGCCGGGGACGGCGCCCCTGTGGCCGAGGCTGGCACATGGCGGCCGTCGCCGGCCCGGCAGAGTGCAGCAGCTGGGAGGGTGGCGCCCGCGCAGGAGCTACGCGACGCGGGGCGCGGGGGGAGGGGGGAGTGCGCGCAGGGGCGGATCCGTCCCACCGCCGTCTTCCCGAGGCGCGGCACGACCAAGCTGGCCGGCCCCCCGGTGGCGGTGCGGCGAAAACGGGCAGGGAGGTGGTCCTGCGGCGTGGCGGATCTGGGGGGGGGGTGGGGGGGGGAGGGGGGTGGGGAGGTTTGGGGGGGGCGAATGATTCGCCCGCGCCCGCCATCCCGGCCGGCGCGCTTCGCCGTTCCTGCCCTCCGCGCCGGGTGGGGCGGGGGGTGGGGGGCCCGTTTCCCCTTTCCCGGCGGCGGCGGATGCGGTTTCCCCCGTGTCGCCAGGGAGGGCGACGCGGGAGCGAGAGTTCAGAATATTTTCGTCTGGTTTAAATGAAAATCATTTGATTTGCATGCAATTTGTTTGGTTTGTTTAAATTCGATTTGAAATGTATGTGGATAACTTTGAATGACCGGCTTCTTTATCCATGTCCGCGGGCGGATGCATTGTCCGGTTTGCGGGTTAGCGAAGACGGGTTGGTTGTTGCTCAGTGTTCTAAGAACATCGATATAATTTTCATGATATTTGAAACGCTTCATATTTATGGTGAACATTTATAATACATTTGTATTTTTTTCAAAATAAAATTGTGTCATCGACATGTTTCAGCGCCGCCTGCCTTCTTCCATCAATGGCCGCAGCGGCGGGAGCCTCACAACCAGTACTACATCAACATCGGCCACATGTGTGAACCGACCTTTGGTTAGATGGTTAGAAGGGCAATGATATCACCAGCCCATCAAAGTTCAAGTCTTAGACTTGACAATGGTGCTCGTATTTTCGCGTTCAGTGGGAGGAGGCTTTCACGTCAGAGGTGCTTGTATGGATAGGGTGTGTACGTGTCTTTGTAGGGACGAGTGTATTTGGGTAGCTAGGAGCGTCTGTGTTAAAAAAACATCAGCCACGTGTGGAGCGACAGGATAGCTCCACGGCGCGCGCAACCACTTACGCCGCACCGCACGGTCGGAGTCTGACTCAGATCGCGAGCCAGACCGAACCGTACCAAATCATCATCACCAATCAGTCAGCCGTCCCGACTCCCGACCCCCAAAGCCAAAAGCGACGCGAGCGAGTCCCAAACAAAAACAGAACAAAAATCAGATCGCCAATACTTTACTCTACTCCAGGATATAGAAAAGCTTAAATTCTTTTCTCTCTCTCCCCAGCTCCTCTGTTCCTCTGGAGTCTCACCTCACCCCCCCTCCTCGCCGCGATCTCTCCCCCCGAACCCACCCCGCGCCTCCCCGGGCGCGCGTCGCCGGCGGGGGACGTCCGGGAGCTCCCTCGTTCTCTCCCCGCGGAGAGCGGCCGCCGGCCGTCGGCGAGCCCGGCCCCATTGGCGCGCGCCTCGCCGCCCGGGGACCCAGCCGTGCTTTGTTTGGCAGAGGCGAGGCGTTGGTCGCGGGGCGGGCTGCTGCCGCCGCGCGCGATGGGGCGGGGCTGACACGGCGCCGATGTCGGACGCGTCGTCGGATCTCGGCGGCGCCCGGGCGGGGCCGCTGCCCGCCGTCGAGCGCGACCTCGAGCAGGTGCGGCCGAGAATTCTGTTCTCGAATGGGTCAATTTCGCACTTGTTTCTGTCTCTGCTTGCTTGCTTGCTGGGCGGGTGGGTGCAACCGAGGGGCGCGCGGAAGGATAATTCTGGCGCAGTATGTTGTTCTCGTTTGGGTTTCTGTGATGTGTGGGGTCTCGTGCTTGCTGGCTTCGGCCTTCCGCTCGTGTTTATTGGGCTCAGTGGTGGCGGAATTCACGGGGCTGGATGCTATTCTCGGGCGTTTCTGTGCCGCTCCAGCTCTTCCCCGTGGCAGAATGGAGCTCCGAGTGTCAGGGGCACTCACTGCGCTTGCTGCTTGATCGGGGGGATTTCGTCTGTTGCTGCCGTCGTCTTGTGAGGTCGAATCGTAAGCCACTCGGTCCCAACAATTTTTCCGTGTGGAGTCGAGTCCTCCCTCGAGGGGATTCAGCTTCAGCGGGGGTGCTTTTTCTCAATTAGATGTCTTACAGGATCCAATTACACTAGCCAACTCCAGTTCAGCTTCCAAAAGTAAAATCAGGGGAAGCAAAACACTAAAACTACATATCCAGAAGCTCTGGGGGTGCTCTGCGCGCTGGAATGCAGAGTAGATTGGGATGACGAGCAGTCGGCGTAGTTTTTCTCAGGGGTCAGACTGGCCTTGTGTAAACGTGTTTCTGGATGTGTATCTTGTTATGCTTCTGTAAATTCAACTCCTCTGGATTTGTAGATAGATGGCAGACCAGATAACATTCAAATAGAAGCTAAAATCAAGACAAGGGGGCAGCTGTTGCTTAGTGAAAATATCAATCTGAAGAACTGGCAACCAGTTACATCTGTTATCTCAGACACCAGTTATTGGAATGCTGTATGCCGTTCTATATTCTCGATAGTTTGTTGTGTTATGCCTCATGCTCCCTGAGTAGGTTAAGTCCTGCCCTCTATGCCATTTACTTCTGATACCAGCTTCTCAGGGTTACAGGGCATATGTACCCTTTTTATGCTTCTGTGATTGATGAGATTTAAATTGGGAATTCCTTTAAATTTATTTTTAGAAACACTTCCATGACATCAAAATAGTTGATGGTTATGGCATGCTATTTTACTTTCTCATTTGGCATCCAAAAGTTGGATGTTCCTGATCAATTTTATTTTTGTATAATATATATTGAAATGCCAGACAAGGCCTGATACCACCTTTCTTTTTTTCGATTCTGGCTTTTGGTAGGCTATCACTGCTCTCAAGAAAGGAGCCTACTTATTGAAATATGGGCGTAGAGGGAAACCAAAATTTTGTCCATTCCGGCTATCCAATGTGAGATTATTTCCGCTCCTTAACTTTGTATTTTTGAAGTTCTTCCTGATTGTCTCACTTGTAACGAGTGTTCTTTGTTTCTACAGGATGAGTCTGTATTGATATGGTTTTCAGGGAAAGAGGAGAAGCATCTAAGGTTGAGCCATGTGTCCCGGATAATGCCTGGCCAACGGACTGTAAGTTAATTATCTTATCAGTGTTTGTAAACATCATGATAAACTTTTTGACCTGACTTGCTGTTGGTGTTTGCTTGCCAACTCTCTGCGATGCGTATGTATGGAGCTTTTACTCTGAATCACAATTCGCAGACCTTCTAGGGAAACTTTTGGTTAATGAATGCAGTCATTACTGGGGAGTGGGGACAAACTCTTGCATCATCTTTTGCTTGCTCTGTGGTAAACTGATTTGCGCGGTTGAATTGCTTCTCCAGATATTCTACAGCTAGATGAGTTAGGTTTCAGCTTGGACGAGTTAGATTTCTGCTTTATTAAGCTTTTGAGGCCGGGCAGTACTCAGTTTTGCATTTTAATAAGTTCGATTAACGTTGCATTCGCATAACTTGGCTCAATATAGTTTTTTGGCATGAATTTAAAAACTGTCATAAGTTGACCATTCTGCTGGGGAAGTTACTTAGCATCTGCATGAATTCCCTTGTAATGGTACCATTGCTTAATCTTTGCAGTGCCATACTTGATCTTGGTCGTTAAGTACCCCCCTTGTATTGAAGTTGCTGTGTAATTGTACTAACTGGACCTTCATTCTTTAATTTCTGGAATCTAGGCAATATTTCAGAGGTACCCACGACCTGAGAAGGAATGCCAGTCCTTTTCTCTAATTTCGCATGACAGGTCACTGGACATCGTAAGTTTGCCATCCACATTCCATGTTTATTTCTCCCCGTTCTCTTCCTTTTGTGCTTATACAAGTGTCATGCCTACATGGTAATATTAATTGACTCAATGATGTCAGATATGTAAAGACAAAGATGAGGCAGAAGTGTGGTTTGCTGGGCTGAAAACATTGATTTCACGAAGTCATCAAAGAAAATGGAGAACCGGCTCAAGAAGTGATACCATTTCGTCTGCTGCAACTAGTCCAAGGACTTACACGCGACAGAGTTCTCCGTTGAGTTCTCCTTTCAGCAGCAGTGACAGTCTCCACAAGGTAGCATTTACTATCCCTGTCTGAATATGTGAATTTGAATTATATTCTTTTTCCAAAATTCTACGAGATGATACTTCTTTTTCATCATGTTGATAATACCATTACTTCATGAAGATGAGTTCTGATAGATGCTGTACACCAGGATTTCAATGAAAACTACCGGTTCCGTAGTCCATATGGGAGTCCACCAAAGAATGGCTTGGAGAAGGCCTTTTCTGATGTTGCATTATATGCAGCTCCCCCCAGGGGCTTCTTCCCATCAGATTCTAATGCAGCATCAGTCCACTCCATGTCTTCTGGACAATCAGATAACACAAATGGGAATTCCGGAGGTATCCCGATGGATGCTTTCCAGATCAGTTATTCAAGTGCTGTTAGCTCTTCAAGTCATGGTTCTGGTTATGATGACGGTGATGCTTTAGGTGATGTTTTAATATGGGGAGAAGGAACTGGGGAAGGAATTCTTGGTGGTGGTAACTCAAGAATTGGAAGTTCCTCAGGTGCAAAAATTGATTGTCTTGTACCTAAACCATTGGAGTTTGCTGTGCGGCTTGATGTGCAGAATATATCTTGTGGAGGAAGGCATGCTGCACTCGTCAGTAAACAAGGGGAGATCTACTCCTGGGGTGAGGAATCGGGTGGGCGGCTTGGTCATGGTGTAGATTGTGATGTGGCGCATCCGAAACTCATCGATGCTCTTACTCATATGAACATTGAGCTGGTAGCATGCGGTGAATACCACACCTGTGCTGTTACACTATCTGGAGATCTGTATACATGGGGGGACGGCGCCTTCAAATTTGGGCTTTTGGGTCATGGTAATGATGTCAGTCAATGGGTACCAAAAAAGCTGCATGGGCCACTGGAGGGTATACATGTTTCATCAATTTCATGTGGCCCTTGGCATACAGCCATAGTAACTTCTGCTGGGCAGCTTTTCACATTTGGAGATGGCTCTTTTGGGGTTCTAGGCCATGGAGACCGTGAGAGTCTCTCAGTCGCCAAGGAAGTGGAATCTCTCAAAGGGCTTAGGACAGTGCGGGCTGCTTGTGGTGTTTGGCACACTGCTGCAGTTGTAGAAGTCATGGTTGGGAATTCAAGCTCTAGCAATTGTTCATCTGGCAAGATATTTACATGGGGCGATGGCGATAAAGGCCGTTTAGGGCATGGTGATAAGGAATCGAGACTTGTCCCGACATGTGTGGCTGCTTTGGTGGAGCCCAATTTTTGTCAGGTTGCTTGCGGTCATTCCTTGACGGTGGCTCTTACAACATCAGGAAATGTGTACACAATGGGGAGTTCTGTCTATGGTCAACTTGGAAATCCACAAGCAGACGGTATGCTTCCTGTACGTGTTGAAGGAAAGCTACACAAAAACTTTGTCGAGGAGATCTCCTGTGGTGCTTATCATGTAGCTGTTTTGACCTCTAAGACCGAGGTCTACACATGGGGTAAAGGTGCAAATGGTCGGTTAGGTCATGGCAATACTGATGATAAGAATACTCCTACGTTGGTTGAAGCGCTAAAAGATAAGCAAGTCAGAAGTGTTGTTTGTGGAACTAATTTCACTGCAGCAATATGCATTCATAAATGGGTATCTGGAGTTGATCAGTCAATGTGCTCAGGATGCCACCAGCCTTTTAACTTGAGGAGAAAACGCCATAACTGCTATAATTGTGCTCTGGTATTTTGTCATTCCTGCAGCAGTAAAAAATCTCTGAAGGCTTCATTGGCACCAAATCAAAGTAAACCCTATCGTGTTTGTGATAGCTGCTACAGCAAGCTGACTAAGGGACCCGGATCAGACATGTACTCTTCAGCTAAGCAGGGAGCTGTTGTACAGGGATTCAGTGACACGGTTGATGAGGAGCTGGAAACAAGGTCAAATGCTAAATTGTCAAGAATATCTTCGATGGAATCTTTTAAGAACATGGACAGTAGATATTCAAAGAAAAACAAGAAGTTCGAATTTAACAGCACTCGCGTGTCCCCTGTTCCAAATGGCGGTTCAAGATCCTTCAATCCTGTGTTTGGATCTTCAAAAAAGTTTTTATCAGCATCTGTCCCTGGATCCAGAATTATTTCTAGGGCCACATCACCTGTTTCAAGAAGGTCAAGTCCTCCACGTTCTATAACACCAACACCTACTTTGAGGAGTCTAACTTCTGGAGGTGTCATCAATGGCACCAAGCCGACAAATGATAGCCAAACTCAAGAAGTTCTAAGTTTGAAGTCCCAGGTACGCATTATGTTGTGTTTTCTCCGTTATTAGTGTCCTAGCCTTTCAAATGACATCAAGCCTGATTTCATGCCCAATGATCCAAAAGTATTATATTAGCTTACTTGTTGCAGAGATATGTCGATTTCTAGTGCTAGCAGACAGCATTATTAAGTGTGTTCCTATTTACCCCTGTGAGTCTATGCTCTATGGTGTGCTTAGTTATACCCTCTTCTTAACAGTAACATGATAGATATCACTCGTTGAACTGTACCAGATAATTCGATACTAACAACTATCAATCTATTTAATATGAAAGCAGTTCTAAGCACTACTTAGGTATACTACCTGTTATCTCTTCAAGTTCGATCATGCAAAAAATCAAGCAAAGTTCTCTTAGAAGTGAGGATTTGTTTGCTGTTATATAAAGGCGTAAAGCTCTTCACTGCCAGGTGGACAATCTTACTAGGAAGTCTCAACATCTCGAACTTGAGTTGGAGCGAACTACCAAGCAATTGAAGGAAGCTATTGCCATTGCCGGGGAGGAAACCGCAAAGTGCAAGGCAGCAAAGGAAGTAATCAAGTCACTGACTGTACAAGTAAGATTGCTTATTCTGTTTGTATATATGCAACATTTTCATGTATGTACAAGGCCATATAATCAATTTATAATTACTATTATCTTATCACCAAGAATTTTTATCATGCACAAGTCTGTAGAATCAATTTCTCTATTATTATGGATCTTATGGACGAGGGAAATATCTGCAACTGTGATCCATATCTAGCTCATGTTTTATGTTGTGCATGCTCTGCCAAGACATGAAACCTGAATTGAATGGTTTTTGGTATTGCGCAAAATCTAACAGTTTCAATAATTACAATCAATTAAAAGTTGCAATCTCACATGATCCAAGTATCTATTAGCCGGAATTGGTAAAATTAATTTTTGCTAGGAAGAGAGAGCTCTTTGTCACTCCTGCCACATGGTTATGGCTATTGTCTAAGTGTTGCCAGTTTCTCTTCCATGATAGTTGAAGGGGATGGCCGAGAGGTTACCTGGAGGAGTAGCCAAGAACGGCAAGCTATCACCCCTTCCTGGAATTCCTATACCAAGTGACATATCAGCCATAGTTACCGAAAGTTTGGGCAGCCCAGGAAGTTCCGGGGAACCAGAACAAATTTCAGATGGTCCTAATGGATTGCTTGTTCCTAATGGATCAAGTTCTGTTAGGAACAAGGCAGGCCATCCTGAAATGACCAATAATGGAAGTGTACCACCCGATGCAGAATCCCACCACGAGGCCGAATGGGTAGAGCAAGACGAACCAGGTGTTTATATCACTCTCACTGCCTTGCCTGGAGGGGCCAGAGATCTCAAGCGAGTTCGGTTCAGGTAAATGCATTTGAATCCTATACAAAAGAGAACTTTTATATCGACTCCTGTACCTTTTCATCTTGTCGCCCATTTGTGTTGAGTTGGTTCATCATTTCATTATTCGCCTTTGTGGATGCAGCCGGAAGAGGTTCAGTGAGACACAGGCAGAGCAATGGTGGCAGGGGAACAGGGCAAGGGTGTACCAGCAGTACAATGTTCACATGGTTGACAAATCGGTTGCCGCCATGGATCGCGATATTGCGACTCATTGACTTGACTTGGACAAAAAAAAAGAGACTTGATTGCAATTGGAGTTGAGGCCACATACGGTACGTGAGGGCTCTCTTGTCAGTCAAGGTTTTCAGCTAACGTGGCTACCATATAAGTTGGCCCATGACAAGAGATTCTTGCTGTTAGTAGAGACAAGACAAGTTTTTAGCTTTACACAATTATTCTCTCTACCATTTTCTTCTTTTTTCCTTGTGTGGAAAGTAGATTGCTCATGCAGAAGTAAAATGTAAATGTCTGGTAGACGTTACTGCCTTGTAAATGCTTATGCAAACACATCAGTTTTATAATATCATTTACTAATTTTCCGCTAGAAAGTTATTGTACATACCTAGTTAACATGGAGCTCGCGAGCATGCCTCTCGTGAGTTTTAAAATATCATTTACTGATTTGAAGTCTCTAAGAGTTTCAGAAGTGCGGTTTAATTTGATGCGCAGAAAAGGTGTGGTTTAATTTGACAATACTATCTCAAGATTGGATCTAGTTCTTTTTTTCCCTCTATAGGCCTGGGAAGTAACGGAGCAGATGTTTTGCAAACTCCGGCCTAGTCCGGAGCCGCCTGCTCCGGATCCGGTGGCTGCTAGCCGCCATGGAGCCCCCTTCTCCCTCCCCTCCTCTAACCCTAGGTGCGAAATCGACACCTTGAGGCGCCATCTTGTGGAGAAGTGCTCACAGCCAGGTGGGCCGAATACCTATACGTGCTGGGAGTCTGACTCAGGGAGCCCTGGCTGGGAGGCTGACTCTAGTGCTGAAGAAGCGAACGGCCACGCTAAAATATAAAGAACAACTCGCAAAAAATTCCCAAAAATGTCCGTGTGAGGGATTGAACACACTACTTCAAGTGAGTGAACCAGTTAGCCGATTGTGTTTGTCTCAAAAAAAAAAAGTTAGCCGATTGTGTTCATAGACTTGTTTGTCTAAAATGCCAGCTCTTTTTATATGAACAATACGCGGCGAAAGAAAATAATTTAAAAAAAAAAAATTTGAACGTAGTTTTATTTTTCAAAAAAGTTAATATATTTACAAAAACGAACATTTACAAATTTTTCTCACAAACTTTTAAAAACTCGAACATTTTTTGGAATCTCAAACATTTTTTTTTGTAAAAAAGGAACAAAATAAAAAACGAGAACATTTTTTGAAACTGCAACAACTTTTTCAATATGCGAACATTTTTTTAAACAGGAACAAAATTGATAAACTCTAACAGTTCCCGAACATTTTTTGAATTTGCGAAGAATTTTTTGGAAACATAATTTTTTTAAATTTGTGAATAATTTTTGAAAACAGAAACATTTCATGAAATACGCGAACATTTTTTGAACTTGAGAAAAAAAATAAAAATGCAACCACTTTAATAAAATTTAGTCTTTAATGAGTTTTCGATTTTTTTAAAATAAGTGAACAAATTCTAAAGCACTAAAACTTTTTTGGAATTTCTGAACAAAATTTTAAAACAGGAACAAAATTGATAAACTCTAATATTTCCCGGGTATTTTTTGAATTTGCGTACAAATTTAGGAAACATTAAGCCTTTTTAATATTTTTGAACAATTTTTGAAAACAGGAACATTTTCTGAAACGCGCGAACATTTTTTGAATTTGTGAACAAAATTAAAAAATGCAAACATTTTAAGAAATTTTAATCTTTTATAAAATTTTGAACATCTTTTGAAAAGAAGTGAATTTTTTTAGATTACTAATTTTTTTTTGGAATTTCTGAACAAAATTGGTAAATTCTAACATTTCCCGGAATTATTTTGAATTTGTGAATTTTTTTGGAAACATTAATTTGTTTAATCTGTGAACAATTTTGAAAATAGGAACATTTTCTGAAATCCATGAATATTTTTTGAATTTCTGAACTAAACTAAAAAATGCAAACAATTTAAGAAATTGAAATATTTTATGAATTTTCGAACACTTTTTGAAAACAAGTGAACAAATTTTAAAGTACCAAGACTTTTTTGGAATTTCCGAACAAAATTTGAAAACAGGAAAAAATCTGAAAAAATGAACAGATTTGAAGAAATAGAAACATTTTTAAATTCTAGAATTTTTTTTGAAAAAAGAAATAAACGTGAATAGGAAAAATGAAAAGAAAAGAAACAGGAAAAAAAGAAAAAGGACAGAAAAATAAAAAAATGAAAGGAAAAATAGAAACCGGTCCAGGAACTTCTAGAAGGTTCCTGAAAACAGTAAAAAATGGTTGGGAATCCTCTAGAAGGTTCCCAAAACCAGAACTTGAAGCTGTACGCCATAGTTGGGCCGGCCCAAATCACTCGCTAGTGCGATTCGCCGTCCCATGTACGAAAACCGTCTCCAAAGCCCGATTACGTACTAGTGGTTACATAGATGTGTAGCAGCTTGAGTCCTTAGGGGAATGCATTTCCGCCCAATATGCAAGTTGTGCTCGTTGCAAGGAGAAGGGGCTCAATGGAAACAAATAGTTGAGGCTTAATGCAGTCTATTGCAGGAGAAGGGCTTTATGGCATTTCTAGTCGAACTCCTAAAATTTAGCCCCTCAAACGTCTCCTCAAACCTCAACTCAAGGATCTCTTGCCCACTGGTGGGGGTGTGATACAAGAGCAATTCAACCGATGGTCTGGTTGTGTTGATCAAATCAACATTGCACCACCGAGTGGGTTGTCAATCAATGAGTATGGGCCTATCATCCAAGACCTATACGCGCAACGCAACAAGAAAGGGTGGCGACAAGCCATTCATATTGCTTCATTGCTACAAGGAGCTAGTTGGAAATGAGAAGTGGGTACAGAGAAACTACGAAATCATACCGAAGAGGGCAAAGAATTATCATACCCGTTGATGTAGAGGAGGAGGAGGAGGATGAAAAATCCTCATGCAAGGCCGGATGGGCAAACAATTTCAAAAGTAAGGAAGAAGAATGGAGGCGTCGACGCCTAAAAACAGTAGCTTTATGCTTCGACTGAGACCAAGAAAGCATTCACGACCGAACAGAAAGAAGAGAAGGCGACAAGGTGGAACAAGCTCAAGTTCATGGAGGATGAGAAGTGGAGAGCAAAGGTGGCGGCATGGCGGTACGGCTGTACACCCGCGCATCCCTGGCTTCAGTGGCGACACGGCGGCAGATCCGCCCATCCGCCCCAACCGACCTTCATCGAGCCTTCTCTGGATCTCCAATATAGTGAGCTCTGAAATGTGACACGCCTTCACGCCCATGGATTTTGGTTGTACTTTCTTTGATTTGGATGTATAGTTTAGTCAAACTGTTACTATTATGGTGTTGCACTAGCCTACTAACCAATGATGAAACTTATATCTTTGCCTCTGTTGACTGTAGAGCACGTACCGATGTGTAATGAATCCCAACTATGTCTAAATGAAACATGTATCACCGTGTAGTGAAACTCAAGTAGGTCTAAACAAAATATGTCTTTTGCACCTAGCTAATCCAGACAATGAATATTCTCTTGATGAGTAACAAGTTTCTTTCAGAGCAATATTGTTGCCTTTTGGACTCGTTTGATCAACTTCTTATCTAGAGGCAGTTATGATCCCGAAAGCAGGTATAATTATTTGAAGTAAACTTCATTTAATTCAATCATACACATGTTAGGCCCACTGCACAAGATAACAAAGTCTTAACTCCTCTACCATGCATCTTCAGCAATGTGCGTATTTTGTGCATGTCACAAAAGATTTATATCGAAATGTAGTGGTGATTGCATGAAGAGGCACGACTGGTAAACTACACGGGATGACAACGTAGTATAAGCACATCACAATAGACTTATGTTTGTAGATTTTACAAGTATGTTCATACGTTCGGTGTGAAGTGTCTAATTGTACATCTTGGCTATGTCCCCCAATTATATGCATGTGTTATGAAAAGAAAAGTGCTTGTGGAAATGAGAATGTTGTATGGCGGCTGGATCATGTTTGTATATTTTTGTTAATTTCGTTTACATGCTCGGTGATAAAATAGAAATATTAAATGAAAGTGAAAAAGGTAATGAAGGCGGTCATATGGAGGAAACTGCCTAGGCCCCTAAACTCATGGGAAGTGGTTGTTCTTATGGAACAACCTGCGCGCTGGAAACATTGAAGGCTGTTCCAGGAGCTGTCGCCATGGTGCCGAATATTAGTGAGACAGGCTTTGAGGTGAAACAGGCAACCGCCGCCGTCCCATGTACGGAATCGTCTCCAAAGCCCGATTCCATATATACCAGTGGTCTATATAGATATGTAGCAGGTTGAGGCCTCGGGGGAATGCATTTCCGTCCGATATGCAAGGTGAGCTTATTGCAAGGAAAAGGGGCATGGAAACAAATAATTGAGGCTTAATGCAGTCTATTGAAGGAGAAGGGCCTTAGGCAATTCTAACTGAACTCCTAAAGTTCAGCCCCTCAAACGTCTCCTCAAATCTTTACTCCTCAAACCTCAACTCAAGGATCTCTTGCCCACTGGTGGGGGTGTGATACAAGAGCAATTCGACCGATGGTCTGCTTGTGTTGATCAAATCAACATTGCACCACCGAGTGGGTTGTCAATCAATGAGTATGGGCCTATCATCCAAGACCTATACGCGCAACGCAACAAGAAAGGGTGGCGGTAAGCCATTCTTGTTGCTTAATTGCTATAAAGGGCTAGTTGGCAATGAGAAGTGGGTACGGAGAAACTACGAAATCACATCGAAGAGGGCAAAGAATTATCATATCCGTTGATGCAGAGGAGGATGAGGATGAAAATCTTCACTTAAGGCTGGATGTCAAACGATTTCAAATGAAAGAAAGAAGAATGGAGGCGTCGGCGCCTAAAAATATAGCTTTGTGCTTTGATCGAGACCAAGAAACCCTTCACGGTCGAACAAAAAGAAGAGAAGGCGACAAGGTGGAACAAGCTCAAGTTCATGGAGGATGAGAAGTGGAGAGCAAAGGTGGCATCATTCTCCTCTCCTGAGGGTGTTGTCGCGGAACTTAGGTGTCCTAGAACGTGGTGGGGTGTTGTCTTCAGTCCTTCCTGAATTCTTTTTTGGCAACATAGTGGTGTGCGTTTGCGTTGTTCGGTTATTACATGATTCACTTTGTAAGAGGGCTGCCTTACTACCTTGTATCATTTGCCGTGCACTTTGGTTTGTGCTTTATCTATATAGTAGGTCCAATGCTTGCTACTTGTGTGAGAGAGCAAAGGTGGCGGCCCAATCAATAAAGGTGGAAGCGGTGGAGCGTATAATTGCACTCGAGGAGGAGTGACATGCAAAAGAGAAGAAGATCGAAGAGCGTGCTATCATGTTCAGATCCGAGCTTAATGGATGACACGACGAGGTAATGTGGGAACTTACTTGTGGTGAGATTTTGGCCCAATCGGTGTTCGACCACGGTGGTGATGGTGAGCATGGAAATGCTTGAGTTAGTGTGTCATGGGATTGGTCCACGACATAAAACATGCTATGTGGTGGCTTATTAGTTAAAGTTGATCGATTTGATGGCTTTTGGATAAAGTATATGCATGTTTTAATTTGAGTTGTTTGATTAGATGAACTATATATATGTTTGTAGTTGAATTGTTGCATATGGTGCATTTGAACCATTCAAATGATTGAGGACATACCGCGTAGTGTTTTAAAATGCATGTCACAAAGGATGAAAGAATTAGTCTAAAATTATTTTAGGGAGCTGATTTTTTTGATGGAACGGGGTTTCCCCCTGATTTTCATTAAGGAAACCATAGCACTTGTTTATCTTACACCACCACAACACCGCAACATCAGCAGAGCTCACGTGCAGGGGAGTAGGAAAGGCCCTACCTTCACCCCCAAATGATAAAACTCTCGGAAGCCCAACCTGCCAAAATGAACAGCTAAAGCCCTAGGGGAATAGAACTGGAAACTACCAAGTAATAGACCAACAAAAAAAAGCCACAGCCTAACCAGCAAGTATATTCCAGCAAAAGCCTCAGGAGCTGAATATAGAGGTTCATTTAGGTCCGACCACTTTTTAACTTCTCATACCAAGGCATTAAGATTTGAGAAAGCATTCGAGTAGTTATAAGATAGGGGTTCGATCAAAGTTACCCTTCGTCCGCAAAACAAAGTTCTCTAGGTCTTAAACATTGTGGCATAGGGGAATCCGTTTCCCTCCCTGTTTCAAGCCGTCCCTGTATTAGAACATGATAAGCGTTTCATCATTGGTTACTCTATCCATAGCATAGTGCACAGAGTCCTTGGCCGAAGCGGTTCTACATTACTGGTGGCAGCTCGATGGTGCAACACATCCACGCTTGCTTCCAAGCCTCCCACGCCCGCGCAGCCATCCTGTCCTTAACCTTGCCCATGACGTAAACGGTCACCCAGACGATCGCCTAACCAAAAGTCAGCGCTATGCCATATGAGTTGGGCACCTGAAACTAGCAAAGAAGCTCAGCGGGAACACACCAATAGACAAGAACACGTGGGACGAGGGCAGTGTACATCTACCTACCAAGATGAAGTAGTCACGAGGCTTGGACTTGGCAGCAAATATGCAGGGTTGGCCCATAGGCCGGGCAAAAGGGGCGACCGCCCCGGGCCCAAGAGGGGAGCCTCCCCCCACCCCGCGCGCGCCAAAAATTAAACTAGTAAACACTATACAAGTATACATTACATCTGAAATATTATTAAATGCATGTCAGATAATCAAATCATGCGCAAAAGTAGAATCAACATGTTTGGTTTTTTGATTATTCTATTACTGAACCCAACTTGCAAGTCACATTTGCTATACACTAGAAGTTTCTATGAATATGGCTGCCTAATATATAGTAGAAACCACTATTAAAATATTTGTTTGTATGTATGATTTACAAATATCTACCACGTTATTCAATAATATTAAAAGATATATGAACAAACACATAAATATGCAAATATATGTATATACGCTATATAGTTTATGCAATATTAGAAATTAATTTGAGGGATTTTTTAACAAGAAGAGATTTGATAAATCATACAATTTAAATTTTGTAGAATAATATATTTAGTGATATACATTATAATTGTGTAACAATGAATATATTATTTAAAAACATTTTTATGTGACTGAGTAATAGAATATATTAATTAAATTTATAATATGGTGCACTTACTTTAAAATAAGTATAAAAGTTCAGTAAAAGAGTAGTTATGTTACATCGCTCCGTGCCCCAAAATGGTTTGGACCGACTCTGCAAATATGGTCCAGGTCACGCGGTTCAACAATGAAGCAAGCACGAGAAGGATGATCATCTGAGTCAGGTCTTTCGTCTCCCGCATGGAGTGCTACAAAGAAATAAGCACATCGATCAACTGTTTAACAAATTATTGGTTCTATCTGTTTTTCCTTGGAACCGAGCAACGTACGCACGAATCACATACCATGTCCACGAGTAGAAGACCGTACATGAAGAACGCGGAGATGGCTCCCAAGATGCCAAACACCATCACACTTGCACCCTCGTGGCGGTCTCCGTAGAAGAAACTGAAGTAAATGATTCCCAGCAAGATTATCCACGCAATCTCAGACACAATCATCCAGCTAATGATCCGGCGGGTCCTCCCCTCAGCATGGAAGAAGAATATGACAGTGTACAAGGCCTCCATGAATAGTGCGACCAGGTTGATGCCCATGACAAGCCAGTTATGCACGGGTGCGTCATAGGCAACAAGAGCTGCGGCACTGAAGAACGTCACTGCATAATTGTACACAGTTTGCTCGCCACCGACACATCCCTCTTGATGGCGCGGAACGTCAGTCTGAGACAACATTGACACCCGAAATTATACAAAAAGAACAACAATTATAGCTGATGTGAAAGAAGTTATGATAACAGCCAAAAACAGTAATCATAACAGAGCTGAATGAACCGAGCCATACTTCTTCTCACATGATACATTAGTAATACTTCAAATTATTGTCCAACTATATTGGTTACATTTTTAGCTGCCTGCATAGTGGGAGCGCATGCCAGATATTGTGAAATACATGAGGTATCACATGTCAAAGGGCAGATAAAAATTAAATGGAACTGTCTCACATGTTCATGCTAACATATTTGAATCACACAAACGAATTCTTGTAACGGTGGTGCAATTTGTAATGGATATCCTATATAAAGACGACCGTCGGTGAACTCATATCGCCTCATACATTTAACCAAATAAACAACATACCATATTTGAACTGAGATTCTAGACAGTCAGCCTCCAAGCAAGGATACACAGAACTACCAAGAAATCAATGAAATCAAGCAAGTACTTGGCAGGAAATATATATTTCAGAGGCTGCAGTAATTGATAACAGTATTGTAGAAAAATACTATAATATAGTTCAGTATGCATCTACATATTCATTCTATTTTGACGAAATGTTTGTATCTACGATCACATCAATTAGCATGCCGAACCTACAGATGGGAAAACAGAGCCCAGCTTCACACACAAAAAATCATTCTGTCTAGCCTATATATGTTTATAACCATATCAGTATAGGGGCTTGCATTTCCCTGATGGATCAACACTGCCATGTTTAAAGAATCAACTTGTTAAGTATGAGCCATGCTTGCCTGATTCTGGACATGAAATGGTTAAAAAAATTCTAAAATAATTCACTGATTTGAACTACAAAATTATTATATTTGGAAGGTTTCTATACCCAGTGGACTATATACATAACATGTGAAATTATATTGTTGCTTTTAAGCTTGGGTCCTTTTTTCATGTTAATGCTGATATTTGGCTGGAATTTGCTTACTATATATTATAAAAAGCTATTCTTTTTCCATACAAGCTACTGATACCATGGTTTGAGAAGAACAACGAATAGGATCTATACCATGGTTCATGCTACATTTCACTAAATTGGCTCGAGAGTTTTCTGACTCTTCTACAACTGATTAAGAATGTATCTCAGTAGTTTGGTGTAGAAGGAAGCAGATATGGCATGGTCACTAAAGATAATTTTCTACAATGGCCATTCCAGATGACATAAATTTTTGCTCTTTTACAGCTGATTAATAATATATCTCTATAGCATGGTGTAAAAGCAAGCAAATACAACATTAAAAAATTTCTCAACAACATTTGAAAAAAAAGGAGGAAGCATATATGACGTGACCAGTAAAGATAATTTGCGACTTTCAACACCCGGGTGCCCCTACAATACATGCGGGTTCCTCCCGCTCCCTCTGTCCCGTGTCTCCGACCAGCAGTACTGTGACGTGCGAGTGTTCTTCCCTAGCGTATGTGCGGGTGTTCGACGAGCATAAGAGCAGTAGAGAGATGCGGCTTAGGGAGGGATACTCACATGGGCGCAATAACGAGAAGCGGAGCAAAGTCATTCCCAAACCCCCCCCTGCCATGTCGCGTTCATCCGGCATGGCCTGGCCTTGCCGCTGAGCTCTCACGCTCTGGACCAGGGTTGGCCCATAGGCCGGGCAGAAGGGGCGACCGCCCCGGGCCCCAAGAGGGGACACCTAAAAATTAAACTAGTAAACACTATACAATTATACTAATAGTTTATACACAACACATACTAATAGTTTATACCATTCAGAGGCGAACCAATGTGACTGGCGAAGTTGAGTTTAAATATGTTAGTCTCCCATTATGATGAATGTCTTAGTATCATAATGAAATTTATGATAACAAGATTTGAATGTTTAAACCAATGCACAATTTTTCATTTGAGAAATGGGTAGGAAATCTCATTTGCACCAAATCAAGCCAAGTGAATCTAGATGAGCATGTCAGATAATCAAAGCATGTGTAAACGTACAATCAACATGTTTTTTTTTTCATTATTCTGTTACGGAACCCAAGTTGCAAGTGACATTTAGGGCGTGTTCGGCAGCTCACTGGCTTCCCAAATCCTCAACTCCAGGACTGGAGCGCACCCGAACGGGTCAACTCCTGGTTATTCCATACAGAAGCAGGCGATCGGCGTAGTGCAAAATTGCAGGATCGGTGGAGTTGGAAAAACTGAGCTCCACAAAAACTAGGAAGTGGGAGTTGATAAAAATTACGTTGTGCTGCCACCGCGAAGTGATCGATCCAGCCCCCCGCATCAGGGACACGATCGACCCCTCCACACCCGTGACTCCTCTTCCCCCTCCCCAACCCTAGCCGCCGCACACACCAGGCGATGGCGCAAAGCACGTCGACCGCTGGCGGCCACACTCTCCACCGCCGCTAGTCCATGCTGTGACCCACCCTTCCCCGGCCCTGCTCGTCCTCTTTCGCCACCGTCGCCGACCAGGTTCGCCCCCATCAGCGACGAGTTTCCCCGCCCCTGCTCGCCTTCTTTCGCCACCGTCGCCGACCAGGTCCGCCGCCATCAGCGACGAGCTTCCCCGCCCCTGCTCGCCCTCCTTCCCATCATCGCCGACCAGGTCCGCCGCCATCAGCGACGAGCTTCCCCGCCGCGACTCGAGCACAGTCCGTCAGCGACGAGCTTCTCTGCCGTCAATTGAGCTTCTTTGGAAGGTGATTTGCTGCCCGACCACCTCTCCCTATACATGCTCATGGTGAATTTTGTGATGTGTATGGTGATTAGTTGTAGGATTTGGTGATGTGCTTTGTTAATTTTTTGTAGGTGATGTGATTTGTTGCCTGTAGATTATAGGAAGGGGACAGAAAAAATATGTAAATGTTCTATACATTCTCTGCTGCTACATGTTCAGTATATGCTCATGCATATTGCTATTGCAGTATTGCTACCAGCTGATTGACAGCGAGTGCATGTTCTGTTGCTATATATCTTCATTGCATTTTGCTGCTATGTATCTTCAGAACATGTTCAATACAACAATTGCATTATGCTAGTACATAATTAATGACAGCAGCAACACTTGTACATGTTTTTTATAGTTAAGCACTCACATATTTTTTATAGTCAAGTTCCGAGCATGACTGCCGAGTGGGATGAAGAGAACACTAGGATTGTTACCAACTTGTTTGTCCTGCAAGTGTGGGCTGGAAATAGGCCAAACAAAATCTTGATCCCCAATGCATTCGACGAAGTGGCATTGCAATTCAATGTGAGAACCGGATTGAACTACACGCACCACCAAATGAAAAACAAATGGGACAAGCTGAAAGCCGATTACGCTTTATTCAAGAAGCTCAAGCTAAAGGAGACCGGAGGGGGATGGGACTTTGTTCTCAACACTGTCAAACAAGATAAGGAGTGGTGGAAAAAAGCAAAAATTGTGAGTTGTCATGTTTATGCGTTGCATTTATTTTTAATGAAGTCGTATAGCTTTTGTTATTACTAATATTTGTTTGCAATGTATTGTAGGACCTTAAAGGTTGCGGCAAGTTCCAGAAGCGTGGACTACGCAATGAAGAAAACTTGCGCATTATGTTTGAGGACATCACTAGTGATGGCACGGATCATTGGAATCCTTCAACTGGCATACCTCCCTCCTCTAGTGCAGCAATACCATATACCATTGATATTGAAGCCATCACAGATGTTGATTTGTTGGAAGATTTCCAAGTGCCACCTTCTCCTGCTATGCCACCTCGTCCAAACGCAATTGCATAGAGAGAGCCTTTGGAGTGTGGAAGATGAAATGGCATATTCTTCTCAAGATGCCAAGCTACTCCATTGAAACACAAAAGATGATTGTCGCCACTACTATGACTTTGCACAACTATGTTTGCTTCCATGATGAAGAAGATATTCACTTTGTTCGATGTGATAGAGACCCGGACTATGTGCCAACAATTCCGGAACGATACAAGAAATTTGCTGTTCCTTCACATGCATCGGATACATCCACTACAGCGGAAAACGGTGAAGACATGGATGTGTTTAGGCAAGAACTAGCTACTGCCATTGCTCTAAGTTCGTGAGTCATTGTTGATGTTGGACACATGTATGTGGCATTTTGATTTGCAGACTTATGCAAAACTATGAGGTGAAGCATTGTTGATGTTAGAGACATGTATTGCCCCTTTTGATTTGCAAACTTATGCAAAATGTGAGGCGTTTGTTCTATGAATCATGTGTGAAACTTGATGCTCATGCCATGGTATACATTGTCATATTAGTTTCAAAATTTACATAATCATTCATCGCTCAAAATACAAAATATTTGTCTCTGTACATGCTCTCTATAACTAGCAAAAAAAAAAAATGTAGCCATCAGCCAGTACACCAAACAATGTAGCCACCAGCCAGTACACAGAGAAAACAAATACATCAACAATGCTCTCTATAACCAGTAGTCAGTACATGTTCTCCAAATACAAAATATTTGTCTCTGTACCAGCAGCAAGTACAGCTAAACAATGTAGCCAGCAGCCAGTACATGCTCTCTGTAACCAGCAGCCAGTACACAGAGGAAAAAAAACCCGAACGCATTAGCCCACGTATGCCCTGCCCACAGAGAAACGAGGCCTGCCACAACGGGCCGAATATGCAGTTTCTGGCCTTTTGGCCTCGTCGATCGCTGCCTATGAGAAGCTGCCGCACCGAACGGGATCGAAACTCTAGAAGTTTTCGTGGGAAGCTGGCTGCTGGAGTTGGGGGACGGATTTGAGGATTTTTCAGCCCTGGGTAACTACCGAACACGCCCTACTATACCCTAGAAGTTTCTGTGAACATGGTTGCCTAATATATACTAGAAACCACTATTAAAATAGTTGGTATTCTATTTTCGTGTCCCTGGTTGGTTCGTTGTGCTCAGTTACCCTCCTACTCCACCAGCTGCTCACAAAAGCCCAAACGAAGCACTTATGTCTGGTCAAAGCCTTTGACCGTTACATCCTGACTAGTGGGGCCGCGTAATATCCTGACAGGTGGGGTCGCTCCACTCTCTCTCACCATAGTGGTGACGCGGTAGAATCCTGACATGTCGGGTCGAGGCAACTTATGATATGTGGGGCCGCTTGATACCCTGGCAGATGGGGTCTGGCCACTCTCTCCCCACAGTGCTGATGCGATAAGATCCTGAATTGTGGGGCCGAGGAAGCTTATGATAGGTGGGCCGGTGTTGCATATGACAGATGGAGTGTATTCTCTCTATCATTTGTCAACGGCCGGCTGCGCACAGCCCCGAGCACCTTCCCCACATAGCAGCCATAGCCATGGCCGCAGCTTGCCGCGTCACCGGATCTGATTCCGGCGTCGACCAGCGGCCAGCGGTGGTGCATGTCCGCCACGGCACCAGCATTATTTCTCTGCCCGCATTGTCCCTCCAGGCCAACATACCGCACGTAGAGCTGCCGCCCCACCGCCTCCCCACCATCTAGATTTGCTCTGCCGTCGAAGACAACCACTGACAACCGCGCGAAATTTCTTAGTAAGCTTTCGGATCCTGATCCGCCTTATTCAAGGGCTTCTAAACCCTTTCCCTTAATCTCGTTTGAGAACCCAATTTCAGAGGCCGTCGCGGTAAATGTCCGGTCGCAGCGATTACAACGGCAAGGGTGGCTATTCAATCATGTCTTAGCCGCACTCACCTACACCAGATTCGGAGGAGGTTCAAGTAGTTAGTGCTCACAGCCTATCTGAATGATCCCTTATTTAATTTGTAGTGTTAATTTACTTTTGGATGGATTATTCTCTGTACCACCGCCTCCATCTGATACACTAGTCGCCACGACATCAACTTTTGCCGGCGGGCTTCACGCCGTGGCCGCCTCCTACCCCACTGTGCAGTAGCAGGCACACGGAGGTTGTTGTAGATCAATGCATAGGGAGGATGCACTTCATCACCGCGATCTTTGAATTGATGACACATCATGCTGCAGACCCAGCCGCTCATATTTGTCAGTGAAGATTTCACGCTGGCTTTCACAGATAAGAGACATAGCCTTCTTGAGTGGCTTGCCAACATCCAGCATCACCCTCACCCTGTAAAAGTTGCCCTTGAAATCAAAGGAGGATGGCTCAGAATCTACAAATTCTCCAACCTTTGATGCCAGCGCTTTCACCTTGCCATGATAGCCTACTGGAAGGTCAATGATGCGAGTCCAAATCTCAAAAGTAAAAAGCTCGATCGACGAGGGCTTTGAAAAACCATCGTACGGTGCAATCAGTACAGGATTCCCTAGAAAGTGCCAAGGTCCTCCTTGATTTACCATCTCCCAATCGCCAAGACAGTTAAACTGCGTGACAAACAGGTTCTCTTAAGTGGTTTTGATCTTGACTTCACGTGCTAGATCCCATGCGGATCACATGTTCCTGAAAAACTAGCATGTGTTGAAGCCCTTGTCCATGTGCAGCCTTACTATGATCATCCAGCGAAGATCCTCTTTCGTCGGTTCATCCTCCTCGTCAAACACGACATCATCTAGATCGTCTTTGCTCAACGCTAGATCCCGCATCCACGTCCTCCAGCTTGCCTTTGCCCTTGTCCGCAGATGCCGAACTCTTGCCCCTTTTTGCCATCTAAGTCAAAAGCAATCCGATCTGCCGCTCCTCACCGATGTGGATAAAACCTCGCTGCTCACGCCCTGCGATCGTCATCAACGAAGGTCGGGAAGTGGTCCAGGACCACTCCTTAATCAGCTCGAGAAGATCCCGCTCGAAGGAAGCAGGAGGAGAGATAGAAGAGATTATTTGCCGTGTCCATTCTCATTGTATTGGACTGTTTATATAGTACAGATACATGTTCAGTTACTCACCAGTACGTGGATAATCAAGAGAGAGGTCTCTAGACCTTCTACATTCTAGCACTGAGCTATAATTGCTATGCGTTGCAACTCATAATGGTAGATAGCACTAACTCACCGCAGCACTAACTCATCACATTTGACATGCCCCCTCAATCTCAACCGACGGAGACAAGATTGAGATTGCGACGACATTGGTCTAGCATCAGCTTCGTGCATGGTTTGGTGAAGACATCCGCGACCTGATCTTCTGAAGCTATGAACCGGACCTCTAGAGTTCCTAGTGCCACCTTCTCTCGGACGAAGTGGAAGTCGACCTCGATGTGTTTTGTCATTGCATGAAACACTGGGTTCGCTGTAAGATAGGTAGCTCCAAGGTTGTCACACCGGAGTACAGGAGGGCGCGCCTGTGATATGTGCAGCTCTTTGAGTAATGACTACCCAAGTAATTTCGGCAGTCCCATTTGCGAGTGCCCTGTACTCCGCCTCTGTAGATGAGCGTGACATGGTTAGCTGTTTCCGCGCGCTCCAGGAAATTAAGGTTGGTCCAAAGAAGACCGCAAAGCCACCGGTTGAGCGCCGATCATCAGCGCATCTAGCCCAATCCACGTCCGTGAAAACGCTAAAGAGTGTAGATGTTGATCTCCGTATACTAAGTCCATAGGATATTGTCCCTTTGACATAGCGGAGAATTAATTCTTTTTACAGCTTCCCAATGAACCTCAGTTGGTTGAGCCAAGAACTAACAAACCTTGTTGACGACGAATGAAATGTCGGATCTAGTGAGCGTCAAGTATTGCAAGCCACCTACAGTACTGCGATAGATAAAGGCATCCTCATCATTGAGAGGTTGACCAACGTCCCGCGATAACTTCTGTTGCACATTCATGGGGGTTGACACTGCCTTGCAATTTTCCATGCGTGTACGTCGAAGTGAATCATTAGCATATTTCTTCTTTTTTGGATAAAGGATGGATTTTATTGACTCCAAATGAAGCACTAAGAGAATACAAACATAATGAGCCCACAGCCGGCCTCTGCATAGCTAAGATGCACACAACCAACATCAACACACGCACACAAAACCCACGCCGACAAATAACAAAGTCAAATAAGACCAAAGCTATGCGTAGGCGATAAAAAAACACAAAGCGATCAGATCCGTGATCAGCAAACTAAATCAGTGATCGTATCCGCACCATCCATCCCATGACATCACACGACCGATGAGATTCTTTAACAGCAACGCCTTCAGGAAGGGACCAACGCTCAAGCGCCGCCGTCACCCGATCCAACCACCCAAGGCCAGAATCTAGGTTTTCACCCTGAAGAACCAGACCGAGCATATCCGAGCAACCCCGCAGAATTAGAAGCCACTTCAATGCCCAAGAAGTAGTGCAATGGCCCAAGGTCCTTCACCGGGAAGGACTGAGCTAGCTGATCCAATAGACGTCGAACAACAGAGGGGCAGGAACTGGCGACGACGATGTCGTCGACGTATACGAGCATATACATGGTGACGCCGACATGAGAGAAGATGAACATGGATGTATCTGCTGTTGATGGAGCAAAACCAAGTTGCTGGAGACAAGCACTGAGCCGAGAGTACCATGCGCAGGGCGCCTTTTTGAGGCCGTAGAGAGCTCGCTGAAGTTTGCAGACATAACCCAGGTACCGAGCATCCTGAAAGCCAGGAGGTTGTTGCATATAGGCTGTCTCAGAGAGTTCGCCGTGGAGGAAAGCATTGCTAACATCAAGTTGGCGAAGGGTCCAACCGCGCGAGATGGCAACAACGAGGACGAGTCGGACGGTTGCCGGTTTTACAACCGGATTGAAGGTGTCGAGGTAGTCGATGCCGTAACGCTGAGTGAAGCCCTTGGCCACAAGACGGGCTTGTAGTTGTCGGTGTTGCCGTCAGCGTGTTCTTTGACCTTGAAAACCCATTTGCACCCAATGACATTCTGTCGGGGCGGTTGAGGAACAAGCTTCTAGGTGCGGTTCTCTTGTAGAGCAGCAAACTCAAGCTCCATGGCCTTACGCCACGAGGAATTTGTCATTGCGGAGCGGTAGGAGGTGGGCGCTGCAAGGAACGCCCGACGACGTGGGTCATAAAGGACCGTGCCATCAGTAGGCACTCGACGCCTGACAATGTTGTTGCGGAGCCGAGTAGTGGCACCACGCTGCTCGGCTGTTGCGGAGCAGCTGCAACAGGAGATCCTGTCGACGCGCGTGAAGTTGCGGCATCGGACATCACTATATTGGACGAACCAGAGGAGTCCGGCTCGGACGAAGCAGGCGCATGCTCAACCACAACAGGGGAGGCCGGCGACGCGGGCTCGTCCACGACCATGTTCGGCTGCATTGCATGGCTCACATCAGCGACCCCGTCGCCGGAGGGCTGCATGGCACTGCTAGCGTCAGCAGTGGACGTACGTGAGCTGTCTGGAGATGTACCTGCACCGGAACAATCGCTTTAGGCAGGATGATTAGTATCCAACAAAGAGGTAGCAAAATCTCTTACGTGATCAACTTGTGCTACTGGCTGGGAATGGGACAAAGGGATAGGTGTAGATACTGGTTGAATGGGTGTTGGCAGAATGGAATTAGCAAATGGATACACATGTTCATCAAAGATAACATCACGTGAGACATAGACGCGTCCGGTGGATCGATCCAAACATTTATAACCTTTGTGCATGCTGCTATATCCGAGAAAAACACATTGGCGAGATAGAAAATCAAGTTTATGGTTGTTGTAGGGTCGTAAATTAGGCCAGCATGCGCAACCAAAAATACGCAAACAAGAATAATCGGGAGTTTCATTGAAGAGCATAGTAATGGGTGTAGAGTTTTGAATGGTGCGGCCCGGCATGCGATTAATTACGTCGCAGGCAGTGAGGAAAGCTTCATCCCAAAAACGAAGGGGAAGCGAGGAGGGCAATGCCAGCTTCGACAATGTGCCGATGCTTACGTTTCGCGATGCCATTTTGCTGGGAGGTGTGCTGGCATGTAACACGGTGAGTGATGCCGACACGGGAAAAATATCGATGGAGCCGGCGATATTCACCCCCCCCCCCCCCAATCTGACTGCACCGCACGAATTTTGGTGTTAAGAAGTTGCTCAACATGATTTTGAAAAGCATAAAATGTGTTTTCGACATCGGATTTTTGCTTAATCAGATAAATCCAAGTAAGCGACTAAAATCATCCAAGAAACTCACGTAATACTTAAATCCGCCAACAGAGGTACGAGTTGGCCCTCACACATCGGTGTGAACTAGCTGAAGCGGAGAGTTGGTTACATGAGAGCTGATGCATTTTGCCACGTTGGCAAGCATCACATACTAAGGACTCACGAGACGGTGCACAAGCTAGTTTATTCAACCTAATGACGGAATCAACGACCCTAGATGAGGGATGGCCGAGCCTCTTGTGCCAATGTTCAGAGGTGAGCTTGACAGCAGAGAGGACGTGCCGACTGAACGGACTGAACGATGAAGACGCACGGGAGCTTGGCACCGGGTAGAGACCGCCACAGCTTCTACCTTGCAGAGGGACCCTCCTCGTGACTTGATCCTTCGGACGAAAAAAGTCAGGATACATCTCAGCAAATGCATGTTATCAGAAACAAGTTTATGAGTTGAAATAAGGTGTTTGTGTAACTCTGGAACGTGAAGGACATTTTTTAGGAGTAGGGGTTTGTCCGAGCCAGGAAGCATGGATTGACCAACGTGAGAGATTTGCAAACCTGCTCCGTTGGCGACATGGACCTTATCCTTGCCACTGTAGCAATGATGGAGCGTGAGGTGATCAAGGTCGCTGGTGAGGTGATCCGGCGCGCCGGAGTCAAGGTACTAGTTGGTGTCGACGGAGTAGCCGCCATGACCGCCATTGTTGGTAGCGTTGCTGCTGCGCTCGGTGTTGCCATAGCGCTTGCGGTTGTCCTCAGCCTGATAGGCATGGTTGAAACGCTGCCCGCACCTCAACGCATCATGCCCATACTTGTGGCAGACTTGGCAGGTGGGCTTGTTCCGGCTGCGGCCTCCACGGCCACGGCCCTGCCCCTGGCCACCACGACCTCCACCGTGAGCTGCTGCATTTGCGGAGAAGATCTCGCCAATGGAAGTCTGCTGCTCAAGACGAAGCTCGACGCTAATCAAATATGCATAGAAGCTAGCGAGGCTCACTGGCTCATCACGCGCTGTGATTGAAGCAACAAGGGGCTCATATTTAGAGCCCAGACCAGCAAGCATGTAGCCAAGAACCTCCTCATCAGAGAGCGGCTTGCCAACAGACGCCATAGCGTCGGCATACCCCTTCATCTTGTTGTAGTACGCAACAACAGATAAGTCCTCCTTCTGGTTGGAGAGCATGTAGCGGATTTGCATCACGCGTGCGCGACACTCTGAGGAAAACATCGCGTGCAGCGCATCCCAGACGGCACGGGTGGTGTGGAGCTGTGTCAATTGCCCGATGATGTCCTCGGACATGGAGGAGAGCAGGGCGAAGAGGACCACCTGGTCCTGTTGAGACCAACGAAGGAACTCCGGAGTTGCCACGATCCGAGCAGCGTCACCGGTGCCCTCGGTGATGGTCTTGGCCGGCGGAGGGATGGTGCCATCGACGTAGCCAAAGGAGCCCTGTGCGCGAAGGACAGGGATGGCCTGAGTTTTCCAAAGAAGAAAATTCTCCCTTGTGAGATGGATGGTGATCAGGTTGGCGATGGCAGCAATAGAGGCAGAGCCGGACGAGAAGATCGCGCCGGAGGTGCCATCGCTGGAAGCAGGAGTGGTGGACATGATGAGGAAAAATAATCTTGCTCTGATACCAAGATAGAAGAGATTATTTGCCGTGTTCATTCTCATTGTATTGGACTGTTTATATAGTATAGATACATGTTCAGTTACTAGTCACCAGTACGTGAATAATCAAGAGAGAGGTCTCTAGACCTTCTACATTCTAGCACTGAGCTATAATTGCTATGCGTTGCAACTCATAATGCTAGATAGCACTAACTCATCACATTTGACAAGGAGGAAGAAACGATCTCAATGTCGCCGAGGGCGAAGAGAGGAACACATAACCATAACGCGAGGAACAGGGAACCCTCAGGCTGGAGACACTTTTGCTCGCACCTACGCGATGCGGATTGGCATGGGGTTGGGGCTTGCGCTCGGGGGAGACGAATTTTCCTGAAGGAGAAATCACCGTAGCTAGGTTGGTCTACGAGTTAGTTAGCTAGCTAGGTTGATGCAATCCAAGCAAGGATGGAAGAGATCGAACGAAGAGACGGAAGGTTGTTAGCGAGGAACTAGATTGAGTTGCATTTAATTAGCTACTAGATAGCATGGAGGTGATGAAGTGCTGATGGATGTGCGTGCGTTTGAAGTTGTGAAAGAAGAAGAAATGCACCAGTGCAGTGCAGGTTGTCGATGTACTTTTTTTTTGGGATGCTAATATCTGGGACGAACTTTAACCGGACGGAAATAAACAGACGGAAAAACCGAACAGGGAGTACTGTTTTTTTTCTTTCCGAAAGAGGCACAGTCGTGCCTCTCACGCGAGCAAAACCGTGCCTCTCGTGGAAGGAAAAAAAGAAGAAGAGAAAACCCGTTTTTTTCCGTTTCCGAGACGCACGGCCGTGCCTCTTGCGAAAGCACAATCGTGCCTCTCGCGAAAGAAAACAAATAGAAAACGCGTTTTTTTTTCTGCTTCCGAGAGGCACGGCCGTGTCTCTCGCGAAAGCACAACCGTGCCTCTCGCGGAATCAAAACCGTGCCTCTCGCGGAAGGAAAAAAAAATAGCAAACGTGTTTTTTTCTGTTTCCAAGAGGCATTGCCGTGCCTGTCGCGAAAGCACAACCATGCCTCTCACGGAAGCAAAACCGTGCCTCTCGTGGAAGGAAACAACAGAAAATAGGTTTTTTTTTTCGTTTCCGAGAGGCACGGCAGTGCCTCTCGCGAAAGCAAAACCGTGCCTCTTGCTGAAGAAAAAAAAACGCGTTTTTTCGCGTGAATTTTTTTCAAAATTTTTTTGGTCCAAAAGCTAAGGAAGACCGGTAGAAAACCGGTTTTAAAGCCGAAAAATTAAAAAAATAAAATCCGGAGGGAGCGCCCAGAGCGTGACATGTGGCGGCGGCTGAGAGCGCGCCAAGTGGCACGCTCTCAGCCCACCCGCAAGTGATCGTTGCGAGGCTTCCGAAGGAGCGTTCGTCAACTAGTTGCTCCCGCATCAAACTGCTGCAGCTTGCCGAAGCGTATGCGGGTGGGCCGGCCCAGTTCGTGGCCGAGCGTGCTGCCCGTTCGCTGCTTTGGTTTTTCGTTCGTTTTCTTCTGTTGCATTTTTGTTTTGATTTATCTTTTCGGTTTTTTCTTTCTACTCCCTCCGTTCACTTTATAAGTTGTTTTAGACAAGTAAAATTGAGCTGTTTTGCACGGTGTCTGAAACATCTACAAAGCCTTATAAAAGTGAGCAGAGGGAGTAGTTATTTTGCGTTGTTTTTTTTCTTTCTCTTTGTCTTTTACATTAAGGAAATGATTCATCGTGCATTTTTGCATTAATACTTTAATACAGTGAACAGTCTGTGTTTCTTCTGTTTATTTTTAATTTTTTTCCTTTATTTTGTATTATACAAGAGTTCATCGCGTATTACAAAAATGTTCATCATATATTGAAGAAAATGTGCACTGCATATTAAGAAATATTCGTTGTTTACTTAAAAAATGTTCAGCATATATCACAGAAATGTTCAATGTGTATTTTCAAGTTGTTCAGGGTATAATAAAAAATGTTAAATATGTATTTTAAAATGATTAGCATATAACACAAAAAGTTTCAATGTGTATTTGAGAAATGTCTGTTGTATATTACGAAAATGTTCAACATATATTAAAAAATGTTAAATAGTCGAATTTTAATTTT
Organism: Thinopyrum elongatum; assembly: GCA_011799875.1. Classification (NCBI taxonomy): domain Eukaryota; kingdom Viridiplantae; phylum Streptophyta; class Magnoliopsida; order Poales; family Poaceae; genus Thinopyrum; species Thinopyrum elongatum. The sequence goes on along the minus strand of CM022299.1, from coordinate 612,579,219 downwards.
TGGATCTGCCACGACATATAGTTCTTAAGTATTTACGCAGCCTACTGATCGCAATCACGCAGCAGCTGAAGTGGTAAGGAACGCAAACTCCATATCGTAGGGACCATAATTCGATTCCTCGATACAGCGTTGTTTTAGCGAAATCACTAGTTGAGGAGCGCTTCCCGCAACGATTAGTCGGGGAGCACTCCGCGCACGACAAGTGTCACGCGCGGAGCGCTCGTGAGACTTTTCCTAGGCGCTCCTCGCGCGACACTTGTCGCGCTGACGGGCTCTCCCATGATTTCCGGTTTCCGGTTTTCCTTTCTGGTTTTTCCTTTTTTCACTTTAGTCCTTGTACTTTTAATGTTTTGTATACTTTTGATCTGTTTTGAGATCTGTTTCTCTCTGGTGTGGTCGAACCGTTGCCGCGGAGTGTTCTTTCGTTGCCATTGTCGCCGCCCGTCGTGCCCGCTGCTCTTGTCGCGTGCTTGCGTCGGCCGCCGTCGCGCCCGCCGCGCTTGTCGCCTGGTTACGGCGGTCCTTCTTTACCGTGGACGGCGCTTCCCCGTTTGCACGATCGTCGTTTCCTACCGGTTGCATTCATGGGTTCCCTGTTTCCTTTTTGTTTCCCTTTTTGTTCCCATTATATTTCCGGGATATGGAGATTTATGGGGTAGTTACGGGTGGGGGCTTCCAACACTATCAGATGTCAAGTTTCAACTCGGTTTGTGGAATTAGTTCTTGATAATCATTGTGTTCTTTGCAGGTATGGCTTGTCCTTTTTGCCGTATGCCGGGTGGCTCGTGTTCTTCTGTTGATTCTTCTGTAGATGGGTTCAGTGTGGTTCTGGATCGGCATTGTTCGAGGCGTGTTGTAAGAATATCATTTTATAATTGTTTAATTTTTTGCACACACGCTTATTTCTTTTGGTGCTGCTCATGCTGTTTTGATTTTGATTATGATCCTTGTTTTGATTCACTGTGCAGTATGTTCCGTGCAGTGTTAGAGCTCATCTTGCTTGTTACATCGAGGAGTGTAGGGCTTTAGCCATAAGGAGGGGTGACAAAGATACTGATCCTGCTCTTCACTGCAATGAGGGTTATTTGTATGGTGTTCTGTTTAGTCATGGTCGGGGGAGGAGCAAATTCCATGGTCCTTCCTGGGAACGATTGGTCAGTGATTATGGTGTTCGTCCTCGTGATATAATGACCGTTAGGCTTGAGCATTATGAAACGTGGATTGGTGTTGATTTCTATCGTCTTGGTCGTGGAGATGCGTTGTCCCCTTTACCGTCTGTTGGTAAGGTTTATTTTTAAGGAAGTTTTTAGCTTGTTTAATTTCACCTGAATTTTCTGTTCCCTTGAACCTGTGTAATTTTATTTTGTAGCTCTTGATGGTTTGAGTGACTCCGAGAAGCAACTTGTTGGTAGTTGTTTTTACACCCGTGGTATTGATCTCAATTATCAGCAGATGTATTTCATGACACATCAACTCTTTGATGACGAGTACATACTCTGTTGTCCTTTTGTTCACAGGATTAATTCCATGAATGTTAATGGTCATCATATGGTCGGATTTATTTTCCACTGTTTTTCTTTGTTTATGTTTATTTATTTATTTTTATTATTTCTTCTGTTTATAGTTTTTAATTTTTGTTCTGTTTCTAATAGTTTGATGTTTTTGTCAGGTTATTCCTGGTATTATTGTGAGTAGTTTGAGACATTTCCCAGGACTGGCGTTTTAACTCTTGAAGTTACTTTGGAATCTCGTGGTGATGATATATATGTGAGCACTCCTTGCTCCTACTTCATTGGCTTGGGTAATAGAATGGTGTTCAAAAAAGAAGGATTCAGTAATTTTCTTCAGGCATCGTCTATTGGAGGAAACAGCTTGGTGCTCATAACTTTCAAAGAGCGTGATGGGAGGCTTGTTCTTATCTTTAATCTTCTGCTGCAGTGATGTTAGTTATAGGCTTTGAACATAATGTATTTTGTTTAAAAATCTATGCTACAGTGTAATATTATTTAGATATATGAAAGGATATGAACCTAACTGTTCATTGTTGTACTTCGTTTGTAGAAGAGGCATGGCAGTGCATCTCTTTTTTAGATGTTTTTTGGACGAATGTTAGTTAATTGGAGGCATAGTTATACATAGATTAGAGGTACGTGTGTTCCTTTGTTTTTTCTGTGTTTCCTCTGGCATGGGTTATGGAGACAGGAACATCTATGCAGCAGCAAAGAGGCATGGGCGATCACGCGTGAATAGCTTGTCGAGTCACGGTGCGTGTTACGCGAGGCACGGGTGTGTTGGCACCAGAGTCATGTGAGTGAAGCCTCTATAGGCAGGAGGCACAGGTATAGGTTGGTGGCATCCAGCAGCATATAGCTGTACTGAGAGGAGCGTGTGTGCAGCACCAAAGTTGCACGGGCGATCACACGTGCGGAGCACGTAGAGTCACTGTGGGTTTCATATGAGGCACGTGGATTCAGTAAACGGAGGCACGGAAGTGGAGTCGGTACAGGCACGGAGGTGAAGTCACTACAGGCACGTTTGTGTGGCTTCTGGAGGCACGGGTATCAACCCTCTTGATGTACAAAAGGTGTGAAGTTCCTAGAGGCACGGGAGTTTGGCAGGAGAGGCATCGGTGCGAATACTTGGTTAGAGAGGCTCGGTTGTGGATGCACAGGTGTGAAGTCTCTAGGGTCACGGACGTGTGGCACCGCGGGCATGGTTTCGAATAGATATTTAGAGAGCCACGGTTTTACATAGGTTAGTTGCACATAGCAGTTTAGTTTTGTGGCATCCTGCAGAACCACGGCTGTACATAGGTCAGTTGCACACATCAGTTTAGTTTTGTGGCATTCTGAAGAACGGGTTTACGTAGAGGAACCTGTGTGCAATAAGCAAGGATGTTTTGAATGGACAGAGCAGTGTTTGATGTGAAATGGTTGTTGTGTGATTTTAGTTTTTTTTCAATGTGGTTAAACTAACAAAGTGCTTGTCCCTTGCGTCTGTGTGCCGAATGTTCTTCTGCAATATTTATGAATTGTTCACGCCAATGTTGAATAAGCATTTTACAGAAAGTTAACAACGATACAATCACATATTCTTGTAAATGCACGATGCATCTTCTACAGGATAAGTATGAAAATTATAATACAATATCGTGTGATATATTTGTCCTTCTATAATCATGGATACAACATATGTTTGCTCAATACTAGGAGATAACTTACTAATTGCATTTAGACATGCAAAACGTACTATGCATTTGTACATGAGCACACCACTGTGTTCAAACGTAAAATAGTAATACACTACACACAGAATCTTTGAGCAACAACAATCATATTTACAACATAGGTTCATTCAATCTAAATTATCATAATACCAGTTACTACTAGTTTAATGTAGACATCCATTTTCTCGCAATTTACCAACCACTGTTTCCCTTCCGGCGCTTCCACCCGCCGGAAGATCCGTCGTCTTTGTTCTTACATGGGCGGAGTCTTTCCTTCATTGGTTGTTGGTGGAGGTGACGTAGCCCGTGCTTGATGATTAGGATTCTACGGTACAACTCGTAGCTAATATACCCGTCTTTTGCTGCGTACTCAAGGTGTAGCGGGGATAGCGGCTTCCACTCCTAGAACTGGTGCTTCTCCTTTGGGAATGATTTCTTCATGTTCTTGTAGGAGGGGTCGATGATGGCCGTTGCAAGGTCACCCATGGAGTCCCTTTCTCCACCACCCTTGATACAGAATTGCCTCTGGATGTCGATGTGGTGCTCGTCTGGAATTTTAATCCATGCACGGGCAAGCATGGTCTTGTCGCTCCGGGTGTCGACGCTAGCGAAAATTACCGCTTTGCGTTGCAGGAAGTCAAGTAACGCCTGGGAGCGCTCGGACCTGCAGTAATGGTATACAAGGACATGCTCGCGCATGGCAAGTTGGACGATGGCGATCCCTTGTCGTATGTAACTGCTCTTACATGTGTACTCGAGGTCGAGGCCGACAAACTTGTTCTTCTCCTCCTTTAGCCATTCCTTGTACTTTTTGATGATTCGCTCCATGGTCTTTGGGTCGTTGGTGTACACCACCTCTAGCACGGTTGTACCGTGGGTAGTGATGTGTTCGGTGAATGTTGTTAGTTTCCCGTACTCCATAGCTGCAGGTGTGCGGTGGTGAACTGTTGCGGCCGAAGAAAAACATCCGAGGAAGAAGATGGAAATGGACTCAGTAGAATGAAAGGGATCTTTAGTTTGTCGTGCAAAAAAGGTAACCGTCAAAGAGCAGTTGTTAGTCATGCGGTGGTTCCAGGGATAGATTTACGAAAACAGGCGTTCGTTGGATCATTTTTTTAAGATTTTCAGTTATCTTGTTCAATTAAATGTTTTATTCGTCGCGTGCTGCCTGCGTGATCCATTTGTGCGTATTCCATCTTTGTCTGTGAAGGTAGTCTAGTAACGGTGGAACACTCAGCAGAGTCATGGTCGTGCCTTTGTTGTCGAAACGTTTTTTCTGGTTATCAACATTCCTTGGTCAACGAGGCACTGTTGTTATGTTATTCGGTGCACAATTGTATGTTTAAAAAAAGTTGGTGAAGTAAACATAGTGTGCATTTGAAAATGGAGTCCTGTTTGGTGTTTAATTGAGATATGTTTCACTAGATGGTTTGAATAACTTTGATAACTTGGCATCGCTATAGATTTTGATGCAAAAACTGATTCTTGATTTGTTTGATTTTTGAATCAGAGTTTAACATGAAATGATTTGTTTTTGTTTTTTGATTTTTGGAATTGTGAATATTTCAAAGGTTAACCAGCTACTTGAGTGTCCATAAGAACTACATTAGTTCCAAAGGATCATTCTGACAGTTCAAAAGCGAGTTGAGGGTCCATAAGAGCTACATAAGTTCCAAAAGATCATTGCGATAGTTCAAGCAACCACTTGGTCCATAATAGTTACATTACTACCATTCTAATAAGCAAACTTATAGTAAGCAGTGATTTGCTCCTGGGAGGCATCATCATGAAACGACCACTGGACATCCTAGGAGATGCACTGTTTCTTGCATTTTAAGTGTTGGTTCCAACGGAATCTACGGAATGTGCTGAATGATGATGGACACAGAACGATTACGACGCTCTTTGAAAGTGATCAGAACAACGTTCTTTTCAACAAAGGATGCAGCTGATATGAAGTCTCTGAAAGAAGACTTTTCAATTACCATCCTGCCGTCTTTTTTGCAGATGTAGTACGACGAAGGAGTGATGACATGGGTAGGTTCATCAGGAGCTTCAAGGGTCACCCTGCCATTTGTCGGCATGTCCACCCATCTCTTCAGTGTCGAGACAATGCTCCTCGGAATTTTCTAGAAGAAAGCAAAATTAAATAGAAATTAAAACCGTTGATTTGCCACTTGGACATTAAATAAAAGAATGGCTGAATACGGTGAGTGCGCAATCATTAAGAAATTCCATATTGAAACTAATATATTTCTTGGCATGTTCAGGTTTGTGAGTAAACAGATAAAACGATATATTAAGAGAGCAACAAAAGTTTTGTTGTTTCAGGATTAATAAATAGATTCTTTATAATTTTAGATATAAGCAAGATTACATCAATATCGTTTATTTTACATATAAGCACAATATGTTTTTTATTTTAACAAGGACAGTTGTAACCAACCATGATGCAGTCTTTGGTGTTAGTTGGAGTCAACACGTGGACAAATGGACGACAACGGATGAAAGTATCTCTGAAAAGGCGTTGTAGAAAGAATCATGTCTGGTCGTAGGTAAGCTCAATATCCTTAGAGTAGACACAACACTGAACGTAGTCAAAATCGTCAGAAGAAAGATCGTCGAGAGCTAGAAAAATAACAAGTATTCAAAGTTAGATAAAGTTATATCCAACACGGGGTTAATGTTATTCAGTATGATGCATGCATATAAAAATGCAATGAGAGAAAATAATTTTGGAATATTAAATACCTACCAACGTGGGGTAATGGAAGCAGCCTTTTTTCATCCCAATATGTTTGTATTTCCAGATTGAGTCCCTCGTCTGGTAGTTCAAATTCTATGCGGTCTCCAGCACATAGTTCATAATCATCCGCAAAGGTGCACCACTCACCACCGCAGAACTTTGTGTAGTTCGCCCTATGCTTAAACAAAGCATTGTAAGACTTTCCTTCATGTGTAAGAAGGGCTGACTCTACCTGCTCTTTATGCAATATTCTTGCTTCTTCCTTCCTCTCATCAATGTATTCAGCGAGAAAAGCTCTGACATTACAAGGTACATACTGGAAAAAATAGCAAAAATAACAACCTGTAAGTATAAATTTGAACTCACGGATCATTAATGTTAAAAGTTTTCTTAGTTTGCATCTGAATTTTTGATAACAATTAAAGATAACAACATAATGGTATGACAAATTAATGGATACAGATTTTTGGCATATGTGGGCCAATTTTAATTAGAACTGAAGATGCACTATAGTAATTAAGGCATAGGCAGGCAAACTAATGGAAAAAAATACACAGGACAGGTGCAAAGAAGTGACAGCAGGGGAACCTAGCGTAGTTGCAAAGGGGTATGAGTAACAGTGATGATTTCTACTATGTTGTAAGCAACTAATATGTTAGAAATGCTTACTAACCATGCGGCTCCAGCATTTTTCATCAAGAACAACCTCAAAGTGCTGGAGAACTTCAAGGTGTGGTTCGCAAGGGCCGCCTGGTTTGGCGGCAGGTAGGGCAAACCATACCTAAATAATTCAGAACAACTATGTTAAGAAAACAAGAGTATCATAACAATTTAAAAAAAGCTTCAACGTTGAAGGTAGACAACAACTAGAAATATCGGTACGAAGGTAGACAACAACAACAATAACAATAACAAGTACAATTTAAAACAAGCTTCAACTATGTTAGCCATATTAAAAATATCGGTACGAAGGCAGACAACAACTATAAATTTACCAGAAATCTTCTCATCTACTCCTTCCAGAAAAGCAGTATGACAGAGTTTAGATCACTTGTTTAGATTTGCAAATGCTTTTTATATTCCTTTAGAGAATGAAGTCGTTGTACCGGATCTAATACTTCAATAACTATCAAATGAAAAACCTAAACGTAAAACAATAATATTTTAAATATCATTTTCAAAACGTAAATACGGATCAGAGCATGGTGCTTACGCATATGCTTTTTTCCTAGGAAAGAAGAATAGCGGCCGTCGATGAACGGAGATTGGGGCAGGGGAAGCTTAGGGCAAGCACCCACGAGCAATCTACGAGAGAAGCACGGCTTAGAAATTAATCGAGAGACCCAATAGAAGCATGAACCCTAGAAGCAGACGACAGAGAAGGCAGATGGGTTTTGATGTGGCTGAGGGAGTCGGAGCTGATTGAAATATAAAGGAGACGCTAGAGAGCAAGAGTAGTAATGAGTGCTTGTTTTTTTATTTTTTATTCTGCGAAATGGAATGAATGCTGGTTGTAGATGGTGTGTGCATTCCGAGGTGTTATGGGGACACAAGACATTTGACTCGTCCAGCTGCCTCCCACTGGAGTTGTCCAGCTGTGCTGCCTCCCACCGGACTCTTCTACGTGCCTACCGTGCCTCACAGACTTTTGTGAGGCACGGTTATACAAGCTGAAAAGCATACTCGTGCTTCTGTGATTTAATTGTTTTTAATCACATGTTTAATCAGATAGGGTTGGGTGTGTCTTTACGAGAGGAACGGTGATGACGTTATTAGATGCACGGTCGTTGAAGCAGGAGAGGCATGATCGATACATCGGGGGAGATAAATTCAGGAGAGGCATGATCGTTCCCAATGAGAGGCACTATTGCACCTGAAGTGGAGTCACGGTTTGTGACTCTGCGTTTGCAAATGTTTTTCAGCCACTTGTTGACCCAGAGAGCCACTGTTTTTCAAATGTTCGTTGGTTTCAGGCGGGAATATGTATGATAGCCCATGGTTATACGTATGTCAGAAGCATGGCCGTGCCTTTGTTTTGGCAATGTTTTTGGTGGTACGCAGACATAGAGATGCAGGTCCGTCGATATCACTGAGGTTTGTCTTTAACAAAGTGGAGGCACACGTGTGGCTTTTCTGCTAGCCGAACCGTGCTTCTATTTTGGTTCACTCCCCGTGTAGTATATGTATTCCAAAGATCTATGTTGCACGATAGGGTCATCGTTTGCCTCCTCGCATTCTTCTCTCGGTCAAAAGATGTGTTGGTGACCGATGGGATGGCTATTGGTTGTTAGTATTCAATGTGCCAGATACCGTGCTAGAGTTAATCTAGAGGCTTCTCGATTACAGCGTGGCAGCCGTTACTTTTTAAGTGCATGGTTCCACAAGCTGCAGAAGCACAACCGTCTATTCACGGTTCCTGATGCAATTTAATGGGCGCATGGTAACTGAGTCGTATCTCCCCAAGGTTAAATAGTGGTCTATTCCGGGAGGTTATCGCGTCTTATTCTCGTCACAGAACTGCAGGTAGTTCCCATCATCCTCGCCACGTACGAGTGACGCCAGAGAAGCACAGTCAAACTCCATTGTCACTCTCACCCTCGTTTCCATGGATGACTTCAGGAACACGACTGAGCGTCTCTTTATAGATGCCGACGGTAACACCAAGCTCGAGGTGTTGTACACAAATGAGTCCTACAAGGTGGAGGAGATTCTTTCTCTTTATGAGGAATGGCTGCGTGAGGACAGGTACAAGTTTGTTGGTCTTGATCTGGAGTACACATGAGAGGATTATTTTGATCAGAGCAGAAAAGTCACCGTCATGCAACTGGCTATGCGCAAGCATGTTCTTGTCTATCACTTGTGCAAGGCCAGGACGGAGTGCGCTGCTCTGAAGGATTTCCTTCGAAACAAAGGTATAACTTTTGCTAGTGTCGACGTCAGGAACGATAGAGATGTTCTCGCAAACAGTTTCCTCAAAATTCCAAGAGAGTGTCACATCGACCTTCAAGAGGAGCTCATGATCAAAGGAGGCAATCTAAGGGACTCCATGGCAGATCTGGCAGGAGCCGTCATAGACAAATCTTACTTGAGTATGAAGTCATCTTTTCCACGAGGTCAGCATGACTACTGGGAATGGAAGCCGCTTTCCCTTGACCACCTGAAATATGCGGCAATTGTAAGTGAAAATTTCGTTTTTGTTGATTTTCTGTCTTTATATTTTTGTTTTATTGCAACAATTGTACTTTTTTTCCTTTACCTATATCTTCATTCTCATCCCCTTTTTGTTTTAGGATGGGTATGTCAGCTATGAGTTCTACCGCCGAGTTCTGTCGATGAAGGACATGATGCATCCTCGTTGTCTTCCCGACCGTAGACGCTGTGGATGTTTCTGAGCAGAACTCCAACTGAGTAGAATGGTCACCGTGGACGTTTGTGAGTAGAATGGACTCCTGGAAGACTTTCATTTCTTTTTTTGTATAATTAATGAGTACTTTTAGTTCAATCCTATGGAGTACCATTTTGGTATTTTAGTTTTATTTTCACAGTATCATGTTGGCATTTGCGCGAGTTCTGGTATATTTTAGAGAATCCGTTGAAGTGGCGCACATGTATTGTTTGGGAGAAGCGCCCTTTGTGTTTGGCTTATATTCAGTGCTGTGCGTTTGTGTTTGTATTGTTGCCTTTTACACGTTCACACAAGAGAGGCACGTCTGCTAACGTACGAGGCAACATTGTGTATGAAGGCAGACGTATGGATTTGGCATTTTAGTTTTCAATGTTTCCTTTTATTTGTTCATCCTGAGATGCATGGCGTTGGAATGCTAGAGGCATGTATCTTTGTGTACACGAAGCACGTCTGTGAGTCTGTGTTTAGATGGTTCAGTTTCCTGTCTTTGTGTGCTTCAGGACCGTGCCTCGAGAAGCCCGACATTTGTGTCTGTGGAGGCTTCACTCCCATGGCTTCGCTGCCTTTATCCATGTACCTCACGTGACACACGCCATGTCTCTATGCGCGTGTGGTGTCACACGGCTGTTCCTCTTGAGACTACCCAACCATGCCTCTGCCACCACTGTTTTGTGCATCCAGAGGGTTTGTACCCGTGCCTCGAGAATGCCAATTCCAAAGCCGTACCTGTTCGTCGAGAAGCCGCAATTCCGTGCCTGTATAGGCTTCAGTTCTGTGCCTCCTGTATCTGCATTCACGTGTCTCAGGTGACACGCTGCCTGTGACTCTACGTGCCTGTGGTGCCAGACGCCCGTGCGTGAGGGGACACGCTGGCTGTGACTCGTCGTGCCTGTGGTTCTACACGCCCGTGCTTCAGGAGACTTCAAAACTGTGGCTGTCTGACTTCTCCCGTGGCTTCGCTGCTTGCATTCATGTACCTCACGTGATACACGCCATGACTCTATGTGCCTGTGGTGTCACACGACTGTTCCTCTAGAGACTTCGCAACCGTGCCTCTCCAACTGAGTATTCTCACTGATGCCTCTGCCACCATTTTTTTGTGCATCCAGAGGGTTTGTACCCGTGCCTCGAGAACGCCAATTCCAAAGCCGTACCTGTGCGTCGAGAAGCCGCAATTCCGTGCCTGTATAGGCTTCAGTTCTGTGTCCCCTCTGCTTGCATTCATGTGTCTCGGGCGACATGCTGCCTGTGACTCGTCGTGCCTGCGGTGCTACACGCCCGTGCCTCAGGAGACTGTATAACTGTTGCTCTCTGACTTCTCCCGTGGCTTCACTGCCTGCATCCATTTGTCTCACGTGAGACACGTCATGACTCTCTATGTGCTTGTGGTGTCACACGGCTGTGCCTCTAGAGACTTCTCAACCGTGCTTCTCCAACTGAGTATTCTCACTGATAGCTCTGCCACCACACTTCTGTGCACCCAGAGGGTTTGTACCCGTGTCTCGAGAACGTCAATTGCAAGGCCGTATCCGTGCCTCATGAAGCCGGAACTCCGTGACTGTAGAGGCTACAGTTCTGTGCCTCCGCTGCTTGCATTCATGTGTTTCCGGCGACACGCTGCCTGTGACTCTACGTGCCTGTGGTGATACCGAGCAAGGTCTCGAAAAGTCCTACGCGCGTGCCTATGGAATCTAGACGTCTGTGCGTCCCGTGCCTGCATCCACGTGCCTCACGTGAAACCCGCCTTGACTCTACGTGCCTATGGTTACACACACGCGTGGCTCTTGAGACTTCGCTTCTGTGCCCCTCTAATTCACTAATCGGACCCATGCGTCCGCCACCACACTTTTGTGCATCTAGAAGGTTGATATCCATGCCTCACGTCCCCGCCTGTAGAGGCTTCATACATATACATATTCATATACTGCGTGATACTCTCTTGGATCGGTACCTGTGGTGCCAGGCGCCAGTGGCTCTAGAGACTTCACAACCATGCCTCTCTATCTAGGTTTGCGGACGGATGCCTCTGCTACCACATTCTTGTGCATGCAGAGGGTTAGTACCCGTGCCTCGAGAGGCTCCACGTGCGTTGCTGTAGAGGCCTCACTTCATGCCTCCGGTGCCTGCATCCACGTGCCTGTAGTGGCTTGAGTCCTGTATCTTCTTTTTAGCAGTGTCACTACACTAAAATTTAAAAAATGGTAGCATCCCACCGACTAACATAAGATGGTAGCGAACAAAAAAAACCACAGCCAGGCAGCACGAATATTGGTGCTCAAAACGGACGGTCGAAGATTAGAGATGGTCGAAGTTTTGAGATGGTTGCTGCGTGCCTTATTATTCGTCACGCCCGTGCTTCTGTGGTCTTAACTGACATGAAACAGTTGTAAAAACTGCCGTTGCTCTTATAGCTTTGATTGGATCATTTTTATTAGCTTACCGAGGGACAGACGGTGTGAATCTAACTAGATGAGGCACGGATCAGTTTTGGCCTTTGGATCTAAGGTCTACGGTAGGCTCTTTGTTTGCCTCATTGGATTCTTCTGTCGGTGGTCTTTGTTCAAAGGAGGAATTGATGACCGATGTGACGGCTGTTCGATGTGACTATTCAGTATGTCAGTTACCGTAAAATAAAGTTAGAGGCTCCTCGATTTCTCCACGGCATCAAATATTTTGTACAACCGTGACTTTAGGAAACGCATGGTTCCACGAGCTGCAGAAGCACAGCCGTCTATTCGCTATTCCTAGTTCACACGTTAGTGCGCATGGTAACTGAAACGTCCTTCGCCAAGGTTAAATACTGGCCGTGTTTTTGAGGTCACCACGTCGCATTGTAGCCACAGAACATCAGGCAGTTCCCACCGTCCTCACCACTTCCCAACCTCGTCACAGAGTCTCAGGAATCTCCATTGGCACCTTGCTGCTCGCTGCCATGGACGACTTCTTGAACACTACCGAGTACCATCCGATAGTTGCCGATGGTAACACCAAGCTCGACGTGTGGTACACGAATGAGCCTTACAAGGTGGAGGAGACCATTGCCTTGTACGAGGAGTGGTTGCGCGAGGAGAAGTACAAGTTTGTTGGTCTTGGCATGGAGTTCACACGAAAGGATTGTTATGGGCGTAGAAAAGTCGCCGTCATGCAACTGGCTATGCAGAAGCATGTTTTGGTCTATCACTTCTGCAAGGCCAGGATGGAGTGCCTACCCTGAAGGATTTCCTTGAGAATAGAGGTGTAACTTTCTCTAGTGTGGATGTCAGGAATGTTAGAGATGCTCTTTTTCAAGATTTCATCACAATTCCAGAAGAGTACCACATCGACATCCAAGAGAAGTTCATGATCAAGGGCGACGAAGAAAGGGACTCCATGGAGGACTTAGCAGGAGCCATCATTGACGAATCTTACTCGAAGCTAGAGTCCTCTTTTCCAGAAGTTCTACGTCACTACTGGGATTGGAAGCCACTTACCTTTGATCACCTGAAATATGGAGCTATTGTAAGTGAAGATTTCATTTTTGTTAGTTTCTGCCTTTGTTGCAAGAACAATATGTTTTTTTTTTGTAAATTTATGTTTTCATTTGCTTTTCCTGCAGGAAGGGTATGTGAGCTATGAGCTATACCGCCGGTTTCTGTCGATGAGGGACATCTTGCATCGTCGCTGTCTTCCTGATCTCAGATGGCGAGGACGTTTCTGAGCAGGACTCCAGGTGGAAGTGCCGCGAAGATAGATCGTCTGATGAATTGGTTAATTGCTAGTTATTGTATGGGGTAATATTACATCGACTGATGAATTATAATTGTAGTGGTTTTACTTCAACTGGATGGAGTTGACTAGTTTGGAAATTTAAGGTTTATTTTCGTTCTATTATGTTTTTCTTGTTTGGATGCCTTCAAGAATATTTTCCTCTATGATTCGATGCTACGTGTTGGTATAAGATGAGATGTATTAAGAGGATCACTCAGATGTGCACATTCGTGAATCTAGACAGCGCACAGTCGTCTGCTCAGGGAGGCATTGTCCTTGTTTTAGGAAAGGCACGCTCCGGTGTTATCAGTAGGCACGGTCGTGGGTTTGTGTTTCTATTTTTTTAGCTGAGTCGTCTATATCAGTGCGGATAAGAAGTGCGTGTTTTCGTCCGTGGTTTAGATGGCTAGCTGCTTCAGTTCTTATATTAATAGCTTGTTCCGGTTGGCATTACTATAATCTTTTGTGTTCGTACTGTGTTTGGCATGATTGTTTTTATATCGAATATACGGTTGTGGTTGTGTGTTTGAAATGTTTTTACGCAGAGCTTGAGTGTGTTTAAGATTCTTCAGATTTCCTCTCTGTGCTGTCTGTTTCAATATATGATGTCTGTTTTAGGGACGGTTATCCAGTGTGAGAGTTGCTGTGGAAGTATTGTGTTAGCAACGGTTGTGTTTCTGTGTTCCAATTATTGTGGTGGTACTTTGATTGGGAAAGGCACGGCCGTGAAGGTAGTGGATGCACTGTCGTATGTTTGGCAGAGGCGTTGTCCTTCCTGTGGGTACTAAATTCGGAGAGGCACTGCGCTATGTTAGTATGAGTCACTGTCATGGCTGTACGTTCTGTAATATTTCTAGTTAGTCTGCTACTGGAGTCACGTCTGTCGAGTTAGTGGAGGCATGCCCTATGTTATGTTGAGTCAGAGTTCTGTCTGTCGTTCGCAAATGCTTGCTCTGACATGTTCGCTCGGAGAGGCACGTCTACATTGTTATTCACGGCACGGTCGTGCCTTTCTTTCGAAATGCTTGCTCTCACTGCTTCGCTTAGAGAGGCTCGTCGGTGAAACTTGTGAGGTCACGGACCTTTTACAATTGAAGTCACGGTAGTTCCTCTGTTTTAGTATTTTTTCAGTCTAGTCGTCTATCCCAGAGGATGGATCTTCTTTCGTTACCTTGAGTCACGGTCGTGCTTCCCTGACTCGTTGGCTTGGAGAGGGACCGGTGTTAAGCTATCGAGGGGACGGTCCTGTGTTAACTGGTGGCGCACTCGTGTGTGTGTGTTGTTATTTTTCAGCTTAGTTGTCTATGACAGAGAGGCACGTTCTATGTGGATAAGAGGCACTGTCGTGCCTCTGTGACCCGCATTATTGCAGGTGAGTCGTTTACCACCTTCGTCAGATGCTTACGAATAGACAGCGTTGTTCCTCTCTGTTCCAATTGTTTCTTTTATTATGTCTACTTGAAGTGAGTGGTGTTCTAGTGCAAGGAAGTAATGTCTTGAATATCTTGTTTACAGCTTCTTTTGGAAAAATATGATTTTTATTTATAATGTTTGCTGTTGATGATTTGAAGACTTGAACATTTGAATGCACAACTGTGTTTAATGAGATCCATAACAGATATCTTGGACCGACATAAAAATAGCTGAAACACTGTTGTGATTACATGAGTCGAAATAGCTGAAACAATGTTTGGATGGCTCCAGCTAAATTAAGGCACAGTTAAGCAGTAGTCATCTTCTTCCAACTCTTCTTCTTTCGTGCTGGATATTGTGTTGCTCGAAGACGATGCTCAGTGCCTCAAATACAGGGCCTGTGTTGTAGTTGGATGTCATCATTTTGAAAGTTAGTTGTTCTCTCATCGGTTTCACATAGATCTGCAAACACATAACCGTACAAACTAATAAATTTTATTGTAAAACATAATGTACAGCTAGCTCGGATGAATGTATGTTGATGTCTTGTCAATGAGAGTGAACTTACATTATTGATAAAAAATGAATTATTATTCAAACTAATGAGCGGCATCAAATGCATGATGTAAATAGCACTGTCATCCCTGAAAATTGAGAGCATTATGTTACTGATTAGAAGGTGAACAGTAGATATGGGATATGTAGTGGAACAAAAAAATGATGGTGAGGTAGAGCTACAGTTACAAGAAACTCGCTCTCTGTCTGAGTTACATACACTCTGCACAGGTTTAACACGAAAGGAGGCTATGGTGTGCGGATGGGTGTTGTAAGCAGAATGGTAGGCTCTTTTGAAGTTTTCGATGACAATGTCTGAGTGTTCCTTTATACCATCGCAATTGATATAAGGACACAGAATTTCGAAGCGACGCATTGCAAGATTCACGATGATGAGGTAGATAAAATGTGGTTTCTTTCTCATAGGTATTAAGACCTAAAACAATGAACAGAAAATAATATCAGTGTAACAACAAAAACTGGTAGAAATGAAGACGAACACTGGACAGATAGAGTGAGTAGGGTCAACTCACGATGTTACATTTGTTGGGCAGCCTGTACCCAATAGTTTTTTCTACAATGTGTTCCTTCAGTAGTTCAGTGCTTGCTCCTAGAACTGTAAATTTATCCTGCAGAAAATTGAAGCTGTGTCACTCAGCGTGGTAGTAGTAGTAAATGTGGTTTATTATTATTATTTATGAGAAGCAAGAACTTACAGAAGCGTCCATGTACATTATATGCTTGTGCAAATTTGTTGGTGGTCCGTAAAACTGTTCTTTCATCAGCAACGTTGAGTAAGCGTCGACCACGAATGAGTTGATATATCCGTAGATCTTCATTGACAAACCTAAAGTTCGATGATCGGCCCAACGTCGTTCGACGTAGAATATCCTCTTGCTGCCAAAAAATAAATGCATTTTAAATCGTATGATTTTCTTATATAGCATTGAGGTGATGAGTATTCAACTACAGTAGTAGAAGAATCGAGCCGAAACACTTGAATATGATAGCTTCAGGCAGAATACATTACAGTAGTAAAAGAAGGGACCAAAACTTTACTGTAAGAGGAACAACCAATTCATTAGCTATTATTTTGACCAATGCCTGGCGTATTGTCGACGATTGTTTCATACACGTCTTTCTCCTCGATTGTAGAATCTCCTATTTCCAAAACTTGGCAGTGATCTTGTTGGTCATTCGCTTCGTCAGTGAATCGAGTCTATTCTAGCTGAGAGTGATGTTGATGAGGCTGGAAGACATGACCACCGGAGTTCATTTGACCATTACTAAGTTGCAGATGTCCCTCATTATAATTGTTGTTTCTTTGGACCATTGGGCCTTGTGGTTGGTGCTGCATGTGCAGTGCTAATGTTCTGACAGTTGGATGACCGGTTGAGCTCGAAGGATTATCTGTTGGTAAATGCTGCAGAGGATGGCCGGAATACCACATGCTGTTGAACTGTGGTTGTAAGGCACTGTAACTTTGACCATGAGACTCGCCTCTGCGTGGTTGCTGATGGTTCTGCTCTTGAGGTTGGCATTGTTGGCACTGTGGACTGTTGTTATTCTGAACATCATTGTGTTGGGGGTAGTGGACATTAGAGACATGGGTTTGTTGCTGGTACTATTTGTGACTTTGGTTGTTCATTGCATAAGGTGAGTGCTGGCTGCTGTTTGAACCGCCGTTATTCTGAGCACTAGGACGTTGGTAGAAGTGGGTTTTGAAACTAGGAGCTGGTTGGTGGTAGTGTTGGGACAAAGCAGTTGCTGGCAAACTTTCGGACAAGGCAGTTTGAGTTAAACCTATAGAGTATGACGTATCAAAAGCCTGTCAGAGGTGGCTACCGCCTGACATTGAGCCTGATCTGCTGGGCATAGGTGGCTCTGGATAGTTAGAAAGGGGAGATCTCGCTGACGAGCTTGAATTCTTGGCCAAGTGCGAGACAGTATCAGGTTGGCATTGTTGGGATGCTACTTGGTTATGAAAGGGTTGCTTCTTATTTTCTTCAATGACTCTGTCAAGTTGTTCATGGATAGATGGGTCAGACCATATTTTATCATCATCAATGAATCCACAATCAAGGAGGCCTCTGCGGTTGTCAGCTTGTAGGTCCTGATTGGTTGCAGTTTCTGTTGAATTATGTGGAGGCTCCAGTATCCTAACTTTTTTCTTAAGAGGCGCCGTACTCTCGTTTCCTGGATCTTCTGACTGCTGTAAGGATCTCTTGTGAGCTGCCATTTGTGCTTCTGGTTTTGGCGGATGTGCACTTGTGGTAACAGGGACGTAGTCTATGGGATCAATATGTGCTTGCTTGGTACATTGTTCATGTTCTTCTGCAATGATATTGTCTTCCGCATCGATAGATGCGGCAGCAACGAATGGAGCATCACTAGTGGATGGAAGTGCTTTTCCCGTGTCCAGTACTGTGTCAGAACCGCTGCCAGAATCACTTGGGATGGCTACTGTAGGAGCAAGGGAGGAACTAGCTCTGGAGCGTTCAGTTTCAGCAATGTTCTTCTCATCTCTCAAAGTTGAAACAACATGGACCTTAGCTTCTGGCAGCGAAGAAGAACATTGTTCAGTAACAATGTGTAACTTTTGTGCAGGTTGGGATACAGTGAGGCTCTTTGTGTTGGTTGAAGAGTTGTTGTGAGCGCTATCCAAACCACTGGACCGTGCAGTAGTTGTTGACGTTTGCCCAATCAGATAAACATGTGCTTCAAGTGTATCGTTTGAGATTGGACCGGTCAGTAATTGTTTGTCAACCGCAGAGTGTGAGGTTGATGGTTCAGTTGCAGTAGGTTTTGCTGTTTTCTCCAGGAGCTTCTCTAGTTGGTTTGTCAGAGAGTTGTGGTCTGTAGATCCTCCAAAATTGCGGGTTTCAGTCGGTACAGAACACACAGATGAATTTTCACCTGTTAGTATAATTGCCCCGCTCTCCAACATCTCAGATGTTGGCACGAAGGGCTCATGAACTGGCAAGCCATCAAGGCAGTTGTGCAGATGGTTATGCACTTTATCCAGATGAATCTTGGCTCGGTCATCAATGTCCTCTTTGTTGTAGTCGATCTCGTTCACCTCCAATAGCAACTTAATCTGAGTTGATGATTTTAGGAGTGAAGATAGATAAATTTGGGAATGCTCCTTGTCGTACAGATTCTGTGAGTCTGGGTCAGGGGTATCGCAGCAACCCTTTAAATTTTCCAGGGAGTATGATGTGGCGTGAAGGACACTGGTCGAGCCACTGCTAGAAGAACTTTGACTGCTTGTTGTGCTAGAACTTGGAAGCATAGAATATGTTGTAGGGAGCGATGAAAAAGTTTCTTTTTCATTCGAGTTGTCCTGTTGCAAGTTACAATAAACGCCCCGGTCGCAGGTCTTGATTTCTTTTACACTAAGATCCCTACCAAGAGAGAGGACCTTCTCCAATTTCTGCTCGAGAACTGGTTGAAACAGTGAGAAAAGTTCTGTGTACATTTCATTAATAACTTTTCCAATTTTCACCTTGGCCTGGAATTGAAAAAAAAAAGAAATTATTAATACCGAAAATGAAAAATAACTTCTGACCTACTGTACGTTCTGTCAAGAATTGCAGAAAACACTACTGGAATCAGGGAATTTGCCGTCTGCCAGTTCTTTGCCGTCTGCTAGCAGACGGCAAAGAAGGTCTTTGCCATCAGCTTACAGAAAACTGACGGCAAAGAAAGAGCTGACGGCAAAGATCATGTTTGCCGTCAGCCAGCTCTTTGCCGTCTGCTAGCGGACGACATAGAAGCTTTGCCGTCAGCTAGCAGACGGCAAAGAGGGAGGGTAGCCCACTAACAAGAACAATCTAACGGCCACTTTCTTTGCCGTCTGCTAGCAGACGACAAAGAAAGTGGCCAACCTAACGGCCGTTCCCTCCGGCCCAACCCCACTAGCTCCTCTCTCTCTCCCCTCTCTCTCCGCCCGGCCCCACCCCTCTCTCTCCCCTCGCTCCCCCGCAGCGCACCTCACCCGCGCCCGCACCGCCGCACCGAGCACCGCCACCGCCCAGACACTGCCGCCGCCGCCGCCGCACCACCCCGCCGCCCCGGAGCCCTGCGGCCCAGGAGCCACCGCCGCCCGGCGCCCCCGCCGCTCAGCTCTCTCTCTCTGTCTCCCGATCCCCTTTGCTGCCGCCACGTTTTCCGACCGATTCTGGCGGTTTCCGACGGTCTCCGGCGACACCTTGACTACCCATCTCTTCCTCTCGTCGAGCTCTATCGATCCCTCCGTCTCGATCTGATTTTCCCTGCCTCCTGTGGTCGCTCCCTTCGGTTTTCTCTCCGCTAGGATTTCGGTGTTGGGGTGGTTCTCGCCTCCGGTGGGGCTCCGGTGGCCGTGAGGTGCTCTGGTGGTGCTGGGCGTGCCGTGGCGCGAGGGTGCCCCTGGGTTGGCGCCTCCGTGCTGCGGTGCCCCTGGGTTGGCCGCCTCCGTGCTGCGTGCTCTCGCTGACGCCGCCGTGGTGGTGTTGGTTGTGCTGCTGGTCACACCATAGTGATGGTGTGGCTGCATCCTGCTTCGGCTACAACTCCTCTTGGTGAGCTTCTCCTTACTCCCCTCCTCTGATCTCTCTAATGCATAGCTTTAGCTCTTGATCTAGTTGGATGTGAAGCTCTATTAGCTGCTGCTAGATGCTCCAGATGAGCATCAACTTGTGTTGGAGCTCTCTGTGATGGATTCTTGCTATGTCAGGGTTTTGGTCAATGACTGTTTATGTGTATCTGCTTACATATGTGCTCCTGGATTGGCTAATATGGTCAGTAGTTGTTCATGTGTGTAGATGTACTCCTGTGCATATGTGGTAGCTCTGGCTGTGTTGTTAAATCAGTGGCTAACCTGTGCTCTATTGGACTGGGATCTCTCCCTGTATTTTTTTGTTGCTACTGTTAGCTATCTCACTAGCTGTTGATGGTAACTTAATTCAATTAACTGAATCTCTAGTGTTACATTTTCTTTTCCATTGGTCTGTTTAACCTTTGGAAATTAGTTATCACTTCTGTTGTTATTTGCTGCTGCTGCTGCTATTACTTGCAGTAGCAGTTTATAATGGTACTAGCCCCCTGTGCTTGTGGGTGCAGTGCCCTAATTGCAGAAAAATACCAGGTGCAAGTGTGGTGCTGTGTTCTGCAAAAGTAGATAATCATTTGGGTTGCTACCCTGCTATTTCTTCTATGCTATAGCTACTTTACTCATGAACAGATACTCACTTGTTCTTAGTTGTTTTACTTCTAATACTGATATGAACATATACCACTTGGTTTGGCTATTCCTATTGGTCTCTTTCTAATAGCCTATGAACAGATGCTATACTTGGTTTTGGCTGTTACTTCCTAGTTTTCTACTCATAAGACAGATACTACATCTGATTTGGGCAGTGATGCTGGTCTGAGCCCCCTTCTCTTAGGCTTAATTTACATGTGGCTATCCCTGTGCTGTGATGATCTAGCCCTGGCATCTCCAGGCTAGCTGAGCACACAATCCTCAAGTATACCTTGAGGTCTTCTAGTTATCTAGTAAGCTGCTGGTTGTCTCATTGGGCTTGGGACTTGGTCTGGCCGGCTGGTTTGATGTATATCTCCTCCTGGAGCTTTGTTTTGAATTGCTCAGTGACATATCTCATTGTCACTGGACAAAAGTTGGCTGTAGTGGTAGAGTGTAATCATTGGCTCTAAACACTAGTTTTAGTTGGGCTTAATCCTTTGGAGCTATTTCTGTTAATGATCTTTGATATATGGTAGTTGATGGCTTCCTGACTTGGCTCTTGGCTGGTTCTCTAATTTGGCTCTTGATAATGGTTTTCCTCTATTTGGCTTTTCTGAAATAAGGTCATTTGGTATTTAGAAATCCTGACTGAGATAGTCTTGATTTCAAGGAATAGCTCCTACAACATTGCATTTCACCAAGTGGAATGCTACATTTCTACTCCTAACCCATTCTCTCTTTCTTAGTGTTTTTGTTATGCAGGTTGGAAGAAAAGAAGAAGATCCAGAAAAAAACTTAGTAATAAGATAGTTTTTAGGAAAATAGATATTTAGTTTTAGGTCATTTCTGATTCTTTATAATATGACTTTGTATTACCTATTCCAATTATTAATAAAGTTTTTAATTTACTCTTTTAGTGCTTGTCTTTAGTTTTTGTTTTGAAAGTGCTACATATGGATGAAATGTTAATATTGAAGAAACTATGTATATGTATGGATGAAACTTGCTATTATTGGTAACATGTGTTGGATATGTGTTGGATATATATGTGTTCATGACTATTGGTAATATGTGTTGGATATCCTATATTGGTCATATATATATATATATCTGTGTTTGATTTTCTGTGAAAATGAATTGATATAAGAAAAAGCAGAATTAAATGGGGCAATATAGGCACTTTGCCGTCTGCTGGCAGACGGCAAAGAGCGCCGTTAGCCCCCTAACGGGGCTGTTACCTTTTTTGTGCCGTCCACAAGCTTTGCCGTCTGCTAGCAAACGGCAAAGAACTTTCCTTCTTTGCCGTCCGCCAGCAGACGGCAAAGCGGCCATTACCGGCATCAGTTCAGCCGGAGTGTTTGCCGTCTGCTAGCGGACGGCAAAGCCTTTGCCGTCCGCCAAGCATGCCTTTGCCGTCTGCTATGACAGACGGCAAAGCAGCTGATTCCAGTAGTGAAAGGCATGTATAATGTGCGCAGAAGCACACATGATGTGCTGCGGGAAGCGCGGCTAACAAAGTCCACGAATCATAGTCAACACATTCCTTGAAGGAGCACAACAAACGTACTGGACGAAGCACACCCGATGTACTGTACGAAGCATGGTTGACCTACCGCCGCAGGGAAGCACTGCTATATTTAACACAAAAGCACAGCCAAGCTTTTAAATAGCGTCCGCTACCTCCGCTATTGCGGCTGCAATAGCGGTAGCATCACCCTGCCGCTATTAGTTTAAGGTTGCGTTAGAAAATAGCGTGTTGTCATGATGCGGGCGCAATATCACTTGTTAGACCGCTATATGATCCGCTATCCGCAATATCTCCCGCTATATAAGTCCTTGTTGTTCTATTGTGTAATCTATTTTGGTAAATGTGTTTTGCTTGCATGGTTGCACGACCAAATATTGTTCAATTATAGTTTATATTCTTATATAAATGATGATTTCTCAAATTAAGTGTCATATTTTTTGTCAATGGCCTAGAAATATACACAACAATCTCAAATTTATGAGTGTTTTTTAAAAATTGGCTATGTGGACATAGCGCCCGCAATATCGCCCGCTATCCGCATTCCGCTACGCGGACCCTAATCCGCAACCAGTCCGCTATCCGCTATTTAAAAGCTTGAGCACAGCTAACATACTATAGGAAGCACATCTAATACGCTGCAGTAAGCACAGGTTACATTTTCCAGCAGTCATAGGAAACCAATTGGATGAAGACTCGTAACCTACTTTATGAAGTATGTCTAACCCGCCGCAGGGAAGCGGAGCTATAAGCATCATGGTAGCACACATTAGCTAACGCAGGGAGGACATGTATCTGTTTCGTAAAAACTTAGAGAACATCATTTCAAACATAAATCAAGTGCACAAGCTGGAAATCACTTACGGAACAAAATTTTTCTTGAGGCACAAATTCTTCTATGTAGGCCTCTAGTCTGGGACTCATTTGAAAAAACGGCCCCTGGAAGCCAGGCGGTGGGTGGAAAGGCGTGCACCTAATGTATTTCAGCCGCCATTCGGAAGGAAACAGTGACAATCAAGTCAAATTAATATATGGCAGCTAAGTCATTATGTTGAGTTGAAAACTTCACCAAAGGAAAATGATGAAAAGTTCACTCACCGTGTGTTTCCCAAAAATTCTATCCTCTGTTGACAGGCTATCTATGTTAGCATAATTCTTAATGGCCTCTATATCCCATATGACAAGCCTTGCAGGAGTATCAGATTTCAGGTCCATAATCTTCGTATCCAGGTACTCAAAATACGTTATCTGCCAGGGGGGAAGAGGTAAAAATGAATCATGTTCTTGTAGCTGCTTCTGGGTATAAAGAAATATACAAGTTAATGAACGAACCACTGGAATCAGGAGGCAGCCACACAGGGGCGCCTGTGAATCCTTTGTCCTTGAAGGTCTGGAGTGATGCCACCAACTTCTCTGTGACAGCATTGGACCAATCATATGATGATATGTTACTTGCTGGTCCTTCTAGAGCGGCTAAGTAGTCAGGGCTAACGCAATCATATGTCGTTGGGCATAGAAATACCGTTGTCGCAAACATGATGAAAACCCGCTGAAACACTTCTCCTGTCAGCTCCGGGGTCATGAGATCAGTTAACTCTCTGATGTTTGGAGCGTGCCCAGCACACTGAGTCTCAGACTTAACCTGACATCTGAAAGCTTCTGAGCATTTTCTAGGGATAATCTGCCCGCCCAGTGGAATTCCTAAGATCCGGTGCATGGTGTATGAGTTGATAAAGAATCTGTATCCACTAGGCAGTATGAAACACCTGGACGGGCAATCAAAATAGCGGACAAGCCAGCGAACGAAACACCTCGGAAGCTCGCGGCAGCACAGATCTAGAAGGTATCCAAAACCAATATCTCTGAGAAGCTGCTTTTGTGGTTCTGTTAGCTTCTCACAGACAGTAATGAATTTCTGCAAGCTCAGTTTTGTGCTGAACTCTTCTTCATATTCAGTCATTGTAACAGCCCTGTGGACAAAGATAAGAAATGACCTTTAACAAATGTATTGTTGAACCACATTCTTTTCTGGGAGAAGCTTACATATAAACGTCGAGTCAGCAAAACAGACACAAATATTTAAGCCGTGATTAAAAATGCAGCTAGAATGAGAGGCATTGATTTCCAAAGAAATTTCAACGACACACGCGAGATGCATGAAAAAAACACCTACTTCAAGGCAGCGAGCTGCTTCTTTCTCCTGTACTCCTCAACAAGCTTTTTGTGCGCTACACATTTTAACTCGATCCTTAGTCTCTCTGTCTCTAGTTGGTCATGAACCATGAAATCTTGCGTGACAATCTCTGTGCCATCGACAGACTGAGACTGAGTCTCCGACAGCTGTGGGGTGGAGTCCATCTCATCGAACTCTACATAAGAGGTCATGAGACATCATCGTTACCAGGTCAGCTACGTAAGACAGTTGTTAGCAGATCATGTGAGACCATCATCAACAGCTCGGTTAGCTAAGACGGATTCTAACTCTGAGTTAGTAACTGCTTTGCAAAAACAAACGTAAGTCCTTTGGAACCCTCCTATAAATTGCGGATCTATACAATCATTTGACCTGTGACCTCATGTTAGGGATCAGCATAGTTAATTTTGACTGTAGTCTCATTGAGCTCTGGAACTAATATAATCTGTGGTCACGAGAGTCCTTAAGTTTTGCATGGCTGGAGATATAACTCAACTTAGCAAAACCACAGCGTAAACATGCAGCTGGCATGATTAAAGTGTGGTCAGCTGAGTCCAAATTTTAAATCCATAACCCTTCTACCGTTAACAAGGCGCAACAGTTTAAGTACGGACCAGCTGAAAATAATTGGATCCGGAACGGATATTTAAATCGCGCCCCACCTGTCCTGTTGCGCACATGCGATGTGTACCCAGCCCGTGAAATTGCTAGCACCGGAATTTTTTTGTTCAAATGATGAATCGGTGGGATAATCATGGCGAGGAAGCAATGGATTACCTGAGCAGGAGATCCATGGTGTGTGAGATGAAGGAGACCGATAATTTTTCAGGGAAGAGCGAGCGCTGTGGAGGGATCAGGACGAGACTGTAGGTTTTCCTTTGGAGAGCTAGAATATCCTTCGCCTGTCGCCACCGACGCTAGATGGAGAGAGATCTGGAACTCATCTGCGGACGACCCCACAAGTTAGTCAAATACTTAGAGGAACTATTTGAGAGCCCACATGTCAGTACGATGATGAAGTCCACCTACCACATCTTCTTATGCCAGATGGAGGTAGTCCTAGAACTCATATACGGCCGACCCCACAAGTTAGAGAGAGATTTAGAGGAAGTAGTAATTGAGAGCCCACTTGGAGTGCATAGTATAAAACTGCTTGGTTCTACGTTGTTGTTGATCTCGTTGTGGTCGGGATTCATAGAATAAAACTATTTGGTTCTACTCTGTAGCTTTTATTTGAGCTTGTTATTTGTTTTGCGTACTCTCATCCTTGTAATATGAGATTGTTCCTTTTGTTAGGGTTCATGGTTATCTTGCGTTAAGTGATGCAGTACCAAACTAGCATCAGGATCTTCACTTTGGTTGAGGTTGCAGTGTAATTAAAAATTAAAATATGTATATATATATATATATCTCAATTCTATAGAACTAAAAATATATCTCTGTTGTATGGTAAGTGTAAAAGGATAGTAAGAACGTTTGAGATCGACTTGGAAAAGGTAACAACACTGATGCTGCAGGTGTATAACTTTTTTTTAATACGTCTCTTTTTCTGGCAGATGTTCAGGACTGCGTCATCTGATCAGGGCAACAGGGACGGTCGGTCTTTAAACGACATTGCCAAGGATTATGGAAGGAAGGTAATACTAAGGCAGTTGAACATTAGCGTTTGGGGTTATTTGGTGTTTCATTTCTGCAATGTATGCTGTGAAGGTGCCACCACTGAACACCAAATAGTAGACCAATAAGAAAAAATAAATAATGAGTATGTCCTAGTTGAATGCTGTAATAACTGTTTATCCTGTGGGTGTACTCCGCAGTTGAGTCTCGAGAGGTGGAAGAAAAAGAAAGTACTACAAAGCGAGAAGAAAAAAAGGGATGCAGATGCCGTCCAACAGGCACATGGCATGCGGGCTGGAATAATTGGAGTCAAGAGTGAGATACAAGTTCTTGGCAAACATCACAACCAGGAGCATGGTGTGCAACAGACACCTGCAAAGAAAAGCATTCTAAGCAGCAGAAACTCCACTAACCAGACTATGCAGGTAACGACGAAAACTTCAAACCCTAGTTTTGAACATGCGTGGAAGTTTTACACGTTAATTCTTCGTAATACTTGCACCTGCATCTAATGATTTTGTTGTTTCAAAACACAGATGTCCGCAAAGGCGCAGAGCAGGTGTTGCGACGGCCCAACGTTTGAAGGCGGTCATAATGAAGAGGTACAGGGTAACAGAATTTCCATTGATTCAAGCAGAAGGATCACTGGCAACAAAAGCATTGACGTTGAAGGATTGATCACGATTTGCACAAACAAGAAGAGCCCAACGACAAAATCAAACATAGGAGGAATAAACTTTACCGTACAGCGGCACCAGAAAGCAATACAGGTGACACCAAATACGAATGCGCAACAACATTTAAAGCAATTGTATTTTTTTTCTAAGTAATTTTTTCTGTGTTTTCGCATGGTATATTTAAATTATAATATATTGCACACGCAGGCGTACGAGCAAGGAAGCAAGCATCACGGTAGTCCACGATTCACTGAAAACATAAGGCAAGAGCCCTCGAAAGGATCACCTATGGCATTCAACATGAGGTGTCCTTCCAAAGGATCTCCGATGGCATTCAGAATCGTCAGCGAAATCACCAATGCACGAAGGATGTCGCCAAGATTTGCTGGACAAGAGGGGCATGGGAAAACAAAGGTGACGTCGGAACTATGCCTTTTCAATTCACCACATAAACAGTTTTTTGCAAGAACAGGGTAAAGTGCAAAATAGGAGCACAACTGTCCGTCTGTTACGGCTATATGTGCAGTTGTTCTCCTGTATAGGATGCTACCAGAAGCACTGTTGTGCCTCTCTGGTTGTATGGTGCAAACAGAAGCACATCTGTGCCTCTGGTCCAGATGTATGTGTAGCATGGTCACATCTGTGCTGCTGGGTATAATTTGAACAGTGCCTCTGGTATACCACTTATACTTGTAGAAGAGGCACGGGTGTGGTTTTGGTATACCAGATGAGACCTGATGAATCATATAAACCTTTTGTTTACAAATTAAAAAAATGCATATGCTTCAACATGCTCTGGACATCTAATTTTGTTTCATGCCTTGTGTTCAGGACTTGGCGGAGGGGATAACAGATGAGGCAAAAAAATATCATAGTCCTCCATCCATCATGAAGGGAACACAACGTTCACAGCAGCAAGTAGTATACAGCAGCAACACAGATTGCATGGTAGAAGCAGCACAGTCCCTTGGATGCACTAGTGCCGGAGAAAGAGGGAGCAGCATTCCATAAGGCGACAGTGGAGAAGCAAAATCATTTATGGATTTGACCGTGGCATGCAGAAACGACGTTCCTGCATGTGACAAACAACAGAGCAGCAACAGCTCTGTGGTAAATGGACGTGTGGCTGGTGATGAAACTGATGTCGTCAGAAGTGAATGCAATCAGACGAACGAAGACTCAGTAGATAGCATCATCATGGTGCCGCCGACGATTGAAGAGAAAGAAATGGACGACATGTTCAAAGAAGGCATATTCCCAACGATTCAGGAGGTCACCTAAGTGCTCGAACCAGAGGGTGGTATGCCGTTCGGATCATTGGATGAGGCCTTCTTCTTTTTCTGCAGATATGCGAGAAGGGTTGGCTTTGCTGCCAAGCGATCAACGAGTAGAAGATCGACATTTGATGGGGAGCTTGACAAGCAGGTGTTCCAGTGCACCAAGGAAGGGCAGAATAAAACAACCGAGAGACTTGTTAAGGAGAGAAGGAGCAACTGCTTGATCCGGACAGGCTGCCCAGTCCAAATAACAGCGAAGAGGGATACAGATAGGAGGAAATGGTACCTGAAGAACGTACGCCTAGAGCACAACCACCAACTTCACCCATCTGATTGGATGCTGAAGTTCATGAGATGCTATAAGAAGATGACACCTCAGGAGAAATTCTTTATACAAGTGCTGTAGAAGGCGAGGTTAGAACCAAGGAAGGTTATGCAAATTTTTACTGCGATGGGGAAACCGAGGCGAGAAATTATGTTTGACACGATTGACATAAGCAACATTGCATGCCGGGACAGGGCTGGAGAGCGCAATACTGATATCGAGGACACCATGAAACTGATTGTCGATATGCAGAGGAAGAGGGCGGGATTCCATCATGTGGAAGAGACAGACTGCAACAATATAGTGCGGAGCCTGTTCTGGACAGACTCCTTGTGCAAGATGAATTATGATCTATATGGAGATTACGTGTCTTTTGACACGACATTCTCTACGAATATATATGGCTTGCCATTTGCACCAATTATAGGTGTCGACAACCATGGGTCGACCGTCCTGTTCGGAGTAGGCCTTCTAAAGGATGAGAAAATAGGGTCATTCAAATGGCTCCTAAGCACGTTTGTCGAGGCAATGGGAGGAAAAGAGCCGAAATACATAATAACAGATCAGGACCAGGCGATGAAGACTGCAATAAAGGAAGCTCTTCCCAGAACGAGGCACAGGTTCTGCTGGTGGCATATTAGGAAGAACATGAAGGAAAATAACGCAGCAGTGTTTGCGCAGCACCCAGGGATGTTTGACGATTTATTTCGAATCGTCAAAAACTCACTAGATCAAGACGAGTTTGAGCGTTCTTGGAAAGCAGCAATTTCTGTGCACAAGGCAGAAGGCAACAAACACCTGAACACGCTATGGGAACTCCGAAATTTCTGGGTGCCGGCCTACTTCAAGGACTGCTTCTATCGTTTCTCGTCAACAACCACACGCAGTGAGAGCACAAATTTGATGTGGAAGAATTACGTCAGCTACAAGGACAATATAGCAAGGTTTGTTGGTGCGTATCACATGATTCAGCAAACTTGCCTTGCGACGCTTGACAAGAAAAGACACCGAACACTCGAGAAGACGCCATCAAGAGAGACGGGTTTTCCGATTGAAACAGAAGCAAGTGAAATATACACGAATGAATTTTTCAGGAAATTCCAGGTGGAGCTACGGAACCGGACATACTACAAGTGCTCTGACCTGGCAAAGGGGAGGCAATATTTTTTAATAAGGATTATTGAGCCTGGAACAAAAGTGTGGAAACCATATCCGGGCGAGGAAAATGATAGGTCTGAGTTCAGGGTAGATGTGGATGAGCAAAAGGAAATATACAGTTGCAGCTGCAAGAAAATGAGTAGGGATGGCATTCAGTGCTGCCATGTGCTTAAGGTGATGGTCCAAACAGGCATGGTCGATCATCTTCCAAAATCCTTCATCATCCCCAGATGGACTAAGAATCTATCACAGAGCTTGAAAGTGCTGTCTACAAGTCAAGATAATAGCATGACCGCACAAGATGATGAAACTATGAGATTCGGCCTTGTTTACGCTGAGTTGTCGGATATCTGTTCACATGCTTGCAGAAAAGACAAAGCATACGGAGTGCTGCGTGAGTGCACGCAAGATATGAAAATAAAAGTCATGGCGGCACTTGCTGAGGAACCAGACACAGGCATTCTTGCCGAAACTCTGAAGAACCCTCCCATGGGTGGCTCAAAGGGCACGAAAAACGGAGATCAAATCAAAGCTGGTTCTGAGAAGAAAGGAAAAGGCAACAAAGCCACATCCAAGTGTGGCCGTTGTGGAGAAAAGGGTCACAGGAAAACAAACTGCCCGGGAAACCCAGAAGTCCAGGACAGGATGAGGATTGAAGAGGAGAAGAGGAAATTGCAGCAGGAGAAGAGGGCAAGGTCAATGAAATGGCTGACAACACCGACAACACCATCGAGGACATCAAACGCCTCAGGAGAATGCACTCCAAGCCCAGGAGGAAGACGGCAAACGCCAGCAACTCCAACCACCCCACTGAGAACAGGCAGCATTTACCAAAGTCTTGCATCTACGCCAGAATCCAACATCACACAAGCCAGGCACACAGAATGCGCGCAGGGAAGCCCGGGACAAGGCACAGAATCTGCGCAGTCCACTTCCAGAAAGGAAAGATTTGAATGGAGACTGTTTGGTACCGGAGAACAGTACGAATAAAAAATTAAAAGGTAATAATGCAGCTTAAACAGGACATAAGGAAAAAACAGTGATGACCGCCATCTTTCTCATTGTTTTTTGGTTTTTATGTATATTAATTTTACAGGTAAAATAGGTTGAATAGCTACGCACAAGGGTGGAGAAGGAAGAACGGATTGCTGAAGATTCAAAAACAAGGCCGCATGTGGAGCGATGAAATATCAAGTGGTCGGTGAGGAGGGTGGGCGGGTGTCGAATGTTTATTTTGTTGTGCCTTGGTTATAAGAATGGCTTGCAAGTTAATTTGCTGCAGTTATAGAAACAAAACAAATTTAAATAAGAACACATTTTGCTTCTTTATGTATTTTTACTCGGCGGAGAAAAATATCAGAGGCACATGTTTCCTTATTATTTTCCGCAGCCGTGGGTTTCTGAACGTGGATGTTGTAAGTATACAAGCATGCTTCTCTACTGCGACACAGAGAGGTAAAAATAACTGAAGGGCAGGCAGCCACGGCCATGGCACTGGTAAGTGTTATGGCCGTGACTCTCACGGTTGCATGGTCACGCCCATCGTCGTTGCACGGAAACCGTGCCTTATGTGCTTCTGGGGGGCGCATAACTGTGGCTTTCTTGGTAACTCTGCCTCGCCTATTCTCACGCCTGTTCTTCTGTTATGAATGCATGTTTGTAAGTAATTGAAATATATAGCAGATAATCGTGCTTGCGATGCGTGTCCAACCATGCATTATGTGCCTTCACGCCGTGCTTCTGTGATGCAAAGATTTCAAACACAAGGGGTCACGGTTGTGTTTATGTTTCTGTTTCACAAATGGATATAGTGGTTGGCAGTAGGTTCACGGCGTTTCCTATGAGAGAATCACATCTTTACATGCTACTGAAGCACGTGGAATCACGGCCGTGCCTGTGTGGCATGTAGAACAGTGCGTCTCGTATCACTTCACGACCGTTGTGTGGTACGTGACAAACCGTGCCTCTGCCATGGCCGTGCCTGTGTGGCAGGTAGAACAGTGCGTCTCGTATCATTTTCCTACGAAGTCATGACCATGTGTGTGGTGTGTGACAAACCGTGCCTCTACTATCAGTTCACGTCCTTGCTCTTGTCTGTGAGCATTTCGGCAGAATCATCTGGAAGGCAGAGGCACGGCCTTGAATCTCCTTAACTTTGAAATGGTCTTTATAGTGACTTCATGGTTAACGCGCCCGTGGAAAATTTTGCAGCTCACAGAGGCAAGATGACTGTAGAACCGTGCTTCCGGTGTCGAACAGATTCTTCTAATGAATGTGTGCGGTAAATAATTAAAACACGAAGGGGCACGCCCGTGCCTGGTCTGCGTGTACAACAGTGCATCTCGTACCATCAAAGCCGTGGCTTTATTTAATGTTTCAAGCAGCCATCTACCATTTACTTGTTACGAGTAGTAATTAACCCGGACCCTCCTGTCAAAAAAAAAGAAGAGGTAATTAATCTGGGCCGCTCCGCTCCCCGTCGGTATTGATGTCGTTCCGTGGATGGACAGGCTGTAATCCATTTTTCCAGAACCACCTCACTGAGCACTGGTCGTGGGCGGCGCCACCCCAGCAATGGAGGTGGAGATGGAATGCGCTGCTCATAGCACCAAGAGGTCGAGAGTGGCGCCACCGGCACCACCGCCTTCTGGTGGTGTGCTGGTCGTCGGAGGGGAGGGAAGCGGTCGATCCGAGGAGGAAGAAGAGGGATCTCGTCTCGACCGCATCAGCGATCTCCCGGACGCCGTCCTAGGTGAGATCATCTCTCATTTGCCTATCAAGGAGGGCATACGTACTCGAATCCTTGCTCGTCGGTGGCGTCCTTTATGGCGCACCGCTCCTTTGAATCTGGACTGCCGCGAGATCTCTGTGGCTCGTCTTTTTAACGATGGAGAAACTGTTCATATCGAGACCATTTCTCAGCTGTCCGCGGTCACCGGGGAGCGCATCCGCAAATGCTATTCCGGAACGCGGCGCTCTCGAAATTCTGTCGCTGATGTTGTTAGTCTTCCGGAATCCATTCTGTCCGACCATGAGGGCTCGGTTAGCCGCCTCTCTATCTTGGCGTGCTACCTACGGTGCAGACCCTCTACCGTTGATGCCTGGCTCCGATCCTTGAAGCTGAACAATATCCAGGTTCTTGAGTTCTACTACCTCTTCCCAGGATTCCTGACGCAAGAGGTCACACTACTGGATGTATGCACTTCATCTACGCCCTCGACACCGGAGTCCGTGTTTCGGTTTTCCTCCTCTCTCCACACCCTCACCTTTGCTCTTTGCCAAATACCAGATAATTACGTAGGGACGCTTAAGTTACCACTGGTGAAAAGACTATCGCTTGTGGAAGTTAATATATCAGACGTCTCGCTGCAGAGCATAATCCACTCTAGTTGCCCTGCACTTGAGTCTCTGCTGCTTGTTTGCAGTAGAGGAGGTCGTCGCATCACAATAAACTCGTCTAACCTTGTAAGCATTGGCATTTGTTGTGCACACGGCGAACTCATTATTGAGGATGCACCTTCGCTTCGGCGGTTGATCGACGATAGTCTGGTCGACGACTGTTTGATAACCGTTGTCTCTGCACCTAAACTGGAGACGTTGGGTGAATTCGTGTTCGTGTCTCCCTCCACACGTCTTGAGGTACTGACTTTCCTTGATACTGGAACAGAGCTGCACTTGTTACGATGTTTGTTCTATTAATTTGATGATCTATGTTCTATTCTTCAGGCAGAGTCTGGACTTCGAGGTAACCGCTATGTCTGCACCTGAACTGGATCCATGTCGTTTCACTTGTCTTGCGGTATTGAGTTTTCACAATACTTCTAGCTTCATTTTGTTTGGGAGGAAACAAGTTTTATTTAATCCAACCTTTATTCTATTAGTTTTGTGATCCATCTTCTGTTAATTTTCTTGAAGGGTTTGGGGGCAGTCAGTCTAACAACAATGCATCAATCTGTCAAGACCTTGCTTATCTACATGTATTATAAAGTGGACATCGTCGTTGAATTGTTGCAATTCTTTCCAAAACTGGAGAACTTGTTTGTCGAGGTGATGATCTTCAGAAATGTTCATACTGTAGTACTCCTTCTATTTCAAAATGCTTGTCTTAAATTTGACTGGAATGGATGCACCCATATCTACACATGATTTATTGTTGGATACATCAATATCTAGACCAGTCTATGTCAAACTTCTTGTTACGGAGGTGGTAGAATTAATTGTTTCATTTGGTTTTTTGATCGTCTGTATATCTTTTTATAGATGCTAAGTATTTTTCAACCTTTCATGTATATTTTAGGGACGGTTGATTTGTTGTGGTGAGAAAAACAAATGGCGTCTTAAGAACCGGCAGTTTCTCAAACATCATGACATTTGTCTGAAGACAGTATCGCTGGAAGATTATGTTCCCTCCTGGAGTTACATTGAATTTGCGACGTTCTTTGTTCTGAGTTCAAAGGATCTGGAGACCATCAGCATTAAGTTTATCTCCCCTCCCACAGAGTTCATGGGAGTATTTTACGAAGAGCAACAAAGGGTTCTGAAGTGGCATAAAAAGGCTTCTAAAGGCGCTCATCTTAGATTATCACCAAGTTGCAGCCACGTGCGTGTAGATTTAAGAAACATGAGTGTTGAATACCTGGATTTGACGGATCCATTCAGATGTGCATGTTGAAAATAGGTCTTGAGTTGGTTGTTCAAGTTTATGGAGTTATTTGTTGTTGCGATCTTTTGAGCTCGGGTTTTATGTAAACTTTATCAGACAACCGTTGTAGTATGTATAACCATGCTCGGGTTATTTCAATGGAGAGATGCACGATGTATGTGTAACCGTGCCTGTGTTGTATGTACGACAGTGCCTCTCGTATGTACCTGTCATGCACACAATGCATGCATAACCATGCCTGTGTTGCAGGTAGAGCAGTGCTTCTCGTATGTACATGCCATACGCACTGAGGCAGCTGCAGTTGAGCCCTTGCACAGTTTGTGCTCGTCAGTTAAGCTCTTGTGTTTTCCTCATACTGTGGTTATAAAAATGGCTTGTAAGTTTATTTGGTGCAGTTATAGAAACAAAACAAATTTAAGCAGAACAGATTTTGCTTCTTTAGGTATTTTTATTATAAGGGCGACAGGTTTGCTTGTAAATTTCTGCAGCCATTGCTTTATGAAGGTGGATGTTGTAAGAATAGAACCATGCCTCTCTACTGCGACACGGGAGAGATGAAAAGAACTGAAAGCATAGACAGCCACCACCACGGTCAACCAAACGTGTTTCCCGGTGCCTTACGTAGTGCCTCTGGTGACCGCACAATCGTGTTTCTACTCAACAGGCCACACCCAGATGCGTCTCGAGGATTCAAGCCGTGACACTGCAGACTCACAACCATGCTTTCACCTTGTTGGGGCACCATGATGTTTGTTCTCTGCTTGAAAAACGTGCCTTCTACAGCCACCCGACTGTGCGCCTAACAAAGGAGCAACGCCAGCTGGTAAAGTCCCTCTTCTACAACTAAAAGCGTGGCCCTCATTGCTTCACTTCCATGCGTCTGACAGTGGCTCCTTGGTACAGAACCATGGTTGTAGAGACTTCTTGCCCGTGCTTTTAAGGACAGTGTCTCTCGAATCAGCCATTCTTAGTGTTCACATCTGAATCCAAATCTGTTGTGTTTCTGCAGTAAACGCACGAACGTGACTCTATGTAATACTAAACCGTGCCTCCACAGGTTGCCGTCCGTGCGTCTCCGTCTGAACAAGTCGACGGAATCATTCGGAACACAAACACAAGCGAACATGACTCTATATAATACCACACCATGCCTTTGTGGGCTTCCCACCGTGCCTGTGACCCGAAACACTGAAACACAGAACGCCAGGAACGTCCACGCCTTCATGAGTGCACAAGTCATGACTCTAGTTGGTACACAGAATAGTGGTTGTAGAGACTTCACGCCTGTGCTTTCAAAAATAGCGTCCCTCGAATCGGCCATTCCGTCCCTCACAAAGTAAACAGTTAATGTTCACATGATGTTACAAAAGTTTCCACACAACTATATTACGAAAGAAAAAAAAGAGAAACTTCAATCCACTGCGAACTAACATTGCCTCATTACAACGATACTGGAAACCGAAATACATTTGTTAACAAATTTACTGACAACGAAATTTCACAACACAAAATAAGAAACTTCTAGTCCACTGCTTAATTGCTTCAGGTACAACGACCAGGGTCGCTGCTATCTACCTAGTCCCCAGAGACTGCTTGTTCGTTTGCTGGGCGCGCAGTCCCTCAGACTCCTTTTTTCATACCCTCTGATTGCTCCACCAGACGGTCGTGCTCAACGATGAGCGTCGCCTTCTCATTCATAAGAACTGCGATGGAGGCTTTGCTCTCCTTATAGAGATTCCTCCAGTGCTCGACAGCCCTCAATAGCTCAGCATTCGTAGCTGCCTCCAGTTCGTAATGCCTCTTCCAGGACTTGATGGCGTCAACCGCATCATTCTTCTTAATTAAGGCAATGGTGTCGTCGAGGATCTTATTCATCTGGTCAAAGAATGAGGTCTTATGCTGATCGCCTCCGAGATGAAACTGCCTGTGTGACTTAGTTCCCAGAGACTTCTCGTTGGGTTGTTGGGTGCGCAGTTCCTTGATCTCCATTTTCAAACCCTCTGATTCATCCACCCGACGGTCGCGCTCAATGAGGAGCTTCTCCTTCTCATTCCTAAGATCTACGATGCTAGCTTTGCTCTCGTCGTACAGCTCCTTCCAGCTGTAGAGGTTCTTCTCCAGCATCGCTATCTCACGACGGCTCTCCTCGCGGAACTCCCTGCAGCCATCGATGACCCTCAAAAACTCATCATTCTCGGCCTTTTTACGCTCATACAGATTCTTCCAGTAGTTGATGACGTCCACCGGATTATCCTGCTTAACTAAGACCCAAACGTAGGTCTCAGACTGATCGTGTCCGAGATGATTCTACTTGTGCGAACCATCGGCTGGTCCTAAGAGTTCACCGTCGCTACGGGAGCTGTTAGATCTTCCTGACGACAGCCAGCACACCGCTCCCTTCCTTTTTCTCGACTTTGAGTTGCTCCTTAATTGTGCTGCAGGGGAGTTCTGAACGAGTTCATGACGCAGCCTAACCCTAGCTGCAATTGACTGAAAATCAGTATCAGCAAGACACACCCTCATCAAATTAGGAGAAAGAAAAAATGAATGAAGCAGAAGCAGAAGCAGAGTGGACTTACAGACGAGGAACCCTCTCCAGCTGGGATCTTCTCCCGTGTCTGGACATGGTGCTCTGGAGTAGTCTCCTACTGCCCAACCATGGCGGAGATGGTCAGAGGATAGAGAGCAGCAAGAGGAATGGAAGGCTTGGTGGCAGACAAAGGGAGGAGTAGGATGTGGCTAGGGTTTTGAGACTCCGTCCGGCTTAAATAGCCGGAGCTTCCCCTCGGGCGAGGAGCCAGAGCGGCGTCACCGGAGGAGACGCCCGTCGGACCAATGGGTTTCCGGAGCGGCGCTCGTGGCGTTCACACCCGAATGCGAGGAGACGCCCATCAAACCGTTGGGTTTCCGCAATAAACGCACGAATGTGACTGTGTGTAAAGCATAACCATGCCTCTCCGGGCTTGACGGCTGTGCCTGTCCTTGGGAACGGTTCAACGGAATCATTTGGAACATGAAGACAAACTAACGTGACTCTACACAATACCACGCCGTGACTTCCTGGGACTCACGACCGTGCGAAGAATATACCACAGCAGCGTCTCTCGAATAGGCCATTTCGTGCCTCACAGAGTAAACAGTGATTGTTCACATCTGAACCCTTTCCGCTGGGTTACCCCAATTAAAGAAACTAACATGAATGTGCGTAAGACCATGCCTCTCCGTCTGATGGAGTCGACGGAATCATTCGGAACACAAACATAGGCGAGTGTGACTCTATATAATACCACACCATGCCTGTGACCCTTAACATTGAAACACAGGCAGCCACGAACGTCCACGCCATCATGAGTCCACAAGTCATGAGGCTACTTGGTACAGAACCGTGGCTGTAGAGACTTCACGCCCGTGCTTTTAAGAACAGCGTCTCTCGAATGGGTCTTTGCGTCCCTCCACCACTGTCAATATAAACGCCTCCCCACACCAGCCACCCTTTCCCAGCCACTCCATCAGCCGCCACCCACATCAAACCCTAGAGATGGATCCTGATCCTGACATGGGAGATGTAACACAGGAGGAGGGAGAGGCTGTGGAGGTGAGGCCTCCAATAGCACAGCAGAGGAGGATGAGGAGGAGGCGCAGGCAGAGGGAAGAGGTGGCCGCCCAGGATGAGTAGGAGCAAGAGTACAACCGCCGGCTCTCCGATAAGGTGCTGGAGAAGTGCAACGATGAAGAGCTTGAGCTTGTTTTCCCTGTTGGAAGGGGAAGGAGCTTCATGCAGATCGTTGCTTGGGCGAGGAGAAGAGCAGTCATGGCTCCTCATCCAGCTACTAGGGCAAAGTGGGATCGTTTCTTCCAGCGTTATGACTGATCTGTTTTCTCTATGTATCTATCTATCTATCTATCTATCTATCTTCCTATCTATCTATAAGTGGTGTTCTTTGTAAGATCTGAATGAGAATCAATATGTATGGTACTATATGCTACTCTGAAATTATTTATGAATATCCCTATGTATGGTACTCTGGATCTTTGTGTGCTTCTCTAAATCAATATGAATATGAATATCTCTGAATCAAATTCTAGTGACTTCATGGTTAACGTGCCCGTGGAAAATTTTGTAGCTCACAGAGGCAAGATGATTGTAGAACCGTGCTTCTGGCGTGGAACCGATTCTTTTAATGAATGTGTGCCGTAAATAATTAAAACACAGAGGGGCACGCCCGTGCCTGGTCTGCGTGCACAACAGTGCATCTCGTACCATCAAAGCCGTGGCTCTATTTAATGTTTCAAGCAGGCATCTACCATTTACTAGTTACGAGTTGTACTTAACCCAGACCCTCCTGTCAAAAAAAGAAAAAAAAGAGGTAATTAATCTGGACCCCTCCGCTCCCCCTCGGTATTTAAGTCATTTCGTGGATTGACAGGCTGTAATCCATTTTTCCAGATCCACCTCACTGAGCACTGGTCGTGGGCGGCGCCACCCCAGCAATGGAGGTGGAGATGGAATGCATTGCTCCTAGCACCAAGAGGGCGAGAGTGGCGCCACCGGCGACACCGCCTTCTGGTGGTGTGCTGGTCATCGAAGGGAAGGGAAGTGGCGAGCGTTCTCTCCCTCGATCCAAGGAGGAAGAAGGGGAGTCTCGTCCGGACCTCATCAGCGACCTCCCAGACGCCATCCTCGGTGAGATCATCTCTCGTCTCCCCATCAAGGAGGGCATCCATACTCGAATCCTCGCACGTCGCTGGCGTCCTTTATGGCGCACCACTCCTCTGAATCTCGACTGCCGCGAGATCTCTGTTGCTCGTCTTTTTAACGATGGACAAACAGTTCATATCGAGACCATATCTAAGCTGTCCACCTTTAGCGAGGAGCGTGTCCGAAAATGCTATTCCGGAACTTGGCGCTCTCGAAATTCTGTCGCTGATGTTGTGAGTCTTCCGGAATCCATCCTGTCCGGCCATGAGGGCTCGGTTAGCCGCCTCTCTATCCCGGCGTGCTACCTACAGTGCAGACCCTCCACTGTTGATGCCTGGCTCCAACCTTCAAAGCTCAACAATATCCAGGTTCTTGAGTTCTACTACCTGTTCCCAGATTTCCTGACGCAAGAGGTCACACTACTGGATGTATGCAATTCATCTACACCCTCAGCACCGGAGTCCGTGTTTCGGTTTTCCTCCTCACTGCACACCCTCGCCTTTGCTCTTTGCCAAATACCAGAAAATTACGTAGGCACGCTTAAGTTACCACTGGTGAAAAGACTGTCGCTTGTGGAAGTTGATATATCAGACGTCTCGCTGCAAAGCATAATCCACTCTAGTTGCCCTGCACTTGAGTCTCTGCTGCTTGTTTGCAGTAGAGGAGGTCGTCGCATCACAATAAACTCGTCTAACCTTGTAAGCATTGGGACACGGCAAACTCATTATTGATAATGCCCCTTCGCTTCGACGGTTGATCCACGATATTCAGGTCGACGACTCGGTGATAACCGTTGTCTCTGCACCTAAACTGGAGACGCTGGGTGAGTTCGTGTTCGTGTCTCCCTTCACACGTCTTGAGGTACTGACTTTCCATGATACTGGAACAGAGCTGCACTTGTTCTGATGTTTGTTCTATTAATTTGATGATTTATGTTCTTTGCTTCATGCAGGGTGAGGACATGGAGGTAACCGTTGTCTCTGCACCTGAACTGGATAAATTCACAGATGCGTCTGATCTCACATGTCTTGCGGTATTGAGTTTTCACAATACTTCCAGCTTTATTTTGTTTGAGAGGAAAGAAGTTTTATTTCATCCAACCTTTATTCTATTAGTTTTGTGATCCATCTTCTGTTAATTTTCTTGAAGTGTTTGGAGGCCATTAGTTTAACAACAATGCGGCAATCTGTCAAGACCTTGCTTATCTACATGGAATATAAAGTGGATATCATCGTTCGCTTGTTGCAAATTTTTCCAAAACTCGAGAACTTGTTTGTCGAGGTGATGATCTTCAGAAATATGCATACTGTAGTACTCCTTCCATTTCAAAATGCTTGTCTTAAATTTGACTGGAATGGATGCACCCGTGTCTACACATGATTTATTGTTGGATACATCCATATCTAGACAAGTCTATGTCAAACTTCTTGTTACTGAGGTGGTTGAATTAATTGTTTCATTTGGTTTTTCGATGGTCTCTATCTCTTTCTACATACGCTGAGTATTTTCAACCTTTCATGTATATTTTAGGGACGGTTTGCTTGTCGTGGTGAAAAAAACAAATGGCGTCTGAAGCACCGGCAGTTTCTCAAACATCACGACATTTGTCTGAAGAGAGTAACGCTTGAAGATTATGTTTCCTCCCAGAGTTACATTGAATTTGCGACGTTCTTTGTTCTGAGTGCAAAGGATCTGGAGACCATCAGCATTAAGTTTATCTCCCCTCCCGCAGACTTCACGGGAGTATTTTACAAAGAGCAACAAAGGGTTCTAATGTGGCACAAAAAGGCTTCTAAATGCGCTCGTCTTAAATTATCATCAAGTTTCAGCGGTGTCGGTCCGGATTTAAAAAACAGGACTATTTACTATCTGGATTTGACGGATCCATTCAGATGTGGATGCTGATATCAGGTGTGGGGTTAGTTGTTCAAGCTTGTGGAGTTATTTGTTGTTTTGATCTTTCTAGTTCTGGTTATGTGTAAACATTATCAAACTACCATTGTACTGTTTGGACCGTGCGTAGGCTGGTTTGTTTTTGTGCTGTTTGCAGCCATGAAGGAACTCCCAAGCGCTAAAATGAATCTAGTTTTATCTCTTCTTGTGTTGATGCTACAACATGTCATGGTGAGCGAGTGACCTCTCCATTTTTGAGAACAGAGGCACGGTTATGCTTATTCTGATCTACTGCTGTGTCAAATGTGAAGTTCTGTGCCTTTGTACAGTCGTCGGAACTATAAAATGCTGTGTGCCACCATGATAATAAGACATAAAGTTGATTGTTTTTTTGCAATAGAGGGAAGCATGATGTATGTATAACTGTGCATGTGTTGCATGTACAACCATGCCTCTCGTATGTACCAGTCATGCACACAATGCATGTATAACCGTGCCTGTGTTGGAGGTAGAGTAGTGCTTCTCCTCCTTAGTTAACTTCTTGTATTTTTCTAGAATGCCGAAGGCATTACCATCTGTTTGGTACGTGACAAACCGTGCCTCTGCCATCACTTCACGTCCTTGGCTTTGTCTGTGAGCGTTTCGGCAAAATCATCTACCTTTATGTCTTTTTATGTTTATGCTACTTTATGCCATAGTCCACAGTCGTGTGGAAATGCGCAAATAAATGTGTGCCTCTTTCTGTCTATCGAATCGACCATTACATGTCTCACACAGTAAACAGAAAGTGTTGACATGTGAACCCAATTCCGTTAGGTTTCCGTAATAAACGCACAAACGTGACTCTGGGTAAAACCAAACCATGCCTCCGTGGGCTTCACGCCCTTGCCTCTCTTTGCTAACGAGTCAACGGAATCGTTTGGAACACAAAGACACACGAACATGACTCTACATAATACGACACAATGCCTTTGTGGGCTTCGCGACCGTGCCTGTGACTCGAAACAGTGTAACACAGAAAGCCACAACCATGCCTTCATGAGTACACAAGACATGACGCTACTTGTTACAGAACGGTGACTGTAGAGACTTCACACCCGTGCTTTTAAAAACAGCGTCTCTCGAACGATGACTGTAGAAACACAGAAAGTCACGAGCGTACACGGCCACAAGTCACGAACGTACATAACCGTGGCTGTAGAGACTTCACGGCCGTGCTTTTAAAAACCGTGCGACAGCAGTGACATCTGCAGTTGTGTCCGTGCACTGTGTCTCCTCCTCGTTTTTTTTGAGATCTTCTCCTCCTCAGTTAAGCTCTTGTGTTTTTTGGATGTGCGCAGTGAAGACCTAACCTAACTCTCTATCTTGTGTTCGGTTTCCGCATTAAACGCATGAACGTGACTCTGCCTAATACTAAAGTATGCCTCCATGGCCTTCTCGTCCATGCCTCTCCGTCTGAACGAGTCGACGGAATCATTGGAACATAAACACAAGCGAACATGACTCTATATAATACCACACGATGCCTTTGTGGATTTCACGCCCGTGCCTGTGACCCATAACACTGAAACACAGAAAGTCACAAACGTACACGCCCACAAGTCACGAACGTACATAACCGTGGCTGTAGAGACTTCACGCCCGTGCTTTTAAAAACCGCGCGACAGCAGTGACATCTGCAGCTGTGTCCCTGCACTTTGTGGATTTCACGAATTACACATATATAGTAACTTGTTACGAGTAGTAATTAACCTGGGACGTCCCGTCAAAAAAAAGAGAGGTAATTAATCTGAACCCCTCCCCTCTCCCTCGGTATTTAAGTTGCTTTGTGCATCGACAGGCTGTAATCCATTTATCCAGATCCACCGCACTGAGCACTGGTCGTGGGTGGCGCATCACCAGCAATGTAGGTGGAGATGGAATGCGCTGCTCCTAGCTCCAAGAGGGCGAGAGTGGCGCCACCGGCGACGCCGCCTTCTGGTGGTGTGCTGGTCGTCGGAGGGGAGGGAAACGGCGAGCGTGCGCCCCCTCTATCCAAGGAGGAAGAAGAGGAATCTCGTCCGGACCTCATCAGCGACCTCCTGGACGCCGTCCTCGGTGAGATCATCTCTCGTCTCCCCACCAAGGAGGGCATCCGTACTCGAATCCTCGCACGTCGGTGGCGTCCATTATGGCGCACCGCTCCTCTGAATCTCGACTGCCGCGAGATCTCTGTGTCTTTTTAACGATGGAGAAACAGTTCATATCGAGACCATATCTAAGCTGTCCTCCGTCACCGAGGAGCGTGTCCGCAAATGCTCTTCCGGTGCTTGGCGCTCTCGAAAATCTGTCGCTGATGTTGTCAGTCTTCCGGAATCCATTTTGTCCTGCCACGAGGGCTCGGTTAGCCACCTCTCTATCCTGGCGTGCTAACTATATGGTGCAGACCCGGCACCGTTGATGCCTGGCTCCGATCCTCAAAGCTGAACAATCTCCAGGTTCTTGAGTTCTACTATCTGTTCCCAGGATTCGTGATGCAAGAGGTCACATTACTGGATGTATGTACTTCATCTACGCCCTCAGCGCCGGAGTCCGTGTTTCGGTTTTCCTCCTCTCTCCACACCCTCGCCTTTGCTCTTTGCCAAATACCAGACAATTACGTAGGGATGCTTAAGCTACCACTAGTTAAAAACTCTCGCTTGTGGAAGTTGATATATCAGACGTCTCGCTGCAAAGCATAATCCACTCTAGTTGCCCTGCACTTGAGTCCCTGCTGCTTGTTTGCAGTAGAGGAGGTCGTCGCATCACAATAAACTCGTCTAACCTTGTAAGCATCGGCGTTCGTTGTGCACACGGCGAACTCATTATTGAGGATGCCCCTTCGCTTCAACGGTTGATCCATGATATTCAGGTCGACGACTTTTGGATAATCGTCGTCTCTGCACCTAAACTGGATACGCTGGGTCAATTTGTGTTTGTGAAAGTCAGTAAATTTGTCGAGGTACTGACTTTCCACTATACTTTCAGCTGTACTTGTTCCGGTCTTTGTTTCTATTAGTTTGATGATCTATGTTTTATGCTTCATGCAGAGAGAGGACTTGGTGAAAATTGGTGTCTCTGCAACTGTACTGGATAAATTCACGGATGCTTGTGGTGTGACATGCCTTGCGGTACTGAGTTTTCCCAATACTTGCAGCTGCATTTTGTTTGAGTGGAAACAAGTTTTATGTGATCCAACCTTTATTATATTAGTTTTATGATCCATCTTCTATTAATTTTCATGAAGGGTTTGGGGGCATTCAGGTTAACACCATTGCGGCAATCTGTCAAGACCTTATTTATCTGCATGTCTTACATAGTCGACTTGGTTGTTCCCCTGTTGCAGTTCTTTCCAAATCTGCAGAACTTATTTCTCGAGGTGATTATCTTCACAAAAGTTCATAGTGTAGTACCCCTTCCACCTCAAAAAGCTTGTGTTACATTTGACTGGAATCGTTGCACCCGTATCTGGACAAGTGTATGACAAGCTTTTCGGGACGGAGTTGGTATAATTAATTGTTTCATTTGGTCTTTCGATGGACTTTCTCTTTTTATACATGTCAAGTATTTGCAACTTTCATGTATATTTTAGGGAGGACTCATTCGTCATGGTGAAAAAAACAAATGGCATCTTAAGCACCGGCAGTTTCTCAAACATCACGACATTTGTCTGAAGACAGTAACGCTGGAAGATTATGATCCCTCCCCGAGTAACATTGAATTTGCAACGTTCTTTGTTCTAAGTGCAAAGGAGTTTGAGACCATCTGCATTAAGTTTCGCTCGCCTCCTGCAGAGTTCACGGAAGCATTTTACAAAGAGCAACAAAGGGTTCTTAAGTGGGCCAAAAAGGCTTCTAAATGCGCTCGTCTTAGGTTATCATCAAGTTGCAGGCACGCTTTTACGGAATTAGAAAGCAGAAGTGTTGAATATCTGGATTTGACGGATCCATTCAGATGTGCATGCTGAAAATAGGT
Organism: Thinopyrum elongatum; assembly: GCA_011799875.1. Lineage (NCBI taxonomy): Eukaryota > Viridiplantae > Streptophyta > Magnoliopsida > Poales > Poaceae > Thinopyrum > Thinopyrum elongatum. The sequence goes on along the minus strand of CM022299.1, from coordinate 612,534,878 downwards.
CTTGAGTTGGTTGTTCAAGTTCTTGGAGTTATTTGTTGTTGGAGTTCGCATTTTGTGTAAACGTTGTCAAACAACCGTTGTACTCTTTGCACTGACTGTAGGCTTTGTTTGTTTTTGTGCTGTGCGCAGCCATGAAGGAGCTCCCAACTGATAAAATCAATCGACTTTTTATGCCTTTTTATGTTTATGCTACTTTATGTCATAGTCCCCAGTCGTGTGGAAATGCGTGAATAAACGTGATCTATCGAATCGACCATTACGTGTCTCACAAAGTTGACATCTGAACCCAATTCCATTAGGTTTCCATAATAAACGCACAAACGTGACTCTGGGTAAGACCAAACCATGCCTCCGTGGGCTTCACGCCCTTGCCTCTCCTTGCTAACGAGTCAACGGAATCATTTGGAACACAAAGACACACGAACGTGACTCTGCATAATACGACACAATGCCTTTGTGGGCTTCGCGACCATGCCTGTAACTCGAAACACTGCAAGACAGAGAGCCACGACCATGCCTTCACGAGTACACAAGACATGACCCTACTTGGTACAGAATGGTGACTGTAGAGACTTCACGCCCGTGCTTTTAAAAACAACGTCTATCGAATTGGCCATTCATTGCCTCACAAAGTAAACAGTGAGTGTTGACATGTGAACCCAATTCCGTTGGGTTTCCACGATAAACGCACGAACGTGACTCTGCGTAATACTAAACTATGCCTCCATAAGCTTCACGTCCGTGCCTCTCCTTCTGAACGAGTCCACCGACTCATTCAGAACACAAACGCAAAATTCTATATAATACCGCACCGTGGCTTTGTGGGCTGCACGCCCGTGCCTGTGACCCTTGACACTGAAACACAGAGAACCACGAAGGTCGATGCGTTCATGAGTGCACAAGTCATGACTCTACTTGGTACAGAACCGTGGCTATTGAGACTTCACGCCCATGCTTTTTAAAACCGTGCGACAGCAGTGACATCTGCAATTGTGTCCCTGCCCTGTGTCTCTTCCTCAGTTTTTTTTGAGATCTTCTCCTCCTCATCAGTTAAGGTCTTGTGTTTTTTGGATGTGCGCAGTGAAGACCTAACCTAACTCTGTATCTGGATCCTCCGCACACAGCCTTTCCAGGAAGCGGAGAGAAACCCAGAAGTGGAGACGGATATCAAGTCTGGTGTTTCTAGTACCAAGAGATCGAGGCTGCTGTTAATCATCAACGCCTTCCTCTGGGGTTGTGTGTTTGTGGCTGAAGCGGCGAGAATTGGCGAGGGTCTGCCCGCTGGACTTGAATAAGACGAACAACAATCTCGTCCCGGACCGCATTGGTGATCTCCCGGGTGCTATCCTCAGTGGGATCACTCAGCGGAGAGTAAAAATGTTTTTGTTTACTGCACAGTGTATAAAATGTTGTTGCAGAGAGACAAAGGCAGACAAATTAGTTTGATTTTAGCAGTTGCGAGCTACTTCATGGGTGCGCGGCTCAATAACAATGTTGTTGGCAAGGTTACAAATTGAGCAGAAGGTACGGGCATTGTTTCACCACACCTACGTAAAACCCAAACTGGAAAGTCGCAGCAACATCTCACTCCAGCACTGTTTTCAGCACTTACAAGTGAATGGATCCTTTAAATCCAGGTGCTCAATGCGTGCGTGCCTTAGATCCAAGTTCTTGTGGTTGCAACTTGGCGACAACCTAAGGGAAGCATGTTTAGAGGCCTTTTTGTCCCACTGAAGCACCTCTTGTTGCTGTTTGTAAAATCGTTCCGTGAAGTCTTCTTGAAGAAGAAACTTAATCCTGATAGTCTCCAGCTGTCTTGCGTTGAGTATAAAGTATGTCGCAAATTGAATGCTTTTCTCGCATTGTACATAGTCTTCCAGCGTCAGTGACTTCAAACGAACGTCGTGATGGTGCTTACAAGAACAGTCGTTCGTAAGACTTTCTTCATTAGAGGCTCCTCCCTAAATAAACATGAAGATTTAAAATGCTTAAGGTCCATAAAGAGTGATTCTGTTGAGAGAGCAAGTGAAGGAAAAATTCTATAACCTCCGTTGTGATAAAAGTTTTTTTAGTTTTGTCTAGACCCAGACGTGTCTAATACTGGTCCATGACTATATACAACTTTGTCCATTACATACAAATGTAAGTGACACATTTTTAGATGAATGGAGTACTACACCATGCATTGTATGTGTTTACAATGTGTGTGAGAAGCATCACCTCGATATACAAGTTTTCTAAGCTTCGGAAGTGGTGCACCAAGGCAAAGACTGCGTGCAAATCATAATTCATGCTGATAAACAACGTCTTGAGAGAATGAACCGCTGTGGATGTGCTGACTATCGGCAAACACTTCATATAGAATAAAACATAATATTAGTAGAATAAAGGTTGGATTACATGGAACTTGTTTGTTTGAACGAATGCAAGTGAAAGTATTGTTGAAAGTCAGTACCTGAATACATATACGGTCATTTGCGATGCTGGATTCACAAAATATATCAGATAATTTGCCCATGACCTGCAGTTTAGGAGCAGAGGTGATGACTATCCGCAAGTTCTTGCTATGATCATCACAAAGTAACCGTTGAAGTGAGGAGGCATCCTCTATAACAACTTTCCCATAGTGACCACAAATGCCAATGCTTATAAGGTTAGGTGAGTTTATTCTGATGCAATGTTTCCTGACTTTCCAAACAAGCAGCAGAGACTCAAGTGCAGGAGAACTAGAGTGGATGATGCTTTGTAATGAGACGTCTGATATATCAACATCCACAAGCGAGAGTCTCCTGAGCAGTGGTAGTTTAAGCGCCCGTACATAATTGTCTGGTAACTTGCAAAGAGCAAAGGCGACGGTTTGGAGAGAGGAGGAAATCTGAGGGTTGAATGCTGGTGGTGATGGCATAAGCGAAGGGAATGAGAATGGTACTATGTCATGTTGTCTCAAAAATGGCGGGAACAGGTAGTAAAACTCAAGCACCTGGAGATTGTTCAATCTGGTGGACTCAAGCCAGGCGTCGATGGTTGAGGGTTTGCACTGGAGGTAGAACATCGGTATGCAGAGGTGGTGAACTGCGCTCTCATGGCTAGAGAGGATGGCCTCTGGAAGGTACGAATCATCATACGAATCATCTTCACCGACATGTTCTCCTCTAAAAAAAGTTATAGTGTATGTTATGCGGATGAGTTCCTCCGGTGTGGCGGAGTACGCGGTAATCAACTCGAAATCTACTTGATCTAGAGGGTTAAAAAGACGTACAACAGGGATCTCACGGCAATCCAGATTCAGAGGAGCGGCGCGCCATAGAGGGCGCCACTGACGTGCGAGGATTTGAGTGTGGATGCCCTCCTTAGTGGAGAGACGGGAGATGACCTCACCGAGTACGGCGTCCGGGAGGTCGCTGATGCGGTCCGGACCAAACTCCTCTTCCTGATCCTTGGAATCAGTGTGCGGCCCACCGCGGCTTCCAGCCGCTACCGCCAAACCACCAGAGGAGGGCGTCGTCGGTGGCCCCGAGCCTCGGCCTCTTGGTGCTCGGGGCACCAGAGTGGACCTCCATCTCCATCTATGTTGCTGGGTTCGTGCCGCCTGCGAGCACCACTATATTTGGCGTGGATCTGGAAAGACGGTTAGGTCTTCACTGCGGGCGGAACCAAGTGAGTTAAAGATAAGCGAGGAGGAGAGCAGACGCGAGTGGTCGTAAAGACGGTTAGGTTTTCTGTGCGTCCTGTAGATTCATTACAGTGCTGTTACTCGAAATTGAGATGTGCTTGTCATGGAAGCACCATGCATGTGCTTTATTTAAAACCGTGCCCAGGCTAGCTTCAGAGCCCTGCCTCACAAAGTAAACATGTTAGCGGAAAAACATTTGGATCACAGAGGCAGGACCGTGTGTCTGGTTTGTTTATTCTCAAATGGCACTGCTCACGGAGTGCTCGTGTCAGCGGAAAATTCTTGAATTCAGGGAGACATGATTCAAGCCATAACTGCTTGCAATACAGAGAAGGGCGATGTAAGAAGAGCCGTGCTCTTGCCTTTCTGATCGACTTGTGTGCATCTGATGCATGTAGGACAGTGCGTTCCGTATCTAAAAGGCCGTGCTTTGTTTTCTTCCGCAACAGGGAAGAAAAAAGATAATTTATAGTTGTCGTCCAACTGCTCGCCGTCCCCTCCCCTCCCCTTCTCACACTTGGATCTACGCGCAGTGAAGACCTAACCGTCTGTCCAGATCCACACCGCACAGAGCGCTGCTCGCAGGAGGAGATGGAGATCCAGCCAGGTGCCCCGAGCAACAAGAAGGCGAGGCTCGCTCCACCGGCGACGCCCTCCTCTAGGTGTATGGCGGTAGCGGCCAGAAGTGGCGCGGGTCCGCTCAATGGTTTAGTAAAGCACAAGGAGGAGTCTTGTCTGGACCGCATCAGCGACCTCTCGGACGGTGTCCTCGGTGAGATCATCTCCCGTCTGTCCACTAAGGAGGGCATTCGCACTCAAATCCTCGCATGTCGGTGGCGTCCTTTATGGCGCACCGCTCCTCTGAATCTCGACTGTAGTGAGATCCCTGTCGCCCATCTTTTTAAGCCCCTAGAAACAGTTCATATCGACGTAGTCTCCATGCTCCCCAGCAAGGATGTCATTCGCATTAGATATTTTGGAACTCGATGCAGTTTTCAACCTAACGTTGATGGTTTGAGCCTTCCGAAAGCCATGCTGTCCGGCCATGAGGGCGCAGTTCATCGCCTGTGCATTCCGGCGTGCTACCTCCACTGCAGACCCTCTACAGTCGACGCCTGGCTTCAATCCCCAAGACTGAAGAATCTCCAGGTTCTCGAGTTCTACTACATGTTTCCACATTTCGTGGGAAAAACCATCACACTACCACACAAAATCTCTTCATTCGCGCCCTCACCACTGACTTCCATGCTGCTGTTTTCCTCCTCACTGCACACCGTCACATTTGCTCTTTGCCAGATACCTGATAAGTATGCACGATCGTTTAAACTTCCACTGCTTAAGAGGCTTTCGTTTTTGGAAGTTGATATATCAGACTTCTTACTGCAAAGCATAAACAACCATGGTTGCCCTGCCCTCGAGTGGCTCCTGCTTGTTTGCAATAACCTGGAGCACTGCATCAGAATAAGCTCAGCCAAAGTTGAAGTCATCTGTATCCTTTGTGAGAATGGTGAACTCGTTGTTGTGGATGCGCCCTCACTTAAACCGTTGATTCACGATATTCAGAGCCGACACTTGAAGATAATTGTCTTCTCTGCACCTAAACTTGAGTGTCTGGGCAATTTTTACGAAGGATTTCCTGAATCCAAGATTGCTTTTGGCTCTACAGTTATCGAGGTACTCACTTTTTGCACTATACTCTTGAGTTGCATTCGTTCCAGTGCCCAAGTTTCGTGTCATGCAACCTTTATCCAGCTAATTTTTTAATATGTGCTTGATGCAGGCTTTGTCTGCAGTCTGCCTATCAATGGCGGTTCAATCTATTAAGACCCTGCTTATCCACATGTCATTAAATCTGAACAAGGTTGTTGCTTTGATGCGATGCTTTCCTAGCCTAGAGAACCTGTTTATCGAGGTAATGATTTCCAGACACATTGAAAGCACATACAATGCATAGTGTACTATATTGGAAGCCTCTCTCTCCACTTGTAGTCCTCGAGTATTCTCACTCTTCATGCATTTTCAGGGAGGAGTATGTCGCGAGGAAGGTGTAACAAATAAGTGGCGCTACAAGCACCGGTTGTTTCTCAAATAGCATGACATTCGTCTGAAGACGGTAACGCTGGAAAAATATGTACACTGCAAGAAAAACATTGAATTTGCAACGTTCTTTATTTTGAACGCAAGGGAGTAAGAGACCATGAGGCTTAAGTTTTGCTCCCCCCCAGACATCACTGAAGGATTTTACGAACATCAAGAAGAGGTGCTTCATTGGGGCAACAAGGCTTCTAGACGAGCTCGTCTTATATTGTCAGGGTATTGTAGGCATATGAACTTGGATTTAAAAGTACACATCTGGACAAACCAGTGTCCAATCATGGATTTGCCGGATCCATTGACCAGTGAATGCTGAAAATGGTTATCCGGCTGACAGAGATAGGTGTTGTTGCGTGCTTTCCAGTTTGGATTTGCAGCTTATACTTTATGCACCGTCTGTAAGCTTGTCAGAAACTTATTTTTGTGCTCTTCAACCATGAAGCAACTCACAAGCTCAAAAATCTATCTAGTTTATTTCCTTTTTATGTTACAACCTTGCTGATATGATTGAGTGAGTGTGTGGCTATCTTTGTGAATAGAACGAGCGACTGAAAACATCTGGAACACGCAGTCACGTGTGATGTGACGGCCGTGCCTCTCCAAATAACATGTTAGCTAAAATATTTTACAATACAGAGGAGTTCGTGCCTCTTGTACCTGTAAAATTGTGCGTTTCTAGTCACTGCACGGCACTGCCTCTATGTATGTCCGTGACTCTGTGGTGAACGTTTCGGTGGAAACATGTTGCACAGTCTAGAACAATGCGTCCTATAGAACCATGACAGTGCTCTTTCTGCAAATCGAGATGTGCTTGTCGTGGAACCACGGTGCTTGTGCTTTGTTTAAAAGCGTGCCATCACTAGCTTTGCAGCCATGCTTGTGCATGTATGTTGCTCGCAAATTATTGTGCCCCTGCTTCGTGTACATCCGTGGCTCTGCTCACAAAGCGGAACTGTTTGCACTGCAGAGAAGCATGGTGTATGTACAACCTGCTCTTGCTACTCCGATCGATGAGCATGCCTCTATTGCATGTAGGGCAGTGCTTCCCGTATCTAAAAGGCCATGCCTCGTTTCCTTCCTCAACAGGAAAGAAATAATATCAATATTTTTTATTTTGCGGGGAAAATAATATCAATATTAATAATATAGTTGTTCTCCAACTGCCCCTTCGATCCCTCCACTCCTCTCCCCTTCCCTCCTGTCCCCAGTTACGCTTAGCCGTCTTTCCAGATCCACGCCATATATAGCGGTGCTGGCAAGCGCCGCGAACCCAGCAATGGACACGAAGATGGGGATCCACTCCGGTGCGCCATGCACCAAGAGGGCGAGGCTCACGCCACCGGCGACGCCCTCGTCTCGTGGTTTGGCGGTAGCGGCGCGGGTGCGCCTGCTGCTTCCGAGGATCAGGAAGAGCAGTCTGGTCCAGACCGCATCAGCGACCTCCCGGACGCCATCCTCGGTGAGGTCGTCTCCTGTCTCTCCACTAAGGAGGGCATCCGCACTCGAATCCTCGCACGTCGGTGGCGCCCTATTTGGCGCACCGCTCCTCTGAATTTGGACTATCGTGAGATCCCTGTTGCTCGTCTTTTTCACGCCCTAGAAACAGTTCATATCGAGATCATTAGTGGGGCCTCTGTCTACAGCGAGGAGCTTGCTCGCATACGATACATCGGAACTTGGCATCGTGGAAAAACAATTCCTGATGATGGTTCGTGCCTTCCAGAGTCCTTCCTCTCCGGCCATGAGGGCGCAGTTCACCGCCTTTGCATATCGTCATGCTACCTGCAGTGCAGATCCTCTACTGTCCACGCCTGGCTTGAGTCCTCCAGATTGAACAATCGCCAGGTGCTTGAGTTTTACTATCTGTTCCCATGATTCGTGAAAGAAACTGTCAAACTACCACACACATGCTCTTCATCTACACCCTCACTACCGAAGTCCGTCTTTTGGTTTTCCTGTTCTCTGCGCACTGTCAGCTTCGCGTGTTGTCAGATACCAGATCATTATGTACAGGCGCTTGAACTACCACTGGTCAAGAGACTTTCGCTTGTTGAGGTTGATATATCAGACTTCTCGTTGCAAAGCATAATCAACTGTAGTTGCCCTGCACTCGAGTGTCTGCTGCTTGTTTGCAATAGAGAAAGGCATCGCATCACAATAAATTCACCTAACCTTGTAAGCATCGGCATCCGTGGTGAGAAAGGAAAATTCATCATCGAGGATGCCCCCTCACTTCAACGGTTGATCCACGATATCCAGAGCAATAACATGGAGGTATTCATCATCTCTGCACCTAAACTGGAGACATTGGGCAAATTCAGCATCTCGCTTGACTCCACAGGTCTTATTGTACTGACATTTCACAATACTTCCAGCTGCATTTGCTTGAGAAAGTAGTTTCATGTCATCCATCCTTTGTTCTATTAATTTTATGTTTTATTTTCTATGCTCCATGAAGGATTTGGCGACGGTCAGCCTAACTACAATGTGGCAATCTGTCAAAACCTTGCTTTTGGTCATGTCTTATCAAGTGGACCTGGTCGTTCACTTGATTCAGTGCCTTCCAAACCTGGAGAACTTGTTTGTTGAGGTGATGATTCTCACGCCCAATGAAAAGCTCATACCATGCATAGTGCAGTACTCCCTGCATCTCAAAAAACTTGTCTTATATTTTGTCTGTAATGGATACACCCTATATCTAGGCATATTTTTTTATTTTATATACATCCGTATCTAGGGAAATGTTCGACAAACTGATTGGGACAGGGGTCAAAGAATTTATCATTCATTTTCTCCTTCCATAGATCTTAAGTATTTTTCAACCTTTATGCGTTTTCAGGGAGGATTCGTTGCTGATGGTGCAAGAAATATTTGGCGTCGCAAGCACCGTGCGTTTGTCAAAGAACACATCATTCACTTGAAGACCCTAACGTTGGAAGATTATGAAAAAAGTGGGAAGAACACTGAGTTTGTGAGGTTCTTTATTCTGAATGCAACGGAGATAGAGACCATGAGAATTAAGTTTCGCTTTCCCTCAAACTTCACGCAAGAATTTTACGAACAGCAACAGAAGTTGTTCCAGTGGGACAATAAAGCTTCCAAACGCGCCCACCTCAAAGTATCAGCATGTTGCGATCATGTGTGCTTGGATTTGAAACACAGGCGTGTTGAATACCTGGATTTGTCAGATCCGTTCACTTGTGACAGCTGGAAACAGGGCTGTAGTTAGTTGTTCAAGCTAATACAGTTAGATGTTGTCATGCCAATCCGAGACTGGGTTATGTCTAAACATGGCCAAACAATCCATTCGCCTTTTGCACCATTTTGTAAGCTTGTTATAACAATGCTTTTGTGCTATGCACCTGCTGTTCTAATAATTTGATAGTTTTATGTCATTTTATCTTGATGCTATAGCATTTGTGTGCGGAAGTCCTCGAATGAACGTGTTGCTCTCTGTTAAGTCGACCAGGGAACAAAAACATTTGGAAGAGAAGAGGCAGGGCCTTGCCTGTTCTACAATGAACGTGCATCTAGTGCATGTAAACCAGTACGTCTGTAGTGACCGGACGGCACTGCCTCCTTGCACACACACGCATGGCCGTGACTCTGCTTAATCTCAAACCGTGCTCCCAGCGACCTCAGGATGTTGCCTCTCCGATTGAACATGACCTGTGGGGAATTTTGGGACGTCGTGAGGCAGGATGGATCTAGAAACGTACGTCCTATTGTAGATTCATGACCGTGCTCCTGTGCGAATTTGTACGTGCCTTTCGTGGAAAACGCATGTCTGTGAATGAGTTTATGTCTGACTACAAACATTCGAGTCACGGAGGCACAGACGTGCATCGGCTTCAGAAGTAAGCGTGACTCTGTAGATTGTAGATTTTATGTGTGTCAGCGCTAGTGCGGTGCTCCTGCCTCACATGGGACCGTGCTTTTGACAAGTCAGTGCCAAGTTACCAGAGGCATGGTTCCCCATGCCTACCAAAGCGATGGCTGTGCCTTGCTAGACCATAGTAACCCATGTCTCGTGGAATGATCCAAGACGAAAGATTGCCGGATGAGCCTCGCTAGCAGCACGTTTCTTTGAAAAATAAAATATTCAGGAGATCAACATTTGATGTGTGTAGACCGTCACACACCCTCTGAAAGATTGCAAAAAATAAGATAGGTGCCTTTAGCCAAATAACCATGTCCAAGCATAAACTTATACTAGACGAGTATTCCTTGCTACGTTTCAAGAGAAGACAATTGTTAATGATCATTCTTCGAGGATTGCTTTGATCATCAGGAGGTCATTATTGTTTGCAAACCCTTGCCCTAAAACATCATAGATGACGCTTTGCATCTTCTTCCTATTCTCCTTTAGCTTATGCACCTCCTCCTTCAGAAAATCCCTGTCCAGCTTAATCTCACCCCTCTCGTCCTTAAGATTCTGAATGGCACCTGTGAGAGACTTCTGAATGCGCTTGACGTCTTTATCAACGATACCCATCTGCTTCTTCTGCCTGTCAATCTTCATGGTAGTTACATTAGTTCTTTCCACAGCTGCAACAAGATTCTGGAGCTTAAGGTTCACTTGTTCAATCTCCATTTTAAGCCTGGTTATCTCTTCATTCTTTGCTTGCCTATCATCATTGCTCTCATGCAACATCCCCCAGAGCTTGGGTAGGCACCTCTGCATAATGATAGGCCATGGGTGGTCAACCCATTCAACGACTCCACAGTTCACGCCTCTCTGCGAACAAAAAGGAACAAAATGAACAGAAACTATTAATATACTACTGCCCAAGCTCTGGGATATAATAAAGTTGAAATATACTTGGTTTATAACCTCATTCAACTAACTATGTACTGTGCTTGTGTAATGTGGCACGCCAATGGTTAGGTACCCGCATAACTAATTATGTACTTCGCCCACCCTGTGTACGGAGTTATTTCATAATTGTACTTAGTTTCTTTTAAGCCAGCTTGAATTAATATGGAGCTACCTCTGCAGTCAACTTATTTAGAGAGTTTTTTTTTCAAAGAATGTACTGACCATTAAACAGAAGTCCCTTTGTAAACAAACATGAGAGTGTTTAGATCACTTCTTTTGTGTACAGTGATGTATAATAAGTAGTGATCTTTAACTTTTATGTAAACTAAAAGACTACACAATGTTTCCTACAATCAACCGGAAAACAGAAGAAGTAATCAGTCTTCTTTGGAGACTACATGTCCTATATCCAAATTGTTTGATTCAACAAGAAAGTAGCATGGATTTTTTACAGTGACTAACTTTCACAGCACAGCCATAGAACATCCTTCCTGTGTCACTTCCTTCAAAGGCCACACACCTGACAGGCTTGGTATCGTGGAGAACGCAGTAGAGAGGATGGTCGACCTCTTTATCACAAAAAATCACGGTCTTCGATGGTATCAGGGTTCTCCTACAAGGACACATGAATGTTTAGAGCTCAGATCTTTTGTTGGGAAAACAAATCCCAGATCAACACTCCATACGTAGCAGGAAATCACCTACATAGAAATATAAATCCAGCTCAAGGAAGTTCAAGCCTTCCTTTTTCCTCTCTTCTCTGATCTTTGGTGTCGACATGGTACGGAGGATGTGAGCAGATGCGGTGCCGTAGGCGGCGTCGAATTTGTGAGGAAAGAGAGAGAGAGAAAAAGGGGGAGAGAGAGAGAGGTGAAGAGAGGTAGTGAGAGAGCGTGAGGGGAAATGAAAGCGAGGGACTCCGACATGGTCCGGCTCGACCAAAGATACCACCTACTCGCTAGACCCACCATCCCCCTCCCCACCCCCCCTTTTTTTGCGCTGGGATGGCAAGGAGCCATTTACTTTTTCCCAGTAGTTTTAGTTTTGGCGAGCGAGTACACAAAATTACTTCCCTCTCCATAATTACTCCATAAATACATCGTTATGTGCGTATCCTCTCCCGAGTCACTTGCTCTTCCGCTCTCCCCTCTTGTCTGGTTCCTTCCGTCTTACTTGCTTCATCTTCCTCACTCTACAGTCCACACAGATAGATCTACGGTTCGCCCACTTCCTCTGAAATAGAGTAATTTTTTCCCCTTTGCTGATTACTTATGCGTTGCGCACTGTGTTTTGTTAGTTGGATTCTTGCTATATGTTACCCTTTTAATTTTAGTTTTTGTGATAAGATCTTACCCCTTTTAAGAGGTAATAATCTTGGAGGACTACAGTTGATTTTTTCCAGCTAGTTCGCTGCAAGCTTGTAGATTTTAGGAGGTCTGTTCCTGTTTTTTTTAATTTTTTACAGAGACACTCACATCAAGGGATATCACCAAATCAGCATTCGCTCTGCTCTATCTTACTCGTTGAAACAAGCATGTATCAGTGATGTATAGTCCTTTAATTCTATGTACCATCAGCGGAGTGTTGAAATAAATTTATCTATATAGTCAGATCCATATAGTCATTCTCATTGGATACAATAATTAATGAACCCGAGTCTTATATATTGTTACATCTTGCAGACAACCATGGCGTGTGGTGTTTGCAAGAACCTCAACTGTCCCGGTGTAGAATCGGATGTTGCCCAATCTTTCTTGATTGTGCCTTTGCCTCGTTGTTATGAGCCGTGCCTGGTAAGTTTTACTACCAGTAAAAAACCTTCGTCACTGTCGTTGCTACAGATACCTTTAATCCGCAGTCAGCAGCCACACGTATTCCTTCGCAACGAAATATATTGTGCATGCTTGTTTTTATTTTATAGGCCTTCATGTAATTAGGAGCTCAACTGTGTTGTATAGGTTTAATTAAATATCATAGACGGTGCCTGTGCCTTTGCCTGAAAGCCAAGTAATATCAAGGGGAAAAAACACTTTCATGCATTTTTCTGAAAAGATCAGTAAAACTTTTATATACTTTTGTTTTAATTTTACTTTTTTGCAGTATGTCCCATGCTACTACTGGAACCAGGTCCTTTCTTTGATCTCTTTATGGAAAGATGAAGCTTTCGAGGATGGTTTTGAAGAAGAAGATTTTGACCTTGTGCTCGGCACTACTGAGGAATTGTCTTACAAGATTAAGTTTACAGATGGTGACCACAGGTCTATGTTTCATGGACGTGGATGGGAAAAGTTGATACGTGACTATGATCTGTTTTATGGTGATATTATTAAACTGGATCTGCAAGCAGAAGATTTCTTCTTTCACATTGATTTGATGTTGAGTGAATCTCGAGGAGGTCACAAAGCCTTTCCCAAACCTTTCGTTGGTATGTTCTGATCGCTTATCAATATTTGTTCTAGTTTAACATTTATCTATTATAATTTTACCGTGGCATGCCGTTGGCATTTATATGCTTCATCTCTGTGATATAATGTATTAAATCTTTCTTTGTGCTCGCAATGTAGTTTAAAACTGTAATTTCCCCTTTAGAACCCATTGTTTAATACATGCTTGTATTTATTTAGCTCTTGAAGGTCTCAGTTTATCACAAAGGAGCTACATAGACAAGATAGTCTACACCCGGGGCATAAAACTTTCCTATATCCACATGCATGATTAAACTAGTCTTAAGTGCTAAACACATCCCTGCCATTACCTTTGTGCACTGTCTATGTTTCACGAACGTTCACACAGACCGTGGCTTTTAAAAACAAGGAACTTACGCTTTTAAACACCGCGTCTCTTGAATCGGCCATCCCGTGCCTCACAAAGTAAACAGTTAGTGTTAACATCTAAACCCATTCTGCTTTGTTTCCATAATAAACGTACGAACGTGACTCTGCGAAAGACCAAACCATGCCCCCATGGGATTCCGTCCATGCCTTTATCAAAAAAGAAGCGTGACGCAACTCAGTACAGAACCGTGGCTTTTAAAAACAAGGAACTTACGCTTTTAAACACCGCGTCTCTCGAATCGGCCATCCCGTGCCTCACAAACTAAACAGTTAGTGTTAATATCTAAACCCATTCTTCTTTGTTTCCATAATAAATGTATGAACGTGACTCTGCGAAAGACCAAACCATGCCCCCATGGGATTCCGTCCGTGCCTCTACCTCTGAATGAGTCAACAGAATCATTTCGAACACAAATACAGGCGAACGTGACTCTACCTCAATATAAAACCACACCATGACTTTGTGAGATTCACGCCCGTCCCGTGCTTTTAAAAACCGCGTCTCTCTAACTGCCCTTACAGAGTAAACAGTTAGTATTAACATCTGAACCCATTCCGTTTTGTTTTCGCAATAAACGCATGAACGATATTACAAAATGAAAAAAAAGGAGAGAAGCTTCAATCCACTGCATACTAACAATGCCTAAATACAATGATACTGAAAACCAAAATACATTTTGTTAACAAAGTAATTGACAACGAAATTTCACAAGACAAGGTAAGAAACTCCAGTCCACTGCTTAACAACCCCAGATGCACACAATAGCCAGTGACGCTGTCGTATACTTAGTCCCCACTGACCTTCTTGCTGGTTTGCTCCCAGCGCAGTTCATCAATCTGCTTCTTCATCGCCTCCACGACCTTCATATACTCGTCATGTTGCTTCACAGCTGCCACCGATTCCTCCAACAACCGGAAGTGCTCGTCAAGGAGATTCTTCTTCTGACCCATAATTTCTATGATCCTGGCATTCGCCTTCTCCAAATCTTCACTTCTTTTCTCGTAGAGCTTCTGCCACCGGTAGATGATCTCCACCAGCTGCTCGGACGTTTTGTCAACCTCCTTTGGCCTTGAAACCGAGGCATTCATCTGATGGATTAGCTTATTGAGAGTAATTAACATAGAGCTATCAGTTTGTTCGCCTCCAAGACGAGTTAGCTGATTTGAGTTGTCGCCAGCCCGTAAGGCCTCCGCGTCACCACGAGGCCTCTTAGCACCTCCCGTCGCCGCCCCGCTCACCATTCCCTTCTTCTTTCTCGGCCCACAACTGCTCCCCGATCCTATAGTAGGGGGCTTGTGTTCAAGATCGCAACGTAGCCTAACCCTAGCTCCAATTGACTATAAATCAGTATCAGGAAGACACACACCAATCATACTAGGAGGAAGTTCACCACAATAATTCATGTTTCACAACTAAATCAAATAGCCGAAGAAAAGAAAAAACGAATGAAGCAGAAGCGGAGTGAACTTACAAACGAGGAACCCTCGGCAGCCGGGATCTCCTCCCGCGTCTGGACACGGCTCTCCGGAGTAGTCTCCTTCTGCCCAGCCATGGCGGAGACGGTCGGGATAGAGAACAGCAAGAGGAATGGATGGCCTGGCGGCGGACAAAGGGAGGAAGAGTATGTGGCTAGGGTTTGGAGACTCCGTCCGCTTAAATAGCCGGAGCTTCCCCTCGGGCGACGAGCCAGAGCGGTGTCATCGGAGGAGACGCCCGTCGGACCATTGGGTTTCCGGAGTGACGCCACGTGGCGTTCACACCCGAATATGAGGAGACCCCCGTCGAACCGTTGGGTTTCCGGAATAAACGCATGAATGTGACTCTGTGTATGGCATAACCATGCCTCTCCAGGCTTCACGACTATGCCTGTCCTTGCGAACGGTTCAACAGAACCATTTGGAACACGAAGACAAACTAACGTGACTCTACACAATACCACGCCGTGACTTCCTGGGACTCACGACCGTGCGAAGAATATACCACACCAGCGTCTCTCGAACAGGCCATTCCGTGCCTCACAGAGTAAACAGTGAGTGTTCACATCTGAACCCATTCCACTGGGTTTCCGCAAGTAAAGAACGAACGTGACTGTGCGTAAGACCAAAGCTATGCCTCTGTGGGCTTAACGCCCGTGCCTCTCCGTCTTATTGAGCGTGACGGAATGACTCGGAATACAAACACAGGCGGAGCGTGACTCTTTATAATACCGCACCATGCCTTTGAGGGCTTCACACCCGTGCCTATGACCCTTAACACTGAAACAATGAAACAAAGACAGCCACGAACGTCCATGCCATCGTGAGTGCACAAGTCATGACGCTACTTGGTACAGAACCGTGGCTGTGGACACTTCACGCCCATGCTTCTAAAAACAACGTCTCTCGACCCGTGCGAATAATATACCCAAGCGACGATCGTCCATGCCTTTATCGAACAATATACGCAACATCAAAAAAGAAGCATGACGCAACTTAGTACAGAACCGTGGCTTTTAAAAACAAGGAACTTATTCTTTTAAACACCGCGTCTCTCGAATCGGCCATTCTGTGCCTCACAAAGTAAACAGTTACTGTTAACATCAAAACCCGTTCCATAATAAACGTACGAACGTGACTATCCGTAAGAGAAAACCATGCCCCCATGGGATTCACGTCCGTGCCTCTACTTCTGAATGAGTCAACGGAATCATTTGGAACACAAATACAAGTGAACGTGACTCTATATAAAACCACAACATGACTTTGTGGGATACACGCCCGTGCCTGTGACCCAAAACACTGCAACACAGAAAAGCCACGAACGTACACGCCTTCTTGAGTACACAAGTCATTACGATACTTGATTCAGAACCGTGGCTGTAGAGACTCTCGAACCGTGGCGTCAAGTCCCATGCTTTTAAAAACCGCGTCTCTTGAACTGCCCTTACAGAGTAAACAGTTTTGTTTTAGCAATAAACGCACGAACGTGACTCTGCGTAACAACAAAAAATGCCTCTGTGGGCTTAATGGTCGTGCCTCTCCGTCTGATCGAGCCGACGGAATCATTCAGAACAGAAACACAGGCGAGTGTGACTCTATATAATACCGCACCATGCCTTTGAGGGCTTCACGCCCGTGCGTGTGACCCTTAACACTGAAACACCGACAGCCGTGAACGTCCACGCCATCGTGAGTGCACAGGCCACGATGCTACTTGGTACAGAACCGTGGCTGTGGAGACTTGACGCCCGTGCTTTTAAAAACAGCGTCTCTCGAATCGGCCATTCCGTGCCTCACAAAGTAAACAGGACCACGTAAGAGTCACGGTGCCTGTCATGCTAGGCACGCGGGCGCAGTCACAGAAGCCACAAAAGTGAAGCCACCAGAAGCACGGATGTGGTGTTTCTCATGGCGAACATGTATCAACCGTCTGGATGCACAAGAGTGTGGTACCAGAGGCATGCTTTCGAATACGCAGCTAGGGAGTCACGGCTATGAAGTCTCTAGAGTCGCGCGTGTCTGGCATCACATGCACGTAAGAGTCACGGTAGGGGCGTGGGGCTTCGCGAGGCACCGGTCTCAACCCTCTGGATGGATGGTGGTGTGGTAGGAGAGGCATGCTTGCGAATACTGAGGTAGTGAGGCACCATTGTGGATGCACAGGTCTGAAGTATCTAGAGGCACAGGTGTGTGGCACCACAGGCATTGGTTCGAATACTCATTTAGAGAGTCACGCCTGTACTCAGGCCAGATGCACACAGTGCTGTAGGTTGGTGGCATTCGGCAGCACACGGTTGCACAGAGGGGGAATGTCTATGCAACATCAAAGTCACGGGCGATGACGTGTGAGGAGTAGTAGAAGCACGGCGCATCGATGTGAGGCACGCATGTCTAGGGACGGACTTGGGGCTTCATGGGGCGTGGTTATCAACCCTCTAGATGGACAGTTGTGAAGTGTCTAGGGGCACCGGCTTGTGTTCGAATACTCGGTTACAGAAGCAACAAGGAACTACATGAATAAAAAGAGTTTGTTGCTTCATTATCATAGTATGAGGTGCGGTTAAACCGTTTTCTGAGGTTTCAATGGAGCTAGGCTCGTTCGCTTATCAACAACTTTTAGACTGTGCTGTTCTCGAAGATCTTTCTAATATCATCACCCATATTGTTGGGTTTGATTTCATTCTATTCGCTAAGTAACAGCCTGTACAGCTCTTCTGCTTTCCATTGTTCCGTGTCATCCTATAAAAAGTTCAGCAAAAGAAGGGGAAAAAACACATCAGAATTAGTTCATGCAGTTGTATGATATCTAGCAGATTTAGTGCAAGTTTTCAGCGAAAACTTACGTCGAAATTATCTATGTATTCGATGAAGTCGGTGCCATCAAAGAGATGCGTGAACCTTAGAATAGCAAACGGAGTTTTCCCTTTGTTTACTTTTGGAACACCCTGTACAAAATGAACATCCCATCTACCCTTTTCCTTTTCGAATTTTTCACCGAGTAATACTTCAAAGACTTCTTTAAACCTGGACACCTGGGAATTGCATTTTGTTTTTGTTTTAGAGAGACATGTAGTGTAATTTGTAAAACTGAAAGATGGTGTTATTTACAATTCTTACTAGTTTGTCTTTATGGTTGTGGTATTTCTTATGCTCCTTTTTTTCTCTCTTCATTGATTTCCATCTCAGCAATTGCATTACTTGCTCGCTCATCATACACACCTCGATCACGTTGTTTTTTTAGGTATTGTTTCCTCTTTAATTCTTCAAGAGAGGTTTCTTGAGGTTCGATGATTTGAAGTTTCCTTGCATATTTGTCGAGCATGAATAGTATGTACCGGTCTTCCTTTTCGAGTGGCAAGAATACCTGCGGTACAAAAGTTTTATTGTTAGAGGAGAGTTTAGAATAAAGTATTCTGTTTGAAATGCTTAGTTTTATTTTTTTGTATGGAAACCGCTATTACCATTTTTGCTGTTGAGAGCTTCTTTGATTGACTGTGCATAAGGAACAAGGGAACCAAGTTATCCTTCTCTTGTTCGAAATTATCTCTGAACTTCGTGATAGATTTTGTTTTATCCTTTAAACCCAATATACGCTGCAGGCAATAAATAAATACGATAAAAACCGAGTTAGAAAAAACAGATTGGTACCAAGAGATTAAACAGTCGTTGCAAAAAGATGAATTTAGATGATCATTGTGGTTTTTTGAAATTTACCTCTACAAAGCTTGGGCCTAATAATAGTCTATGCCTTTTGTGTGAAGTTTGCGTGCTTTCCCATATTTCTGCTAACTCATCAAGCACCTTCTTTACCATACTTTGACGTTTGTTCTTCTTTGCAGGGCCAAATACTTCCTTCAGGTTTGATCCAGTAAGAGATATGTTGTCGCTCTCTGAATGTTGCTGCAAGTATACTTGTTTTCTGCTTACAGACAGGACAGTAGAAGAAATTTTTGTTGAGAAAGTCATTAACTAGCAAGCTGATAAACAGGAATTTAAGGTTCTTTTTAGTTTCCTGTCTTATTTGTGTAATTGCCACCTAACTTTAACTAATTTCAGGTGCAAAAGGAACCAAGTCACCTTTTGAATTCATTCTGCCATGTGTCACTCATGACTATCTCGTAGAGCTCGTTCGCCTTATCCACCTCTTTAAACGAATGAAAATGTCACGGGTATTTCTTGCTGCTCCCTGATTGATGCTGGTTGTTTCCGTCTCGCTCTGTCAAAATAGATAAAAATTTATGGCTGTTGTTTCTAAAAGAAATATTTGAATCTCTTGTCATGTTGAATGATATTAAAAATGAAAATAGTTATATTACCTTTCATGGGCGAATAAAGGTTTATAGTCTCTGGTTTGAAATCTTTGAGTTTTCCAGGAAGTTGATGCTGCTTTATTTGGTTCGTTTTACCGAATAATAGTGTGAATACGTACTCTGGTTTCCATTCGGAATCCACCTTGCTGGGCTGCAGGCATGTCAAAATGTATGGTTTATAGTTACATTGTTCACGATTGTAAATAAACTACGGTAGTAAAGAAATCAAGTTATTCGACATGTATGTACTGGTAACTCACATGAAAATCCTCTCTGTCCTTGACCAGTTCATTCCCATTCCAGTATTTTGCAAATTGGGCCGTGAAGTGTCCACATTGTGTTCCCTCTTGCTTTGGTGTGCAGACCTTGAAAGGCCTTTCAGCTATCCTTCCCCAGTTTAGTTTGTTGTTGCCTTTTAGTTGGTGATACTTGTTCATCAGTACGCACATCCTTCTCATCTATGATTACATTTTGGTTTTGTTGTTTGGGTGCGGCATTGAGAAAAGTAAGCGTATCATACTATCACGAGGAAAAGAATAAATCAATGTACAAAAGTACATACTAGTTCTGTTCGATGCACATGGTGTTCACTCCAAGACCAATCGGCGTAGTATACGTAGTTCAGTGAGTCAAGAATGTCGATGCTACCTCTGTACTTGTTCAAGACATAGAGCATGAAGCGGCTCTCTGTGTGATGAGGTATGATGATCTACGTTGAGACAAGATCATTGTTGATGTAAAAATTATATTTCATTTAATTGTTGAAGCTCAAGGAGAATAAGTCATGTGTTCAGTAATAATTCTGAACTTACCATCTTCGTATGAAGGATGTTTTTACCTCTCATGAGGACTTCAAATTGTTTTAGTGCGTCATCCTCGTTGAATTCTGATAGCTCTCCATTATTATAATTGAGACTGAGCACCAGCTGCAAGAAAGAGAGTGTGTGGTTTTAGTTAAATATTCTATCATAGTAATGCCGGTGGTGTTTTTGTGGGTGAGGTATGCATACATTTGCGAAATCTGCAGGGAGTACAGTTGTATCATCTGGGTTGAATTGTTTTTGTTCTGTCCATTCCTGCAATAACGCGTTTGGCATGGTGCCCTCCATTTGTGGTAGTCCTTTTCCTGCGTGTTCCCTGAAGGATTTTCCTGTAATGTAATCTTCTTGCTTTGAGCTTTTATATACCCGTTCTCTACAAGCAAGGAGGGTTTAGAACTAGGTGAGTGAATGGTTAGTTGGTTTTTAGAGGATCTGCAGCTCTATGGTAATTGAGTTCAATGGAAGAAGGAGAATCTACTTACTCTCCGCAATCTTTCTGTCCTTGTCGGCTCATCAGATATTTATAGAGTTCCATGGCCTTTTCTTTGTAAATGAAATCTCCTGGAACAAGTGTTGCAACCTTGACTTTCTCAAATTCCTTCCTTGTTCGCTTCCATGGCCTCTTGATTGAGATTATGTTTGCTGAGCTGATCTCAGATGATTGAATCATTGAGGGTTTTGGGGAACTTGTCTGCACTCTTGCCAGATGCCTTGCCTTTTTCTTGTCGTGACCTAACCGTGCCTGCCCGTTAGGCTGCTCAGATGTTGGTGTTTCGTTTTCCGTGTTGTTGTTTTTGATGATCTGTTCTACTGACACTACAGCATCGTGTTTCCTCTTTTGAAGTATCTTTTGTTCTAAATCCTTCTCTTTCCGCTTCTTTTCTTCTTGTGCATGTTTCGCCTCAGGTGATGTTGCTGATATGCGATCTTCGCCAACAGGGTTCTTGTTCTGTTTGGAAAGCTATTGTTGGCGAGTTGGTACGCTCTTTGTCCTCTTGTCCACTTCTAAAGGAGAGCCAGTTATGTCTTTGGTCTTTTTATCTGGGGGTGGTCTGTCTGGTTCTATCAGTGTATCCTTCCGCTCGCCTTCCTTTTGTAAATCAGCGTCTGGTTGTGCATGTTGTTCCCTCTGTAAATCAGCATCTGTCTGGGCATGTTCTTCTGTGAGTGTTTCTTCAGTCACTTTGGTAGTATCGCTGCTGCTCACATGATAATCTTCTTTCTCCTCATCGCTGCTTCCGTCATTAATCTCAATAACTTGTAACTCTTGAGTGCTTGTCCCAATGTGCTCGGGAGTTGGAGGAATCTCTTGTTCTACTATGTCACAATCTATTCATTGCATTTCTCTGTCTTCTATATCGACCTCAAAGTTCAGCATATTTGTTAAAATAAAAAATATAAACTTATTGGTGTGTCTCTGAAAATTAGATAAGTAAAATTTTACTTTGTTGTCTTTAGAAAGAGAAACCTGTGGTGTAGTTGATTAATGACAGTGCGGTCGTATCTCTGTATTGGCTGATTATTTGATAGAGAATTTTCTTCCTCAACTCTGGCACTTGTTCTTCTGTTAGTAGCACTGTTTTACCATCGTCGGTGTAGTTCTTCACGTTCATGAATATATAGAACGCACAGTCTAGTCTGCAAGTAGAAGGATGATTGGTTAATGTCGCTGTCCAAAGACGTTTGGGCAGTTTAGATGAAGTTGCCCTAACATCCTATGTTTTTTATGAATTGTATTAATAATTGTTACAGTGAGTAAGGAAAAGGAGAAAGGTTTGTAGTGCTTACGTTCCTCCCTGAAGTGGCACCTGCATTTTGACCTTTTTGAAATGGTCAATACTACTTGGAGACTGTTGGAGCCATGTGCTTATTTCGTTCCATATCTTCTTTACTCTGCTTGTTACCGTGTTGAAGTAATCCATTGTGCCTGGATATTCAATTGTTAAAGAGTCAAGGAGTTCAAAGTGCTCTTTTTTCATGTTAATTGTAACAGTGAAGTAGTGGCCGATATTTCCGTCTTTCTTAACCCCGCCGATGCAAGATGGTAGAAAGAACTGCAAAATGCAAAATAAAAAAAATAAGGAAATCACTTTGGGATACGTCTTAGATTTAGTCATGATTTGTTGATCGTAAAACGCAATAGTAGAGCCGTGATTGTATC
The DNA here is from genome assembly GCA_011799875.1 of Thinopyrum elongatum. Classification (NCBI taxonomy): domain Eukaryota; kingdom Viridiplantae; phylum Streptophyta; class Magnoliopsida; order Poales; family Poaceae; genus Thinopyrum; species Thinopyrum elongatum. Next base: position 612,512,687 of record CM022299.1, on the reverse strand, counting down.
TCTTATCTATAACATGAGATGTGCTTACCATGTCGTAATCTTGTACTTGTTCTCCTTCTTCCACATAAAGGAATCTTTTAAGCCTTTTAGGCATTGTTTTATCTCTGACGTGTGCTTCGTATTTATTTTTCAACTCCAATGGATCTTCCTGATTGGCTCTATGTATTGGTTCCTGCTTGTTTTGTCACACGTGCGTAAAAGAATTTTGTAAATTCAGTTGTACACAAAAGGTTGATCGATCGATGGACTGATATTCATTGTTGAAACTTGAGCTTTTGCTGTCATCTTTACTTACGGTGTGGTATATTGATAGAATATTTCTCTTTGTGCCCTTGAGTTGCTTTTTCAACATTAGTAGCATGGGATGCATGGTTTCGCTGCCCACTGGATTTCCAATCTTGAAGCTTTCAGCAACTTGGCTGACCTTTAGTGGTGATATCTCTGTTCTTATTAAAATTTCGTCTCTGCAACATATATATATGCGTATAAAATGTTTAAAAGGAGGAAATCATTAGAAGAAATAATTCATTGGTGGTAACATGAACTTACCCTTTTTCCTTTGTCGCTGTCATGACATTGTTGTACAGGTCTTCGATGGCTTTGCTCATGTAATCACTATCTTTGATCCCTTCCTCTTTTGTACCTTCCTCGGTTGCCTGGTTTTGCATGATCAACGGTTCACGGTCTGTTTGAGTGTCGTCCTGGGTTACTGTCGTGCTTGTGGCGGCAACCTCTTTTACAACACAATCTTGCTTGTCTGATGCTGCGACATATTTCTTGATGTTGTCTGACTCTCTCTCTCGAATATTTGCTCCATGCTTTTCCAATGCACTGTGACCCTTTGCTTATTTGCTCGTGCCCGTGTGTGTGTCTTGTTCAGATTTCTGCGTTTTTTCATGCAAAAGCGAGGTTAAAAAATAAATAAATATGCTCATTATTTTCATTGTAGTTTAGTGTCTGTTCCCTAAGAAAAATACTCAAATGTTTAGTGTGTCTTTGAACTTTTTTATTGTAGCTTCACCTTTTTAGTCGTTTCCGCCGCTGCTGTCTGTTTGACCTTTCCTTCGCTGAGTGCAGGTTTTTGGACCTCATGTGGATCTTTGTTGTGTTCTTCATCGCTGCTGTCGTCACTTTTGTCTTGTGGCTGTTGAGACACAGAGGTAAGTAAATAAGATTGCATTTGTGTCTGTGTTCACTCAAATTTCTAATTTCATAAAAGCAGTTTATCTCACTCCACCTTTTCGATCTTTTGCGCCGCTGCCATCCCTGTTACTTCTTGTCCGGACAGTGAGGGTTTTCTGGCTTGGTCTACAGCGGTGACGCTGTCTGTCGTGGGAAGAACATCTTCCGCTTGTTCCTTTCCCTTATCTTGCTGTGTTTGTTGGACTTGAATGTTGGTGCTCTCCTCTTTTTCTTGCATCTGTCGGAACGCAAAAAGTAATTAAAATGTGTCTGTGTTACTGTCCGTGGATGTATATTTTTTATATGCTATAGAAACAGGTTTTGTAGCTTGACCTCTACATTCATTGTCTCTGTTGCCGTGTCTATTATATCTTCTTTGTCTTCTGAAGTTTTTGGACATTGTCGAGCGGCAGAAGCACTTTCTATCGCTTGTTGAGACACATCTTCTGCTTCATTCGTTTCTTTCTTATGTTCAATATAAAAAATGTAAATAAAGTTGCTAATTCATCTATGCATGCATAACTTCTTTCTTTTGATGTTGTAGGAGCAGGTCATGTAACTTCACCTCTTCAGTCTTTGATGCTGGTGGGATCGCTTCTCGGTTGTGTTTGTCAACTAAAGACTGCTCTTTAGTTCGGGTACTGGGTACTATCTCAATCACAATTTGCCCTTGCTTTTTGGCTTGCTCTGTTTGTACTCCTTGCTGTTCTTTGACATGAGCGTTCTCATTTGTTTGCTGCACCTCATGAAAGGAAAAGTGTGATTCATTCCTTGTAATTCTTGTATTACTGTGGCAGGTTGCACTGGGCAGTTCATTCCTTGTAAATTTTTGAAAAACGGTTCTTGTTGAATTTTACCTTTGCGCCGGTGGTTGGGATATTCGTGTGTGCGTCCACTTTTTCTTTGCTATGTATACCAGCCTTGGGTGTGTCATCAACTGGAATGTCCGAGGCTTTCTCCCCTGTATCGGTCATCTGGAATGCTGTGGTGCTGAAAAGCTCTTGTCCATCAAGTTTCTATTTTGCATGGGCATCCTCTTGCTTTGGCTGTGCTTGTAATACCTGATAGATGAAACAATATGAGTTAATGGTATTGGGCAAAGTGCGTTTGGAAGTTTTACCTCTCCTTTGTTATTTTCTTCTTGTTTATCTGGCGTGCTGTTAACGGTCGATGGTAGATCAGATCGTGCCTCATTTACGGGACCGCCGATATGATACTTGTCCAGCTGAGTGTATATTTTGTTGCAGATTTGTCAGTTAACTCAAAACCGTATATAGTTTACAAAGAAGAGACTGATTAGAAAGAAGAGACTGATTTTTTATACTCACGTCTTTGCTAGTTCTGATCCTGTTTGTCTCTTGTACTGCTCTTGTGGACGTTGTTGACGGAGCATTATCTGTTGTGGGGTTGCTTGTTTTATTGCTTGCATCCTCTTGCTCGGTGTTCTTGGCATCATGCTGCTGTTGGCCTTTACGCTGGGGTGGCGTTTTGTTGCCGTGTCCTTGACAGTATGAAATACATATTTTTTAAGTTCAAGTTTGAAAGCATGGCTTTTGAGTAAGATGGATGATGTATTTGTTCTCATTTACCTGTTTCTCTTGTTGATGCTCTGCTTCTGCAGCTACTTTTCTAACTTGCTTTCTCTGTCCTTTGGTACTTGCTGTGTTGGTTGATACGCGCTTATTGCTCTGCTCGTTTTGCACCTTGTTCTGTTTTTTGTCTCAGTCCGGTTAATTCTCGAGGTTTGTGTTCTTGATTTTGTTATTCTTTTTTTCCCTTGGTGTTCGTTTTCTTGGTCTTCTTCTTCCTTCTTTCTTTTTCTCCTCCCCCCTACTTCTGCTGCGGCTACGACTTCTTTCGTGTGGTTGCCATCAACTAGTGTAGTTGTGGCTCCTGCGTCTGCTCGATCTAGCATCTGCAGGGTCGTCTCGTCTGTTAAGTTCTTTCTGCAAACAAAGTCCTGAAATTCCCTGTGTTGTTCGAAAGATTCCATTAGGGACATTGTTTGTTGCACCACTGAATTCTTGTATTTTTGATCCAATCTCTCCTCTTGTTCGCTGCATTGGTGTTCAGCCCTGCTGGTTATTCCGGGTAACTGGTTTGCTTCGTCGAGCACTTTTTGCAACAATTCCTTTATCATTTCGAATCTTTCTTCTGATCCTGCGCTAGTGCCTGTGTCGGGTTCCCTTCTTCTGCTGGTGCTGACAGGTGGTTCGCGCTGGCGCTTGGGTGGAGGTGGTAGCAATTTGGTCTTGTGCTGGTGCTTCTGTTGTTGTGCTGGTATCATTTGTATTGAAGATGAAGGTGTTGCTGTGCTACTGTAGAAGATCCTCTCTGCTGTTCCTTTCCATGTCTGCATTGTTTCAGTAGAATGGACTTGGTTAGATTGGAAACCCCTTTTTTTAAGGAAGAATGGATTTATATACAACAGAGTCATACATGTATCTTGCTAAATTCATAGTCATCCGGCCGTGCTTTTCCGTCTCTTTTCATGTCTGCTCTAGCTATTTTTGCTAGGTCACTCTCTTTGAGATGGTTTGCTCGTGGTAATGAGGTCCTGTCCATTGTCTTGGCAATATTCCAGATTTCTTTGCTGTCAGTTGGCAGCAGCAGGGAGTCGAGGTACATGATTACTGGTCCCTGTGCCAAACCATTGAGGTGCTTTTTGTTCTTTTTTTCCTGATCCAGCGCCCTGTGCTTCTGCCATTGTATGGCTCCTGCCTTAATACTTTCGATGATTACCTCGCAGAAGTCCATCTGCGCCATTTCTTCATAATTCATGTCCTTGACCATTATTGCTTGTTGGCTGAAGATAGAGGCCGTTGTCCCACAGACAACGTTGTGGAAAAAAATAAGGAAAAATATTTTAACTGGTTTCCTGTTTGATATTGGGTCATCTAGTAGTACCAATTCTCGTAGCTTTTCAAACAGATCTTCGTGTTTGACATTTATTTTGTCGAGGTCAAGTTCTGAGACCAGTTTCCTCATTGTATCGGTGCAAATCTGTGGCCTTGGTGCTGACTTCTGCGTGCCGTTTGGGTATCCAAACACCTTTTGGATGCCTTCCTTTGTTATCTTGATTTCCTTCTGTTCACCAGCGTCGCCGAACGTTATTGTCATGCTTTCTGTGTCCAAGTTGTCGTAGATGTGTGCTGCAAGCGGTTTGCAGATGGAGCGCGTTATTTGGCATTTCTCTATGCTGCCAAATCCGGCCGTCCTAACATCTTGTCGGTGACGATCTCGAAGCATATCCCATGCTTTATTGACCTGAACAAATGCTGCCCCTGCCTTGATTTTTCATTTCTCCTTATTTGTTATTGCCTCCTTTTTATCATCCGTTGGTGCTGCCAATTCTTTTCCACTTGTCTTTCTCCTCTTTGTGCGCTTCTGGTTTGATTTTTGCTGTTGAGAAAAAGAGGGTTTTGTTATAGAGGATCATTTGGTTTTCATGGGTGAAAAGTGGTAGCAAAAATTTGTAGACAAAATGTGTTTTACATCATCGTTGCTGTCCTCTGCGGCACCACTATTGTCCTCTGTGGCGTCATCGCCCTCTGTACGAATGAAATCATCATCATGTTTTGTGCCATCGTCGGCAGTATCACACTCTGGCTCTTTGCTGGCATCATCCTCGTCTTCTTCCACCCGTTGTCATTTGTTTTTCTTCTTGCCTTCAGTTACTTTATTCTTGACGTGTGGAGCTGCTAGCGGGAGCACCATTAGAGGACTTGGCTGCTGCTACTGCAAGGTAGGAGGAACAACAGTCTTGGTTTCTGATTGCCTCTCTTTTCTGCTGCTAGTTACTTGTTTTTTGCTGCCCTTCCTGCTGAAAACTAGTGCTAGCACTTGCTCAGGCGCTTCGTTGTCCATGTTCTGCTTTGTTCTTTTTTCTGACGAGTCAGGAGAGAAGCCTTGTCGTTCTGGATATTCAATATTAAGTTCAGACAATATCATCTCAATATCTCCTCCTCCATGATCTGCACGATAATTATGTAAGAAAAAGAGGACGTAGTATGATCCAAAAAAATGGGATATAGTTTTAAAACTATGTCTTGCACGACTGTACATAAAGAATCTGAAACTTAATCTACATAAACTCATAAGATAGCCCTTTCCTTTCATTTCTTGACCTCAAATGCACTCCCACTTAGCCACCTCTATGTTTGAAAAGCTACAAGACAAAAACGAGGACATCGGCGATGAACTCCAAAAGAAAGAACAAGCGGATGCCCAAAAACCTCCACTCAACAAAGAACGAGCAGAACAGTCAGCAGCAGCAACGAGAACAGTAGCAGAGACGACAGAAGCAACAAGAACAAATATGTGCAGAGTATCTCAATCAGTGATAGAAATTAGGGTCAGGTGTCAGCAGTATGGCTACTGTGAAGTTCAGTGAAGTGAGGGGAAGTGTTTTTTATAAGCAAAATACACCACAAATGATATTCTGTAAATTGGAGGAATAATTGTAAGGTTTAGAATATAAGATAAAATGTTTTTGAACGAATAATAATACACATTGGGTGAAAAATTTCAATGAAGTGTAATTTTCCAGGATTGTGTGGACGTAAGTGGTTAACTTACTGCTGCTGCTATGTAGTTTTTATTATATGGATTGTGTGAGCCTTTTATAGTACCTTGTTACACATCAGGCTCTTCTGCAGGTATCATGTTTTCCTTGTTACCAGTCCTTGCTGCATAAAAATGGCCAGGTGTTAGTAGCACTAGAAGCAGAATTGAATTTCACAGCAAAAGAGGAGATGCATCCCGTGGACAAAAAAATGGCATTGTCGGAGAGGCACAGGTTGTATCACGCTATAAGCACAGCCAGACCTATTCTTCGAGCACGCATTTTAACATGAGAGAGGCCATAATTTGAAACAGATACAACCAACGGATATAAATAATCTGGTGTAAGTACCAGGTTTGATGTGTAAGGATGCTCTCATCGTTTGAATCTACAACGGTGTCCTAGATAGTTCTGGCATGTACAGTACGTTTTAAGCAAATATCTTGCGAGCAAATTTCTGTGGCGGGTAGGGGTAGCACTCTATTGCACACGTGTCTACCCTATTTCAATTTTGTTAGACAAGTTTAAGCAGACTATTCAAAAACACGATTGGTTTCGCGGTTAGGGTTCATGTCCGTGAAAAAGGGGGAAAATCGCTTCGATCGACCTGTGGTAATGGAATTAATAGATTAATATTTTTTTACCTTCGATTGCTTGCGAGGGATTCGTCGCATCCATCGGCTGGTTTTTGTCCCTGGTCTCTACTGGCATCTCCGCCGCCGGTGTTGGCAGCACAGGTCCTCGCCGTCAGTCGCCGCCGCCGGGAGAGGTTTTTGGTGCGGGCACCGACCGACTGTCTATATCTCGAAGTGGATGGCAGCTGGTGGGTGAGGCGAACTCGATTTCGATTTTTGGTTGGTCTGCTGGATTGGACAATGGGGGCAGAAGGAGAGGGGAGGGTGTTCAAGAGAGGGGAAGTGGGGAAGTGCTCAAGATTTTCGGAGCGAAAGGAAAAGCAAGAAGGTAGTAGAGCGAGAGAGGCAAATGGTCGAACCGTCTCGAATCTTCGACCGTCCGTTTGGACATCAAGATTGATGCAACTTTCTGTGCGCTTCGATGGGCTTTGTTCTTTGCTTGCTTCCGGTCGGTGGGACGCTAGCATTTTCTATTTTAGAGTGGTGACAGCCACGGGGGGCATGGTTTGGCGTTACCCAGAGTCACGTTCATGCTTCTTTGTGTTCCAATTGATCCCGCTCGCCAGTTCATTTGGAGGGGCATGGACCTGAACCCATTGGAAGCACGTTTACATGTTAGACAGAGTCACGTTCGTGTCTGCGCGTGTTACGGACGTTTTCTTTGACGTTTCATGCTGAGACGCGTGGAAGTGAGGCCACCAGCGCTCACCCTCCCATGGAGATGGCGAACCGTCTCGAATCTTTGACCGTCCATTTGGACACCAAGATTGGTGCAACTTTCTGTCTGCTTCGATGAGTTTGTTTTTTGCTTGCTTGCTTAACTGTGAGTCGGTAGGACGCTAGCATTTTTTGATTTTAGTGTGGTTGTGACACCCACGGCGGCATGGTTTGGCGTTATTCAGAATCACGTTAATGGTTCTTTGTGTTCCAAATGATTCCGCTCGCCAGTTCATTTGGGGAGGCATGGAGATGAACTCAAAGGAAGCATGTTTAACCATTAGTCAGAGTCACGTTCCCACGGGGGGTATGCTTTTGGTATTTCCAAATGATTCCGCTCACTCGTTCTCTTGGAGAGGCATGGACATGAATCCGCCGGAGGCAAGTCTTCTTATTAGCCAGAGTCACATTTGTGCTTGAGTGTGTTACATACGTTTTCTCTAGCGAGTCACTGTGAGGTGCGTGGAAGTAAACCCGAGTTGGCACCGTGTTACTAATGCAACAGGCACACTCTTGACTCTGTGTATGAAATGTTTTCCCTGTCTAGACGTTCCTTTGTTGTGGAGAGTCGCGGTCGTGCGTTCCAATGAGGCATTGTTTGGTATTAGAGAGAGTCACGTTCGATTCTGCGTCTGTTACACACGTTTTCACTAAGGAGCCACCTCGAGACGCGTGCAAGTTAATTCGCGGATTTAGTAAGATTTTGATATAAATATCATTTCAAAACAAAAAATGGGAGAACGGACATTTTTTGCTTCCTTGCTCAACTATGAGTCGGTGGGGCGCTAGCATTTTTTGATTTTAGTGTGGTTGTGACACCCACGGGGGCATGCTTTGGCGTTACTCAGAGTCACGTTAATTTGGTATTTCCAAATGATTCCGCTCACTCATTCTCTTGGAGAGGCATGGACATGAATCCGGCGGAGACAAGTCTTCTTATTAGCCAAAGTCACGTTTGTGCTTGCGTGTGTTACATACGTTTTCTCTGGCGAGTCACTGTGAGGTGCGTGGAAGTGAAGCCGAGTTGGCACTGTGTTACTAATGCAACAGGCACACTCCCGACTCTGTGTATGAAATGTTTTCCCTGTCGAGACGTTCCTTTGTTGTGGAGAGTCGCGGTCGTGCGTTCCAATGAGGCATTGTTTGGTATTAGAGATAGTCACGTTCGTGTCTGCGTTTATTACACACGTTTTCACTAAGGAGCCACCTTGAGACGCGTGCAAATTAATTCATGGATTTAGTAAGATTTTGACATAAATATCATTTCAAAACAAAAAAAGGGACAACGGACATTTTTTGCTTGCTTGCTTAACTGTGTGTCGGTGGGGCGCTTGCATTTTTTTGATTTTAGTGTGGTTGTGACACCCACGGGGGCATGGTTTTTGGCGTTACTCAGAGTCACGTTAATGGTTCTTTGTGTTCCAAATGATTCCGCTCGCCAATTCATTTGGGGAGGCATGGAGATGAACTCAAAAGAAGCATGTTTACCTATTAGACAGAGTCACGTTCCCACAGGCGTATGCTTTTGGTATTTCCAAATGATTCCGCTCACTCGTTCTCTTTGAGAGGCATGGACATGAATCCGGCGGAGGCAAGTCTTCTTATTAGCCAGAGTCACATTTGTGCTTGCGTGTGTTACATACGTTTTCTCTGGCGAGTCACTGTGAGGTGCGTGGAAGTGAAGCCGAGTTGGCACTCTGTTACTAATGCAACAGGCACACTCCTGACTCTGTGTATGAAATGTTTTGTTGTGGAGAGTCGCGGTCGTGCATTCCAATGAGGCATTGTTTGGTATTAGAGAGAGTCACGTTCGTGTCTACGGCTGTTACACATGTTTTCACTAAGGAGCCACCTTGAGACGCGTGCAAGTTAATTCGCGGATTTAGTAAGATTTTGATATAAATATCATTTCAAAACAAAAAATGGGACAACGGAAAACAGTAGGAATCTGACAGTAACTTCTCTGGACTACAGACGGACATAGATAGTAAGTTAACTGTGTTTGAGATGTCTTATATGGAATATATACGGACCATTAGGAAGAAGTTGAGTGGTTGTACTGTGGACAAACGCACGGGGAGACGAAAGTATGCACAGTGCCACACCCACGTGTCTCACCCCGTGCCGACGTACACGTGCCTCACGTGACACTTGCCGTGACTCTTACATGCTCCACAGTGCCACACCCACATGTCTTGACAAACATAGTTCTCTAACTGAGTATTCGGACCCATGCCTTTGCCACCACATTTTTGTGCATCCGGAGGGTCCACACACCCGTCACTCGAGAAATCCCACGTACGTACCTGTGGTGACTTAACTTTTGTGCCTTCCGTCCCTGCACAAACGTGCCTAACGTGACAGGCACCGTGACTCTTACGTGGTCCTGGTGCCACGCCCGCGTGTGACTCCTGAGACTTCACAACCGTGCCTCTGTAACCGAGCATTCTCACACATGCCTCTCTGACCTCACTCTTCTGCATCCACAAGGTTGATACTACGTGCCTCGAGAGACCGCAAGTCCGTGCTCGTCTTCCCTTCAATGCCGTGCCTCCCGTGCCTACGTACACGTGCCTCACGTGACAGTTGCCGTGACTCTTACATGCTCCACAGTGCCACACCCACGTGACTTGACAAACGTGGTTCTCGAACTGAGTATTCGGACCCATGCCTTTGCCACCACATTTTTCTGCATCCAGAGGGTCCACACACCAGTCACTCGAGAAACCCCACGTACGTACCTGTGGTGACTTAACTTTTGTGCCTTCCGTGCCTGCACAAACATGCCTAATGTGACACGCACCGTGACTCTTACGTGGTCCTAGTGCCACGCCCGCGTGTGACTCCTGAGACTTCACAACCGTGCCTCTGTAACGGAGCATTCTGACACATACCTCTACCACCACACTCTTGTACACCTACATAGTTGATACCCGTGCCTCGAGAAGCCGCAAGTCCGTACCTGTGGTGCCTACAATTCCATGCCTCCCGTGACTACATCCACGTGAATCACGTGACACTTGTCGTCTCTCTTACATGCCCCGTGGTGCCAAACCTCCGTGGCTTTACAGACATCACAACCGTGCCTCTCTAACCGAGTGTTCGGACCTCTACTACCACACTTTTGTACACCCAGAGGGTAGATACCAAACCAGTACTTGAGAATCACCACACCCTACCATGTACAAGCTTCACTTCCATGCCTCCTGTGCCTGCATACACGTGCCTGTAGAACCTACACTTCCGTGCCTCCTGTGCCTGCATCCACATGCCCGTAGAGAGGCTTCACTTCCGCACTACCAGTGTCACCACTAAAATAAAATAAAAATGCTAGCGTCCCACCGACTGACTGTTTCCACAGTTTCCACCGACCAACAAAAAACCCCCAGCCAGGCAGCACGAATCTTGATGCTCGAACGGGCGGTTGAAGATTAGAGACGATTCGATAGTTTCCATCTCCCCCTCCCTCTTCTACTCTCTTGCTCCCCCTCTCGCACAGTAAATCTAGAAACCTTCCTTCTGCACTCAAACACAAATTCGAAATCGACTTCGCGTCACCGGACAACCGCCACCGCGTTCGCCAACCACCCTCCGCTTCGACATACATACCGTCAAACGCTGCCCGCGACAACACCAAGAACCCCGCCGGTTGCGGCGACTGACGGCGACGACTTCAACACCGGCGGCGGAGATCGCAACAAAAAAAGAGCAACGACACAGTAAGCCGATGGAAGCGAGGAACACCACACAAGTAATTGAAGGTAATTATCATTCTATCCCATTCCATTCTACCGAGTAGGTCATAGTGATTTTTCCGCTTCCACGGACAGCAACCCAAGCCACCACTGCCAACGAGTTTTCAAATACCCTAAATCAATTTGTCTAACAAATTGAACTAGCGTACAGATGAGATTTAATAGAAATGCTACTGCTCTCCGCCCTGGAATTTTCGCCAAACGATATGTGCTTAAATGTACTATAGCTTCCACATCACTAACTAGAATACCTCAATACATCTAAACCCCGCAAGCATCCTGAGGGGCCAAACCTAATAATTACACGAGATTTTCTACATCCATTGTCCCCTGACTGTAACTGTTTTCAAATTAAGTGCCTCTGGTGTGAAAAACCTTGAACAAAGAATAGGTGTTCCTGTGCTTCTACGGTGAAACAACATGTGCCTCTCTATCCATACAATTTTTTTCACACAACGCATGTCTTCTTTTTTCTGTGACACTCAACTATGCTTCTAAAACCTGGCCATTTTTTATGCAGCAATGAGAAAGCCTCACGAAGAACCTAACACACAGCAAGGTACTGACGAAGACCCTGAGGAAGAGCATGCAATCCAGCAAGCTCCTGTCAAAGCTTTGAGCAAAGTGTCCACTGTCGATCTACCAAAAACTATATAGAGACATTAATAACTTAACTGCTCTCCTTGACAATAATAACTTAACTATTCTATAAATAAAACTACCTGCCCCTCTTTATATATTTCTCTATAGAAAACATTAAAAATGTTCACACACTATGTTATTTTTAATTCAAAAACAGTTTATTTTACCCAGTAAATCTTCCACTCTGCTTAATGATATTGCTCCCATTATGAAATATCATCTGGAGTATGCATTTTTGCCTCAGAAAATACTTCACCCTGACTTCACTTACTCAGCAGCACTTATAACCATATTTCATATTTTCTATCCCCTGATTAGCTCAATCAGGAACAGTATTAATAACCTTTTTTAACCCAAGAAAAAGAGACCAAAAAGCCCCTTTGGGAGTTTCACATTCCTTATGCATAATCGTGGAAGAAATATATTTTAAATCTGTATGAATTTTTTTTAAACAAAACTATATCCATTTTTGTTACCTGATCATTATGCAGGACACGAAGATGGTGATATTGAAATCGCAGAAACAGACATCATCTCTCCTCGTTCATCAGAAAAGGGCACACAACAAAATATCAAGAACAAAGCACCTCCGGCAGAAATGGTAACTTACACCAGGCTCAATAGGAGTAAACATCTAGCAACAAGCAAAAAAAAGAGAAAATCAAATACCAGCACTGTTTTTACTCCTGGAGCAAAAAGACAAAAGCAAAAGGACAATGTTGAAAACAACGACGCACTACTACCTTGCAGCATCAGCCAATGCCTCTAATGGTACTCCCACCAACAGCACCAACCGCCACAAAGAAACAAGGTCAAAACAAGAAGAAAAACAAATGACAAAGGGTAGAAGAAGAACAAGACGATGCCAACAGCAAAGATTCAGATACCGATGATGCCGACGATGACAAACAACATGATGCAGATTTCATTCCTACAGATAGCGATGATGCCGAAGAGCACGACAGTGACGCAGAAGAGGACGACAATGTAAAAACACACTTATGTACTAATTTTCAATACCACTATTCAAAACTCAAAATCAAACGTTCCTTTCTAACAAAACCCTTTTTTTCTCAAACAGCCCAAATCAAGCCAGAAGGACGTTAAGAGGAGAAAGACAAGCGGAAAAGAATTGGCAGCACCAACATTTGACGAACACGAGGAAGCAACAGATGAAGACAAATGCCTAATCAAGGCAGGGGCAGCATTCGCTCATGTCAAGAAAGCATGGAAATTACTTAAAGAACGTCACAGGCAAGATGTTAGGAGGGCAGGATTTGGCAGCATAGAGAACTGCAAACTAAAGGGCTCCATCTGCAGACCACTTGCAGCACACATCTACGACAATCTGGACATAGAAAGCATGACAATAACCTTCGGTGATGCTACCGAGGACAAAAAAATCAAGATTACCAAGGAAGCTGTCCACAAGGTCTTTGGATACCCAAACGGCACGCAAAAGTCAGCACCAAGGCCACAGACTTGCCAAAATTCAATGAAAGAACTGATGTTAGACCTTGGCTTCAAACGTCCAGATTTCAAGCCAAAACAACTGTTCGAGGAGCTAGAAAAATTGGTGCAACTAGATGACAAAGAATCAAACAGCAAATCAGTTAAAATATTTTTCCTTATTTTTTCCACAACGTTGTCTGCGGGTCAACTGCCGCTATCTTCAGCCAACAAGCGATAATGGTCAAGGACATGAACTATGAAGAAATGGCACAGATGGATTTCTGTGAGGTAATCGTGGAAAGAATTAAGGAAGGAGCCAAGAAATGGCAGCAGCACAGGACGCTGGATCAAGAAATAAAGAACAAAAAGCACATCAATGGTTTGGTACAAGGACTAGTAATCATGTACCTCGACTCCCTGCTGCTGCCAACCGACACCAAAGAAATGCGGAACATTGCCAAGACAATGGACAAGACTTCATTACCATGAGCAAACCATCTCAAAGAGAGTCACCTAGCGAAAATAGCTAGAGCAGAAATGAAAAGGGACGGAAAAGCACGACCGGATGACTATCAATTTGGCAAGATACAGGTATAGCTCTGTTGTACATAAATCAGTCCTTCCTTTTAAAAACGGTTTCCATTCTAATCAACTCCATTCTACCGAAATGATGCAGACATGGAAAGGAACAGCAGAGAGGATCTTCTATGCTAGCACAACATCACCGTCATCTTCAATTCAACAGATACCAGGACAACATCGTAGACAACAACAACACTAGCACACGACCAAACTGCTACCACCTCCACCCAAGTGCCAGCGCGAACCATGTGTCGGCACCAGTGGAAGCAGGGAACACAACACAAGCACCAGCACAGGATCAGAAGAAAGATTCAAAAGGATAAAGGAATTGTTGGAAAAAGTGCTCGAGGAAGCAAAACAGTTACCCGGAGTAACCACCAGGGCTGAACACCAATGCAGCGAACAAGAGGAGTGATTGGATCAAAAAACCAAGAAATCAGTGGTGCAACAAACAATGTCCCTGATCGAAGCTGCCGAACAACACAGAGAATTTCAGGACATAGTTTGCATACAGAACTTAACAGACGAGGCGCCCCTGCAGATGCTATAGCAAGCAGATGCAATAGCCACAAGTACACTAGTCGTTGGCAACCGCAGGAAAGAAGTCGTAGCCAGAACAGAAACAGGAGAAAGGAGGAAAAGAAAGAAAGAAGAAGACGAAGAGAGGAAGAGAAAAACAAAATCAAGGGACATGAGAATTGACAAGAAGAAGATAAAGCGGCAGAAACAGGTAAATAAATAGTAATGCATGATGCCATCTAAACCAAAGCCCAGCTTTCATACCTGAACTGAAAAGAATTGTCTCAATACTTTCAGGAATGTGCCAATAGCACACCAGGCCAAGATGAACTCCAACAGCAGGATGATGTCAACAACCCCAAAAACAAGAATGAACGCAACAAACAAAGCAACCTCACAACAGACAATGCTACAACAACAACTACCCCAACACAAGCACAAGATACGATCGACGTCAGAACCACCGAACAGGTCAGTATGAACATCCATTTTTCCTTTCAAAACTGGATAGAGTTATAAGTTAACTGACAAACCTCCAACAAAATATAGGCTCGGCTGGACAACCATCAAATAAGCAGTCCCGCCAACCAAACACAAGAAGCTGACCCACAATCAACCGTTAGCATCACACACGACAAAGAAGAAGAAAACAACGAAGAGGAGGTAAACTTCCACAGCCCACTACCCCCCACACTAGAAACTTATAATGGCAGGAAGAAAATGGACCGCAAACTCGTATTGTTTGATCTCCAGGTATCACAAGCACTGCAAGAGCAAGAGACTACCCGTGTTGACCTTGAACCCCATGGTGAACCTCAAACAGACGAAGGCGTCACAGAACGGGAAGTTTGTGTACAAGAGATTTCCAGTGCCACAACAATGCAGATGACCATCACAAATACAGAGGAGAAAACCCAAGACATCCCAGCCGATGAGAAACTCGACAATGTTATACCTGACAAAGAAACAGTCGACGCAGGCACGAATAACCGAATCATCAACAAAGAGGTAAAATTCAACAACAACAACCCCTTTCCAAAACATTTATGATGTCTGAACTACCTAATACACCCTGCCACCACAATACAAGGATTATAAGGGATAACTCACCCTTTTCCCTGAACAAATGCAGGAAACAAACGAGTACGTTGATCTCGAAGATCAAGAAGCAGCACAGCCAAAGGAAACTCAAAAACACACTGAACTTCAAACAACAATGTCTGAAGAGGTGAGGTTACAAAGCCTATTTCTATGACAAAAAAAATATTGTTGCAACGATGAAGTTCACATGTACGATGAAGTTCAGACAGAAACGAAGTTCAATATATAATTCCAATTTTTATTAAACAGGAAAAGGAAGCAAACGAAAGCACTGACATAAATATTCAACATGAAAAACAAGAGGACAACACGAAACAAGGAGAAGCCGTATTTGAAGCAGTAGACAGTCCTGCCACTGCAGAGAAAGAGGTATTATAAAAAAATTTGCAACTGCACAGTCAGAAATGCACCCATTCTTTAATTACTTTTTGTGTTGTAACAGGCACAAGAAGCTCAAGAGACCACCAACAATCAAGACCATCAAACACAACCAGAGGAGGCCAATGAACAAGGGTAACATGTTCTTCAAACGGTAGATAGCAATGCCACTGAAGACCAAGCCACGAAAAATTCACTCACCGAACAACAGGTAGCAGAGACGGCAGCAGCGTCAACGATTGAAAAGGTAAAGTTATATAACCTGCAACTATGAAATTATAAAATAGCTACGTGCACACTCAAATAAACTCCCACCTACCACATCTGTGTTCACTCAAATGCACTCCACTTTGCCACCTCTGTGTTTGAACAGGTGCAAGAAAAAAACAAGGACAGTGACGATGAACAGCAAAATGAACAACAAGAGAAGGACCCAAAACCCCCACTCAACGAAGAACAAGTAGAACAATCAGCAGTAACAACAACAAATAAAGAGGTGATATCACATAATGCCTCTTCACGATCTTATAGTTCAAAAATACGCGCTTGACATTTCATTATTTCCCTGTCATCACGGACAGAGGAGGCCAATGAGCAAGAGGAGGCCACTGAAGAAGGGCAACATGTTCTTCAAACGGTAGACATCAACGTCACAGAAGACCAAGCCCCGAAATATTCACTCACCGAACAACAGGTAGCAGAGACGGCAGCAGCAACAACGACTGAAAAGGTAAAGTTACATAAGCTGATCCTATGAAAGTATAAAATAGCTCCGTGGAACATCAAATGCACTCCGACTTAGCCACCTCTATGTTTGAAAAGCTACAAGACAAAAACGAGGACATCGGCGATGAACTCCAAAAGAAAGAACAAGAAGATGCCCAAAAACCTCCACTCAACGAAGAACGGGCGGAACAGTCAGCAGCGGCAACGAGAACAGTAGCAGAGACAACAGAAGTAGCAACGACTGAGGAGGTAAAGTTACGTAAGTTGATTCTACGAAAATATAAAGTAGCTCCATGAAAACTCAAATGCACTGCAACTTAGCCACCTCTATGATTGAACAGCTGCAAGACAAAAACGAGGACGGTGACGATGAACACAAAAAGAAAGAACAAGAGGATCCCCAAGAAACTCCACTCAACAAAGAACAGGTGGAACAGTCAGCAGCAACAACGACAGCTAAACAGGTGAAGTTGCGGAAAATGTTTCTACAAAATTATAGCTTAATCACAATCAAAATAGCTCAAAACACGCACCGAACACTTTGCTATTTTCCTATCGCAGCTGCGATAATTAAAATAAAGCAGGGAGTTAAATTATTTTAATGCTTTTTCAATGATAACGCAGAAACACGAAGAAGGCAACCACACAGATACAATCAATGAAGCAAACACACAGATTGTTCTACATAAACTTGATTATGATATTTCTGAGAAAGAACCAGACACTATCGAAGAAAACCCTACACCGTCGTACGACGGCGATTCTCTTGGCAAAAAGGTTAGTGCCAACCAGGTCGAGACTGAAAAACAAGATGGAAAAGACCACCAGCAAGACACGACGGTTGACAAGCAAAAACATGATGCTAATAAAAGCACAGACGACTCAAACGAGGATGCAGCAGAAACTGGACAAAAGGGTACTGACGAACAAAGCTTCGAATGTACAATGCAAAAAGGAGACATCACATGCCGCCAGAAGCAGAATGAGAACAAGAAAGGAACAACACTGGACATGACATATCATCTAGCATCGAAGCAGGCAAGACAATAGAAACTTAATTGCTATCTTGTGACTTGAAATTATTTACATTAAATTCAAAATCATCGCAGGCACAAAGGAGAAAGGGGGCAAACATAGTCATACTGTCAACAAAGCCATCGAAGACCTGTACAACGCTGTATGCAAGCCATGGACAAAGAAAGAAAGGTAAGTTCATGCAACTAACACACAACACATTCTCACATACGATGATTTTAACTGTATTCTGTGTAAACTAAAATATTTTTCCAAATATACTTTGCAGGGATGAGCTCTTCATTACGACGGACAGGTTCGATGTCAATCTAGGACATGTCGCCGAAAGCTTCAAGGTCGGTAACCCAGTGAGCAGCGAAGCAATCGAGCCCATGCTAGCAATCTTGAGAAAACAACTCAATGGCACAGGGAGAAAGATTCTATTGTTAAGCAACACTGTAAGTAAAGATAAATGGCAGAGGAATCACGTTTAAAACTATAAATATCACTTTATAAATAGACAAACTTTGCCTATAACTGAACTGACAAATTCCCTTTGTGTATGCATGACAAAACAAGCAGCACTCAATAAAGGAAGCCGACGACGAAGATCCAATGTGCTACAAAAATAATGATCAAGCACATGTCAGAAAAAAACTACTACCTGCCAGGCATAGAGCATTTTTCAACATAGAACAAGAAGAAAAACTGCAAGATTATAACATGGTAAGCAGATCAGCTGTTACAAAAACAAAATCCAATTATGTATCATATGCAAAGTTCTCTTTCATGACAGACAAATCATGTCTAAAACTAAGAAGATTTCCAAATGTTTTCTTTTTATTCTGTGTTTTGCAGTTCCTTCTACCATGTGAGATGCGCGGGTTTAAGAAAGACGAAACTATCACTCATTACTTCACCGTTACAGTTAACATGGAAAAACAGCGCTTTGAACTCCTTGACTCTTCAACTGCATATCCAGGCACAATAGAATTCTTCAACAACGTAACCAGCAAATTAATGAAAATCTGGAAGCACGTAAGCACAGAGCTTCAGCTTTCACAAAGAAGCATCGACCATTTCAAAAAGGTCAAACTGGAGGTGCCACTCCAGGGAGAAGACACGTAAGCACTTCCAACATTTCTCTTCTTTTCCGTTTCTCAAATGCAACAATTTTACTACTACCATTCATCTACATGCAGAATGGACTGCGCATTCTATATGTACATGAACGTGAAACACTACTCCAAAGATAGAACAACAGCGGCCTTAGAGGCAGAACAAGTACCAGACTTGAGGAAAAAAATTCTATATCAACTAATCAGTCAACACAGAGGCAATACCGTACTGTCATTAATCAAGTGTACAACAGGTTAGTCTTTTCAGAAACAAAACCTTACAATTTTGTCACACTACAAATAGTAATAAGTTTTTATTATTATTATTTTTTGATTCTAACAGATATGCTGAAGTATGAAGTCGATATGGGAGACAAAGAAATGGAACAGACAGAATGTTGCGTACTAGAAGAGTTTCCGCCAAATCCCGAGCCAAAGGAACATATTATGCATGCGACAACCACCCAAGAGCAAGAAGTTATTGATATATCCAGTTAACACAAAGAGCTTATGCATTTCAGCAGCCACGCCGTCGTTAAAGAATCTTGCATAGACCACAAAGAAAAGGATCCACCAATAGAACCAGATCAACCACCACCAGACGACAAGATACCACACCAACCTGAAGAGGCAACGGTCACCAATAACAAGCAAAATATCAACAGCAATATCCCGAGCACAGAGCAACTTGAACAAACAGGCACTGCTTTAAAAGAGGATGACAGAAGCAACGACATACCAACTACACAAGAACAGGTTTTTGAGAAGAAGAAACAACTTGTTCCTATTGAAGAAGAAACAGGGTCAACAAACAATCAGCAAGGCACCTCCAGCACTGTCTCTTTAGACTTCTTAAAACACCAAACGACAAAAAAGCAAGAAGAAGTTGATGAATTCCTTTTAAGCCTTAACCCGGACCAACTAAAGGAATACAATATACTTACAGGGTGGGGCCTTGAATTCGATGAAATAAAAACAACACTGATTGAGCACGAAGACCTTGAATTCAAAAAAAAGGCATGCCGTATCTGACAAGCTTGCAGCAAGAATCAGGAGAACATTCAATGGCTCAATCATCTGAGAACAGCTCAGCCAAGAAAATCTCGGTCAACAAGAGGCCGGTGAAGCCTTCAAGCAGGCTCCATGGAAAAATCATGATTCCTACATTTGTACCAGGAGATTTCAAATTTATGAACAAAGCCAAAGCACTTCATGAATACCTATTCAGTGAACAAGGACAGGAAGAATGCGGACAGTAAGTACTTTCTCTTGTTAAAACAAAAAATAGAGAAGTGCTGCTCCTTTTTAAAGCTACCTAACTAATGTATAAACCTGTTATGCTTGCAGCCTAAACGTATATACTAGCTCAAAGCGATCCGATTGGATTACAGGAAAAGACATAATGCAACAGCTATGAAAAGGAGATGGACAGATGGAGGGCTCCATCGCAAACGCATTGTTCGAAGAATGGACGGAGCAGCAACAAAATACAACACAACCGATAAAGTCATACTATCCGTAGAATTTGCAAATGTATGAAGTCTAATTGGACAAAAACACTTGCATCATTTCAGTGATTATATGTTTGAACTAAAAAGTAGACAACTTTTTTGTCGCAGCTTGTGCTCGGTGTTAATCCTAGAGAAGAAGGAGGACTAGCAGAATTCAATGAGGAAGAAGCATTGAAAGGGTTTGTACCCCTTGTAAGAGGGAAGGAACTTTTAAAGAAAAAGATGGTAAGTTAATAGAAATATACAAACATAATTCATTCTTCTTATAGATTGCACATTTACATGTCATTTAATTCTCCTGATAAGAATGAACTTTAACTCACTCTGTCTCCAAACACCGCAGATTATGATACCTCACAACACAACTAAACAATTCACATTGTACGTGCTCAACAAGTACACGAGCTCCATCGACATACTTGACTCATTGAATTACAGACACGCAGGAGATAATACCTGGAAAAAACACCATAAGGATCACTCAGAACTGGTACGTCAATTCAACCTTGGTTTTCTAATTCTTGCATTTCCCTTTCTTAATGGCAATATCCAACAATAAAACCAAACCGTAATCACAGATTAAAAGGATGCACGCACTCATGAAGAAGCATTACGGAGAAGCGGAACTACAAGCCAACAGTGAACCAAACTGGTCAAGGATAGCAGAAACACCTAACAGAGTTTGCGTGCCAAAACAGCAGGGTACCCAATGCGGACACTTCATGGTTCAATTTGCAAAATACTGGAATGGCATTGATCTCACAAAAGACGATGAGGATTTCCATGTAAGTGAATAGTACGAGAGCAACAATTTTATTTTAGAAGCAGCACTCCTTGAATACTTCAATTATCTCATCAAAGAAAAATAAAAGAATATCCGATGACCTTCATGCAGGATAGCAAGGTAGATGCCGAGTGGAAACCAGAGTTTCTTTTTACAGCCATATTTGGTGAAACAAACCAAGTAAAGTGCTAGCAACTACCTGGAAGAATCAAAGAATTCAAACCAGAAACTTCAAAGTTCTTTTCCACCAGCAAAGGTAAGAAAATTGTTTCTGGTTATCTTTTTTTGTAATGACCTACCCATCCCATGGTTGACCAATGTCTTTGGTATCACGAGAGCTTACATATTACATATCTGCTTCCGCTGACAGAAACAGATGCAACAAAAAGGAAAAAAGGACGAACCACCAATCCATACACAAAACATTCACATTGCTTCAAACACACAAGGGAGGCGTCCGACCTCTTCCAAATAGTCATGAGCGACAGCTGGCAGGAGAAATTCAAAAAGTGAGTTGTTTTCTATTGCACATCAAAATAGTTGGATAGAGGCCAAAAATAATATAAAAATCTGTTTCTCACTGACTCTCACCTCCAAAATTATTTTATTTTCCTGTCGCAGCAAAACTATATTTAAGCGCATTCGTAGAGAGAGTGAAAGCACGCAACTTACTGGAGCACAACTGAAGGTAGTATTTGGTCCAAGACCAGCACAGACGAACATACCACATCATATGGAAAAGAGAGTGCTCGATGATATAGCAGAAATCTGGGAAAGCAGACAAGATTCAAAAGAGAGTGACAGAGTAATATTAGGCCCAAACTTTGCAGAGGTAAATTTTTAAAAAGCACAAACTTGTCTATATTGCAACGCCTGCTCTTTTTATATTGTTACACAGCTGTTTTTTCTGACAGCTTTTTTATCATAATTATTGTTTGCAGCATATACTGGATTTAAAGAATCACAAAACTACTATTGGAAAATTTAAAACTGAATTGCAAAAAACAAAGAATCAGCTGGTTCCCATGTATCTCAAAGAACATCAACAGAAAAAGCACTCAACAATAAACATGGTAACATCCCTTTACTCCACAAAAAAAATCAAAAATATGCGTTCTATCATATCAGTTTATAGTAAACTAAGCAACAAATATTTTGTACGCAGATATTCATTCCACTCGAGAAGGAACACCGCTACGTACTATATATGCTGGACACATATAAATACAAAGTTCACATTATTGATCCTCGAGAAGCGACTCCAGAGGAATTTGAGAAAGAAAAGGTAGACATAGAATATTTGGATCCATTTGAAGCAGATCGAGCTCTTCGGGAAAATGAAGAGGCTGAAAACGAAAGAAAAATACAGTTTCAGGAATATCATGTTCATAAGTCAGCAATCGTAAGCATTTATAAATAACAATTTTTTCAGTTTTACAAGTTGCAATATTAAAACAATTACAAAATGCAATTCCCAGGTACCTAGTATGAAAGAAGTCTTCAACACCATACTAGGACAAACAATGAATCCCAAGAATACAATATGGCAGTTTCATACCGTGCAAGATGTTCTAGTGGTAGAAAAGGGCGAATCACCATTTGTTGTTTTAAAACTTGCATTCCTCTGCAATGGTGAAAAGTTCATCGAAGACCTGGATAATTTGACAGTAAGTTTTCAATGAAAATCTTCTGGACACAATACATAAAAAATATTGGAATATATATATTTTTACTTATATACACCTTTTATGCACCAACTCTAAGAATATACTTCTCTTGTCGGCAAAATTTCACTGGATGAAGTGGAAGACTGGAGGGCAGAGGCAATGTACATTCTTTTACTTAGCGAGATGAATGAAGTCAACGCTAATGAAATGGGTGACGAGATTAGCAAGATCTTCAGAAAGAATGAAGACTAAAACTTTTGATTTAGGCAGCGAGCCTAATTCCATCAAAACGTGACAAAACAGTTTAGCAAAGACTCATATTTATATGTAATCTAGTTACAAATTGCGTGTACATGTTGAAAAGAGAACATCATCAGAGAGTGCCACTACACTATAAACAACAGTGCCTCTTTTTAACTGTGCGACAGCACTGACTCCCAAAACGAACTCCTACCCATGACTCTGGAGACCACCCGCCCGTGCCTCCAGAGGCTACATGCCCGTGGCTAGCTGCTCCGCACACGTGACTCCAGATGCTTAAAACCCATACCTCCGCAGGCGACATGGCCCCGTGCCTCCGAAAAATACACACATGTGCATGGCACGCACATACCTCTAGTGCCTCAACCTTTGCTAGCTGCTACGCACACGTGACTGCACATGCTTCACACCCGTGCCTCCGGAGGCGACATGGCCCCGTGCCTCTGGAGAATAAACACATCTGCATGCACGCACATACTTCTACTGCCTCAACCATGGCCAGCTGCTACGCACACGTGACTGCACATGCTTCACACCCATGCCTCCGGAGGCGACATGCCACTGCCTCCGGAGGATCCACACATGTGCATGCACGCACATACCTCTAGTACCTCAACTGTGGCTAGCTGCTACGCACACGTGACTGCACATGCTTCAAACCCGTGCCTTTCCAGGCGGAGGAGCTTGGCTTTTCCACGACCTATACAAAGAATTTTTCCTGAACTGTGAACTTCTTATAGAATATCATGAACTTCAGCAACCAACCAAATGCGAGAAAAAACACGCTGCACGACAACACACACTTCGACCTATGCCCCCCCTTTAAAGATGTTTATGAAAATTAAACGAGCCGAAGGCGAGCAGGAGATTCCCCCGCGCCGGAGGCGCCGTGTGACACCACGACGGACAACGCGCGGCACGAACCAACACGCTGCACGACCAACACACACTTCGACCTATGCCCCCCCTTTCAAGATGTTTATGGAAATTAAACGAGCCGAAGGCGAGCAGGAGGTTCCCCCGCACCGGAGGCGCCGTGTGACACCACGACGGACAACGTGCGGCACGAACCAACACGCTGCACGACAAACACACAGTTCGACCTATGCCCCCCCCCCTTTCAAGATGTTTATGAAAATTAAACGAGCCGAAGGCGAGCAGGAGGTTCCCCTCGCGCCGGAGGCGCCGTGTGACACCACAACGGACAACGCACGGCACGAACCAACACACTGCACGACCAACACACACTTCGACCTATGCCCCCCCCTTTCCAGATGTTTATGAAAATTAAACGAGCCGAAGGCGAGCAGGAAGTTCCCCTCGCGCCGGAGGAGCCGTGTGACACCACGACGGACAACGCGCGGCACGAACCAACACACTGCACGACCAACACACACTTCGACCTATGCCCCCCCTTCAAGATGTTTATGAAAATTAAACGAGCCAAAGGCGAGCAGGAGGTTCCCCCGCGCCGGAGGCGCCGTGTGACACCACGACGGACAATGCGCGGCACGAACCAACACGCTGCACGACAAACACACACTTCGACCTATGCCCACCCTTTCAAGATGTTTATGAAAATTAAACGAGCCGAAGGCGAGAAGGAGGTTCCCCTCGCGCCGGAGGCGCCGTGTGACACCACGACGGACAACGCGCGGCACGAACCAACACACTGCACGACCAACACACACTTCGACCTATGCCCCCCCTTCAAGATGTTTATGAAAATTAAACGAGCCGAAGGCGAGCAGGAGGTTCCCCTCGCGCCGGAGGCGCCGTGTGACACCACGACGAACAACGCGCAGCACGAACCAACACACTGCACGACAAACACACACTTCGACCTATGCCCCCCCTTTCAAGTTTTTTATGAAAATTAAACGAGCCGAAGGCGAGCAGGAGGTTCCCCTCGTGCCGGAGGAGCTGTGTGACACCACGACGGACAACGCGCGGCACGAACCAACACGCTGCACGACCAACACGCTCCAATTTAGTAAAGTTATACAAACCATGCCTCTGCTAGAATACACTTGTGCCAATAGAGAATTCACACATAGGCATTTGTAGGATTGAACGATGCCTCTGCAGTCATCACGACCGTGCCTTTTCTTCGTTTGTATGAAAAAGTTGCTGTTTTTTTCTTACTTGAAAGGTCACATTTGATAGTGTTGGTAGTCCCCGCTCGTAACTACCCCCTAAATCTCCATTTCCCGGAAATATAATGGGAACAAAATGGGAAACAAAAAGGAAACAGGGAACCGACGCGGTTGGCCTGTATTTTGTTTGTGTTATCGCGCGGAGAGGGAAAAACGGAAAATTCAGGTAGTTGGAGGGTTAAACTGCAAAACGCTCAAAACCACAAACCGGAAAGGGAAAACCGGGAACCAACCCGGCCGGCTGGTTTTCCCTCACGGGAGTGCTCCACGCGCGACACTTGTCACCCGCAGAGCGCTCCCGAACCGCTCGTTCCGGAGCGCTCGTTAACTAGGTGCTCCCTTGTTTTAGGGATTCTTCCCGATGTGCTCGGGGAGAGGGCCAGGGCGACCCCCACTGGCCCAAAGGCCTAGTTTAGTACTTTATAAAAAATGCAATGCTACTTTATAAAAATGCGATGTTAATTTAATAAAATGACATCAAAAATATTGTTTTGCTTTATTTGTTCCATTGTGTGAAAAATCCATTAAAAATGCCATGTCCATAAAACACGAAGAAAAAGCATTGGCTCTGTTAATTTTTGAAAAAAAAGAAATCTCTTAAAAATGCCATGATAAAAAATGCCATCTCTTAATAAAAAAAATGCCATTAATAAATAAAAAATGCCAGCCATCTCTTACCCATGTCTTGATAAAAAAAATGCTTTTAATAAAAAAAATGCCACCTCTTAATAATAAAAAATGCCATGATAAAATGACATCTCTTAATAAACAGAAAATGCCATCAATAAACAATAAATGCCATCTCTTAATAATGAAAAATTACATCTCTTCATTAACAAAAAATTCATTCGATAAAAAAAATGCCATCTCTTAAACATAAAAAATGCCACCAATAAACAAAACAAAGACATCTCTTAATATAAAAAACAATCTCTTAATATTAAAAAAAAATGACATATCTAAATAAAAAAATGCCATGTACAAAAAAAACCAAAAAAATATGTCTAAAATAACGTTTTAGGGCATCTCCAAGGCCGACCCTCAAACCGCCTGCATCCGTCTGGACCGCACTCTCCGGTCCGCGGAATCCATCCAACGCGGGCCTGTATCAGTCTGCGGTGCGGTCCGGATGCACTTTCTCCCGCAAACCAGAGACAAACGCGCTGGGGGGGAGGAGGGGGGTGTTGCCGGCGTTCCGGACCACTGCCACACCTGCTTCTGACTGCCCCTGGCCCACCCAAACCTCCTCCTCCCTCCTGCGCGCACTTCCGGCTTGGCGCCAGCTGCCCGCATTCATGCCGCTATAGAGCGCGCCGCTCCACATTAAAGATGGCTCAGGGCAGACGCGACCTCTCCTTGCCTCCGCCATTGAAGCGACGCGTCGGACGAGGGCGCCGCCCGCTGCACGCCCGGTTAAACACGCCTCCTCACCGCATTCAAATGACTCCATTAATCCCGTGTGGAAGCCTTACTCCGGGCACACGTCCGTTCACGTGCGGGCGGCATTAAACACAATGTCGGGCAAGCTCCTCCTGTCCAGCCGCTATTTAAAGGAGGCCAGATGCCGGGCAAAGAATCATACCACTCACCGCTCCCCATCTCCTCCTTCTCCACCCATTCGATGCAACCCGGTGAGTAGAAGAAAAGTTCTCCGACATAAAAGCCTGCTGGGTGGCCCACCGAGCCGGTTGGATACGAGCGACGCAGCTAGCTGCTCCACCTCCAAGCCAGACAGAGCAAGTTGCCACTCCAAACCAGCGTGTGGTTCAGCAACTCGCCGCTCCAAGCCAGCTCCCGAAGGAACGGCGAGTCGCTCCAGGCCGGCACGGGAGGAGCACGGTGGCACGGGCATCGTCACTGCCGTGCATGATGCCGCGTCGTACTGCGCCTACCATGCCTGCGACCACGCCATCCGCTGTCAATGCACGCGCCAACCGCGCCCTGTCGGCGAAGAAAGAAGCCGACTACGCGGACATCGCTGAGGCGGCGCCATCACCTAGGAGAAGTAGAACATGGGAGGCCGCAGCAGCTTGGGTCCCATGAAGGCCACCACCGAGGCGACGCAGGTGTACACAACCGGTGACCTACCCGGTTCTTCAGCGCATACCATCATCGGCCCTCGCATCGGCTCCACGAAAGTAGAGGTGCCCCCCTTCCCCTTCGGCTGAAGCATCGGCCGGCGGTTCCACTCCGATGAGCGGTGGGGAAGAGAGCTGCCCTTTGCGTTGAAGCATATACCTCCGGGACTCACGGCTGCTTGACATGGGGACGACAATGGAGATCCGCTGCGGCCGGTAGTAGACTAGTTTTATCTTAGTCCGGTATAATTTTTAGTTAAAAATATGTCCGTCCGTCATGTTTATATGAAATCTGCCCATGTTTGCATGAATTTCATCCAGTTTGTAGAAAAAGTGTTTGCAATGTATGTGGCTAACGTTGGATGGAGGTGCCCCCTTGCCCTCCGGCTGAAGCATCAGCCGGCGGTTCCACTCTGATGAGCGGTGGGGAAGCGAGCCGCCCTTTGCGCCGAAGCATATACCTCCAGGGCTCACGGCTGCCGGACATGGGGACGACAATGGATATCCACCGCTTCCGGCAGTAGACTAGTTTTATGTTAGTCCAGTATCGTGTTTAGTTAAAAATATGTCCAAAATGTAATAGTTTTCGCCCGGTTTGTGTGAAATCCGTCATGTTTATATGAAATCCCCCCATGTTTGCATGAATTTCATTCGGTTTGTTGCAAAAGTGTTTGCGATGTATGTGGCTAGCATTGGATGGCGGCCTCCCACATCTGTGTCCACGGACTGGTCCCCCTTTGTGTGGAAGGATGCGGGAGAAAATTTCCGAGTCTCCGTTAGAGATGCCCTTACATAGTTCAAAATTTTATAAAACTACCATGCAAAAAAATACCATATGGTGAAAAAAGGGGAGCCTTTGCATGTATGTGGCTAGTGTTGGATGGCGGCCTCCCGCACCTGTGTCTACGAACTGGTCCCCCTTTGCGCGGAAGGATACGGGAGAAAATTTACGGGTCGCCGTTGGAGATGCTCTTACATAGTTCAAAATTTTATCAAACTACCATGCAAAAAATACCATATGGCCAAAAAAAAGGGAGCCTGGGACTCGATCACAGGCCCACTGCATGCAAGGGTGCGTCGCCAACCACTAAGATGGCGCTACAGTGATTTGATTTCTAAAAATTCGCTTAAATTTATTCGTACGACGAACTACTTTAGAAATCTGACGTGGCTCAAATCCCACGGCGAGATTCGTGCAACCGGATCCAACGAGGGAGAGGGCATTCGATGGCTCCTGCCTCCTAGCTAACGTACCCCAGCTAACATTTCGGTTTTTTAATAGTTTGGATTGCTAACCATATGTCACATGGTAGATTGTCGATGGACTTCAATTATGTGCACACGCGTGGGACAATTTCTTTTGGGCTTAGTTTTGGTGATTTCCCGTCAGATTCGATGCGCCATAGATGGTTTTTGTTGTTGAAATAAAACTGCAAATTTATTAATTCGGAAATAACTGTCGTGAGCTCGAGTATTTTCTTTTTGCACGATATAATGTGTCTCATTTATATCATATAAGGATCATAGTACAAGCCACGTATATACCGATCTGACTAAACTAAAAAGACAACAAAATGCTAACCTTTCTATCTTTCTTTCGCCCTCTCCTATACATGCACGTACGTAAGAATCAGGATCGGTAAAATAGACTGACATACGTGCACGAGATGGACTCAAACCTCCCTGGCTAACATATACACCTAACTTAATTCCCACCCGGCCGGCCTCTCCATACACACATATACGTACGTGTTAGACTCTATCAATCTAATTTGCATTCCGATCGATCAACCTCTGCGCATCAATCTATCGGCCCATCAACGGACATCGAGAATCCCACTCTAATGGCGCCGTGGTCGCCGTGGCGGCGAAGCCCAGCCGGCATGCGTTCTCGGCATGGGACGAAAGGTTGGACGCCGTCATCAGCGGAAACCGTAACGGCGCTGACACGGAGGATGTCGCGCTAGCGGAGCCCGTCGAGCAAAGCAGATGGTGCATCTTATGCTTCTGGGGCTTGATCGCCCTCTTCATCACAACTCTCGGTTTCATTCTCCATCAGATCAAAGTGGGGTGGCCAGAGGGCCGAGCGCGTGACGCCATGACAGCTGTGGGGTTCATAGCTCTGGCTGTTGGAGCATTGTTGTTAACCTTTGTGTTCCGTCTCACCGCATCATACGCTGAGGAGCGTGAAGTGGCACCAAGACTCGTAGATCTACTCCTCAGTTCGATCTGCTCTCTTTGATGTATCATGCATTATGTCATAGTAAACAATATCAGAATTTTGTTGCGACAGTCGTTCCCAAATTTAATTTCTATGTCTCAAGCATTACACGCCTAGGCGACGATCAATCACCTCATGAGGTAATATATCGTGCATTATGTCATGGCAAATAATATCTGAATTTTATTGTGAAAGTCGTTCCCAAATTTAATTTTGTGTCTCAATCATTACACGCCTACGCGACCATGAATCACCTCGTCTTTCAGGACTTTATTAAGCATGGCGTCATTTTCCTCCTCCAAGGCATTGTCCGGAGAGGGAGAAGACAGTAGGGTCGGGCTGGATTGTCATTTTCAGTTTTTCACGCATAATCTCTATCTACTATGAAGAGAGAGGAGCGACAACTGTGAAGTGACGTACTAGGCTATAGCCGCCCCCCCCCCCCCCCCCCCCCCCCCCTCTTTTTTTACAGTGTACTAAGCTGTGCCTTGCACGTGTAACTTCATTTATAGCTTCATCTAAACCAGCATGGTGGGGACAATATTTCAAGGAAGTAAAATAAGTGCTTAACTTTTAGAGCAATATCACATCACCGAGTGCAAACTCGTCAGGTTATTAAGGGCATTACGTTCAAAACACATATCACTTTTCTTTCTTCCCCATCAAGAAAAAAGAAAAGACGATCTCGCCGGACGCCAGGTCCTTCCGCCGCCGTCCTCTGGCGGCTCCACTCCGCCGACGACTTTTGTTGTCGATGGTGAGGGAGGTCACTGGATCACATGTGTGTGGATCATGTAGCCTTAGGTTTTTTGTTCGTTCATCATCTTGGCTTCGTCGACCACGATGGCAGCGATGAATAAAGAAGCTTCGTATCCTTCCCCGGTGAGACGATCTGTCCAATGGTTGGGGAAGGATTTCAAAGCCTGTCTGTTCAAGTAAGGATGGTGGGACAGCGGCGGCATCCTCGTGGTGGACTTGTGTCCTCGGCCTTTGCCATTGCAATGGTGTTTTCTCCATGGCCGGCGCAGAGCTTCGGACGTAGTCCACGAGCAGATGCAGATTGTGGTCTACATTGTCGTCATCTAGAAGATGGCGGATCGTGTATTGGGTTTGTGGTTCGTGGCTGGCAGGTATGGTTCCTCCTCTGACGTATTAGTCTTGCGGTGGTGCCAGATCAAGAGTTCGATGGCATGTCCGGTGTGTTGCCCATGTCTAATTCGTTCAACGGCAATGGCTTCGCCTTTCATGAGCCTCCTTGGAGGTCCGCAAAGCTGTATATCAGCGATGGTGCCGTGTCGAGTTCAGGTGTGGAGGTGATTCGTCATTATTACCTTTAGTGGCAGTTGAAGTGGTGCCGAAGGCAGGTGACAGATGTTGGTGTAACTCAAGTGATTGTTCGAGACTTGATTATATTTTATTATTCTTCACTGGTGCTTTTATATGCAAAGGCTAACATTCTACTATATTTCCAGTTTTGTCAGGTTGATATCTACATTGCTTAAACTGCTCTTTACGATATAAATGAGGCACATATTACCCATAAAAAAAGCAAGCAAACTCGTCTTGCCAGGTGAAGAAGCCGAGAGCACAGGGAAATTCCCCCCGCCCGTCCACATGCGGAGGAAAACAAAAAAAATTGGCTGTGGCCTTCCTGGACAGGCTTCTTCCAAGCTGATACAACTAAAAAACTAAGACGGACCAGCCCACATGAATTTCACATCACATATATCTGACAGATGTAACTGAGGCTTTGTTAACTCTTAGTCGACTAAATTTTAACAATGTGTTAAAGAATCGTTTCTGAGAGGCCAGAAATGCTTGAGAGACAGCAGAGATGCACATACTGTTGGCTACAACATGATGCACGATACATCAATGGGAGAGGATCAAATTTAGAGGAGTAGATCTATGATTATTCGTGCCTCTTCAAGCTCCGCAAGGAAGGCTAGGGCGAGATTCACGACCATGCTTGCCAAACATCCTCCAATAACCAGAGCTATCCAGCCCACCAACATCTTCATTCATGTTGGTGGAGCAATGGCTTAATTCATGTTGGATCACCAGAAGAATCACACCGACAGTTGCCCAGAAGAGGGCGATCGCGCCCCAGAAGCATAAGATTCTCCATCGGCCTCGCTGGGCGGGCTCTGCTAGTGCGACCTCGGCGTCCGCGGCGACGTTGGGGATTCCGCTGATGAATTCGATCAGCCTATCGCTCCATGCCGAGAACGCGTTTCGGCTGGGCTCTGCCGCGGCGACGAGGCCACTATTGGAGTTGGGGTTCTCGATGTCAGCCATTGATGTGCAGAGCTCGACCGGTCAGCAGGGAAACTAGTTTGATAGAGTACTTGATAGAATACGTACCGATATTTATACGACTACTATAGGTAGAGTCCGACCTGGTGAGAGTTAATAAAGGGTTGGTCGGGCCTTTTCCTTTTTCTTTTGTTGTTGCGGGGAATCCATCTTTAAATTGAATTCTATTCGATCTTAGCTAGGCAGTGATAGGAAGGCGGCTTCATAGTTACGTGTACGAAAAAACGACCGATGCAATATTCCGGCAAGCATTTTTTTTCTGAGAGTACATAAAAGATGTTATCATATATATATATATATATACCCGGCCTTTGCATCTGGACGATGCATGCAGCCATATTATTAATTATTCCCAAAGACCTTACAAGGTAATACATCAATAAGACTGAAGCCATCATCTTGGCAATGCCTGTTGCTACTCCTATCCCTTGATGAAGGGATGCCGAATGTCCGGGTCTAATACCAAAGAGACATCGCACGAAAGCCTAACATCTAAAGCCGGATGCCCCATCCAAGCCACTACCTAGACTGGGTCACACAACGGTCCGGCACACTCCCAGTGAGCACCACACGCTGCAAGGGCCGTCATCTCCATCTTCCATTGATCTATCCTCAGAGCAGAACTAATGCATCGACCTTACTAGGCCTGTCTGCCATCGGCGCCACCACTACGCCAGACAGCGTCGCCCTCCTGCGCGAGTCCGTCAACCCGCATCGGACGCCGAGCCTCCACTGCGCCACGCCGCCGAGACCCACCGTCATCTATGCAGAATATAAAACCGCGCTCCGCCTTTGGGCCCTTCCAATCAGCACCTGCTCCAAAACGATGCCCTCAAGAGGGAGAATGGCACCATAGTTTCCGTCATCATCCGACCTGGGAGACCCAGATCCAGGGTTTCCCCCGAAGCAGATGCCTCCTGGAGGAAGAGGGGCACGCCAACTGCAACTGCCCACGATCACGAGCCGTGCCCACGACCACTTAGCTCTCTCGACGGCGCCTTCAAGAAGGACATGACGCCATGAGCGCCGTCGCCGCCCTAGGTTTTCACCCGATAAACCGTGGAGTGGGAAAAGGTGGGGCAGACCCGAACGACGTCTGCAGGAAGAGAAACGACACCCTCGGGCGTCGTCGCCGTCGCGGCCGGCAGGAGCCGACCAGGGAATTATCCCAATCCGAATCCCCACCTCCCGCTCCGCCCCATCCGGTGACCGGCAAGCAGCGTAGCCATGTCCGTTACGACGGAGTGCACGATGCAAGTATTGGAGGAAGAAGCAGCTCGACGCCGTTGGCCGCCGAGGCAACAAGCCGCGGCACCAACCCGCCGGTGGATTGCCGGCCAACCGACCCGATCGCCGGCAGCCCGCCTGCCCCGCTGCGCCACTGGACAGGGAGGCCCACCTCGGGGCCGCCGCCCCGGATCCAAGGCCCTCCGCCCTAGGTCGGGAGGAGGATCGCCAGCACTGCCACCACAGCCGCCGATAGGACGCCGGCCAGACGCCACATCGCCGAAGTCCAGATCTGGGCCGTCATGAACCAGATCGGCGCCGCCGTAGCCCAGATCGGGATCACACCCTCGAGCCAGGGAGCCCCGCGTCCCCCGTTGACCCGCGGCCACACATGGTCTCGTCCCCTGGTGGTGAGAAGGAGGTGGAATTGGCCCTGCTGTCGCCGTCGGCGGCCACGCATGGGAGGGGATAGGGATGACATGCAGCTCTTGCCTTGTCCCGATGGCAGCTCCTGCCTTGCCCCGATGTTGGGGATGGGGACGACATTGCTGCCTTGGTTCGACAGGCACCGCTTGGTGATGATGCTGAGTTTGTTCCAAGCACGCCACTGCGATCATGCGCCATTCGTGATTTTTCGATAATTTTTCTTGACGTGCAAGGCAGGTGCACTGTCGATTTCATTAAGAGAGAAAAAAATAGAGTGGCCTGGTTTATACGAGAAACTAGTCCAAAAAACAATACAACACACGATTGATTAAGAGACAATTGTGCAAAATCCTAACCCATGCCCACATCGGCCAACTCAAACTCCACCGCCAACATGCCTAGCTACAACCCGAAGATGTGTGGGAACTCTTCGGAGGGCCTTCAAGAAGTATCGTTGCCGATATCCTTCAAGGCTTTCGCTCAGAGCCATCCACAACAACTCCACCAGACCTCGGGAAAAGTCAAGCCGCACCAACAGCCTCCACAGTAGCTCTAGAACCAACAAACCATAGCCTAGCGAAGAGGAGGAACTCTTCGTCGACAGCTCCAAGAAGCATCATCGTCGATATCGTTCGATCCCCATCGAACCAAGGCTTTCGCCCAAAGCCCTAAGCCCCTCCACGTACACAAGCCCCGGGGAAGGAGCCTAGCCACTGCCAACAGAGAGCAACCCTCCAACAAAAGCAGACCAATAAGGCTGGACCCGAGAACCCGCCGATTGAGCCACACAACACTAAGGAGACGAACAAACGTCGACGAGCAGCACAAGTGCACAACCCCCCGACCACCACGGCCGCCACCAACGGACCGGATCTGGGAGAGAGTAGCGCCGCAAATACACACCACCGGCAGGACCACCCACACCACGTAGAGGTCACGGCCCAGGTAGACCAGCAACACAAACCAGCACCACGCTGGCTGGAGCACACCAGAATACCTCTCTAGAAAAAGGCCAGCCCATCCGAGCAGGCTGCCTAGCTGGCCAGGCAGGTCCGGAGCAGCAGCTCCACACACCGGCCGCCGACCAGAGCCGCTACCCCTCGACCACGCGCATCCGCCATGCCGTCCGCGCAGCCCAGGATGACCAGCATCACCGTATCAATAGTTTTCAATTTCAGTTTCAAAAATAATTCGGCACCAACCGAAATCACTGAAATTCGGTGATTTCAGTTAGCATTTCGGCCAAAGGGCCGAAATATTCACTTGAATTTAATTGAATATTTGAAATTAAAAAAATGAAAAATATTTGATTTCTTGTGTACTTCTGAAATTGCTAAAATATTTTGGCCGAAACTTTATAGTTCAGTGTCTACTGAAATTAATGAAATTCAGTGAATTTCATTGAAATCTCATGGGAAGTGAAAACCATGGCCGTATCTCGCCGACGACGCACGCCCACCGCATCTGAGCATGGCCCTATCCACCAACAAAAACGACAGGCCGACGCTCCTGCACCACAAGAAGAGGGAGAGGATGACGCTACCGCCGTCTGGGGCCGCTGCCCTAGCGCCCAGCGCCGCCACGCCCCAGATGGGACCAGGAGGCCAGATTAGCCCAAGAGGGCAGCTCCGCGATGCACGGCCGGGAGAGAGGAGCCCGCCACTACGGAATTTATTTTGGAGGTGTATATCACCGGCCATTCCTGATTTTCATCAGGAAAAAGAATGACGGATCAAGGTGTGTGTATTTTACAGGGTAAAGTGCTGGAAAACGACAATCCAATCAGCGCCTAAGGATGTAGTGACATAGCCACTACTGTGGCCTGATTCAGCCGCCTAGAGCTAGGTAATTCTCCCGAAGAGCCTGCCCCCACGAGGGGATGGATATGAGCTCCATGACAAGACCGACCAGGAAAATGACGCCATGCTTGAAAGTCCCGAAAGATAACGTAGGCGTGTAGTGCTTGAGGCACACAAAATTGAATTTGGGAACGACTTTCACAATAAATTTCAGATCACTGCTCATTTCATATATTGTTTGCTACTCTCTCCATTCCACAATGTAGTGCGTCCACGCTTCCCGAGATTCAATTTTGACCGTAAATTTAACAAACAAGACCAACTGCGGCGGGAGCACAAATTATACCACTGAATTCGTATTTTCAATACGAATTCTGTGGTATAATTTTTGTTTCCGCCGCAGTCGGTCTTGTTGGTTAAATTTATGGCCAAAGTAGAATCTCGGGAAACGTGGGCGCACTACATTATGGAATGGAGGGAGTATGACATAATGCATGACACATCAAATAGAGCCGATGGAACTGAGGAGTAAGAGCAACTCCAACGGGCTGACCCAAACGGATGGCGATTTTGTCCGCTTTTTGTTCGTTTGGGTCGGCCGCCCGCCCGGCGTCCGCCCTGTTTTAGATTTGGGTCGGCAGTGCGCCCAATGCGCCGACCCATTTCATGTCCGCACGCAATTTTTAAAAAATGCCCGCGGCCATAGATCATGCCAACAGCCATGTCTCATGCCGGCACCATTCCAGCGCCGGCATACAATGCCGGCTTCAAACTAACACCACACAGTTCGTGCTGGCGTACTCGCCAGCGGCCGGCACACATGCCAGCACACAAAAAAGGGGTGGGACTTGAGTTCGACCACGCCATCGCGGCCCCGTGGTCATGCCAGCACACCTGCCAGCATACAAAAAAAGGATGGCGCTCGCCGCCATAGATCACTCGTTGTCGAACTTGAACATGTCGGCCTGCATCTTCTCGAACCACGGCCTCTTCCTTGGCGACACGGTGTTGAGATCCACCTTCATGATCTCCACCCCGGTCATCATGATCGCGAGAGCCACTTCTTTCGCCTTGGTCCTGGCGTTGGCGGCCTTGATCTCTAACATCTTGGCTTGCTTCTCTGCCTCCATCTCAAGCATCTTGGCTAGCTTCTCCGCATCCATCTCAAGCCTCCTCCTTTGGATCTCCATGAAGGCGTTCATTTGCTCTTCTTTGTAACGCCAGCACTCCTCCTCCCTTGAGTCCTTCTTGCTCATCATGCCCTCCACGCTTGCAATCAAGGCGTTCGACGCCGCATCCCGCTTGTCCTCCTTCTTGGAGTTGGTCTTCCCCCGCGTCCGTGCCTTCTCGCCGTCCCCAACCTCCTCCACGGCTTGCTTCCCCCCACGCGACTTGAGGGCGGCATATTGCGCCTTGAACTTCTCCTTGTCTTTAATGACCCTAAAGCAATGGGAGAGGTTGAAGCACTTGCCATTGTGTTGGACCTTCAATGCCTCCAAAGCTTGAAATGCCTACAAATGTATTTCATGCAAGCATATTGGCAAATGGTATGCAAAAAGAGGGCGGCTTGCTAGCATAAATAGAATGACACAAAAGAGGGCGGCTTGCTAGCATACCATGTCTTGCATGCCGATGCCGCTCATGGGGCGGGCCTTGACGCTCTCAAGAGTGGCACAAAACTTGTTGCACTCTTGTTGGATCACCCTCCATCGCTTCGAAATGGACACCCACCCGCGCGCGCTTACTATTTGGTATGGCGGAAACTTCTTGCGCTCATGGAACTCACGGTGGACACGAATCCAAAAGATTGATGCCTTTTGTTCGGCGCCCGTCTTGGGGTCTTGCCCAATGTCTCTCCTACACTCACAAAGAAGCTTGTCCTCGGCCGCCGTGTATGCCTTGGTCCGCTTGCTCTTGCGCTTCGGCTTCGCCCCGGTGGCTTGGTTGGCGAGCTCGTCGTCGAACAAAGGCTCCCCTTCGATGTCGCACTCGTCCTCTTCCTCTTGCCCGTAGTCCTCCGGAAACTCGTGGTCGAGTGGGAAGCTATCCACGTCCAGGCCAACCTGATCATGCATGAAGGCCGCCTGATCTTGATCAAAGGTGGACGGCGTGAACGCCCCTCAGCCGTCCTGGCTTTGTGTCTCGTCGGGATCGTAGCCAGCCCTGGCGGCACCGCCAGCGGCCGATGCACCACCCTCGAAGATCATGTTCTGCATGTAGTCGTCGTCGCTGGAGGCCGGCATTTCGTCTAACAGGTTGCGTGCGCCCGGCAGCACGTCGGCTGGCATCTACCGTGCGCGTTTCCTCGCGCCTCCGGATGACGAGCCACCGGCCACCGGTGTGGCGTTGAGGTCGATGGGCGCGGGCGCGAGCGTGGATGGCGCCACCACGCTCACCTCGGGCAAGCACTCCCCGAAGAGGCGGGAGGCCTGCGGGTAGACGTGGAAGCCGGGCATCGGGGTGCAAGCCAACGAGCGGGGCGAGTCGGGCAGCACCATCCGAGGGAACGCGGGTGAGCCGGTGCTGGCCGTGGCCATGGCGGCGTTGACGAGGCCGTGCTGGCTAGGGTTTAACCCTAGCATATAGAGCGCCCCCCTCGTTGCCGCCGCGACGCGGGCGTTGGTGACCTCCTGCTGCGCGGCGGCGGCGACGGCGGCCGCCGCGATGGCTTCATCCCTCGCGTCCGCTGCGTGCCTCCGGCCCTTCTCAAGATGGCAACAGGGACGAAACCGATCAGGTTTTGCCTTCCCAAACCCATCCCCATGAGAAAATCGTAAACCCATCCCCGTCCCCATCACCGTGCGCGGGGCTAGTTTTCCACCCGTCCCCTAAACCCATCGGGTTTCGAGGAACCCACGGGGAACCCACGAAAAAATCAAAATATTTAAACAAACATAGTGGTGACAAAGAATAACATTTCAGCACCAAAACAAGCACATTCCAGCAGCATAACTTGAGCAAATTTCAACAAAAAACAATAGTAGATGGTTCAACAGCTATATAGAGTGTATTTCAGCAGCATGATACCACATTTCAGCAACAAAGATGATCAGATTTCAGCAACAAAGATGATCAGATTTCAGCCATACATGGTTCAACAAGATGTGCAATTACACAAGTTCTAAAATAGAATTCTTGGTTCACAAATCACGAGCACAAACGAGACGAAATGGTCCAATACATAAGTTCTGAAATAGAATTTATAGTTCACAAATCACTTTAAAGTTGGAATCATCATGGCATCTTTCACATCTCCAAGCCTCCAAAAGAAATGTAATTTCGTGGGTATTGCCGGGTTTCAGGTTCGGGGACTACCGAAACGGGTGTAAACCCACGAAACGTGTTGGGTTGTATAATATGCCAAACAACAGCCCCGCGGGGATGAAAAGATGCCCATCCCCGTCCCCTAATAGGGTAAAACCCCACAGGGATGCGGGTTTCGGGGCCCCAATGCCATCTTGAGGCCCTTCCTCTTGGCCGACTCCCTTGCCCGCTGTTCGGGCGTCAGCGCCTTCTTCGCCTTGGGTGCGGCGGCGGTCTTGCGGGGGGCGCGAGGCTTGCCTTTGCCTGAGGGGGCGGTCGTCATGCCGGACGAGGCAAGGGAGGCGAGGCCGGCGGCGGCGTCGAGGTCGTCGTCCATGGCGGGGGGGCGGGACCGCGCGCGGGCGGGAGGGTTTTTTGGGGGAAATGGAGGGAAATGGTGGAGGCTGCCACCGACCAGCGGGCCCGGGGAGAGGAGAAGGCGCGTGCGCGCGTCCGGCTCGTGTCCGCGCCGACGCAAATCCGGCTCAAAAATAGACCGGGAATGGGTCAGCAGGCGGACGAAAAGCGGACGCGCGTCCGTTTGGATCGGCGCGTTGGGCCGACTTTTGTGTCCGCGCCGATCCAAACAGACGCCAGCGGACGAAATGGGTCACCCTGTTTGAGTTGGTCTAAATCTACGAGTCTTCGTGCCACTTGACGCTCCTCGGCAAACGATAGGGTGAGGTACAGCACAAAGATTAACAACAACCCTCCAATTATCAAAGCTATAAACCCCACAACGGTCATGGCGTCACGCGCTCGGCCCTTCGGCCATGGCTATTTGATCAGATGGAGAATGGAACCGACAGTTATGATGAAGAGGGCGATCATAGCACACAAGCAGGTGTGTCGGTCCTCGGCCCCGTGCTGCTCCCGCGAGCAGCCCGGGCGCTGTTGGAACAGGAAACCTGCAAGCTCTAGCTGACGACAACGATAGCGAGAAGAGGACGAAGACTCAGGTGTTTTGTGCTGCGTACTGCATTGCAGCTTTTCCCGTTTTCATTCTTCTTATTTGTACTGAACTTATAAAGAGAGAGATCAACCACACACGTGAGCTTACCGGTCGTGCCATCCCACGACGCTCGCCTTGCGGGTGATGCGCGCGTGCCGCGAGCTACGCTGCATGCCATCCCATGCATCACTAACAGCCGCGCCAAGCTAGCTACCTACTAACTGAAACTACCGGGCCACATCCAGTGTACATGCACACGTTGACATGGCCGTTTATTTTGCTAACTGAAAACAAAA
Organism: Thinopyrum elongatum; assembly: GCA_011799875.1. Classification (NCBI taxonomy): domain Eukaryota; kingdom Viridiplantae; phylum Streptophyta; class Magnoliopsida; order Poales; family Poaceae; genus Thinopyrum; species Thinopyrum elongatum. The sequence goes on along the minus strand of CM022299.1, from coordinate 612,473,305 downwards.
GCTAAGCTAGCTACTGAACCGGGCTAGGAAATACAGGTTCAACATTTCACCCCCTAATTCCGACGCCCGGTGCTCACCACTCCGACGCCAACCTTCTGTTTCATTTCAACAAACTTGATCCGGCCCAGCGCCTTGGTGAGGAAATCAGCAAGCCGTCCGTCAGTGCCGACGTGGTCGACTTCCACCTTGCCGTCTTCGATGCACTCACGAATGAAATGATACCGAATGTCAATGTGCTTACTTCTGTCATGGTGCACTGGATTCTTGCTGAGAGCAATCGCCGACTTGTTGTCGACGCGCAGCTTTGCCCTCGTTGGAGTGTCGCCGGTGAGCTCGCCGAGGAGCCTGCACAGCCACACACCTTGGCAGGCTGCGGTTGCCGCCGCCATGTACTCAGCCTCGTCAGACGAGACGGCGACGACCTTCTGCTTGTGAGAAGTCCATGTGATCAGGCTGGAGTTGAGGAACAAAACCACTCCCGTCGTGCTCCGCCGATCGTCAACGTCACCGGCGTGATCGCTGTCGCTGTAGCCGATCACTTCCGGCGCTGCTGCACCACCTTGCTTGTACCAGCAGCCATGGTTCAGTGTACCACTGACATAGCGCAGGATCTGCTTGACAGCAGCCCAGTGCGCCGCCGCCGGCGCCTCCAAGTACCTGCTCACCATGCCAACAGAGAACGAGATGTCTGGCCTCGTGTTGCAGAGGTACCGCAGGCTCCCGACGATGCTCCTGTACCGTGTGGCGTCCACGGCCTCGCCTGCGCCAGTCTTGCCAAGCTTCAGCCGATTCTGCATCGGCGTGTCCGCAGGGTTGCACCCCCTCATCCCTGCAGCATCCAGAATCTTGGCCGCGTACGCGCTTTGGCAGGTGGTGATCGCGCCTCCCTTCTGCTGAACTTCAATGCCGAAATAGTAGCTCAGAAGCCCAATATCACTCATGTCGAACAGATTTTTCATCAGCTCCTTGAATGCTGCAATCTCCTCGTTGCCGGTGCCGGTGATGATCAAGTCATCGACGTAGACGCTAACGAGCAGAGTCGACGCGCCGGTGCCCAACCTGTACACCGCATGCTCAAGGGGGCAGCGCTCGAAGCCGAGCGACATGAGCGACGCGTTGAACTTGGCATTCCAAGCCCGTGGCACCTGCTTCAGTCCGTACAGCGCCTTCCGGAGGCACAACACCTTTTCCGCGTCGCCGCCGATGACGAAACCCGGCGTCTGGTGCACGTACACTTCTTCGCGAAGATCACCGTTCAGGAAGGCCGACTTCACGTCCATGTGACTTGCCAGCCTCGATGCGCCGCGAGTGCTAGCAGCAGCCGCACAGTCTCCATGCGCGCCACCGGAGCAAACACTTCGTCGTAGGCCACGCCTTGCCGCTGCGCGTACCCTTTCGCCACCAGCCTCGCCTTGTGCTTCACGGTGTTGCCGGCGGCGTCCCTCTTGATCTTGTAAACCCACTTGAGCCAAATAGCTCTGTGGCTAGCCGGGAGCGTGACGAGCTCCCACGTGCCATTGTCGCGGATCGCCGCGAGCTCGGCGTACATGGCGCGCTTCCAGCACGCCTCGTCGAGCGCCTCATCGACGCTGTCCGGCTCCTCCGCAGCCATGAGGCACAGCCCGACCTGCTCTTCCCCCGCCGCCGCGTCCAGCTCCGCGAGTACATGCTTCATCTTGCGGTAGTGGGCCGGAGTGTGGTCGAGGTCGTGGCGCTCTTTGTCGTCGTCCGGCGGCGTGGCCGAGCCGTCCTCCACGGACACGGGCGAGCTGCCTGCTGACGCCACGAGAGGCGACCCTGCTGCCGCAGAGGACGAGGGGTCGGCACTGGTTGGAGTAGCAGGGGCTGCCGGAGAGCCAGTGCGTGCCGGCGAGGACTACACATCGTGGTCTTCATCACTGTAGGTGACCACAAGATGGTCGTCCGGGAGCGCGGCGTCTCCGTTGGCCGCGGTCGTCCAGTCCCACCTCCTCTGCTCCTCAAAGGTGACGTCGCGGGTTATGATCACCCGCTTGCTCGATGGATCGTAGGCCCTGTAGGCTTTGGCGCCCTCCTCGTACCCAACAAAGATCGCCGGCATGGAGCGGTCTGCCAACTTGTCGATGCAGGGGCCGAGCCGCTTCACGTGCGCCACGCACCCAAAGACACGAAGATGGTGCACTGCCGGCTTCCGCTTGTGCCAGGCCTCGTACGGCGTCAGCCCGTCGAGGCTGCGTGTGGGCGCGCGGTTGAGGAGGTAGACCGCAGTCTTCACCGCCTCTCCCCAGAACGTCGCTGGCACCGCCATGGCCTTCATCAGACAGCGGGCCATCTCGACCACTGTCTGGTTGCGCCGCTCGACCACGCCGTTCTGCTGGGGCGTGTACGGCGCGGTGGTGCAGTGCTTGATGCCGCCGTCGTTGCAGTACTTGTGGAAGGCGATCGAGTTGAACTCGCCGCCCCGATCCGAGCGGAACGCTAGGAGGTTGCAGTTCGACTCGGCCTCTGCCCGTGCCTTGATTTTCTAGAAGCGATCAAACGCCTCATCCTTGGATTGGAGCACCTCAAGCCACATGAATCGTGAGTAGTCATCAACGATCAGGAGAAAATACCGATTACCTCCCACTGTGGCTGGCTTGATCGGACCACAAAGATCGCTGTGGACGAGCTCCAGAGCGCGCTCCGCGCGGTACGTCGTGGCCTGGGGAAACGGCAGCCGATGCTGCTTGCCCAAGGCGCACCCGTCGCAGACTTGGTCGACGCGGTCGATGACGGGGACGCCGTCCGCCATGCCCAGGCGGCCCAGATCACGTAGCGCGCGGAAGTTCAGATGGCCGTAGCGGCCGTGCCACAGCCACGCCTCGTCCGCCCCGCGTGATAGCAGGCAGACAGGGCGCCCCGCCGTCAGGTGCAGCACGTACAACCATCCGCCGTTCCTCTGAACGCGTGCGATGAGCGGCCTTCTTGATCGCGAAGCCGCAGCAGCCCGTGGCGGATGTTGATCTCACACCCGAGCTCGTCCATCTGACCCAAGCTGATGATGTTGCTGCGTAGACGAGGTATGAAGTACACCTCCGACAGAGTCAGGTGCTCACCGTTTCGGCACTCGAAGAGGATGGTGCCCCTCCCATCGATCTGCACGTCGTTGCCGTCGCCGAGCCTCACGGAGCCGCGCACGCCGACGTCGAGCTCGGAGAAGATCTTCCGGCACCCGGACATATGGTTGCTCGCCCCGGTGTCCAGGTACCAGGACATGTCGCAACGACCGTCGGCAGGAGCGGCGCGCGCCTGGGAGCGCTCCTCATTGAGGAGAATGCGCTCGACCGGGCACTCTGTGGTCGTCGAGAGCGCGCTCACCGTTGCCAGCAGGAGAGACGTCTCCGTGTCCTCCCCTGCGCCACGCGCCAGGTTTGCCTGCTCCTTGCGCTCGCGCCGTGGCTCGGTGCAGTGCTTGGAGAAGTGCCCAGGCTTGTTACAATTGTAACACTTGACCTGGGACATGTCGCGCTCTCCGTTCGGCGCGCCGTCTCGCCCGCCATTTCCACCACCGCCATGGCCGCCGCCACGACGGTTTTGCTGCTTGCCGCGGCGACGGTTTGAGCCGCCGCCCTGTCCGCCAGGCCCACCTAGTCCGCCGGACCCGCCCTGGCCGCTGCCTTGGCCTTGGGCGCGCGGGTTCTTGCATGTGTTCCACTGCGCCTCCGTCATCAGCAGCTGGGCCCCGTCGCCTCCACCCTGATCGTTGGTGAGGTAGCATTCCTCCGCGGAGCGCAGGCGCCCGACGAGCTCTTCAACGGAGAGCGTGTTGAGGTCGAGCATCATCTCGATGGCGAGGGCAATCTGCATGTACCGAGACGGGACGACGCGGAGGAATTTCTGAACCACTCTCACCTCGTCCATGGTGTCGCCGAGTGAGGTGATCCGCATGCCGAACGCGTCGAGCGTCTCGCCGTCGCGGAACGCGATCGCCTCAAACTAGGAGCGCAGCCGTTGCGCCGTGGCCTCGCGCACGCGCGCGACTCCCATGCGCATGGTCTTGATCGTGTCCCATGCCTCCTTCGCCGTCTTCTTCACCATGATCGTACCCACCATCTCCGGCGGTACGGATCATAGGATGGCCGCCCCGCCTTGTCGTTGGGGACACTCGACGGGTTTCCCTCCACCGCGTCCCACATCAAGTTGGCCTCCATGTTGATCTGCATCAGCATGGACCACTCGAAGTAGTTCGTCGGCGTGAGCATCGGCCACACCGTGGTACCGTCCGGGACGAGGCGCTCCTGGATCGTGCGCTTGTGCACGACGATCTCCTTGCCGTGCCTGCGGCTGCGGCTTCGACCACGGCTACGACCGCGGTCTGGGGTCGGCGAGCGCGCGCCACCACTGCCGCTGCCGTCGCCCTTGTTGGCTGCAGCGTGCACCGCCGCCGCAGCGTCAGCGGTCACCGGAGTGCCCCTGGGGAGGTCGAGCCGGCCATGGTCACCAAGGAACGACGTGTTTCTGATGCCACTTGTTGGAACCAGGAACACCTGCAAGCTCTAGCTCACGACAACAATGGCGAGAGGAGGACGAAGACTCAGGTGTTTTGTGCTGCCTACTGCGTTGCAGCTTTTCCCGTTTTCATTCCTCTTATTTGTACTGAACTTACAAAGAGAGAGATCAACCACGCACGCGAGCTTACCGGTCGTGCCATCCCACGACACTCGCCTTGCGGGTGATGCGCGCGTGCCGCGAGCTACGCTGCATGCCATCCCATGCATCACTAACGGCCGCGCCAAGCTAGCTACCTAGTAACTGAAACTACCGGGCCACATCCAGTGTACATGCACACGTTGACATGGCCGTTTATTTTGCTAACTGAAAACAAAAGCTAAGCTAGCTACTGAACCGGGCTAGGAAATACAGGTTCAACAGGCGCCCAACCTCCGCCGCCGCCAGCAACACTCCCCTTCCCCTGCCTCGCCGTCGTCGGGTGGGGGCGTGGCACCCATTGCGCCCACGCCCGCTATTGGCCACATGGGCCACTGACGGTTGGGCCCCGCCCCTCGGTGCAAATGACATGTGGGGCCTAGCCCCAGGACATTTAAAAAAAAAGAAATGAAAATAAAACGAAATTATTAAAATTAATAATTAATTAAATAATTAATTAGTGAATTAATTAAGTTAATTAACTTTGATTAGGTTAAATTAATTAATTAATTAGTTTAATTAAACAGTCATTAAGTTAATTAAACCCTAATTGATTAGGCAGAGTATGACAGGTGGGGCCCACATGTCAGGTTGACCCGGTCAACTGCACTGTCGACTGCTGATGTCATGCTGACATCAGCATACACTGTTTCGGATAATGTTGAATTTAAATAAATAATTAAATTCTGAAAATGAATTAAAACTTTGGAAATTAATATAAAATAATTCGTAACTCGGATGAAAAAGTTTTATATATGAAAATTGCTCAGAACGACGAGACGAATCCGGATACGCGGTCCGTTCGTCCGTCACACGTCCCTAGCATAGCGAACATGCAACCGTTCCCCTCTTTTCGTCTGTCCGAAATGCCGGACACCGGGAATACTTTCCCGGACGTTTTTCCCCTTCGCCGGGATTACCTAGCACTACGATAGAACACCGCTAGCTCTGCTTATTAACATGTCATGCACTTGTTTGCTTAGTATTTACTGTTTCCTCCCCCTCTTCTCTCTCGTTAGACCCCGACGCAGTTCCCGGTACCGACGCAGCTCCGGAGCCCGACGACACCATTGACGACCTTGCCTTTGCCGCAAAGCAACCAGGCAAGCCCCCACTTTGATTATCCCGATATCGCCCATTCTATTTTCTCATGCTTGCATTAGAATTGCTGCTGCTACTGCCTTACCTATTCTGATGCATAACCTGATTATTGTAACCTGCTATTGAAACCTTACCTGCTTATCCTAAACTGCTTAGTATAGGCTGGATAGAGACCTATCAGTGACCCCACTTATCCCGACTGTCCCGCTGGATTGTCAAAAGACCCGATCAACGGGATTGAAGACCAGGCCCCGACACCGCACATCACTCCCTTTAGTTGTAACGACACTGCATCGTTACTATCGAGTGCCGAGGGTGAAACCTCTTGTAGCACTTCTGATGTTAACTCTGTAGAGTAGCTATTCGGTCGTGGTCATCGAGGGTAATTCCTCCTTCTCCACTTCCGATACGACCCCGTCGTACAACACCTCTAGTGTGAACCCATTGCGGGTGATTCCTCCGAGTTCACCTTGACGGATACATCGAGTGGGAATTCAGTGAGGGTGATACCTCGGATTCCCCTGATGTTATGGACACACAGATACTTGGACCTTACACTGTTACTTGGATAGGCGGGTCGACACTGAGGGGTACCCGCGTGCGCCTATGTGGCGAGTGTTGTGAAGACGGGTTGCCTGTATGGTGCCCGAGTGATGAATACGAGGCGTGGCTGGGCATTCTTGGCCCTTGCCGCAAGTCCTCGAGACGGGGCGATGGGGTCACATCTTTCGTGAGTCTCTGCTCGTTACCGCACCCCCAAGGTACTAACGGTTTGGATATGTGATCTGAGGGGGCTTCTGGCCTGATAGCACTAACCATCATGTGGGCATAGTATGGGCGTTCTGCATCGTAGCATCAGCCAAAAGCTCTGACAGACGTCCAGTTCAGCATTGCGGCATGGTCGGATCGTGTCGGCCACCCGAGGCGATGCTGGTATCCACCCTGTGCGCAACGACCTGGAGGGTGAGGGGCGATGGCCAAGACCCCCTTGCGCTTAGGATGTAGACCGGCGGGGACCTCTCTGCTGAGCTGTAGGTAGGGTTGCGGTGTGTCGTTTGGCCGAGGCCGGGCATGACCCAAAAAAGTGTGTCCGGCCAGAGTTAAGCGAGCGTGGTGGGTAAGTTGGTGCACCCCTGCAGGGAAGAACTAATCTATGTATAGCCGGATCCTCGGTAACGGACACTCGGAGTTGTATCCCGATCGATACAGCTAGAACTTGAGATGAGACCTGGATATGAGGCTCTGGGATTGCTTCTCGCAGGGAGTCGAGAAGGGATCTCCGGACGAGGTTGATGACTGTATGGCTCTGGGATTGCTTTCTTGCAGGGAGTCGAGAAAGGATCTCTGGGTGAGGTTGAGACTTAATGATACTGCTACATTATATTGATCTGTTCTGCTCTCTTCTATTGCTGCAAGACTGATGAAGATGCTAGTCTTCGATAGGACTAGGTTTTCCTCTCTATTCTGGCATTTCTGCAGCCTAGTCCACATATACAGCCACTCTTTGATAATGTTGCATATGTAGTATAGATCCTTGCTTGCTGAGTACTTCTGAGTACTCACGGTTGCTTTGTTTTCCTTTTCTCCCCATATCAGTTTGTCGTGACCAGAGGACGGAGCCCCCTGAGACAGATGCCCCGAGGGTGGATACTACTATGAGTTGGCTGACGACCAGGAGTAGGTTCGGAGGGTCCCAGGCAGGAGGCCTACACCTTTCGATCGTAGTGTTTTATTTTGCCCCGCCTTTCTAAAGGTCTTTCTGTGCTTTCTTTTATATCTGTACTCAGATATCTGATGCTTCCGCTGACGCTTGTACGCAAGCTTATATATTCGAGCCCTCGAGGCCCCTGGCTTTGTGATATAAAGCTTGTATGACTTTATTTATGTTTTAGAGTTGTGTTGTGATATCTTCCCGTGAGTCCTTAGGCTTGATCGTGTGCATTTGCGTGTATGATTAGTGCACGATTGAGCTGGGGGCGTCACGTTTTTCGCCGGTCTCTTCCTCTGCTTCTTGGTGGGCTTAGGTGTTAGTGGGTCTGTCAGACCCTCCCTGAGCACCGCCCCCAGTGTTGTGGGGCTCAGCATTGCACGCCTCTGGCTTAGTTGAGCTTGGGTTGAGGCGGCATCTGGAGGCGTGTCCTGCGAGGATTACATGAACAAAGACTTGTTGCACTCCCGAGGACGTTCCGGCTCTAGTACACCATGCATCTCATATTCATATGGTTGACTCATCGTTACTTCGTTGTCAAAGCCGGTATTCAAATACTAGAGAGGGTCATCCTCCTCCATGTCATGATCCATATCCTCTTCCATGGGGCTGATGTCATCATCCGCCGGAACGGTTGGCCCCCCTTCCTCGTGTCTCTAGATCTCACCCAGTAGCACAAACGATGGTTGTAGTTGTGTAGGTGGGGTTGTGGTCATACCTTCCTGAGGTCCCGTTGGTGTGCTCCCAGCCACCTCCACACGAAGAAGATTCTTCGGCCACAGGATCACCCAATTTTTGCATTGGCCAAGCTGCTTCAGGGTTTTGTCATCCTCTCCGCCGTTTTGTATGGGACGAGGAAAACCCTCATAGCCTGCTTTCACACTCGCCACGGAGACCCTTAAGGCATTACCAGGCATCTGTCGGCGGTGGAACAATCGATCCTTGGGCTTCACTATAGTACCCTTCCCCACATCCACCAACCCGCCCTTCATGTGGTAGAGGAGGGTGCACGGAGTGGAGTCGGCCTGCGAAGACATGTATGTGTGCGGTGTCAGAGATACAAAAGGAACGGAACTGAAGATTAATTAGTTATGTTGTTAGGATAAAGCAACATGCTAAGGTGTCAACCGTGGTTAACAAAAGTAATATTAAAGCACCTAGAACATCTGAACAAATTAAAGTAGAACCTAGTATTGCTATGGTTAAAGATCTCTTGGTCGATAATATTGATGGGCATGTTATTTATTTCTGTGATGAAGCTGCTAGAATTGCCAAACCCGATACTAAAGATAAGAACAAGCCTGTTGTTGGCATGCCTGTCGTCTCAGTTAAAATTGGAGATCATTGCTATCGTGGCTTATGTGATATAGGTGCTAGTGTCAGTGCTATTCCTTTCACTCTTTACCAAGAAATTATGAATGATATAGCACCTACTGAAGTAGAAGATATTGATGTTACTATTAAACTTGCTAATAGAGATGCTATCACACCACTTGGGATTATTAGAGATGTTGAAGTCTTGTGTGGGAAAATAAAATACCCTACTGATTTTCTAGTTCCTGGTTCCCCGCAAGATGACTTTTGTCCCATTATCTTTGGTAACCTTCCTTGAACATTGTTAATGCTAAGATAGATTGCAAGAAAGAAACCATCAGTGTTAATTTTGGTGATGTATCTCACGAGTTTAATTTCTCTTTGTTTCGTAGGCAACCTCGTAATAAAGAATTACCTAGTAAGGATGAAATAATTGGTCTTGCTTCTATTGATGTGCCTCCTACTGATCTACTAGAACAATATTTACTAGACGATGAAAATGATATGCACTTGCATGAAGAAATGAAATAGATAAAATATTCTTTGAAGAACAACCTATCCGTAAACACAATTTACCTCTTGAAACTCTAGGAGGTCCTCCTCCACCTAAAGGTGATCCTGTGTTTGAATTAAAGCAATTGCCTGACACTTTGAAGTATGCTTATCTTGATGACAAAAAGATATATCCGGTTATTATTAGTGCTAACCTTACAGAGCATGAAGAAGAGAGATTATTGAAAATTCTGAGGAAGCACCATGATGCTATTGGATATACTCTTGATGATCTTAAGGGCATTAGTCCCACTCTCTGTCAGCACAAGATTAATATGGAACCTGATGCTAAGCCTATTGTTGATCATCAACGGCGATTTAATCCTAAGATGAAAGAAGTGGTAAGAACTGAAATACTAAAGCTTCTGGAAGCAGGTATAATCTATCCCATAGCTAATAGTAGATGGGTAAGTCCTGTTCATTGTGTCTCTAAGAAGGGAGGTATTACCGTTGTTCCCAATGATAAAAATGAACTCATTCCACAAAGAGTAGTGACTGGCTATAGAATGGTAATTGATTTTAGAAAATTAAATAAAGCTACTAGAAAAGATCATTACCCCTTGCCTTTCATTGATCAAATGTTAGAAAGATTATCTAAGCACACACACTTTTGCTTTTTGGATGGATATTCTGGTTTCTCTCAAATACCTGTATCACAACCTGATCAAGAGAAAACCACCTTTACTTGTCCTTTTGGAACTTATGCTTATAGACGTATACCTTTTGGGTTATGTAATGCACCTCCTACCTTTCAAAGATTGTTGAGGTTTTCATGGATGATTTTTCCGTTTACGGACCTTCTTTTGATGATTGCTTAAGCAACCATGATCGAGTTTTGCAGAGATGTGAGCAAACTAATCTCATCTTCAATTGGGAGAAGTGCCACTTTATGGTGAATGAAGGTATTTTATTGGGGCACAACATTTCTGAGCGAGGTATTGAGGTGGATAAAGCTAAAGTTGATGCAATTGAGAAAATGCAATGTCCTAAAGACAATAAAGGAATTCGAAGCTTCCTTGGTCATGCTGGTTCCTAGCAGAGGTTTATTAAAGACTTCTCTAAAATTTATGGGCCTCTTACTAATCTTTTATAAAAGGATGTTCCATCTATTTCTGATGATGATTGCGTAGAAGCCTTTGAAACACTTAAGAAAGCCTTAACTTCTGCACCTATTGTTCAACCACCTAATTGGAGCTTGCTGATAACCTAGAAGTATAGGGGATCGCAACAGTTTTCGAGGGTAGAGTATTCAACCCAAATTTATTGATTCGACACAATGGGAGACAAAGAATATTCACAAATATTAGCAGTTGATTTGTCATTTCAACCACACCTGAAAGACTTAATATCTGTAGCAAAGTATTTAGTAGCAAAGTAGTATTGAAATAATGGTAACTGTGGCAAAAGTAACAGTAGCAGTTTTGTAGTGATTGTAACAGCGGTAGCAATGAAAGTAACTTAGCAAAGATCAATATGTGAAAAGCTCGTAGGCAATGGATCGGCAATGATAATTGTGTCAGATGATATTCATCATGTAGCAGTTATAACCTAGGGTGACACAGAACTAGCTCCAATTCATCAATATAATGTAGGCACGTATTCCGTATATAGTCATACATGCTTATGGAAAAGAACTTGCATGACATCTTTTGTCCTACCCTCCCGTGGCAGCGGGGTCCTAATGGAAACTAAGGGATATTAAGGCCTCCTTTTAATAGATAACCGGACCAAAGCATTAGCACTTAGTGAATACATGAACTCCTCAAACTATGGTAATCACCGGAAAGAATCCCAATTGTTGTCACCTTGGGGTATGCGGATCATAACTCATAATAGGTGTCTACAGCTTGCAAGATAAGATCAAGAACTCACATATATTCATGAAAACATAATAGGTTCAGATCTAAAATCATGGCACTCGGGCCCTAGTGACAAGCGTTAAGCATAGCAAAGTCATAGCAACATCAATCTCAGAACATAGTGAATACTAGGGATCAAACCCTAACAAAACTAACTCGATTACAAGATAAATCTCATCCAACCCATCACCGTCCAGTAAGCCTACGATGGAATTACTCACTCTCGGTGGTGAGCATCATGAAATTGGTGATGGAGGAAGGTTGATGATGATGGTGGCGTTGAATCCCCCTCTCCGGAGCCCCGAACGGACGCTAGATCTGCCCTCCCGATGAAGAACAGGAGGTGGCGGCAGCTCCGTATCGTAAAACGTGATGAATCCTTCTCTCTGATTTTTTTTCTCCCCGAATAGGGTTATATAGAGTTGGAGTTGAGGTCGGAGGAGGTCCAGGGGGCCCACAAGCCCTCTAGGCGCGCCCTAGGGGGGCGCCCCCCAGGCTTGTGGCCTCTGGGTGGACCCCCTCTGGTTAATTCTTGCACCAGTATTTTTATATATTCCACAAAAATTCTCCGTAAATTTTCAGGTCAATCCGAGAACTTTGATTTCTGCACAAAAATAACACCATGGCAATTCTGCTGAAAACAGCGTTAGTCCGGGTTAGTTCCATTCAAATCATGCAAATTAGAGTCCAAAACAAGGGCAAAAGAGTTTGGAAAAGTAGATACGATGGAGACGTATCAACACCCCCAAGCTTAACACATTGCTTGTCCTCAAGCAATTCAGTTAACAAACTGAAGGTGACAAAGAAAAACTTTTACAAACTCTGTTTGATCTTGTTGTTGTAAATATGTCTAACTGATGTTCAGGTTTTCAGCCAAGATTATGAACTAACCATATTCACAATAACATTTAGGTCTCACATTTACTCATATCAATGGCATAATCAACTAGCGAGCAATAATAATGAATCTCGGATGACAACAATTTTTTTTCAAAACAATAATGATATAATATGGTAAAATGGTATGTCGCTAGCCCTTTCTGAGAACGCAAAACATAAATGCAGAGCACCCCTGAAGATCAAGGACTGACTAGACATTATAATTCATGGCCAAAGAGATCCAGTCACACTCATACTCAACATCAATTAATAACAAAGCATACAAATGATAGTGGTGCTCTCAAACTGGTGCTTTTTATAAGAGGATGATGACTCAGCAATAAAAGTAAATAGATAGGCCCTTCACAGACGGAAGCAGGGATTTGGAGAGGTGCCAGAGCTCGGAGCTTTTAAAACAGAGATAAATATAATTTTGAGCGGTATGCTTTCATTGTCAACATAACAACCAAGAGATCTCACTATCTTCCATGCTAGATACATTATAGGCGCTTCCCAAACAGAATGGTAAAGTTTTTACTCCCCCTCCACCAACAATCACACTCCACGGCTAGCCGAATTCACGGGTGCCGCCCATACCAACAACAGTACTGGGGGAGTTTTGTTTAATTTATATTTTTATTTGATTTTGAGCATGGAACTGGTCATCCCGATTACCAGCCACTTTCTCGTGAATGACAAGTGAATAAACACTCATCGTGAGAATAACCCACCTAGCATGGAAGATACTGACAACCCCCAGTCACTACATGAGCTATTTGGGCTTTCAAAACAGATTATTATTTGAAGGTTTAGAGTTTGGCACATGCAAATTTACTTGGAACGGCAGGTAAATACTGCATATAGGTAGGTATGGTGGAATCATATGGAACGACTTTGGGTTTAAGGAAGTGGATGCACAAGCAGTATTCCCGCTTAGTACAAGTGAATGCTAGCAAAAGATCGAGGAGCTACCAACTAGAGAGCGACAACGGTCATAAACATGCATTGAGATTAATCAACATTGAGTGCAAATGTGAGTAGGATATGAATCACCATGAACATAAATATCGTGGAGGCTATGTTGTTTTTGATTCAACTTTATGCGTGAGCATGTGCCAAGTCAAGCCACTTAAATCATTCAAAGGAGGATACCATCCTATCGTACTACATCATAACCATTTTAAATTGCATGTTGGCACACAAGACAAACCATTATCCACTCCTAGCTAATTAAGCATGGCATGAGTAAGTATAATCTTTAATTGTCATTGCAAACATGTTTCATTCATAATGGTCTGAATCAGGAACGATAAGCTAATCATATTTACAAAAACAAAATATGTCAAGTTCGTACCAGCGTTTCTCCATCTCAATCATTTCGTCAAATATCGTCATTATTGCCTTTCACTTGCACGACCGAACGGTGTGAATAATAATGAGAGTGCACGTGCATTGGACTAAGATGGAATCTACAAACATTTATTCAAAGGAGAAGACAAGGTAATATATGCTCTTCGTTAGATCAACAATAATGCATATAAGAGCCACTCAACATTTTCATCGTGGTCTTCTCCTTACAACCCAAAGAAAAGGAAAAGAATTTCAAAGAAACACACTGAAATATTTTTGAAGTTTTTGTTTTTCTGAAGAAAGTAAAACGAAAACGAGAAAAACTATTTACACGGGAAAGCTCCCAACAAACAAAAGAAGAACGAGAAATCTTTTTGGGTTTTCTTTTAATACTACTACTAAATAAACTAGAAAGAAAAACTAAAAAGAAGCGAGAACTGATTTTTTTTTTGGATTTTCTCAAAGTTTTTCAAACACACAAGAAGATAGCAAGAAAAATTAAACTAACATGGATAGTACAATGAAATAGTATGAACACCGACAACTGAAATGAGTGTGTGAACATGAATGTAATGTTGGTGAGAAATACGTAATCCCCCAAGCTTAGGCTTTTGGCCTAAGTTGGTCTAGGGCCACGGCTTGAAATAATCTTCTCCTCGATACTCCGGAGGGTCCTGGGGGTTCCACTGGTTGGCGAGCTCCTGTGGCTCCCACCGATAAACTGGCTCCTGATACGGATCAGGTGATAGTGCTAGCTTAGGGACTGGGGATCGCGTCCGCTCCCAGTATGCATAAATGTCCTCGGGCATAATAAGGTACCTGCCTGAATGAATATTGAACAAAGAAGGTGCAGGCAAAATAATAACCTGACAAGTACCCTGACTGAATACTAGGTTATAGATGAGCCGCTTGTCATCGTCCTTAGCAATAAAATCATGTGCTACCATACTCGCATAGTTCAAATATTTAGTGGGTAGCAACATCTCCTCCTCCTCATCATGCCTAATGGGTATCTAAAAATGTCTAGCAAGGCGGGAGGCATAGATACCTCCAAAAACAGGAACTTTTGAGCGGTTTGTGTTTAACCGTCTAGCAACCATAGCGCCCAAACTAAAAGTTCTATCAGAATATAAAGCATGGCGCAAAATGGCAAAGTCAGGGGCACTGAGGCCTCCACTCTCCCCACGACCAATCAAACATCTCCCCGCAAATAATGAATAATAGCACAAAACAGGAAAATGTAAGCTAGCCACTCTCGCTTCCGACACCCTTCTCTCTTCACCCACGGTAGTTTCAGCAATAAAGTCCTCCACGTCTCTAGGATGTGGTTCACTGACGCTACCCTCATAAGGTAATTTGCAAACATCGCAAAAATCATAAAGTGTCATTCACTTAGGCACATCATACAAGTGAAATTCTACCATAGGATGATCCTTCCTAGCATGAAAGTGAAAATTTTGCACGAAGGTATTCGTGAGTAGGAGGTATTGGTCACACTTATCTTGGAGGACGTCGGTGATGCCGGCATTCTCCGCCAAGTAATAGAAATCATCATAAATCTGGGCCTCCCTCAAGAACACATCGCTTGGCCATTCACATGGCCGAACCTCCGCCGCACGTGGAAGGTTGTACTTGGGCTTCTTCTTCTCCTCATTTTCATTTTCATTTGAATTCCGGCTTGAAGAACCCCTTAAACATCTGTTCATGGTTTTTCTCTCCTTTGAAAATTTCTGAAATTTTTAGTGAGTCAAAATAAAAGTGAACAAAACTCAACAAGATTGATAGCAACTACTCCCACAAGTGTCTAGAGGCTATATCAAGCAACAAAACTACTTTGGACAATATAAACTTGACATGCAAGCTCAAGAACAATGTCACCACAGCAGCAAAAATTCGCAACATATAAAGCACTAGAACAAAAACTAATTGGACCATTGGAGGAGTCACATACCGAAGAACAATCTCCCGAAACAGTTTCGGAAACGGAGTTCCGAGCAAGGAGATAAAAAATGGCTGCAAAATGAGCAAGAACACTGGTTTGAGCAATGGTGGGATTTTTTCTGGAGGAAGACGAAGTGGATGGGTGCTGGCATAAGTGAGGGGGACCCACGTGGGACCCACAAGCCCTGTAGGCGCACCCAGGAGGGTGGGCAAGCCCTATGGGCTTGTGGCCCACTGGTGCACCTCCCTGAGGTGTTTTCAGTGCCAAAAATTCTTAAATATTCTAGAAAAAATCATACTAAATTTTCAGGGCATTTGGAGAATTTTTATTTTCTGGTCATTTTTTTATTGCATGGATAATTCAGAAAACCACTGTTCAAGATATCTTCCGATATTCCGATAAATCGGCCAATTTATCGCGTACCGTTGTCTGACCGATAAGATAAATCGAGCGATAAATCAGCTGATATGGTGATAAACCAGCCGATATGCCGATAAACTAGCCGATTTACCCCTTATCATGGGTCGACCGATAAGTTCCCGATAAGCGATATCCCCAACATTGCAGAAAACAGAGAAATAATAGTATTTTTGCTTTATTTATTCTAAATAACAGAAAGTAGAAAGTGGGTACATAGAGTTGTGGTTACTAAATTCATCCATCTCATGCCCATCAAAAGGAATCCATTAAAAAGGTTGATCAAGTCTCACTAACAAACTTCTTCCGAATGACATGAAACCGGAGAATCTTCGTATAACACTAGGTTACCTCAACGGGGATATGCATGTCCCCAACAATAAGAACATCATATTTCTTTTTGATAGTAGGGAGAGGGAACTCAAAATCTCCAATAGTAATTGTTGAAATTTTTCCAATAGATTTGATACTATTCACTTGAGGTTGTTTCTTCGGAAAGTGTACCGTATGCTCATTACCATTAACATGAAAAGTGACATTCCCCTTGTTGCAATCAATAACCGCCCCTGCACTATTCAAGAAGGGTCTACCAAGGATGATCGACATACTGTCGTCCTCGGGTGTATCAAGAATAACAAAGTCCGTTAAAATAGTAACATTTGCAACTACGACAGGTACATCCTCACAAATACCGATGGGTATAGCAGTTGATTTATCAGCCATTTGCAAAGAGATTTCAGTGGGTGTCAACTTATTCAAATCAAGTCTACGATACAAAAAGAAAGGCATAACACTAACACCGGCTCCAAGATCACATAAAGCAGTTTTAACATAGTTTCTTTTAATGCAGCATGGTATAGTTGGTATTCCTGGATCTCCTAGTTTCTTTGGTATTCCACCTTTAAATGTATAATTAGCAAGCATGGTGGAAGTTTCAGCTTTCGGTATCTTTCTTTTATTGGTAACAATATTTTCATATACTTAGCATAAGGAGACTTTTTCAGAATATCAGTCAAACGCAAAGGCAAAAAGACAGGTCTAAGCATTTAAACAAAGCTCTCAAAATCCTCATCATCCTTTTTCTTGGATGGTTTAGGAGGAAAGGGCATGGGTTTCTGAACCCGTGGTTCTCTTTCTTTTCCATGTTTCCTAGCAATAAAGTCTCTTTTATCATATCTTTTATTCTTAGGTTGTGGGTTATCAAGATCAACAACAGGTTCTATCTCCAAATCATTATCATTGCTAGGTTGAGCATCAACATGAACACCATCATTATCATTATTACTAGGTTCATGTTCATCACCAGATTGTGTCTCAGCATCAGAAATAGAAATATCATTTTGATTCTCAGGTGTGTCTTCAACAGGTTCACTAGAAGCATGCAAAGTCCTATCAGTTCTCTTTTTCTTTTTAGAAGGAGTAGGTGCATATGTATTAATTCTCTGAGAATCTTGTTCAATTCTCTTGGGATGGCCATCAGGATACAAAGGTTCCTGAGTCATTTTACCACCTCTAGTCATAATTCTAACAGCATGATCATTGTTCTTACTATTCACTTCATTAAGCAAATCATTTTATGCCTTGAGAACTTGTTCTACTTGAGTTTTTACCATGGAAGCATGTTTACTAATAATCTTGAGATCATTAAAAGTTCTACACATATAGTCACCCAAGCAGTCAAGCATATAAGCATTATGTTTCAATTGTCTACTAACATACGCATTGAAGTTTTCTAGTTTAACAATAAAATTATCAAATTCATCCAAGCATTGACTAGCAGACTTATTAAAAGGGATATCACCTTCATCAAATCTATAGAGAGAATTTACCTCTACTACCTGTGTCGGAGTATTAAGACCATGTATTTCTTTGATAGGTGGTAAATTCTTAACATCTTCAGCTTTAATACCTTTTTCTTTCATAGATTTCTTTGCCTCTTGCATATCTTCAGGACTGAGAAATAGAATACCTCTTTTCTTCAGAGTTGGCTTAGGAGGTGGTTCGGGAAGTGTCCAATCATTATCATTACTCAATATATTATTCAATAGTACCTCAACTTGTTCAACAGTTTGTTCCCTGAAAACACAACCAACACAACTATCTAGGTGGTCCCTAGAAGCATCGATTAGTCCATTATAAAAGATATCAAGTATTTCATTTTTCTTGAGAGGATGATCAGGCAAAGCATTAAGTAATTGGAGAAGCCTCCCCCAAGCTTGTGGGAGACTCTCTTCTTCAATTTGCACAAAGCTAAATATTTCCTGTAAAGCAGCTTGTTTCTTATGAGCAGGAAAATATTTTTCAGAGAAGTAATAGATCATATCCTGGGGACTACACACACAACCAGGAGCAAGAGAATTAAACCATATCTTAGCATCACCCTTTAACGAGAAAGGAAACAACTTAAGAATATAGTAATAGCGAATTTTTTCCTCATGAGCAAACAGAGTGGCTATATCATTTAATTTAGTAAGGTGTGCCACAACAGTTTCAGATTCATAACCATGGAAAGGATCAGATTCAACCACAGTAATTAACTCAGGATCGACAGAGAATTCATAATCCTTATCAGTAACAAAGATAGGTGAAGTAGGAAACTTAGGATCATATTGCATTCTAGCATTCAAAGATTTTTCTTTCCACTTGCATAGTAATTTCTTAAGATCATATCTATCCTTACAAGCAAGAAAGTCCCTATCTACCTCTCCATCCATAACATAACCCTCAGGTATAATAGGCAATTCATATCTAGGAGAGCTAGGTCTAGCAGGTGTTTCAAAGTGTTCAGTTTCAATAATTTCATCAGTTTTAGAAATATCATCAGTTTCAGCATTCTCAATATCTTTAGCTCTAGCAAGTTGTTCATCAAGAAATTCACCTAGTGGCACAGTATTATCAAGCAGAGCAGTAGTATCATCATAAGCATCATGCATAGCAGAAGTAGCATCATCAATTACTTGCGACATATCAGAATCAATAGCAGGTGTAGATGTCGCACGCTTACTTAAAACGGAAGGTGAATCCAGTGCAGAGCTAGATGGCAATTCCTTACCTCCCCTCATAGTAGAGGGAAAGATCTTGGTTCTGGTATCTTTTAGATTCCTCATAGTGATCAACGGATATAAATCCCAGCTGATTCAGAGAATAAAGCTATGCTCCCCGGCAACGGCGCCAGAAAAAGGTCTTGAAAACCCACAAGTATAGGGGATCGCAACAGTTTTCGAGGGTAGAGGATTCAACCCAAATTTATTGATTGGATAAAAGGGGAGCCAAAGAATATTCACGAGTATTAGCAGTTGAGTTGTCAATTCTACCACACCTGAAAGACTTAATATCTGCAGCAAAGTATTTAGTAGCAAAGTAGTATGGAAATAACGGTAACAATGGCAAAAGTAACAGTAGCAGTTTTGTAGTGATTGTAACAGCAGTAGCAACGAAAGTAACTTAGCAAAGATCAATATGTGAAAAGCTCGTAGGCAATGGATCGGCAATGATAATTGTGTCGGATGATATTCATCATGTAGCAGTTATAACCTAGGGTGACACAGATCTAGCTCCAATTCATCATTATAATGTAGACATGTATTCTGTATACAGTCATACGTGCTTATGGAAAAGAACTTGCATGACATCTTTTGTCCTACCCTCCCATGGCAGTGGGGTCCTAATGGAAACTAAGGGATATTAAGGCCTACTTATAATAGAGAACCGGACCAAGGCATTAGCACTTAGTGAATACATGAACTCCTCAAACTACGGCAATCACCGGAAAGAATCCCAATTATTGTCACCTTGGGGTATGCGGATCATAACTCGTAATTGGTGTCTACAACTTGCAAGATAAGATCAAGAACTCACATATATTCATGAAAACATAATAGGTTCATATCTGAAATCATGGCACTCGGGCCCTAGTGACAAGCATTAAGCATAGCAAAGTCATAGCAACATCAATCTTGGAACATAGTGGATACTAGGGATCAAACCCTAACAAAACTAACTCGATTACATGATAAATATCATCCAACCCATCACCGTCCAGCAAGCCTACGATGGAATTACTCACTCCCGGCGGTGAGCATCATGAAATTGGTGATGAAGGTTGGTGATGATGATGGTGACGAATCCCCCTCTCCGGAGCCCTGAACGGACTCTAGATCTGCCCTCCCGATGAAGAACAGGAGGTAGCGGCGGCTCCGTATCGTAAAACACGATGAATCCTTCTCTCTGATGTTTTTCTCCCCGAATAGGGTTATATAGAGTTGGAGTTGAGGTCGGAGGAGGTCCAGGGGGCCCACAAGCCCTCTAGGCGCGCCCTGGGGTGTGCCCCCCAGGCTTGTCACCTCTGGCTGGATCCCCTCTGGTTAATTCTTGCGCCAATATTTTTTATATATTCCACAAAAATTCTCCATAAATTTTCAGGTCAATCCGAGAACTTTGATTTTTGCACAAAAATAACACCATGGCAATTCTGCTGAAAACAGCGTCAGTCCGTGTTAGTTCCATTCAAATCATGCAAATTAGAGTCCAAAACAAGGGCAAAAGAGTTTGGAAAAGTAGATACGATGAAGACGTATCACTTGCCTTTTGAAATTATGTGTGATGCTAGTGATTATGCTGTTGCTGCTGTTCTAGGACAAAGAGTTGATAAGGAATTAAATGTTATTCATTATGCTAGTAAAACTCTAGACAGTGCCCTAAGAAATTATGCTACTACTGAAAAAGAATACTTAGCAGTTGTGTTTGCTTGTGATAAATTCAGATCTTATATTGTTGACTCTAAAGTAATTGTTCACACCGATCATGCTGCTATTAAATACCTTATGGAAAAGAAAGATGCGAAACCTAGACTCATTAGGTGGGTTCTTTTGCTACAAGAATTTGACTTACACATCACCGATAGGAAGGGAGCTGAGAATCCCGTAGCTGACAACTTGTCTAGGTTAGAAAATATTCTTGATGACACACTACCTATTGATGATAGCTTCCTTGATGAACAACTAGCTGTCATAAATGCTTCTCATAATACTCCTTGGTACGCTGACTATGCTAATTATATTGTTGCTAAATTTATACCACCTAGTTTCACATACCAACAAAAGAAAAAATTCTTCTATGATTTGAGACATTACTTTTGGGATGACCCACATCTATATAAAGAAGGAGTAGATGGTATTATTAGACGTTGTATACCTAAGCATGAATAGGAACAAATCCTACGGTAATGTCACTCCGAAGCCTACGGAGGGCATCATGCGGGAGATAGAAATGCACACAAGGTATTACAGTCTGGTTTTTATTGGCCTACTCTCTTCAAGGATGCCCGTAATTTTGTTTTATCTTGTGATGAATGTCAAAGAGTTGGTAATATTAGTAGACGTCAGGAAATGCCTATGTATTATTCACTTGTTATTGAACCATTTGACGTTTGGGGCTTTGATTATATGGGACCTTTTCCTTCTTCCAATGGGTATACACAGATTTTGGTTGCTGTTGATTATGTCACTAAGTGCGTAGAAGCTATTCCAACTAGCAGTGCTGATCATAACACTTCCATTAAAATGCTTAAAGAAGTTAGTTTCCAAAGGTTTGGAGTCCCAAGATATTTAATGACTGATGGTGGTTCACATTTTATTCATTGTGCTTTCCGTAAATTGCTTGCTAAATATGACGTCAACCATAGAGTTGCATCACCCTATCACCCTCAATCTAGTGGTCAAGTTGAACTTAGCAATAGAGAAATAAAGTTAATATTACAAAAAGCTGTCATTAGGTCCCGAAAGAATTGGTCTAAGAAAGTTGACGATGCACTTTGGGCCGACAGAACAGCCTATAAAAATACTATGGGTATGTCTCCATATAAGATGGTTTATGGAAAGCTTGTCATTTGCCCCTTGAGTTAGAACATAAAGCATATTGGGCAATTAAAGAACTCAACTATGAGTTCAAACATGCCGGTGAAAAGAGGTTATTTGATATTAGCTCACTAGATGAATGGAGAACCCAAGCTTATGAAAATGCCAAACTATTCAAAGAAAAAGTCAAAAGATGGCATGACAAAAGAATCCAAAAGCGGGAATTCAAAGTTGGTGAATATGTTCTATTGTACAATTCTCGTTTTAGATTTTTTGTAGGCAAACTTCTTTCCAAATGGGAAGGACCATATATCATCGAAGAAGTTTATCGCTCTGGAGCTATCAGGATCAATAATGCTGAAGGCACTAGTCCGAAGGTGGTCAGTGGGCAAAGAATTAAGCACTATATTTAAGGTACACCTATTAATGTTAAAACTAATATTATTCAAACCATGACACCGGAGGAACACATAAGAGAGGCCTTCCAGAACACTCCAGAACCCTGAAAAGGAAGAGGTACGTGATACGGTAAGTAAATGAACTCCAAAAATTCCGCAAAAATATTTTATGTCAGTTTTGAAATATTAGAAAAAATCAAAAATTAAGAAACACCCGGGAAGGAAACCCAGGTGCCCATTAGGCACCAAGGCGCGCCTGCCCCACCTGGCGCACCCTGGTGGGTAGTGGGCCCCTCGGGCACCTTCCCGACTCTGTTTTCCTGTAGTATACTTGTTTCCCAAGATTAAAAAAAACTTTATATACTCCCCCGGACGATTTGACCATCGCATCATGGAGAAATCCCTTTTTTTGTTTCGTGATGTTTTCCTGTCAGATCTAGATCGCCATGACTTCATCAAGCTCTTCCAAGGACAAGTTCTTTGAGAGGGTCATCAACCCCTACCTGTCGGAGGTGATGAAGCACCCTCAAGACATTGAGATGCGTGAGGGGGTGCTCCACATCCGGGATGTTCAGGGACCCAAGAAGACAGGAAGCGTGGAGGCCAGGCTCGAGGCAGTGGAGCAGGAGATCTTCAACTTCCAAGGGATGGTGGAGCATGGACTTAGAGCCAATCACTCCATGATTACGGAGTTCACCCGTGATCACAAGGTGGATGGCCGGTCTATGAAGGACATCGTCTTCACCTTCAACGAGCAAATCAATTTCTGCAAAGCCAAATCTATGATCTTCAAAATCAAGTTTTTGAGTATGAAGCAAGATTTAAAGGTATGAGTTTAGCTGCCAGTTTCAGGACTCAGCTGACTCGTGCATCCTCTTATGATGGTGAACCCCTGCCATGGAAGCCGGAGGACAAACTCACTACCTCATCACCACCACCATCACCAAAGAAGGAGACTTGAGTACACGGGTATGGGCACTCCCCTTGGCTTGTGCCAAGCTTGGGGGAGATGCCCCGGTACCGTATCACCATCACTTTTATTACCTTTACCTATCTTAGTTCGATCTTTAGCTATTTCGTGATTTAGTTGAATAAAAGTTTAGTATGATCTATTTTTTTGTGTTAGTTCCGTGATCTATCTATCTATGCAATCGAGTGAGAGTTATATAATAATGTTTAGTTTGAGTTTTTGCTTCTTGACTTTTTTTTGTTACAATCAAAATAAAGGAAATAATGAAAAAAAATCATATGCTAATCTTATGGAAAGTAATGACATCACATAAGGAAAAGTATAAGTGGTAAAATTTATTGAAAGTTGACAAACATAACATTGGTCAATGATGCAATTCATCAAAGAATTAATAAGGGAAGAGAAGATTCAAATGCAAATATACCATCTTGGACATCTTTTATGATTGTGAGCCCCCATTAAATATTTTATGCCAAACTGTTCATGTTGGACAAGGAAGACAACGTAATGATTTATGTTTGTTCATATTCACATAGAAGTTATATTGTCATAGATCCTCCAACATGTGGTGCTTGCCCAATATCTTTGCTAGCCAAAAATCCGCACTAAGTAGAGATACTACTTATGCATCCAAAACCCTTAAACTCAAATTCATGTTTTGAGAGTCCACAATACCTGCCTATGGATTGAGTAAGATCCTTCAAGTAAGTTGTCATCGGTGCAAAAAGGGCAATAAAAATTGCCTCTAAATGTGTTTGATCTTTTAGTGTAAGGGAAAATGAGCGTTGTATGAACTTGTGATGGCAAAGTAATAAAAGCGACAGACTGCATAATAAAGGATGCTATCATACGGGGCAATATAATGTGACGTTCTTTTGCATTAAGAGATTGTGCATACAAAAAAAAAAGCGCATGACAACCTCTGCTTCCCTCTGCGAAGGGTATATCTTTTACTTTTATGTACTTACTTTTGTGCAAGAATCAAAGTGTTCTCCTCTATTCCTTTTTATTTTTCTATTTTGCAAGCATCATATGGTGGGGAAAGATCTAGGCACATATATCCAGTTGGATGTGAGTGATCATGAGTTATTATTGTTGACATCACCCTTGAGGTGAATAAGTTGGGAGGCGAAACTATAAGCCCCTAACTTTCTATGTGTCCGGTTGAAACTTTTTGCTCATATATATGTTGTGAGTGTTAGCAATCATAGAAGACTAAATGATGGTTGAGTATGTGGACTTGCCAAAAGGCTCCGACATGAGACCCTTCCTGAAAATATGATGAATTGTTATTGCAAATTTCACTATGAACATAGTTTGTTTGCTTTCAAGAAAGTTTATGCTTTATACTTCGATGTTGTGATGAATTGTTACTTGCTCTTGAGAAGTTATATGATAAAGTATATGACGAAGTTTATTTGCTGTTATAATAATAAGCATGATGCTACTATGTCCGTATTTTGTTTTTATCGACACCTCTCTCTCTCCCTCTCTCTAAACATGTGGACATGATTTTCGATATCGGCTTTCACTTGAGGACAAGCGAGATCTAAGCTTGGGGGAGCTGATATGTCCATTTTGCATCATGTTTTTCTACTTTTATTTATATTGTTTTTATGCATTATAACACTTTATGGAGTAATTCTAATGCCTTTTCTCTCATAATATGCAAGGTTTACACAAAGAGGGAGAATGCCGGCAGCTGGAATTCTGGACCTGAAAAAGCTATGTCAGAGATACCTATTCTGCACATCCCTAAATGAGCTGAAATTTCACGGAGAATTATTTTAGAATATATAAAAATATTAGAATAAAGAAATACCAGAGGGGGCCACCCAGGTGCCCACTAGGCACCAGGGCGCGCCACCCCCTCCTGGCGTGCCCTGGTGGGTAGTGGGGGCCCTGTCCCACCTCCGGTGCCCATCTTCTGGTACATAAGGTCTTTTGACCTAGAAAAAAAATAAGGAGAGGATGTTTGGGACGGAGCGCCGCCGTCTCGAGGTGGAACTTGTGTAGGAGCACTTTTGCCCTTCGGCGGAGCGATTCTGCTGGGGGAACTTCCCTCCGGGAGGGGGAAATCGAAGTCATCATCATCACCAACAACCCTCTCATTTTTGGGACGCCAATCTTCAGCAACATCTTCAATAGCACCATCTCATCTCAAACCCTAGTTCATCTCTTCTGTTCAATCTTTGTATCAAAACCTCAGATTCGTACCTGTGGGTGACTAGTAGTGTTGATTACATCTTGAAGTTGATGCTAGCCGGTTTATTTGGTGGAAGATCATATGTTCAGATCCATTATGATATTTATTACTCCTCTGATCTTGAGCATGAATATTATTTGTGAGTAGTTACTTT
This sequence comes from Thinopyrum elongatum, assembly GCA_011799875.1. NCBI lineage: Eukaryota > Viridiplantae > Streptophyta > Magnoliopsida > Poales > Poaceae > Thinopyrum > Thinopyrum elongatum. Next base: position 612,447,935 of record CM022299.1, on the reverse strand, counting down.
TGTTCTTGAGGACACGGGAGAAGTCATGTTGCAAGTAGTCATGTGAATTTGATATTCGTTCGATATTTTGATGGTATGTATGTTGTGATTCCCTTAGTGGTGTTATGTGAACGTCGACTACATGACACTTCACCATCTTTGGGCCTAAGGGAATGCATTGTGGAGTAGTTATTAGATGATGGGTTGCTAGAGTGACAGAAGCTTAAACCCTAGTTTATGCGCTATTTCGTAAGGGGTTGATTTGGATCCATATGTTTAATGCTATGGTTAGATTTTATCTTAATACTTCTTTCGTACTTGCGGATGCTTGTGAGGGGTTTAATCATAAGTGGGAGGCTTGTTCAAGTAAGAATAGCACCCAAGCACTGGTCCACCCACAATACCATATTATCAAAGAAGCGAATGCGAATCAAACCAATATGATGAAAGTGACTTGTTGAAACTCCCGTGTGCCCTCAAGAACGTTTTACTTATTATAAGAGACTATTCCGGCCTGTCCTTTGCCACAAAAGGATTAGGCTACCTTGTTGCACTTTTACTACCGTTATCGTTACTTGCTCGTTACAAATTATCTTGCTATCAAACTACCTGTTACCGACAATTTCAATGATTGCAGAAATTACCTTGCTGAAAAGCACTTGTCATTTCCTTCTGCTCCTCGTTGGGTTCGACATTCTTACTTATCGAAAGGACTATGATTGATCCCCTATACTTGTGGGTCATCAATGGTCTCTTTGTGCAGTGTCACAAAATCTTCTAGCACATCTAGGTGTTGTAGCACTACTAAGTTTGCCCTGTCAATGTCGTTTTGTCGGCCTGAGCGGTCCACATTAAATTCCCTTTGACCGTTGGTGTGACCTTTCCTTGGAGCCTTCCATAGTGCTTGTTGACGGGCAAACCAACAACAGGGTCTCCGATGCCTAGATAATTCTCACAGAAGGAGATGCACTCTTGGTCAGATAGCCCTGGGCTATGCTTCCATCCGGACAGGACATGTTACGAACGAATCCTTTGATGAGCCCATTCATCCTCTCGAACAGCATCATGCTGTGCAGGAATGTCGGCTCGAGATCGATGATGTCGTCCACGATGTGGACACAGAGATGCACCATGACATCAAAGAACGCGGGCAGGAAGTACATCTCTAGCTCATTCAGTATGACAACGGTCTCTTCCTGTAGCCTTTGGAGTTGCTTGACACTGATCGACTTTCGAGAGATAGCATCGAAAAGTGGCATAGGTAAGTAAGCGTCTCACGGACGTGTGTGTCCAATAATCCCTCTAAGTGCAACCGGGAGTAACTGCATCATCATCATGTGACAGTCGTGAGACTTCATCCCACTGAACCTTTTTTTCTTGGTGTCCAGATTTCTGCTTATCTTCCCACAGTATTCAGAACTAACTTTGATTCCGGCAAGGCACTTGAACAATCGATCGACCTCCTTAGGTGAAGCAAGAGGGGGGGAGGCAATAGTGTTCTTCCTTCTTGTTTACTTTTTTGCCCCTATCTTCCGTCTCCGCCTTCGTCTTCGTCTCCAACTCTAACTTTTTACCGGGCATTTGGAGATCTTTCCTGATATTAAAAAATTCCAAGTCTTTTCTTGCCTGCGCCCATCCTTGGTCTTCTCCGTCATGTTCATCAATGTTCCAAGAGAGCTCTCGAGGATATTCTTTGTGATATGCATTTGATCAAGGCTATGAGGCGTGTCGAGTTTGCGCCAGTACTGCAAGTCCCAGAAAATAGACCTCGTCTTCCATACCTTCTGCAGCGGCTCCGACGCCTTTTTCTTCGTCTTTCCCGACGAGGGGCACTCTTCCTAGTTCTTCAACAACTCATAGATTTCGGTGCCGCTCCACTTACGTGGAGGTCCTCGATGCTCAGCCTTACCATTGAATAGATCTCCATGCTTTCTCCATGGGCCATACTTCTCGAGCCATCTTCGATGCCCCATGTACATGATTTTTTAAGACCCGCCATCTTTCGATAGCTGTTGAGAAGTTGTATCATCCATGCCCTTGGTGCATCCGCACTATCCGTGGCACACCTGGCCGGAGACATAGTCGTAACCGAGATGGTACTGCACCGTCGTGATCAGCGTGGCTCTCATGTAGAGATACTCTCCTCTCCTCGCGTCGCATGTCTTGGCTGGCGTTGTCCATAAGGTCTGTAGCTCCTCTTTCAGTAACCTGAGATACAGATTTATATCATTTCCCGGTTGTCTCGGCCCTTGAATAAGCATAGTCATGTGTATGTATTTTTCCTTCATGCACTTCCAGGGGGAGGTTGTACATCCATACAAACACGAGCCATGTGCTATGATTGGTGTTCTGGTTGCCAAACAGATTCATGCCATCAGTACTAGCGCCGAGCATCATGTTCCTTGCATCATCTGCAAAAAAATTATATTCAACATTTAATGTTCTCCACTGGCTAGCATCTGCGAGGTGTCTCAGCTTCGGATCATCTCCGTCATCTGGATTCACTCTCTCTGCGTGCCAGCGCATAAGCTTTGCTTCCTTAGGATCTATGAAATACAGCTACAGACGGAGATTGATCGGAAAGTACCATGCAACTTTCTGTGGAGCTTTCTTTCTGGCCTTCTTGTATCATGAAGCATTGCAGTTTGGACATATGGTTTTTTCCGCGTGCTCGTTCTGATATATGATGCAATCGTTGATGCATGTGTGGTATCTAATGTGCGGCAAATCAAGAGGGCACACGATTTTCTTTACCTCCTCGACACTAGTAGGACACAGGCTTCCCGCAGCAAGAACCTTCTTTAGATACTTCAGAAGCTCATTCAAGCTTGCGTTCGTCCATTTTTGCCTTCGTCTTTAGAAGTTCTAGAGTGAAACTCAAGCGGGTCACCTCTGGATCGCAACCATCATACAATGGAGTCATCGAGTCTACCTCCAATTGCGCCAGTTTGGCCTCCTCTCTAGAAGCAGCTCTGTCGCTAGTCGTCTTCTTGCGAACCAGATCTCGAACATGCGGGTCCCGCATGGCTGAACTTAGTAGCGACAACCACTGCGGTGTGTCCTCGTCTTCTCCTCCTTGTCATTATTTCATGCCCCGTCGACGTTCTCATCATCATCATCTCTACTTATCCACCGAGTATGGCCATCCATGAAACCGTACATGGGCAGGTGCGCCTTGAATCGACCACCCTAAAAGGGGTCGAGCCTGACTCCTCCTTTACATTTTCGACACGGACATAAAACATCCTTCAGTTTTTTCATACATGTGGTCCACCACTGATTGCGAGTATCTTTCCACCATCCTTCCATTGACCTTCATGATCGCCTGTGCGGAGCAAAAGAATTATAACCACGTACGCACATGCATGCATGCATGCATCAAATTCATACAACAATTCGACATGACCTTACCTAAACATAGGACATGCATATTGAGTTTGCCCAAAATTCGCCGAAACGGAAATGAATCGACATTTCGGCAAAACATAGGCAACTCATGTCACCCTGATTTCAACAAATACACAATATAGGCAACTCCCATGCCACACATAATTCGGTATATATCATATCGCACGAGTGGCTCATGTTCCTCCTTGAAACCATGCACAAACACACATAGAAGCACGCTACTGCTAGTTTCCCTAGCTGTAGCGTCGGCCTAGGAAACGCGCTGCTGATAACCGGGGCCCACCAGCTTACCCGTAGAAGAATAGCAGTAGCACCTTTACCTAACACAACGCTGCAGCTATAGTCTTAGTTGGAGCGCTGGGTAATACCAAGCGCTGCTAGTAACTCCTGACCGGGGGGTGCGGTGTGGCCTACTTAACAATAGCGCCCTTCTGCCGACCAAGCGCTGCTGCTAACTTGTACCAGTAGCGCCTGTCCTGCCCAGCGCTACTGGTACTTAACAGTAGCGCCGGGAACATAACCAGCGCTACTACTAAAATTCTACCTATAAGCTATTTCCTAGTAGTGTATAATTAGATATGAAAATATAGATTCATTTTGGACCAACCTATTAATAAAGTAACAGAAGGTTAGTTTTTTTAGGGGTAACAGACGGTTACTTGAATGTCTTTATATCTTCGTTTTCAGGGAATTAAACAAATTTCCGTAAATCAGGACAATCCTAGAATATCCAGAACGACATTTTGCACTAGAAGAGCACCAGGGCCAAGACTGGACGTGGAAGGGCTCTACAGACCACACATGCCCATGTGCCCTAGGCGTAGGGCTCGTTTCTGGGATGTGTGGGTCCCACAAACATCACCTCCCTTCTGAACTCGTGCCCCTGGCTCATAAATATCCAGCCGCTGCCCAGGCATCCTCGGTCATTCGCAGCCCCACCGACGCGCCTACCCTCCTTGGACTACGCGGACGTCCACCCAGAATCCCTCCGGAGCCAGGTACAGTTCGCCCCTTACCAACACCATTCATGGAGGACACCACACCCAACTGGTATTCGGTCAAATGCTATTGAGGTTTTTTTAAATTTTAATTATTGTTGTACTAGCTATATTTGCATATTTTTTAAGTATGCATTGTGCTATTTTCTATAATTATTTTGAGTGTTACAGAACTAGAAAAAAAAAGGCGAACATTTAGGGGATATGCTAGTGTGTCCGTGTTAGGGGACGGCTATGGAGATGCCATCAACATCTTAGGCGGAACATTATCTATGATATGAAACATGTGTTTATCTAGTAGAATTATGATCAACATATGCTATGATTGGCATGAATGTTTGATTGCTTACTACAAATACATATGCTTATATTTATCATGAATGTTTGGTTGCTCAGTACACATAAATATGTTTATATTTATCATGAATGTTTAATTTCTCACTACACACAATGGAAAAGTGGTCTCAGCAAAAAGTAATTTCAATTACTTTTAGTTATATTTCCTTGTAGGATAATGTTAATACTCGTGTTGGCTGCAATATGTGCCACCACGTATTGCACAGATTGTGCTAGCTGATTGTAATCAATTACTTCAGGAAAAAAAAACTCTCGTTTCCTTTGGGGAAAAAATGGTCGCGTAGGCGTGTGATGCTTGAGACGCAAAAAAATAAATTTGGGAACGACTTTCCCAATAGGTAATTGCACACATTGTTTGCTGAGATATGATATATGCAATATACATCGATGGAAGCGGATCTGATTTAGAAGACTAGGCGATCTATGACTCTTGGTGCCTCTTCAGTCTCGTGAAGCAATGCTATGGCGAGATTCGCCCTAACTTTTACCAAACAACCCACAATAAACAGAGCTAAACGCCCCAATAAACAGAGCTATAGCCCCCACAACAATCATTGCGACACGCGTAGGGCCCATCGGCCAATAGTCTTGGATCCCCAGGAGAATTATAGCGGCAAATGCAGTGAAGTAGGCGATCACCTCACACGAGCATAAGGTCCACCATCTGCTTCGCTCCACGGGCTCCGCTACGGCGACGTCCTCCAGGCCGGCACAGGGGACGTTAGGGTTTCCACTGATGATTGTGTTTGACCTTTCATTCCATGCCCAGTACGCATGCCGGCTAGGCTTCGGCGCCACGACGACGCCACCATTAGGATTGGGGTTCTCGATGGCCACCACGGCGACTCCACAATTAGATTTGGGGTTCTCGAGATCCGCCATTGATAGATTGATGCCGAGAGATCGATCGGTAGATGCGGTTGATAGATCGGTTGATAGAAGAGTAGTTGAAGCGAACACGCACATATATGTATACGGAGAGGCCGGCCCGCGTGGGACGTTTTCTTTTTTGCGTCGACGGCTCTAGGCAGGGTGGTTTGACTCCCATCTCCTTCACGCACGTCCGTCTAATTAACCAATACTACTTGATATTCTAACGTACAATCGTAGGAAATCTACTAGGGATGTTTGGATAGAGCGATTATAGAGAATCAGATCTTTATAAACGTGACTTCCGTTGTAACCACCTAAAAACACGTTTGGATTATCTAATAGAGTCATGGATAAGTACAACCGAGTTTGGTAAAAGCTAAAAAAAAACCAGCTTTTTTTTTTAATTCTAAAAACGAGTTCTATATATACCGTCGCGTTCTCTCTAAAAAAAATACCGTCGCGTCGTGTCGTGTCATCTAGTACCTCGCACGACCTATTTGCATATACTAGTAAGCTTGCACATGCAACGCACGTCTTGCTCCTTTCAAAGATTCGCTTTGAATCGCACTTGCACAAGTAAACCACAACAAGCGTGAATTCAAAGATCTAACTGAAGACACTCGCCATGCTTGAAGATAAACTTAGACACCATATTTGGCTCGCTATCATTATGTAAGTTGAGCAACAATGACAAGTTTTTCAAAGGAAGATCAATGGTGGACATGCGGTCCGATACAGCCACTACTAGGAAAAACCCTAGTAGTAGTGCTGGTTCTAGAGCTACTAGTAGCGCTTGTACAAGCGCTACCAGTAAGGCGCTACAGCTAACTTGTAGCAGTAGCGCTGGTTTTCCAGCACTATTACTACACCTAGTTAGCAGTAGCGCTCGTGTTGGAAAAGCGCTGCTGATAGTGCTAAGTAGTAGTAGCGTTTCTTCTGAAAAGCGCTACTGCTTATTTTTCCAGTATTTTTGAAATTGCAGCTTATTTTCGCTGTATTTGCATAGGTTTTATATACAGTACTTTCATCATATGATTTTATGACCATGATTAGTTAGTATATACAACAGTGTGTGAAATGAAGGTGGATTAGGTTCAAGTGGAGGCAACATGTGGTGCATGTCGAAAGTATACTACTAATCCAAACTTGATCTAGTTTGGATTAGTAGTACTTTCGATCTGCACCACATGTTGCCTCCACTTGAATCTAATCCGCCAACACAAGCTATTTAATCATCATCATAGTCATTACCATCAACACTAGCTATTTAATCATCATAGTCATAGTGTAGCACATCATCATCTTCAAACTCATTCTAGCTAGCTAATCACCACCAACACTAGCTACGGTAGCTATCTAATCACCACCAACACTAGCTAATAATAATCATCATAGTCATTACCACCAACACTAGCTATTTAATCATCATAGTCATAGTGTAGCACATCATCATCTTCAAACTCATTCTAGCTAGCTAATCACTCCTGCTGCTCTCTCTCAGGTAAAATAGCATAAAACATGTGTAGCACTCCTGCTTCATCATATTGGAGCATGCAGATGAACCTGTCTCCTAATTGTGGGCTGCGCTTCTGATTGCTGCCCCCTAGTACTTCTCTGCTGCGATTCTTCACAATTTTGCTCCAGTCTTTGACTATTAAGACTTGCTCACTTCGAGAAATGATGAATGCACTCATGTGCAATGCAGGATATCTTGGCCGTAAGCTAACCATTGTCATGCGACCTTTAGGCTCAATCCAACGAGGCACAACACTCATCGGGAGTCCCTGTTGAAGAACATCGTAGTAACATACTTAGCAATGAAGTTTAGCTTAAAACATAATGTATGCAAAAGATGCACTAAGGACAAATATTAAAAATCTTACCATCTTTCCTAAATAGATGTGACCGTAGTTCAATACGCACACTAGTGGTCGCACGTGTTGAGTACTAATATCTCGAAGTCCAGGAAAATAACCTGTCTTGACAGTATCAAGATCCTCAAACCATGAAACATAATGACCTATCTCCTCGCAGTTTAGTTCAGCCCCGGAAAAGTAGTAGGTGCTATCTACTAAGCGCCGGACAGGTTTGCTTGAATGGAAATAAGCTGTCAATAGAAATTAGTTGTCAACTATTTTTAAATAAACAATATAAATTACTTAATAAATATGGTTGCAGAAACTCACATAATGGTAGAACTGGAGGCGTCCGCACATCGACCCAGATGTCGATATTACCTCATCTTCCGGACGAATATCAAAGGTGATAAGCATATTAGGCTCAAATGCATAAGCCTTGCATAGTGCTCTCCAATTTTTGCATTCAAAATAGGAGTAGGTGTCTGCATTGTATAATTTTACGGCAAAAGTATAACCATACTCGGTCCTCAACTGAACTCTCTTTACCTCCATACTTTTCATAGTACTAAAACCAATCTTATCCAAGACATACATTCTTGCATGGCAGGGGATACGCTAGTAGAATAGTAAAAAATTAAAATTATAAGTTGAAGCAAAAGAAGCAGAAGTCATGCTTAATTACGAAAAAAGACTTGTCGTTGTGACTTACTGTATCCACTTCGAAGTTCTCATCCAGCATGATGCTGAAGCGCCTACCACCAACTAGGTGAGGCCTGTCGCACAGGCCGCGCTCGTCTTCGCAGTATTCGCACATAACGAATTCCCTTTCGTCGTCAGACATTTCCTATGTTCATAGTTGAAACATTAATTGAAAATCGATCAAAGGCAACTACCAGGAAACTCAACACATATATCACTATTACTCAATATGCAACGGGTTGACTTTAGGTCTGTCGAGTCTTCCTTCCTAAACTCTCATCTCACGTATATGGTGGGCACTCCCTCTCTGATATTGCGACCGTCGGTGATGGTCGCTACTCCTCCTTTCCCTAGTGCATTACAAATATCTAGCACAAGGAAAAGAAGGAGAAGCGACCCCCACGACAACAGTCGGCATTCTTCTTCTCTCATATATGGTGGACACTCCCTCACCGATTTTTCGACCGTCGATGATTGTCGCTACTCCTTTTCCCCTAGTGCATAACAAAGGTCTAGCACAAAGAGAAGAAGGAGAAGCGACCCCCACGACAACAGTCGGCATTCTTCTTCTCTCATATATGGTGGAGACTCTCCCTCACTGATTTTTTGACTGTCATGTATGGAGCCCCGACAGACTTAAAGTCAACTCAAAATGTCGTTTAATTCTCTTTCTAGCAAATCCGGAGCACTCGATATTTCCTACATATTCTAGCACAAGTCATGCTTAAATTCACGAAAAAATCCGGCATGACCTTTGCTAAAATAGGACATATCGAGCGCCTGAAATTTGCCGTAACGGAAATGAATCAACACTCCGGCAAAACATAGGCCACTCAGAAAAGAATCAACACTTCGCACATGAGCATAAACTGGTGCTCATTGCATTTCAATGGTTCAATATTGACAAAAACATTTCAATATATCTTATAACCCAAACATTTCATTTGGTTAAGAAGCATAACTAAATACCCTAGTTCTACTTTATTCAACACCGAGGAGTGGAGAAGGAGGAGGTGGACTTTTAGCTCACCGACTCGGGTGTAGAGGAAGTAGAGCTAGCTCGGATGACGATCACTCCAAGGAGACACGACTCTACAAAGCCTGCACATTCCACCGAGTAAAATTTTAATTAGATCATCAAATCTCATATAGCATTCTTTGATGACAAAGTGATAATGACATAAATTCAACTAGTTCAACTAAGCACTTACTAAAAATAAACTAGTTCTAGTATTAATTTTCTTACTAAACATAAACTAGTTCTATAGTAAAATTTTAATTTGATCATCAAATCTCATATACCTAAATTTTCTTACTAAAAATAAACTTGTTCTATTAATTCAACTTGTTCAACTAAGCACTTACTATAAATAAAAATAATTAATTTTCTTACTAATTCAACTAGTTCTATTAACCACTTCCTAATTAAATAAACTATTTCTATTAAACACTTACTAAAAAACAGTAAAAAACTACATTATACAAGAACAGTTGGGTGGGAGAGAGGAGGGAGGAGGGAGGAGAGGAGGGAGGGGGTGGAGGGGAGGAGGGGGTGGGAGGAGGGAGGAGAGAGGAGGAGGGGGATGAGGGAGGAGGGGCGGCCGGAGAGGAGGTGGGAGAGGGGGGGGGGGAGGGAGGAGAGAGGAGGGGGTGGCCGGAGGAGGAGGGAGGGGCGCGATGTGGGAGGAGGGAGGAGGGGGGGCTGGAGGAGGAGGGAGGGGCGCAGTAGGGAGGAGGGAGGAGGAGGAGGGAGGAGAGAGGAGGAGGAGGGATGGAGGTACTATCTCAGTGGAGGAGGAGCAGGAGCGTCGGCGGCGGCGGGCGACAACGGTGGTCGCGGAACGGCAGCGGCGGCGGACGTCGGGGGGTGCGGGGAGGTGGAGAGGGAGAGTGGGGGCGCGTGGCCGGTTGGATAAGGCGCTTTGCAGTAGCGCGCATTAGGATAAAGCGCTACTGCTAAAACCCATAGCAGCAGCGCTTTTAACTCTAGAAACGCTACTGCTACGCCTGTAGCAGTAGCGCTTTCTGCAAAACGCGCTACTGCTAAGGCTAAGCATGTAAAAAAATCAAAAAATACATTGGTCATCAATGATCTTTTTGTGTAGAATCTAAATTGTCAATAGGAATCTTCCCCGGTTTAAGAACCGGCGAAGATTCCTATTGCGGCCACAGATCCTACACATAGAGTTCAATGAAGACCAAGTGGTTGTGATGGTTTGAGAAGAACTATATTTAAGGTGGTAAACATTCTGTTCGCGGAGCGAGGTGGGACTAAACTTTGGTCTTATTAGGAGGGGACTGAATTTAGCAGTAGCGCTGGTTAGAGGAAAAGCGCTATTGCTAAGATCAATAGCAGTAGCGTTTTTAACGAATGAGCGCTACTAGTATCCCTAGCCTACCTGGAACGGTCTGGCAATTGTAGTAGTAGCGTGTTTTCTAGCTACAGCGCTACTGCTATGCTCATAGTAGCAGCGCTCGTTCTGCCCAAGCGCTACTGCTATTTAGCAGCAGCGCTTCCTTTTTAAAAGCGTTACTGGTGAGCTCCTGTGTATAAGCATTTCCCTAGTAGTGAGCTCATAGAACTATTACAAGGAAAAAATGTAAATGAATAAACAATTGGTATAAGGAATGCGGCCACAAATAAAGAGCATATAATGGTGAGGAAAATTAAACATAATGTATTGGACAACAATGCCCAACCATGTTATGAATTTTATAGAGTATCTTCCAAAAAAATGCGAGGAAGAGTAACTTCAAATTCGATTGTGAGATATCATCAATTCCAAGTTGATAACGTGTAAAATACATCGGGAAGGGAATATAGAAACGAAGCAATAAAATTTGCTATTGCTCTAATCCAACAAATTTACTTGTACAACATTGTTGAAATGTCTTCACCAAGATTATATTCTCTGCACCCCTTCATCCACATTCGTTACTGAAAAGGCATTTAGGTTGCTCATTCGTCAACACACAACATGGGAGATCGATAATACTTTCACAGTAAACACATTTCATAAGCATGGCTCATGTTGCAATATATTTGTAGTACTTATTGTCAGTGTAAGAAAATAACAACAAAAAATAGCCAAGATTACGCACATATATGACATGGTACCTTACTTTGCAACTTAGTTTTATTAGCTAACAATCTGAAACTATGGATACTAATTGAAATAAGATGTGTCTTGTACAAGCAATCCAAGTACCTGGCTGTGTGCATCATATGATGCAGAGGCCGGGGCTGTCCCCTGAAAAAAAAACAATCCAAGTACCTATTCAGACATTTTGACTTTAACCAGCAAAAGGGTACCTAAACCCTGAAAAATAAGTGAAATGTTTTGTCAGCATATTCAAATCACATACAATGAGTGCATCTGATTAAATAAGCCAACCATTTCCACCGGAAAAGATTTGAATTCTCCTTATTGTTGTATAAAAAATGCATGGGTACAGATCATCAAGGTGTAAGCATGCAAGGAAAGATCTTGCCAGCTCAAACATGGGTGAAAACAATAGCTCAAGATATTGAAGGGTTGTGCTCAATATCCAGGTATTAGAGAATTAATGTGAGACCTGCTCTACAAAAGACGTCGTTGGTGGTGAAACGCTGATAGTAAGTACAAAACAATTCCTGTAGTCAATTCTTTCATATTAAACGCTGGCTGAATTATAGTTGTCAACACTCATGCATCACAGTCACAACGCCAAGAGTAACCTATAAGATAGCAGGAATATCACTAATTTTTAACATCTGAAGCACAAATGCGTACAAGGAAAATAATCTAAATCTTTACACTAAAGTGGCAATAATATCGGAGACTTTTGATTTTCAGTAGAACTAGTAGCAATCACACATTGGAATATTCTTACAAAAGCGCACATAGATGAAGTAATCCAGAGATAACAATTGGCCAACATGTAGAACAAAATACATCAGAAAACTGAAGTGAGAAAGAGAGGTGACATTCAGATTCCTTGCCATCACCGTGCCATTGTAAGCATGCACAACCACCATGTTGTGGAGCAAATTCTGATAAGGATGATGGGTGGTGCAAAATAAGAACAAAAGGAGAAAACCAGTATTCTCTCATATTGAACAAAAATCAAAACTCGCATATTGATGCATCATGAACCTGAGCGTTTGAATCTCTTGTTGTGCTGTAATGACAAATAGGATAATGCCTATGAGGTTAGGATTTCATACACCTCTTACCAAAAATTTGTAGATTTCTTTTGTTGGTAATGACAACTCAGAACTTGCAGAGGCTAGAATATAAGGAATCACTCAAACCAGAGAGGAGGCAGGGCCGTCCGGCGCGGTGGGGGTGAGGTCCGGCGGGTGAGGCGCGGGGAGATGAGGCGTTGTTTGCGGATGGCGAGGTAGCGGCGAATTAGGACCGAAACATGCGGCGCGTCGAGTGAAGCAGTGGGCGACGACACGTGGGTGCCCGGAAGAAAGCACAACTCCTCCTCGCGCGTCGCCGCCGGTGGCTCGCGTCCTGTCGTGGCTGCTACTTCTCGTACATGAGTTCCGGCTCCGGGCGAGAGCACCTACGTCTTGCCAGCATACGCGGGTGGCTCTATCACCCAGCTGTATGTGAGCTCTTCATGTGCCTCCCATGGCGCACGCGCCTCCGCGGGACAGGGCCAGGGCACGCGCGTTTCCAGCGAGCCAATTGGTGCGTACTTCTGATCTCTTCGACAATGACACCACGGCGTGTCTTTTCATGGGAGCGTTCGCCCCTTGATCCTTGGGGACATGCGCCGCCGTCGCCGGACAGGGCCCGGCCGCGTGCGTGTTGCCGGGCGAGCGCACCGCCAGCTTGGGCGTGTCCTCTCCTCTGCGTGCCCTGTTCTCCCTCCCTCCTGCGTTGCTTTGGATTCCTGAACGACGGGCTCCTCACGCGTCCCGGGCTCCCGGCGGCGGCGTCTCGCTTACATTGGCGGGCGGCTTGCATGCTCTTGGGGGTTTCTCTCTGTTGGATGGAGGTTTCTTACGTGAATTGATTAGATTGAGAGGTGAGCGCTAATTAAGGGAGAGAGGTTAACTGGTGGTAGTTCAGATTGCATGCGTTCCGTGATTGTAGGAGTTGCCGATGCGGGATGTGGGGTGTTTTCCTCGGTGGAGCATATGGTCAGTCATTGGAAATTGCCAAGTCCACACCATAGAGCCATTTGGATCAACGATGACTGTTAGATTGAGATTTGTGGGACAAATCGTGTGGTGTTGACTGCGTCGTGGGTTGTTGTGAGGCTAATTGCGGTGTGCATGTAATTTTTTTTTTTTTTTGATTGTTTAATAGTAGTGGAGATCAAGGTTTGAGACCCTGCCACCCGGTCTGGCACGACCTATTTGGATCGACTGGCACCGACGGATTCGGTTACGTCATCTTCATCATACATGCTGGTGGTCACGGCGATTGCCACCGGCGCGGTGCCAGCAGCACCGGCGCCGCGACAAATGTGACATTGAGCTCGTTGGCATCGACGAGGTGACGCGGGCCAACGTCCTGCTCTATACCGTCGTGCCCTCGCCCTTGCACTTGCGTCGCTACCACCGCTGTTTCCGCGTGCTGCATGCACATCGTGCCAGCCCTCGCAAGGCTTCTGGCGCCATGGCCTGTGCTCCCGTGCTCGGGCTCGTGACCAGCGTCGACATGGAAGCAATTGTTGTACTTCAACTATGGTCCATTGCGCTCGTATGTTCATATTACAACCTCGCCCTCGCAAGGCAGCACCATGAGCGGGCTAGCAGGAGCCTGCATGCACATCACGCAGCAGAGAATGGAGACGCGAGACGCCTGCAGGAGGCGACTAGCAGAGAGAGTCATAGCCCGTGGGAGCAGCGGGGAGGCGTATATGTGTTTTCTATATTTTTCTCTGTCCAAAGTCCAAACTAACAAAAACTGGTTTCCCTAGAAATCCTCTAAAAACTAATTTTCTAAGATCTCATGTCCAATTCTTCGTCTCGAAAAACCACAAAAGGGCCGACTAGATGTAAGTTTATTGTTGCGTTTTGCGGCGTTTTTGTTTTGTTTTGTTTTTTCACCTGTTTTCATGCAATACTGCTTTTCCGTTTCTTTTATTTAGGTTTTAACTAGGCTTTCATCAGGTTTTTTGTTTCCTTCTCTTTCTCTTTAGTTTTTTTCGGTTTCATTTTTATACAATTCATGACTATTTTTTCTTATAAAAATGTTAAATTTCAAAACATTTAAAAAATTCACAAAATTTAGAAATTATGAGCACTTTTCAAATTTGCAACATCTATAAATTTTTCAAATAGTTTTTAACTTCCCAAAAAAATCACGAACATTTTAAATATTCATGAATATTTTTAAATGTGCAAAAATTTAAAAACATCTGTGGATATTCTAAATTCACAAAGTTTTCAAATTCATGAATCATTTTAAAATTCTTGGACATTCTTATAATTTGTGATCATTTTTCTAATCCATGACCTCTTCTTAGAAATTTGTGAACATTTTTATATATGTAGGTATTTTATGAATTCTTGAGAATTTTGTAATAAAAGACAGGTCGTTTTTCTCGTGAACCAGTAGCTGGCTGGTTTTTGCTGCGCTAACGAGCTCCACAATAAAGAAGGCAAAACGAGCAGAGCGGAGCAGCGGAGGCTATTGGGCTCAGTGGAACCACCGTGTGTTATAGGAGCATTTCATCGCAGAAGGCGGAAAATAGGACTTCTTGTAAACTGACGCAACCCCCGCCTCCTATTGGATGCACTTTGCCTCAAACGGTTGCTGTGGCCCACGAGGCATGTTAGACTGGGTCGGCCGATTACCAACCCGACCAGGCATTATAGTGACTAGTTAAATGCTCGTGCCTTCTCAAAAAAAAGTTAAATGCCCGTGCGTTGCTACGGGCCATGATGCAGGTAAATGAATCAAATAGATTATTTAGTGGCATAGATATGTAAATGATGAAAATGAATTGTGTCACGGACCGCATTTCTCATTTCAGATTGGTCAGCAATATGAGCTCCATCCACCAATAGTAGTTGATTCAAACACAAGCTTCACATCATATATTTGTAGAGCAATTTTATCAATCAACAAATTATATGTTATCACAATGCTGTAATTTCTTCTTCGCCTGAAGGTCCATAGAAATAGTGGCCATGGTCTCCATCTTGAAAGCATCAATTTTTAGAACATGGCATTGGTAGGGGTCAAGGGCGTTGCTGCATTGGGACATTTAATTTGTTGATTTTATTTTGATAAATGAAGTGTGAACTATAATTCAATGGAAGATGCTCACTTCGCTGCACGGTGACTGTCGTTCATTTTATGTTGGCAATATAAGTGTGACCCATATCGTGACCAGGAGTAGATTCCAATTCTGATGCTTCTTAGGCAAGTATTTAGTTGGTTTAGCAAATGCAAATGAATATGTCAAAAACAAAAGAATTTCTCAATTTATGCTATATAGGAAAATATAATTGTTTACATGCCAACTTAAAATAAGTAACATGTGCGTGCCCACTAACGACTAATACCAGTAGCAAATGGCAAATAATAGTTTATGTTTCTTACAAAAACATGTCTTGAAATAACAATAATAACAACCAACTACAAAGCTTCAGATTTGTAACTTAGAGTGGGGCAAAGAAACATCTCAGTAAAAGTTTTGACCTTGGAATTAAATTAAACATTTTCACAATCATGAAAAATGGTGAACATGGCAGATAAAAATATCTCGAAACTTTCTTTCAGGTGCATACAACTGTTTGTAGTACAATTAGGCAAAAAGTCAAAGGCTTCCTTCCCACCAATGCTAAGTTCAGTTCTCTCTACAAAAAGTCAAAGGCTTCCTTGCCACCAATGCTTTTCTGCTATGTACACCATCAGATATGAGATAGTTTTGCAGAAGAGGTATCCTGGGATTGTTAAGGAGCCATTCAGTCAGTACTCATAAGCCTAACTCATGCTTTCACGAGCCCTTTACTACGTGTTTTCTTCTTCCCGACCTTCCCCTCCTTTGCACCTACTTGACCTTTCTCTTCAACTTTGGTTTCTATTTTCATGAAAGTTGGCTTTGGTTCCATCATTGCCTGCCTACTTTAATGCTTTAAGGGCTCCCCATTTGGTATCATCCTACAGGACAGGTTTGTAAGCAAATGGAAGAGAAGCAAATTGTCTTGCAGTCCATAGGAACCGTTTGGAACTTACAACTTGGATGCTAGGAGATGGACATCTATTTTTTTTCTCTGGTTAAAATTGGAATTTGGAGTCTTCAATAATAATAGATGGATGTGTTATACAAGAACATAAATGTTTTCTAGTCAGTTAAGAAATGGGATGTTACAACATGGCTGCATTGTTTAAGTATAGTGAAGCACAATAATGTTGATTCATTCAGCAACATAATTAAAATCTCAGAACAAGTTCAGGTGGCTTAACCTTCTTATGGGACATGGACCCACTATACGAACGTGCTATACATTGTCATCACTGCAGTGCTCGGGTGCTAGATTAACATTAAACTTTCCATGCAAGTGAACTGAATCGCGTATCAAAGTCAGGGGAATTTTGAATTAGAAATCTATATATTTATCCAAGCATAGTATGAAAAAAAAATGGAAAATCAGTCCAAAATGTAGATAAGAGTTCATTTGTGAGTCAAAGGATCGATTTCTTGTATTTTTTTTTTCGAAAACGTGATGTTTTGCAATAACATGAGCGAAGTTTGGAGAGGTTGAAAGCAATGAGTAGGTGAATCAATTCGATGCGTAGAGAAGTGAATTGTCAAGTCGAACCTCCAATACCAGAAGCAGTTTCAGTGTAATCCACACTAAGACCATACTGGACTTTGTGGTGGCAAAAATAATTTATTTATTTAAGATAAAGATTACATGTCCTATTTTACAATCTTCATAAAAAATAGGTTATTTGGTAAGTTTTCCTGATAGGAATTTTGTGAGAGCTTTTGCAGAGTACTGTTCGACGAAGTAGTTTTATTTTTTCGAGAATGTAGACGAAGTAGTTTTAGTGGCATGGCATGCTTATACAAATACACTATTTTGCTTCGTACAATGGAACGCATGAAGCTAGTAATTTGCTCAAATCAAGTTTAGCTAATAGTATTTGGATCATTATTGAAGTACAAACTCATTGCTAGACATATTAGAATCACTAAATGGGCTCTCTGATATCCTAACTGAATGCCTAGTTTATCATATTTTCAATAAGTTGCAGTTATACTCGACTCTAAAACTGCAAATTAAAAAACGTATGTATATGATTTAAAACACACCAATGAAATATGGATCCCTTAGCTACAGTTGCAGGAAAACCTTCATATAAATGAAATATATTTAAAAATCCTATCTAGTTCCATTCTCAAACTCACAAATGAAGCATATAAGCAGAAACATGTACAATTCAACTAAACCATACATCTATCTTAATATATGCACGGCAACAATGTTAAAATCTTACTACAAATCCACCAAGAAAAGTATACCACCATATTGCACTTGATTTAGATAGATCTAAGAAACAGATAAATCTGAAATGTCAAATGTATAGGAAAATATTTGAGGAACAAGAATCATACCTCGCCTTAATTCTGGAGGACAAAATTAGTAGTTGTACCCTACAGATAATCTGATATTTCGACAACATTCAAATACTCTCCACACTAATAATATTTGTAAAGATCCTATAAATGACGGGGTGAACTGGTTGGTCGATGGTTGATTTGTGGATGTGGAGAACACATGTATACTGCAGGGTGCCACTGAATGCGATGCAGATCAACCAAGCTTGTTCTTCTCCGCTTCCTAGAACACATAATCTAGTCAAGAGCAGTCCATTCCATTCTATGTGGATGGCAAATAACAACTTTATGATTATTTGTAACATGCTATGCATCTAAACCTACAAACATACAACTACGAAAATATTGGTACAATGAAAAATATTCATTAGCTCTTCTCAAAGATCATTCCCTCAAATTTGAGTATATGCATTGGAAATATATAGATTTAAAAAAATCAAGCAAGAAGTGAACCTTGGTCATGTAACACCATTGATAACCTAGGAAGGCAGATAATATATAGATATAATGGAGAAATGGAAAATAGTTCAAAATTGGTCATTCCTATGCGTGTGTACAAACTTAGTTCTAGTACCTAAAATCAGCCGATGGCCTGTGGTGGTATATAAAAGACAAAGGTGACCCCTCAATACACATTTGCATAGAGCTTCTCTATACCAACGGCCATTGGGGCGTAACAGTGTGCACTGTGACTACCACATTACGCATAATTTTCTTTCTTAACCATGTGCAATGAGATTATCAATGCACAACAGTTATTATTGGGCAGAAACTAAGCCTTGTATTCAGCAAATACCACAGAATTTCACAACATGACCCATCCTGTTTAAGTTTGAACTGGTAATTTTGAGTTCCTCATATGCCATGCTTGCCCTACAATTACCGTGATATACCTCAATTAGCTCTGAAAAATATTCATGTTGTTAAAACTGAAAAGACTGTGATAATCACAGTGCTAGAAATACTACCATAACAAATTACTTCTTTGATACACATATTGGTAAGTTGTTATTATATAGTGTTCAATAAGAATATCTTAGTTGATACCAGATAACTTCTGATTAATTTATGACCATCGTAATTTTCCGAATGCTGACCACATTGTACATCATATGAGAAAACAAATAGCAGGAAAATTAAGAGTATAGTGCAATATGACACCATGCAAAATAAAACCAAGCGTGAGTGGACGCAGCATGCAAGGTGATGAATCGGTAGTGCTCAGGTACCACAAGGATCTGATCAATTGGAAACAGAGGATTGTGCATTACCTGATATCAGCGGCATTACTCTCAGATAATCCAACCAAAGGACCGCCATCCAATGTAGCGGCAGTTATCTGAAATGGTGCAAACTTTGAATATTGTTGCTGCCACAAACTACATGATGCTAAGGAGAGGCCACAGGACAGAAGAGGGATAGGAGGCCAGATCAATCACGTACATGATGCTAAGGAGAGGCCACAGGACAAAAGAGGGATAGGAGGCCAGATCAATCCCGCCCCGTATGACATCAGAGATTAGACTGGAGACGCTGGAAGGGGTAGTAGTGAAGGGTGTTGCCGCGCCGCTTGCTCCCGCGCCGGGATCATCCGGAGATGGGGAGCAACTGCCGCTGGCTGCGAGGGCCCGTCCAGCGCTGTCGCCGTCAGCAGCTACGTCGTGGTGGCTGCGGTTTGTGAGCGTTGCGTCGCCGCCATGCTACCTAGAGGGATGCCTCCGCGTGGGTTGCGGACGTTACGGCGGAGCCGAGCGGGCGCCGCCACGCTGCTCACCGGTCAGGACCAGTGCGTTGATTGTCGCGGCGACAGGATCGGGGCCTAGGGCTAGGGAATCTGAAAATTCTAAGACGTAGGGTAGGGGTCGGGAGGAGGGGTGGTGGCGCTGAGAGATGGGACTGTTGGCGACGTCGGCGGCGTCTCCAGATCGAGAGAGGGAGAGACGCGATCAAGACGATCCCGAGAATCATGTGTACATAGGTTTCTGCTGTTTTTTCTGGTTTTCTATCGTGAAAAAAAAACAGAAACAGGAGGAGGGTGAAGGGGGAGAAAAATCGGTGGAGGGGTAGTCCTTCGATCGATGGGTTTGGAAAGAAATCGATGGGATGATGCGTTGCTTCGATAGGTGGGAGGTGGAGGCGAACGAAACTAAGCGACACCAAATCGACCATCACGACCGCAGACTCCTCCTTTAGGAGTAGAGATTCGACAATATTATAGGAATTCGACTGGTACAGTAGCACCCCTAAAAAAACTGGTAATGTAGCGAGTCGACCGAAAATTCCTAATACCAGCACGAACTCAAATACACTGGGCTTGAACAGTAAATAAAAAAAAACTTCTGCATTTTTTTTTGTGGCAACCATTAAGAAATGTTTCCCGTGCTTGAAAAATTTCATAATCATATCACATTTGTGGAAATCGTGGCAAAAAATATATAATCAGCGCCCCAAAATGCTTTCCTATGTAGCATCTTCGAAGCATCAATTTTGTTCTTTCTTGCCAGGACTTCCACGAATGTGATTCCATAATGAAACTTTGCAAGCACTCAAAATATTTTTGTTAATGTTTGCTACAAAAAAAATCATATTTTTGGAAAAAAAATCATATTTTATCTATTTAACTGTTCATCCAGTCTCCTTTAAGGCTGAGCTAAGAAACTCCATGTCCACTCAACCGGTGCTATAGTGATTCCTTGTATTCCCCTAAACATTGTAGAGCAATATAGCTCCTTCGTTACCTAAAATTGTGAAGAAAATTGCAAGAATGAACTGTTTGATTGATTCTCTGATGATTACAACTTATATCTCCTGAAGAAACATCTCCAACAGACACAATGCTTCGGAGAGTCAGGAGAGAAGAGACACGTCGGTTAGCAGAATGCTAACCCATTCTTTAATACAACATGGATATTATCCACAAAATTAGTTACAATAATTAATTCCAAACAAAACTAAAGGCTATTGTGTCGACTCAAATAGGAACTGTAGCGACTCGACCAGTACTCTAGCAATTTTTAAAAAAAGTGTTTTAACAATACTAGAAAACGCAAACATTTTTCACATTTCTGAATATTTTTAAAAATAACAACAATTTCAAAAAATTCAAACATTTTTATGTTTTGGAATTTTTTTTTTAAATTGAATGAATTTCGAAATTTTCTAACAATTTTTATAAACAAGAACTTTTAAATAAATCCAAACAATTTTGAAATTCCGATGTTCTTTAAAATATATGTAGTGTTTTAAACTTGAACATTACTATAAAAACATGAACATTTTCTGAAACACTGAACATTTTTTAAATTTTTTGAAACAAATAAAATTCTGAACATTTTCTATAAGCACGAGCTTCAAAACAAATGGTGAACTTTTTTATTTTTTTTACATTTCCTAATCTTTTTTATCATTGTTATAAACTTCCATACAAAGTTTAAAATTTTCTAATATTTTTATAAAATTGAACATTTCTTATAAATTTTAAACATTCTTAAAACTTCTGAACATTTTCTGAAATTTTTAGAAATAAATAAATATTCCTTATAGCTCCTTTCATATGATCTATTGCAAGCTTTAGTGTCTCATGATTTTCCTGTCCAAAACATGTAATGTTAGAGCGTAATTGCATAATTTTAGCAGGTGAACAAAACTTTGTCATGAACATACTGCATCGGATATCCCAAAGATGTAATTATTCCTCTGGGCAATGCCAGAAGCCATTTTTGCTTTTTCTATAAAGGAGAAAAGGAATTGGCGCAACTTAAATGCACCAGACTCTTAATCCTTGATACGACTCAAGGGTGTCAAATGAAGGAGAATGACACTTTTCTACGCCAGTGAAACCATCACCGACATAAGACCCACTATCATCCCAAGAACAAGATGAAGGCCCTCCTTCAAATGCGCAAGATCAAGGACAAGACCAACCCCATGATGATGATGATGCACCAAGTGATGTCCAAGATCAAGTTCATGACTGGGAAGTTGCTCAAGTTGCGGAGCAAAACCGACGATGATCAAAATCTTCAAGATGGAGAACCTCAAGAATATCTTGAGGAGCAAAGAGAGTCTCTTGCTACTCAACTCGCTTCCAAGCTAGAAGGTGATGGATACATTTTTTACAATGTCCTAGGAAGCTTAAGAAAATGAGTAGCTACTAATAGACAATTAACAAACTTTTGTGAGCATTACACATTTATTTCTTGTCTTGAACCCCAAAAGGTATTCGAGGTGCTCGAGGACCCGGAATGGGTAGAAGCCATGCATGGAGAACTCAACAAATTCGAGCACAACAAAGTTTGGTCATTGGAGGAAAGGCCAAAGGAGCACCATAATGTCATAGGGACCAAATGGATCTTCAAGAACAAGCAATATGCTCATTGGATAGTGATTCGCAACAAGGCAATATTGGTGGCTCAAGGTTTCTTCTAAGTCGATGGTGTCGATTACAGTGAAACTTTCGCTCTCGTTGCTCGCCTTGAATCTATTCGCATGTTCGTGTGTAAACATCGTATCATAATTTCAGGTTGCGTCAAATGGATATGAATAGTGCATTTCTCAATGGTCCCCTTAATTAGTTGGTGTATGTTAAACAACCCCCAGTGTTCAAGGATCCCAAGTTCCCCAATCATGTGTATAAACTCGATAAGGCACTCTATGGCCCTAAACAAGCCTTACATGCATGGTATGCGCTCCTTTACCGAGTCTTTGCAAGATCGAGGGTTTGAAATTGGGCTAATTGATCCCACTCTTTCTACAAAGAGGGTTAAAGTGATTTTTTCATATGCAAATTATATGTTGATGAAATTATTTTTAGTTCTCCTAACAAAGCTTTCAATGATGAGTTATCTAATCTAATGACTGACAAGTTTGAGATTCTATGATGTGAGAGTTGAAGTTCTTTCTTGAATTTGAAGTTAAGCAACTAAGAGAAGGAACTTTCGTCAACCAATACAAATATACCCAATACATGCTCAAGAGGTTCAAGATGGATGATGTCAAAGCGGCAAAGACACATATGCTAACCACATGCCAACTTGACTTTGATCCCAATGGTAAAGCGACGGATCAAAAGGTGTATCGTTCTATGATTGGATCTTTGCTTTACTTTTGTGCATATAAACCGGATATCATGTTGACTGTGGGAATGTGTGTAAGATTTCAATCCGCACCAAAAGAAATCCACGTAATGGTGGTCAAAAGAATCATTCGATATTTGGCTCATACCCCAAGCTTCAGCTTATGGTATCCAAAAGAAGCAAGTTTTGATGTTATTGGCTATTCAGATTCTGATTGGGCGGCAGACCGTGTGGAGAGGAAATCCACTTCCGAATGGTGCCAATTCCTTGGTCGCTCTTTGGTGATTTGGTCTTCCAAGAAGTAAAATTGTGCATCTCCCTCCACCATCGAAGCCCCTACCTTGTTTGTAAAGGTCCAGGTTGCCGCCTTCAAGGGCACCACTAGTAGATTCACGGCACCATGCATTGTGCCAGGGCGTGAGGAGAATAAGGTGAGTCCTTGGGACACTTGGGAAGCATTGTGCCTCCACACCGCTTCCAACGGAGACGTACCTCCCCTAAAAGAGGGAACTTCGAAAACACATCCTCATCTTCATCGTCTTCACTTGCGATTACATCTTACCTTTACTTTGTGCTCGCCTTTCTGGCGTGTTTACCTTTGCTTGTCTTGTTGTTGTTGTGCTTGTCATATAGGTTGTCCACCTAGTTGCATATCTAAACAACCTGTTATTAAGTTGAGCCTAAAATTTACAAAAAAAGTTAAAAAGTTATTACTTGCCTAAACACCCACCCTCTAGTCAACAATATCAATCCTTTCAGTTTGTCTTGGGCCAAAGTTGGCATTATGATCTATGTAATGCATTATGCTAAAAAATGTACTTCCTCCGTCTAGGTGTATAAGTCATCTTAGGATGTGCACCGCGACCAAGGTAGAGAGAAAAACGAGAGAACTTAATGTTTTTTTGCTAATTAATAGCATTGCATGCAATGAACTAACCACTGCATGTCGTGTTTGGTAGTCTTAAGTCATTAAAAACATGCACGGTCCACATCTCTTATTGGTTGATATGTCACGAAACAAGAAACGAGGTGGGAGTTAATGTACCGTGCCTAAGTGTTTTGGAATTATTTGGTTTTCGTAAGGTGACTTATACACCTAGACGGAGGGAGTATTGGCTTAAAATTGCACCGAAAGGGAATGGTATTTCGCCAGACTAAATCCATGACGGTTTCTATGAAGAAAATAAGTATCCATGTAGGCAGCCATGTCATTCTAATTGGTCAATCAAAAATCGTGCATGGCATCAGATTATGATGGTTTCTTCTGTCACAAAGGCTCGGGCCTAGTTTGGGCTAGGCAGGCCTTAGGGCAGACCTGTGACGGCCAAGAACCATCATGGAAGGTACGGTGCCAATTATGACATATGATACATGACGGATTTCAAATCCATCATGGATGCACATCCATGACAGTTTTTCACTGACCGCTCACAGATTGAAACTGTCATGGATTAACATGTTTCTTATAGTGACACCAAGGGTAGCTTCTCAGAGGCGAGCCCGACAACAGGCCTTCCACGGGGCCCGGGCCTGATGGAGCCAGCCGACAGGAGGTAGCCTGGAGGCCCGGGTAGAACTTGACCACCATCTTGATAAGCAAGCGAAGGCGGCGGAGGCTCTAAATCGAGGGAGTCCTCATGCAAATCCTAGGCCCCATCATCTATATAAGATGGGTGCTAGGGGTAGACATTCCCATCTACATCCATAGTCATACTCTTGGTAGCAAGAAACCATTTCCATTGTAATCCCTCGCACGAGGAACCCCACCATGAATATAGATCAGAAGCAGCACGTAGGGTATCACCTCCTTCGGAGGGCCTGAACCTAGGTAACCGCCTTGTGTGAACTCCACTCTGGCACTTCTGGCCGCGTTCACCACCTTACCGAGGGTACTGACAGTTTCTGCATATCGTCAAGCGTCGAGATGGTGGGGGCTGGCTGGTGTCGAGGTGTGGAGCCCGACATTGATGAGGTGACGGAGGACTGTGACGAGGTGGAGGACAGAGTATCCGCTGCAGATCGAGGGGAGACTGGCCGATGGCGAGGTCAGGAATGCGGCAAAGGAAGGCGGAGGAAGGCAGAAGCTGTGGGATTAATCTAATCAAGAGGTGTCGCGAGCTGTAACTGGCAGACGAGTGGTGGGCGCGGGATATGTCAGAATGTAAACCGAGTGTACAATGTCGGACAATGGGCTTATGGGGGACGAAAAGTTTTTGGATATAAAAAAATTAAAGGTAATAGATGAGCCTGCCATGAGAGGGCACTCGACTTATATGGCTCGCCATAATAGAGACGTCAAGCGGCCGGGTCATTTGCCATCCGCAGCATAAAAGCCGAGTGTTTTCTCGCAATATGCCGAAGAACTTGTACAAGCCAAGTGTTTTCCGGTGTAGAGTGTTGTAAGCCGAGAGCCCCATTTTCGCCGTACGTTTTAGTATTTTTCCTCGGCTTACATGGCTAGAAGCTGAGTGGTCGATAAATTACACTCATCTTATGCAGAAGCAGATGGCAACATATGTTTTTCCTTTAGTGTGTTGTTTGGCGTGGCATGGAAAAAGACATACTCCCTTCATTCCTAAATATAAGTCTTTTTAGAGATTTCACTAAGGACTACATATGAAGCAAAATGAGTGAATCTACACTTTAAAATATGTCCATATACATTCATATATAGTTTGTAGTGAAATCTCTAAAAAGACTTATATTTAGGAATGGAGGGAGTATATGAAACCAAAAATAATAATGATAAGAAAAACATTGGACGTGGAATTGCAGTTGTGCAGGGTCGGTGGATATGCAGTTGCAACGTGGGGTCGGATCCGATGTGGCAGTCGTGTCCGGTCATTCCCATATATGTCCCACATATGAGCTAGATATGGGAGTGTTGGACAACACAGACGTATAAGGCCGATTGAGGGGTCCGATGGGGTGGCATTTTTGTGATCGGACCATCCGATCATATAGGGAGGGAGGGGTCTGGATGTAGATGCTCTGACTGCAGTTATAGTTGTGCGCACCGAGCAGATGTTTTTGGGGAGTGCAAAAAAACAAAAATAGAGCATGAAGTGAACAAAGAAGAAAATGGTACACACCCACCATCGAAATAATGAAACACATGGCAACATATGTCTTTTTTCCTCTTGTGTGCCATATCCACCTCACATATAGGCTAGGTATGGGGGTGCCGAAAAAAGTAGACCTATAGTAGGGTGGCATTTTCGTGACCGGGTCGTCCGCCCGGACGTATAGTGGGGGATTTGAGTGGTCCGGTTGTAGATGTTTTGACTGTAGTTACAAGTGCACACACTGGGCAGACGTTTGTGTGGAGGGCAAAAAAAAGTGAAAATTAAACCAGAAATAAACAAAAGAGGAAATGGTACATATCCAGCACCGAAATAATGAAACACATGGCAACGTAAGTTTTTTTACTCTTGTGTGTAGTTGCGTGTGGCGTGGAGAAAGGCAGAAATGAAATAAAAAAAATGATAAGAACAATGTTGGACGTGGAATTGCACTTGTACAGGACCGGTGGATATGCAGAAGTGTGGGTCGGAACCGACGTGTCGGACGCGTCCGGCCGGTGTCCCCATATCCGCCTTACATATAGGCTGGGTATGAGGGGTGCTGGACAATATAGGTGGGGTGGCATTTTCACGACCGGCTTGTCCGTCCGGACGTATAGTGGGGGATATGAGTGGTACGGTTGTAGATGCTCTCACTGCAATTACAATTGTGCGCCCCGTGAAGACGTTTGTGCAGAGTGTGAAGAAGGTAAAAATGGAACCCAAAATAAATATGAAAAGGGAAAAAGGAAATGGTACACGTCCACCACCGAGCGGCGAGGCAACGGATCCAATGCAAAGAGTGAGATGGTTTAAAGAAAAAGAAGTGAATTCAAAATCAAATAGACAGTACTGCTGTACTCAGAAGATAGGGAGGGAGGGACGTCAAAAGGTGGTGGTAAAGAAAGGAAGTGCCCTCCTTGGCCGCGGTTGACCCCTCTCTCTCTCTCTTATAGCAGCAAGACCGGCGGCGTCTCCATCCATCCAGCAAGACCGGCGCCTCCATTCTGTTCTCCATCTCGCCATCCACCACCACCACGGGCCTCTTCTCCCTCTCGCCAGCGTCTCCTGGAAGCTGCAAGTCCACCGACCGACGGGATGGACGTTGCCGGCGCCAAGAACGTCGTGGGGATCATCGGGGCCGTGGTAGTCGGCTGCCTCGTGCTTGCGCCAATGTAAGCTCTGCTTCCCACCTCTGATTCACTCTGCATCTGCTGTCTCACGTTACGTGCTCCGGCGCGAACGATCCGTTCTGCCGATTGACAAAAGGCTGGGGTTTTCTTGGTGGATTTGGGCTTTAGTTTGCGCGCTACGCGGCCCGAATGGTAGGTAGATGCATGCACTCCATGTAGCGCGGACTCGAACCCACCGTGGATTCTTGTCGTTTCGATTCGATCCAACGCAGGCAAACGACATCTGTTCTGCCGATTAAAAAAAGTTGGGTTATTTTCTCTTGGTTTTGGGCTTGATTTGCGTGCTACGCGGCCCGAATGGTAGTTTCTGGATAGGATCCTTCTGGATCTGTTGAACTGTGCACGGGCTCGTCCCTTGGCAGGGATTGGACGAGCAGTAATCACTTGGCTATATATATGTTGGCTGCGTAATAAAATTGTGTCTTTTTTTTTCGTTGACTATCATGGACGACACATGTAATGTAAAAATAAATCTTTTGGGTCACAACTCTTTTCTTAATCATTTACATGATTGGATTGCCTGGCCTATATAACTAATAAATGTCATGCCTTTTATATTTGTCTCTCTGTGAAATATCTACCCTGCTCGGAGCTTCAGCCTGTACAAATTTGATAGGCAAATGATACAAGTTTCAGTCTAGTGTTGTAACCAGGAAACACAACTCTGCCATGCTAGTTTGTTGGAGTTTCACTTCAGCCTACACTAGGAGTCTTTGCTTGTTGCTAATAATGGGCTACTTTTTAAATCAAATGCCTTCCTCATCCTGTCCAGTTATTTTCTTACACAAGAATCGGACGCCTATCAAGTTGCTCTGGTTGAGGCTATTGTACGATAACCTCTGTTTTTTTGTTGGTTATTTTGCTATGTAGGTAATGTAAAAACAAAAGATCATTTGCGTTACAAATCATAGTTTCTTATTATCCTTTTGAGGCACTCCTTGCCTACATACTGGATTGTCTGGCCTACATAACTAAATGTCTTTTTTTTTGTGTGTTCTCTGTGTGAAAATAGCCTACAAGTTCTCACAATCTATGATGCAACCCTTAACAGTATGTTTATCTACCCAGCTGGGAGTTTAAGTTTGTACATATTTGCTAGTCAGATGATAGAAACATATGCCCTTTTTCTATACCCTGCTGGCAGTTTCATTCAAGTGTGATAACCAGGAAACATATCTCTGCCCTGCTAGTTGGAGTTTCAGTTGAGCCTACACTAGGGGGTGTTGGCTTGTTTCGAATGGGTGCCAGCTTTTAAATCAAATGCCATGTTCATTTCTATCCAGAGATTTGCTTACACAAGAATCTGTTACCTATGAAGTGGTTGTACTGTTTTCCAGCCAATTCGTCTCACTGAGGCTACTGTACTTTGTGTTTTTTTTTTGGGGGGTTATTTAGCTACATAGGTAATGTGAAGAAGAAAATCATTGGCACCACAACTCTTGGTTTCTGATCATCATTTGCCTAGATATTGGATTGTCTGGCCTAGTAGATAACTAAATGCCCATCTCTTTTATGTTATCCATGTGAAGCTAATTAAGCTTCAACTTCTCACAATTTATCATGCAATTCTAAACAATAGCATATGTCTATCTACCCTGCTGGGAATTTTCAGTCCATATACAAATTTGAGAGGCAAATGCTGGGAGTTTCAGTCTTGTCTGATGGCTAGGAACTCAACTCTGCTTCTTGTTGTTGGAGTTTCAGGCTTGTTGCATAGTTGTAGCTTCAAGTGTACTCTGGCTTCTAGCCAGAGTGCACTACAAATTATTACCGAATTAGGAAGTGTACACAACATTGCACCTTACATGACCGAGCATTCTTTTCTTGTGAAATCAAATGCCAAAACTGAGCATTCTTTTATCAACTTGCTGTACACTTGCTCTGCTTGAGGCTACTGTATAACTTGTGCTTTTTAACTTGGTATGTTGTAAAAATAAATCTTTTGGGTCACAGCTCTTCTTTTTTAATCATTTACATGATTGGATTGAATGGCCTAGATAACTAACAAATGCCATGCCTTTTACAATATACATACGATGCAGTTCTGTTTATCTACCCTGCGGAGCTTCAGCTGTACAAATTTGATAGGCAAATGATAGGAGTTTCAGTCTAGTCTTGTAACTAGGAAACACAACTCTGCCCTGCTAGTTTGTTGGAGTTTCACTTCAGCCTACACTAGGAGTGTTTTCCTGTTGCTAATGGGCGCTTTTTGTTAAATCAAATGCCATGATTATCTCTACTCCGTTATTTTCTTGCACTAGAATCTGATGCCAATGGACTTGTTGTACTGTTTTCTAGCCACTTGCTCTGGTTGAGGCTACTGTACCTTGTGCTTTTTTTTAGCTACATATGTAATGTAAAAAGAAAAAATCAGTTGCGTCACAACTCGTAGTTACTTATTATCCTTTTGATGCCCTCCTCTGGCTTACATAACTAAGTGCCATCTCTTTTGTGTTATCTATGTGAAAATAGCCTACATTTTCTCACAATCTATGATGCAATCCTTAATAGTATGATTCTGTACATATTTGCTATGCTGGTAATTTCATTCAAGTGTGATGACTAGGAAACACAACTCTGCTACTTGCTGGAGTTTCAGTTCAGACTACACTAGGAGTATTTGCTTGTTGCTAATGAGCTACTTTTCAAATCAAATGTCATGCTCATCTCTATCCAGTTATTTGCTTACACAAGAATCTGGCACCTATGAAGTTGTTGGACTGTTTTCTAGCCACTTGCTCTGATTGAGGCTACTGTACCTGGTGCTTTTCTTTTCGCTATTTAACTGCATAGGTAGTGTAAGTAAAACAAATCATTTGCATCACAACTCTTGGTCTCTTATCATCGTTTGCCGACATATTGGATTGTCTGGCCTAGATAACTCCCTTTTATGTTATCCATATGACCTAAGCTTCAACTTCTCGCAATGTATCATGCATTTCTAAACAGTAGTATATGTCTATCTACCCTGCTGGAATTTTCAGTCTAGCTGTATACAATTTTGATAGGCAAATGCTAAGTGTTTCAGTCTAGTCTGATGGCTAGAAACACAACTCTGCTTCTTGTTGTTGGAGTTTCAGTCCAGTCTGATGGCTAGAAACACAACTCTGCTTCTTGTTGTTAGAGTTTCAGGCTTGTTGCATAGTTCATAGGTTCAAGTGTACTCTGGCTTCTAGCCACAGTACGCTAGAAATTATTATAGAATTATCAAGTGTACATAGCATTGCACCTTACATGACTGAGCATTCTTTTTGTGTGTAATCAAATGCCATGACTGGGCATTCTATTTTTGTTGTTGTACTCTATTCTAGCAGAATACTTGGTCTGCTTGAGTCTACTCTATAACTTGTGCTATTTAAATTTTGATATTTTAACTTGGTCTGCTTGAGGCTACTCTATTATCAATTTGACAGGAGTTTCAGTCTAGTGTTGTAATTAGGAAACACAACTCTGCTAGTTTGTTGGAGTTTCACTTGAGCCTACACTAGGAGTGTTGGCATGTTGCTAATGGGCGCTTTAAAAAAAATCAAATGACATGATTATCTCTATCCAGTTATTTTCTTACATGAGAATCTGACGCCTATGAAGTTGCTGTACTGTATTCTCGCCACTTGGTCTCACTGAGGCTACTGTACCATTTCCTTTTTTTTCTTGGTTATTTAGCTGCATTGGTAATGTATAAAAAACAAATCATTCGCATCACAACTCTTGATCAATTGCCTACATATTGGACTGTTTGGCTAGATAACTAAATACCCATCTCTTTTATGTTATACTCCCTCCGTCCCAAAATATGTGTCCCAACTTTGTACTAGCTCTAGTAGAAATTTATACTAAGCTCAAGACACTTATTTTGGGACGGAGGGAGTATATGTGAAGCTAAGTTTCAACTTCTCGCCATCTATCATGCCATTCTAAACAGTAGTATATGACTATCTACCCTTTTGGGAATTTTCAGTCTATACAGAAAATTTGATAGGAAAATGCTGGGAGTTTCAGTCTAGTCTGATGGCTAGGAATTCAACTCTGCTTCTTGTTGGAGTTTCAGGCTTGTTGCATAG
Organism: Thinopyrum elongatum; assembly: GCA_011799875.1. NCBI lineage: Eukaryota > Viridiplantae > Streptophyta > Magnoliopsida > Poales > Poaceae > Thinopyrum > Thinopyrum elongatum. Next base: position 612,416,792 of record CM022299.1, on the reverse strand, counting down.
TTCCTAGCTTCAAGTGTACTCTTGGCTTCTAGCCACAGTGTCCGCTAGATTTTTTTTAATAGAATTATCAAGTGTACACAGCATTGCACCTTACATGACTGAGCATTCTTTTCTTGTGAAATCAAATGCCATGAGCCCATGACTGAGTATTCTTCTATCAAGTTGCTCTCTATTCTAGCAGAATACTTGGTCTGCTTGAGGCTACTGTATAATTTGTGCTATTTTAACTCGTTATGCTGTATATTGTGCTGCAGCCACTTTGTATTCCGCCATATCATCGCGGCCCAGGATGTTGGAGTGAGGCACAACCTGCCATACGCGTTCGCGTGCATGAACGCCGCCGCGCTCGTATTCTATGGTGGAAACAGGAAAGACTTGCGCGTCGCTATCAGCAATGGTATTGCGTTCCTGGTGGAGAACGTGTACTGTGCCATTTACCTGCGTTACTCACACGGAGGGAGACGCATCCTTGCTGGCGCCATGTTCGTGGTGGAGGTAGCGTTCCTTGGCCTGCTCTTCACCCTACAGTTCGTCGTGTTTAGCGATGGGCAGCACCCACACGTGAGGGATCGTGTGTTTGGCTCAATGGGTGCAGCGACAGCCTTCCTGATGTATGCCTCGATTGCAGACGAGATCGTGAGTGCTCACTTGACTGAACTCACCTTCTATCAATCAATTGTCACATAGGTTTTTCATCTTCTGCACATGCTATGCAGTATCGCGCCCACACCACACACAACGTGGCCGGCATGGAGATGGCATTTCCTTACTTCAACAACGCCATGATATGGACAGCATATGCATGCATTCCTGACTTTGATTTGTTCTTGCTGGTATGTGATTCCTATCCATTGGCTATATATACTATATACTATCTGGCCTACATAACTAAATGTCATCTTTTTTATTGTGTGCTCCACGTGAAAATAGCCTATACTTTATCACAATTTATGATGCAACCCTTAACAGATGTTTATCTACCCAGCTGGGAGTTTGAGTCTGTACATTTTTGCTAGGCAGATGTAGAAACGTGTGCATTTTTCTTATACCCTGCTGGCAGTTTCATTCAAGTGTGATCACTAGGAAACATATCTCTGCCCTGCTAGTTGTAGTTTCAGTTGAGCCTACACTAATGGGTGTTGTCTTGTTTCTAATGGGTGCCAACTTTAAATCAAATGCCATGTTCATCTCTATCCAGAGATTTGCTTAGTTTCAGTCTTGTTGCATAGTTCGTAGCTTCAAGTGTACTCTGGCTTCTAGCCACAGTGCACTACAAATTATTATATAATTACAAAGTATACTCCAACATTGCACCTTACAAAGTGTACACAACATTGCACCATACATGACTGAGCTTCAAGTGTACAATTTTGATAGGCAAATGCTAAGAGTTTCAGTCTAGTCTGATGGCTAGGAACTCAACTCTGCTTCTTGCTGTTGGAGTTTCAGGCTTGTTGCATAGTTCGTAGCTTCAAGTGTACTCTGGCTTCTAGCCAGAGTGTGCTACAAATTATTAGATAATTACAAAGTGTACACAACATTGCAGCTTACATGACTGAGCATTCTTTTCTTGTGAAATCAAATGCCATGACTGAGCTTTTTTTTTTATTAACTTGCTGTACACATGCTCTGCTTGAGGCTACTGTATAACTTGTGCTGTTTTAACTTGGTCTGTTGTAAAAATAAATCTTTTGAGTCACAGTTTTTTTTTATCGTTTACATGATTGGATTGCCTGGCCTAGATAACTAATAAATGCCATGCCTTTTATATTGTCTGCCTATGTGAAAATAACCTTCGGTGTCTCAAAATCTACATATGATGCAGTTCTTATCTACCCTGCTGGCAATGGAGTTTTAGTCTAGGCAAATGATAGGAGTTTTAGTCTAGTGATGTAACTAGGAAACACAACTCTGACCTGCTAGTTTGTTGGAGTTTCACAGTTGGCTTGTTGCTAATGGGAGCTTTTTTAAAATCAAATGCCATGATTATCGCTATTCAGTTATTTTCTTGCACTAGAATGTAGAGTCTGATGGCAATGGAGTTGTCGTACTGTTTTCTAGCCACTTGCTCTGATGCTTTTTTTTTGGTTATTTAGCTATTGTACCTGGTGCTTTTTTTTGGTTATTTAGCTACGTAGGTAATGTAAAAAGAAAAGATCATCTGGGTCACAACTCTGGCCTACATAAATAGATGCCATCTCTTTTGTGTTATCTACGTGAAAATAGCGCTGTTCTGCTTATCTATCCTGCTGGGAGCTTCAGTCTCTGCAAATTTGATAGGCGTGTTGGCATGTCTGTTGGCAAATGTAATATAACTTCCAATTTGGCAGGAGTTTCCGTCTAGTGTTGTAACTGGGAAACACAACTCTGCGAGTTTGTTGGAGTTTCACTTCAGCCTACACTAGGAGTGTTGGCATGTTGCTAATGGGCGCTTTTTTAAAAATCAAATGACATGATTATCTCTATCCAGTTATTTTCTTACGCAAGAATTTGACTCCTATGAAGTTGTTGCACCGTTTTCTCGCCACTTGGTCTCACTGAGGCTACTGTACCTTGTGCATCTTTTATTGGTTATTTAGCTGCATAGGTAATGTATAGAAAACAAACCATTCGCATCACAACTCTTGGTCTCTTATCATCAATTGCCTACATACTGGATTGTCTGACCTAGATAACTAATTGCCCATCTCTTTTATGCTATATATGTGAAGCTAAGCTTTACCTTCTCGCAACCGGTCATACAATCGTAAACAGTAGTGTATATATATCTACCCTGCTGAGCAATTTCAGTCTATATACAAATTTGATGAGTTCCTGTCTAGTCTGACGGCTAGGAGGTCAATTCTGCTTCTTGTTGTTGGAGTTTCAGGCTTGTCGCATAGTTCGTAGCTTCAAGTGTACTCTGGCTTCGAGCAACTGTGCACTATAAATTATTATAGAATTATCAAGTGTACACAGCATTGCAACTTACATGACTGAGCATATATGCTTTCGTTGTGAAATCAGATGCCATGACTGAGCATTCTTTTATGAAGTTTCTGTACACTTGCTCTGCTTGAGGTTACTGTATAACTTGTGCTGTTTTAACTTGGTCTCTTGTATATTCGCATCACAACTCTTGATCAGTCTAGTGTTTAACTAGGAAACACAACTCTGCTAGTTTGTTGTAGTTTCACTTCAGCCTCCACTAGGAGTGTTGGCATGTTGTTAATGGGCTCTCTTTTTTTAAAATCAAATGACATGATTATCTCTATCCAGTTATTTTCTTACACAAGAATCGGACACCTATGGAGTTGCTCTGGTTGAGGCTATAGTACCTTGAGCTCTTTTTCTTTTTGTATGTTATTTAGCTATGTAGGTAATGTAAACAGAAAAAAATATTTGTGTCAATACTCTTAGTTTCTTATTATCCTTTTGAGGCACTCCTTGCCTACATACTGGATTGTCTGTCCTACATACATGTACATGCAATCTTCATCCCAAACTATTCACTAATGTGCTAATGTGCCCCGCGTCTCTGACTTTTTGCAACTGCAGATCGCGAATGGGATCGGTCTGCTCGTTGCTTTCTATGAGGCCGCCCTATGGATCAGGTACCGGAACGCGCCGAATCTCTAGGGTGCCGTAATTGCCGCTGCTTAAGTAAGGGACTGCCGTAAGTCTATTGACAACATGGCTGAATATGCGAACATCTATGTACTATAATATGAACGCTAAACGGACACTAGTAGAAAACAGGGCTTTGGTCCAAGCTCAATCTACACATTAGTACCGGTTGCATTACGAACCGGGGCTAATGTGAGCATTAGTCCCGGTTCAAGCGGCTAGGGCGCTGGGCAAGCATTAGTCCCGGTTCAAATGGGACCTTTAGTCCCGGTTTGACCCACGAACCGGGACTAAAGGGTGCGATAGTCCCGGTTCGAGCCACGAACCGGGACTAAAGGGGTTGAGGCTTTAGTCCCGGTTGGTGGCTCCAACCGGGACTAAAGGACTAAAGCCTTTTACTCCATTAAACTTGGAAAAATCATAACTAAATCATCCTAATTCAGAAAAATATAAATAATATATCAAAATTTGTAGAAAAAAAAGATTTGTCTGAAGAAACAACAAGTTTTCCGTTTTGAAAATTTTTTAAAATCACCAAATTCCAAAGGAAAAATAGAGTTTTTGGACATTTTAGACGTTTTAAGGTTAGGTTTCTAAGTTTAGGGTTTAGGGCTAGGGTTTAGATTTCTAAGTTTAGGGTTAGGTTTTAGGGTTTGAACCTTTAATGTTTACTATTTAGAATAGAGTTTCGGACGTTTTAAGTACCGGGTTTACGGTTTTCAGAGTTCATTTGTAGTGCTTTTCAATTTCAGGCTAATTTAGCTCAAATAATCATTAAATGCATGAAAAAATAGCAAATTAAGTCAAAAAGGGTTGAAATTTAAGGATGTGGCTTTGAATGGTTCATATTGAACACACACAAAATTTGGAGTTCAAATAAGATTAAAAAAATGAAATGTCTTTGTACCAGCTGAGTTTTCGTCCGAAACCCTGTTGCTTCGAAAGAGATGGTCCAGTTTGTACACGAAGTGCATCCAGTTTTTGCCATAACCCTCTCAATTTTTTAGCACAAGCTATTTGGGTGAAATGATGATACCATGCCAAGTTTCAACCTTTTCAGAGTTCATTTGTAGTGCTTTTCAATTTCAGGCTAATTTACCTCAAAAAATCATTAAATGCATGAAAAAATAGCAAAAAAAGTCAAAAAGGGTTGAAATTGATGGATGTGGCTTTGAATGGTTCATATTGAACACACAAAAATTCTTCAGTTCATATAAGTTTAAAAAAATGAAATGTGGTCAAACTCTGGTCAAACAGTGGTCAAACTACTTATTCAATAAATATTAGTGTTACTAAATAATTATTGTTTTTTAGAATAATAGTTTCAAACTCAAACGGGGAAGCGTGTGACATTATGGTCACATTTTTCTGATAATAATGGATATATTATTTGTCGAATTTTGATTTACAGATTTAAAGATATTAAATGAATAAATGGTATAATAATAATAATAATAAAATCCTTCGAGATGTAGTTATGTTACTACATCTACTAGTTAGGAAAATTAAAAAGCATAAATTTCGACATGTTTTGCAAAAAAGTGTTATGGAAAAGTAAAACGGCTATAACTTTTGCCTACGATATCGAAAAAAAACGTATAATATATCAAAATGTTCAGCACGAAAATTCGGTTCCGATTTCGACGGCCGTAGGCCATTTTGCAAATTTTTAGAATCCTCAAATTCTGAAAGAAAAAAGTTATCCTCAAATTTAAGTTTTTTTGAATTTTTGGTCAAACTCTGGTCAAACTGTGGTCAAACTATGGTCAAACTATTTATTCAAGAAATATTAGTGTTACTAATTAATTATTGTTTTTTAGAATAATAGTTTCAAACTCAAACGGTGCTTCATGCTCAAGTTCAACTCCTAAGGGTTAGTAGGATTGACAGCTTACTATTGTCAGGAAAACAGCAAGTGCAGACTTGGAAACTAGGGAGAATAGAACTCAGAAGTTAAGCGTGCTTAGGCTAGGGTAGTGAGAGGATGGGTGACCAGCCGGAAAGTTAGACGATTTGGAATGAGCGGTACATACTTGAGCAGTGACGAGGGGTGATTAGAGATTAAATTGTCAAATAATTCAGAAATTCAAAAAAAAAAAAAATTGAATCAAAAAAATTCAAAAAAACCAAATTCCAAAAAAATTCCTTTAATCCCGGTTGGTGTTACAAACCGGGACTAAAGGTGGAGCTGCAGAAACCGGCCGCGTGGAGCTCCTTTAGTCCCGGTTCGTAAGCAAATCGGGACTAAAGGTTTTGGGATTTAGTCCCGACCCTTTAGTCCCGGTTCCAGAACCGGGACTAAAGGCTCTCTGGAACCGGGACTAAAGGCCCGTTTTCTACTAGTGGGAGAAGGCAACTTATTCCTCTGTTACCAAGCGGTGATTGAACCATGCATCATAATATCGTATAATGTGATTGTACTTCTTCCTGCCTACATTGAAATGCTGGACGGAGAGGGCAGTGTATTCCTCCGTCACCAAGCCAAGATTTAACACTTTATTAATAAGCATTATAATGTTTCTTCTACTTACATTGAAACTTGATGTTGAAACATCTGTTATAGTTCGAAGCAGTAGCTTCTTTTGTCTTCTGTTTCCACTAGTGGGAATCATGAGCTTTTGGAACACTACAGACCAATTTTACTAGCATCAAAACTAAGCAAATATTTATATACCAGGCTCTCTAGCACAAAGAAAATCAATCAAAGAGAAACACTTTACCATCAAAACCATGGGTTTCAAGCACATGAAAGAGACATGAAGGTTTCTTCCTATCAAGGATATCTCTTGTATTGAGCCTGTAACCACGAGCGGGCGAAGCCCTTATTTAGAAGTGTATTCTTTTGCGGGGAATTTGGAAGTGCGTTTAGAAGTCCAGATCCATTTAATGACAGTTGGTCACTACTCATCAGAAAGGAGAGATTGCATAAGGTGGCAGAGGAGAAACACCTGGAGTTGCGAGAACTCCAGGTGTCATCATAATTGCCAAGAGCATGAAGATTAAAGACTACGTCTTCGTGTGTTTGAAATTCAAAGGCTTGGGATGAAAGACGAAGATGAAAAAGGCTGAGAAGGTCCTCTTGAAATATTTACTACTTTCACTTTTTCTATATTTTTGCAAGTACATTTTCAGTTTAAGCAATATTATATCACGTTTTTACATCCTAACAGATAAAGCATCTATCATGTCCATGGTTGAGAACATGGTTTAGAGCAGTTTATTATTGATGAGCGAGGAAAAATCAAACATATTCGATCACGCATCCCATATAGTGGCTAGATAAACTTTAGTATACACTAAATTGATATTGAATAGAATCAGCTAGTTTTCATCTTTCTACAGGCACAAATTTACGCATGCGGTTCTACTACATCACTGCTTTAACATCCAAGAGATCACTACCACGATTACAAGAACACAAATTTATGCGGGGAACAACGAACAAAACTCACCGCAAGATGGTGAATGGAACAATGGACGTTCCTCCGCACCAGGATCCTTCACCGAAAAGCACGCCATGTGCATGTTCCTCCCCACCAAGATCTCCCTCTTACCCGTCTCTTCACCCCCCCCCCCCCCCCCCCCCCCCCCCCCATTAGCAGCGCATCCGCAGCACCCAAATCAAGCACCACACCGAGCACACTTGGATCAAGCAATACAATGACAGGCAACGCAGGGTCGATGACGTTTCATACAGGGTGTGCGGTTGGGTCGAAACGTTTGCTTGTCAACCATGCGAACATTGTACTGTTTGTATACCCTTGCCCTGTTCCCCTGCCACTATTGTTCTGCTTGGGTCTCACTGAATCTCTTCCGGCTGCATCGATGAAACCGAATAATGAAATGTTGAATGAACTCAACACAAACGAGCGAGAAATCTGGAACTGGATGGTTGGAACTAACTATAGAGTTTCCTTTTAAAAGGATTTGAAGGCATTTTACCTGAATCGAACCCGCTTGAGATCTCTAGCACCCCCAGGAATGCAGTGAGCCGGTGAGAATAATATAAACATCTGGTTCATTCTACTCTTCCCATTCAGCCTCATGATAGGATTCTGAATCTGGTGGTCTACTTCCACTATCAGTCATTTCTGGATGGCTTGTCTCACTCCTAACAGAACTTTGGTCCATTAGAAACAAGAGATCCGTTAGGACCATTTGATATTTGTTCTTGTTGTCCAGAACTGCCTGGGCTGCCCAAACTTTTCAGTGACCATGGCTGATACGTCACTTTGTATAGGAATTCCATGGAGTGGTAGTTTGCTGCTCTTCTCTGCTGCTCCAGGTCACCCTTCTGCCATCCATTTCAACTATCATGAAGAGAAAAGGACAACCCTCAGGCAATAGCCGTAAACATGTGGCAAGATTGAACTGCTAGGTTTCATTGAAAAACAGTTCTAAGCATCTAGCAGAATTTTATAAACACTATATAAAAAAACTGTACCAATTAGGTTTCATTCTTGTCTGAGCATATATATATACTGACACGTGGCAAGACTGACGAGCTATTTTTTTCTAATAAAAAATTATTTATGAATGCACACTAAATCACTAGTAGAACCTTAGACAATGGTAGATTGTAGGCTTGTAGCTTGATTATAAATTACTGAAACCATCGTATTTCCACTATAGCAAAAACCATTCCATTCCGGTTATACCACTTTGGCTGAGCATATGCCGACATATAATATGAGCTAGTAGATATTTATCAAACCTACAGTAATTTCCCTATCCATAACAATAAAGAATTAAATCTGCGGACTTGTGTTTACATAAACATTCTCATTAATAAGTTCAACAATAATAGAGAAAATTGATCCTAAGGGCATTGCCGTACAATGATGCATCAGCAATCTTGTGCCATGAGCGATTTGAATACTTCCTTTGCTGCTTTGTGTGGACTAAACCCAGTCTACAGGCCACAACATGTCGGCAGCAGTAAAAAAATTGTTTTTGGCAAAGAGCTGCCGTGGCTATTAGTAGCTAAGCAAATACTAAGCCATGAAGTCACCCTAGCACAAGCGTCAGCTATGAGGTTATACACAAGGCACATAGTCGGTTCACTCTTCTATTCAAGGAGAAGAGCCCCATCGTTGTAACTTGTAAGCCAGCCAATACAAAAGCAATTGAGCTTCAACTAGTACCATCAGGGGCGGAGCTCTGTAGGGGCCCAACTGGGCCATGGCCTGCCCAAGAATTTGTCTACTTTTTTTTTACCTATGCATCATCCTACCCAGCGCCCGAGCCCACCTGGCAAATCCTCTCAATCTCACGCAGACGGCGCACGGCATCAGGGACTGCACAACACCCCCATCATCTCCCCGTCTCGAAGGATGTAGTCGCGCCGCCACCCCGGACCAGGGAGCACCGGCCACGTGAACGAGCCGCCTGCCGTCTCGCTGAGCAGCAGCCGGCCGCCGGTCGTCGCCTCGTGGATCTCATGGAGCAGCGCATGCGCACCTACTCCCTTCCCCCGAGCGATCTCGCGCAGTCAGTCTAGCTGCCGGCCGACTGCGGGCGCATGAACCCCTGGCCTGCGTGCTACGTTTGCTCTACTCCAAGGCTCCAACATCCCAGCCTGCCAGTGCCGGACATAATTCTTTTAAGACTCATCAGGGACTGCACGTCAGTAGAGTAAATCACACACTGCAGTAGGGCAGCACCAAATTCCCCATCTGATAAGCTTGATATATGTAGATATCTGCATCGAAACTGCTTTGTAGACGATGCATGACCTGCGTGATATCTGCATTCCCCATCTGATAAGCAATAGACTGATATATGTAGATACCTGCTCGCTCCATTTTGTAACCTTGTATCATATACTATTGCTTATTATTCAGAATATATATCAAAGAAAATTATGTTCTCTTTACTCTGGCCCGCCCAGCTTTTTCTTTCAAGCTCCGCCACTGAGTACCATCATGAGCTCCTCACTACATAAGTGTGTGCTTGTTCCCGCAGCTTGTGTGCAGCTGCTTACAATTTGGTCTTCCTCTACTAAGTGTACAGGAGAGCTAGTCATTAGTTCAGGGCTAACAATTTGCACCATAGCAGGTTCCAGCAAGCAGCGGCAGCGGTCTGTTTCGGGCAGCTCCAAGTCACTGCCGGAGCAGCAGCCAAGAACCGCGGCGGACAGCTCCAAGCCACCACCTCCACAGGAACAGCGATGCTGTTCGCAGAGCCGCGGGAGCCCCACGGTGAGGCACGGCGGTGAGATCGTGGTAAGGGAGAGGGCAAGAGGGCACAACGCCTCCAGCGACCATGACGCTGACAACCATCGAGTCCGTGCAGGAGGCGCGGAGCTCTCCAGCAGGTTCCGCCTCAACCACGGTAGGCCACTCCCTGACCACGACGTGCTCGAGGCCTATAGACTGGGAGATGATGAAGAGACAGTCGTGGGGCGGTACAACCTCGACCACGACACAGGCGACCATCGAGACGGTGGCCTATGGCCGGCCACGTAGTAACCCTGACGTGCTCGGGGTCCATCGAGTCCGTGCGGGAGGCACGAAACTCTATGCTCGACCACACCCCGACCACGACATGCTCTAGGTTAACCTAGTGCGTGCAAGAAGGCACAACACGGTTGTCGACCACGCCCGACCACAAAGTGCACAGGCAGCCACGTCTTCCTCGAAGAGGAGAGAGCGTTGATCACACCCACACACGACAACGACAAGCGTGGCGAGGTATGGTTCCTCGACACCAGAGCGACGAACCACACGACCGGTTTGGTGGAAGCGTTCGCCGAGTTGGACCGCTAGGTCTCCAGAAAGGTGTGGTTCGGGGACGGCTCGGTGGTGGACATCCACGGAGATGGGACCGTCATCTTTGTAGTCGATGGGGGAGACCACCGTGCATTCACAGATGTCTTTTTCATCACAACACTCAAGAGTAGTCTCGGCCAGCTCGACGAGAACTGGTACAATATCGCCATCTGGCGTGGGGTGCTCACCATGCGCGATCGGCGCAGCCGCCTCCTCATCAAGGTAACGCGTGCACCGAATCAATTGTATAAGTTTTCTTTTTGTCCCGTGCTCCCAGTGTGCCTTGTCGTAGGGCATGTCTTCGACGCCTGGCGTTGGCATGCTCGGCATGGACATTTGCACTTCAAACGCATCCAAGTATGGCACATGTCGGTTTGGTTAGGGGGCAACCGCACATCAAGCACGCACACAAGCTTTGTGAGGCCTGACTAGCGGGGAAGCAACGACACCTGTCTTTCTCGCAAAAGGCAAAGCTCAGGGCAAAGAAGCCCCTGGAGTTGGTCCATGGCGACCTCTAGGGGTCGATCACGTCTGAGACGTCGGGAGTATGGCGCTACATCGTGCTGCATGTCGACGATAGCAGCAAGTTCATGTGGGCATGCTCCTCGCCTCAAAGGATGAGGCGGAGCAAGCTATCGTCAAGTTCCTGCCTCGCCTCAAAGGATGAGGCAGAGCGGGCTATCGTCAAGTTCCTGACCAGGTAGAGCTGTAGTGCAGCCACAAGCTGCGCCTATTCCGCACTAATCAGGGTAGCGAGTTCACTTCGGCCACCTTCTAAGCAAGGGGTGCAGCATCACCTCACCATTCCATACTTGCCGCAGCAGAACGGTGTTGTCGAGTGGAGGAATCGGACCATGCTCGGGATGGCACGCAACATCCTCAAGGCCAAGTTGTTGCCGAGCATGTTTTAGGGGCGGAGGCGGTGCTCACGATAGTCTTCATCCTCAGTCGCTCCTTCACGCGGAGCATCAACGACACGATGCCGTATGAGGCATGGTACGGGAGGAAGCCCAACATGCGCTTCCTCCGCATCTTCGGCTGTGTCGAGCATGTCAAAACAACGCGCTCACAGCTAAAGAAGCTCGACGACAGGAGCACCCCGATGGTGTTCTTCTGCTACGAGACGGGCTCCATGGCATACAAGATGTATGACCACCACGTCTCGAAGCGTGTGCACATCCCCCGCCACATTGTTTTCGACAAGGAGGCATGTTAAAGCTGGGAGGCGCCAGGAGACGTGGTAACAAGCAGCTCCTTAACCGTAGACTACACGGTGTGCACAAGTGTTGGTGCTCCGGCAGCAACACAAGCATAATAGCGACCTAGGGTACTCAATGTCCGCGGGTGTAGCAACCCCGAGCACTACAGCTCCAAGCCACTGGCTCCGAGCACAGTGGGCACAGCAGCCCCCCGCTTAGCGATCCCAGACATCACAAGCGAGATGTTGCCGCTGCAGGTCGCAACTCCACCGACAATGTGGTCGAACCAATTCGACACCAACAATAGCCCTTGCACCCCACATCGGTGCCAACGCGTCGATGACCTTCTCACCGAGCCGCCGTAATTGATGGAGATCCTCGACGACAACAAAGTGTTGCATCTGATAGCTGGCGAGGAGCGAACCACGCTCGCTGAAGCGGAGCGTGAGGACTGCTGGTGTAGCGCGATGTTGGATGAGTTATCATCAATGCCACTTGGAAACTCACCACGCTGCCTGTGGGGCATCGAGTTGTTGGACTCAAGTGAGTGTTCAAGGTAAAGAAGGATGAGCATGGCGCCATTGTCAAGCACAAGGCCCGACTCGTCGCAAAAGGGTATGTGCAACTCGCATGGCCGGGGTAGACTTCGAGGAAGTCTTCACACCCGTGGCAAGGCTCGTGTTCGTAGACTGATTCTTGCCCTGGTGGCACATCAGGGCTGGGAGGTCCACACATGGACGTCAAGTCGGCGTTCCTTAACGGAGACCTTGAAGAGGAGAACTACGTCCCCCACCCTCCTGGCTTCATCGCAGATGGACGCGAGCAGGGCGTATACAGGCTACACAAGGCCCTCTACGGTCTCCGACAAGCACCGAAGGCGTGGAACGCTAAGCTGGACGTGATCTTGGCCTCACTCGGCTTCACCGCCTCCAACCACGGCGTGTACGTGCTTGGAACCGAGGACACACTGCTCATCGTCGGCATCTATGTCGACGACCTCGTCATCACAAGTGGTGAGCACGCCGAGGTGCTCCGCTTCAAGGAGGAAATGAAGCGTCTCTTCAGCATAAGCGACCTCAGATGCTCTGGTACGAGGAGCGTGGTCGCACCACGATCGCTCAGGCGGCTACGCAGGCAAGCTGCTCAAGTGTGTGGGCATGGCGGACTGCAACGCCGTGCACTCCCCGATGGAGGCACGGTCCAAGCTCAGCAAGGAGAGCAAGGAGAAGCCGGTGGACGCTACCTTCTATCAGAGCATCATCGGCAGCCTGAGGTATCTCGTGCACACTCGGTCGGACATTTCATTTGTCGTCAGGTTCCTGAGCAGGTCCATGGAGACTCCAGCTAGCGATCATCTCGCGGTTGTCAAGCACCTGCTCCACTACATCGCGGTCGCAGCACACTCACACACAGATGCGTGTATCACCGTGGCGACGGCGGGTCGGCTACAGCAGCTCCGACCACACCAGCAACGTGGCTCCAGGAGTATGTATACCCTCCAACGCAGCTCCGACCACACCAGCTTTTTTGGTAGACATCACTGCCATGGCCCAAGAGTCCGAATTTAAAAGTGCCATCCCCCCATGTGTACATGTCTCCAGATAGTGAACTGCACGTGTGGTATCCACCGCATGCTAGAAGCTCTACAAGCTCAATGTTCATTCGAGTAAGAGCATCAACGAATTTTGGCTGTGCCACATCACAATCTACACCATGACCAAGCCACCCACCTGATGCCTCACCCCAAGAGTAGATCTCTCCTTGTTTACTAACGAGTGCAGCATGCCTTCCTCCGCAAGATATGTTCTGCACATCAAGCCACACGGTAAACTCTTAAGGATTTAGGTCCAACACAAACCATATTTGCACCTGAGGAGCTCCCAATCCTTGAACTACTGAAAAAGGGTTCCCCCTCTTTGTATTTCAAAGCAACCAACATCGATCACAAAGCAAACGTTGAGGCGAGCAGCACATCAAGCCCAAAAGAAAAGAAGAAGAAGAAACAATGCCAACACCGGCAGCTCGACAAAGCGTGGATGACCCTCTACCGATGCGCCCTCGGGAATCGACCCACCACGATCCAAGGCTCTGATCCTTCGTGTATCAAGCAGCACCTCCAAGAAGGAATGCGACGCTGACGACGCTGCTGCCCGGACGTGTCCTAGGGTTTCCCTCGGCACGCGGAGGGGAGTGGAGGGTGGAGACCACCGACACCCTCTAGGAAGGAATGGTGGCACCCGCAGGCATCACCGCATCGGAGTCATAAGAACCGGCAAGGATTTCTCCCGCACTCCATACCCCACCGCCCAACCGGACCGGAGCCAACCAGCCAATTCACCACCCACCAGCATGCGCCACCGCGGATGTGACGCCACCCACGCCGCCTCACTGAGATCACCACCACGAGGCCTAGAGGACGAGGAGCGGAGCGCTTGGCGACGGGAGCAGTAGCACCGTTGCTGCGTGGGAGGGAACCACCTCCACCGCCGTCGTGCGGGAGGCCCGTGCCTCCGGCACCGTTGTGGTCGCCGTCCGGACGCAGTAGGGCATACCATGCCACCCCTGGCCACGCCAGGCCAGAATCAGTCCCGCTAAGCCCCGCCGGCCACGCTGCAGCAGGGCGGCACCAGCACCGCCAGCACCCCACAGCCTCCCGGAAGTCACACCACCGACCCGCCCTGCCGTCAGCCCGCCCAGACCCAGATGGGGCCCAAAGGGCCCAGATCTGGGACGAGCGGGCGCCGCCGCGCCAACCCGCCGCCAACGGCAACGCCGCCGCGCCAGGATACCCCGCCGCCTAGGAACACCCCCCCCCCCCCCCCCGGGAGCCGCTCCGCCCTGCGCCAGAGAGCAACCGAGTGGGGAATGGCCAGGGGCCGCCGCCGCCAGCGTCGCCCGGGCCAGGCCCGGCGGCGGGGAGGGAGGGGTGAAGGAGAGCTGGAGGAGGAAGGGCCGGGGCGCGGCTGGTCACCTGCGGGGGCGACGCGGTCACGAGAGCGAGGAAGTCTCAGTTAAATCCGTAACACTTGTATTTACCAAAACCTCCCAATCCTTGAACTACAACCACCAAGAATTCCTTCCCTAGTTCCTTCTCCCCTACTAAAACATAACCTAAACCATCATCATCGTCAAAACCAGAACCATGACTTGATGAGCTAACAGCACCAGAATAACTGACCCGGGGAGCATTGATTGGGATACCCTTCGAGTGCCGATGTGTGGTATCTGAGTGTCCAGAAGACATAGAGTGAACCGATTCTGCATTTTCAGAACCAGATGGGAAGAAGCCCTTGGGAGAAACTGCATATAACACAACATGAGAAAAGTCCTCCAAGCCGTTCTTTGGTGGACTCTCATATGTACTACTGAGTCGGTAGTTTTTGTTGCCATCATGGCGTAAAACAACTATCAGAACTCATCTGAAGTAAATGGTGGTGGTGTCAACAGATGAAAAAGAGGTATCATTTAGAGTGTTGGAAATAAAATATATCATTCAAATTCGCATATTTTAGACATGGATAGTAAGTACCTTGTGGACAATATCATTGCTGCTGAAAGGAGAACTCAAGGGACAGCTCCATCACGTACAAGTCCTTGGGCTAGTTGCAGCAGAGGTAATGGTATCACTTCTCGATTCAGTTCTCCATTTTCTTTGATGACTACATGAAATCAGCGCTTTCAGCCCAACAAACCTCACTTCTGCCTCATCTTTGTCTTTACATATTCGTTGAGCACGATTTAATAACATGTAAGCATGACACTTATGTAAATAAAAAGCAAGAGAATTGTTAAAAACAAAATTGCCAGGAAAACAGAGATAAACATGAAACGAGAGGCCTGTAAAGAGCTAACAATGCCAGTTACCTATCACGGGAAATTAGCGAAAATGACTGGCATTCCTTCTCAGATCGTGGATACCTCTGAAATATTGCCTCGATTCTGGTAAGATGAAAAGAAATGAATGTCCAGTCAGTAGTGTTGCACGGCATGCAGACACAAATAGCAAGGCAAGAGAATTCTAAATTTTCTTCTGTTCATAATTTCTTTTAGAGAAAAGTATACTTTTCGTCTCTCAACTCTTCGCTGAGTTTAGTTTTCGTCCCTCAACTCTAAAATCGGACAGATTGCATCCTTAACTTACGAAACCGGACAAAATTCGTCCCTTCTCTCGGCGGACCCGGTCTGGGTGCTGACTAAGAACGCGAGAGAGATACAGAGTGAAGGAGCAGGCCATCTGTTTTGTGGGGACGTCTTGCCACGTTGGCATTGACTGGTCAAAACCGCGCTTAGTCAGCACCCAGACCGGGTCCGCCGAGAGAAGGGACGAATTTTGTCCGGTTTCGTAAGTTAAGGATGCAATCTGTCCGATTTTAGAGTTGAGGGGCGAAAACTAAACTCAGCGAAGAGTTGAGAGACGAAAAATATACTTTTCTCTTTCTTTTACCATGATGTGCACTAACACTGATAGGATCACTTTCTAGAAATATGATTTTTAGATAAGTCAACTTACAGTCCGTTGGCGAGGTATTATCCTGGACACATGGCTCAATCCTAGATGCTTCTCCTCTTTCCCTGAAACCCATATCTATACAGACTCGTCCTGAAGAAAGCAAAAAACATTACGTACAGTTAGACACTCAGAGAGAAGTAAATAAATACAAAAGTTACAAAGTGGAAATAATCTCACATTGGATAGCCTAAATGGGCAAAGTTTCGGGCTCCCTCTATGCCCATATTTCAATAAGTATAGGCTCCTTTCTTGAGAGCAAAAGCCGGAATCAAGCAAAAGAAAGATGGTATCAGGCAATGAATGTCTTGAATGTGAGCAACAAAAGGGCACATACACCGTGTTGAATGTGTTACATGTGTAACCCTGAGAAGCTGATTGCCTGATTCTCAGTTGTCCATTAAGGGCATGCAGATCTAAATCTGCTGAAAATTGACGGAATGAAATGCACAGGAAATAACACAACAGACCTTTGAGCATACATATAGAAGAGTAAACGGCACCCCAAGAACTGATGTTGGAGATAAAAGAAATGACTTGTTCAGATTGACATTTGACGCTAAGCAACACTTGCTATCTATGTGTGTTGAATCATCCAATTCCCATTTGAATGTCATACGGTCGGCCATCCAAATTTACAGGACCAAAACAATGTACGCATCATCTAGGAAGCCTTTTCACCGAAGGCAAACATCACCTGTGAGATAAGGCAACCATCACGTTACTTAGGAAACTAGACGAGCCGCTCGTCGTCCCCAATGTACAGTAGTATTCTGTATTCTGCATCCCATGGCGAGGTCAACCCGAACCGGAAGCATATACACCGTCGCGAATTCGGCCGGGATCCGCCACAATCGCCCTTCCACCCAGACCCAATGGCAGGAAATTAGCGCGGGCGGAAGAAGCCAGCAGCACGAAGTGCCACACAAAACAGAGACCCCGCTGAGATCCGACATCCGGCCCATTTGCGGCGGCGGCGGCGACCCGTAGGGAGCGAGATGCCGGAGCGGGGGTCGGATCGGATCGAAGGGGGAGCGGGCGGGGGATGCAGAATCGGATCGGGGCTCGGGTTGCGATGTGGGTTGCGGCTCAAGATGGCAATTTGGGCCTGAAACCCGCGTCCCGCGGGTTTTTACCCTATTAAGAGACGGGGATGAGTGTTTTTTTAACCCCGCAGGGCTGCTATTAGGTAAAGTATAAAACCTGACACGTTTCACGGGTTCAAACTCATTTCAACAATGCCCGAATCCGAAACCCGCTATCCCGTCAAAATACTGCAATAAGCGTATTCAAGTATTACAATCTTAAGAGTGATGATGAGTATGGACATCCATCTTGCTCATTCTCTTCTTTGCAAGCTCTAGTCTTTATAACTCTTCAATGAACGTGTTGCTAAAAAATGGCCAACATCTTTTAGGATAAAATCTGAGCTAGACCGTTCCGGAAGATGAGCTAGTTTTATTGTCCAAAGATAAATTTAGTGTGTTAGATTGGTGGAAAGTTGGTGGAACACGATATTCAACTTTGAGGCTGCTAGCACATGATATTTTTGCAACTCCGATCAGCACGGTTACATCAGAATCAGCATTTAGCACAAGTGGTAGAGTTCTAGTGCTAAGCGATAGAGCTCCAGTCCCGAAGGGTTTGTCTCCTTTAGCCCATCGACTGCTTGCGCTGTTGACACGAGGACCCGAGAGGTAGTGGACCCTGCTTCCTCTTCCTTTAGCCCATCGACTGCACGCCCGAGTCAGCAACATTGCATCGCCCGACCCAATAGGTGCATCTTCGATGCGGATCACCAAAACGACCGCAATTTCCTCAAGAAAAAAAAAACGACGGCAAATATTTCAATTGAACAGTACGAACTGTTGGGAAACCGGGTCCACCAAAGGGCGGCGGTGGACGCGTGCGCAATGCGCACGGCTTAGCCCCTCCTCGTTCCACACTTTATGTTAAAGTGGGTACTTATCTCTTGATCCCCTATCTCTATATAAATAAATGAGAAGCATTTATTATAACAGAAATTAATCATTAATGAAGATAGTCTCTTTGCTACTCCCCTGTGTTCATCTACTTTGCGTGTTCGACTACTTCGTCTACGACGCTCGCTCTCGCTCCGCAACCTTGGACCAGACTCGCCGGCAAAGTTGTGGAAAACGTTATCAGCACACTTCGCTCCATCAACTCTCCGTCAAGCCTGCATCAAGCAGGCTTTCGTCGTTCACGCGGAGGTATAAGTTCCAATCTCCTTTCTTGCAAAAATGGATTCCTCATGTTATCACGTTTCCGTTTTTGCGATTAGTCTATTTTTCGGATTTAATCTACCTATCGTGTGGATTTCCCTCCCGAGAACCGGCTGACGAATACGTCGCCGACCAATGTCGATTTTCTTGAATTAAGAGGGATTTGTTGACCGCACTATACGGGAGTCGGTGCAGATCGTGACCCAGATGGTCACGGTACCGCCGCAAAGCACCTGATGTGCCACGCGTCGTCGAAGTTCTAGACCCGTTCGTCGCCGACGTCGAGGAGGTCACTAGCCCTGCTGGCCGCGACCACAAGCACCTCGACGTGCTCTACACCCCAGCCCGTGCGCCGCGCTGACGCGACCCTGTTGGTCGCTCGCGTGCGTCGCACCGCGGCCACGCATCGTGGCCGTGCTCACCTTCGCCAGAGGTGCTGCCGCGCGTCCGCGTGCTCTGCTGGCCGCGACTCCGTTGGTCGCCCGCGATGCGCCGTGGCCACCGTGTGCCCGCTGCCCCGTTGGGCGACGCTATGCATTGCCGCCGTCCTTGCGCGGGCCTGCTGGCCACGTCAGCCCCTGACCCGGCCCGTGCGCCACCCGTCCCATTGCCATGGCCGCGCCCCGATGGCGTGCCGCCGCATCCTGCTGATGTCGTGGCCGCCACGCGCAGCTCCGTTCTGGCCGCGTGTCGTGGCCGCCAACGGTGCATGCCGTCATGGCCGCTGCCGCCTTGCCCACTCGGGAGCTAGGAACCCTAGCGTCGCCCCTCTACATGGATGACAGTTGTGTGGGCCGGCCTGGCGCTGGCTACTAGGCCCAGATGGGCCCCGGCTGTGGGGCATCCGCTACAAAAAAATGAGGGCCTGGTTGGCACTGGCTACAGCGTGGAAATTTGCGTTTTAGCCCCCGCAGTACTATATATTTATGCGCACTATATTACTGCCGTAATATTTTGTGTATAAGTCCTCGAAACTGTCTGTTTTCGCTGAAAAATGCATATTTGGGCTTAAAACGTCTCGGGAATTCAATTTTTGGGCTAGTTCTCACCTACTAGACGCGATTAGCATGTTATCTTTTGTAACATGATTTTATTGTATGATTTTACTACTGTAGATTAATTGTTTAACACTCTTAATCATTAAGTAAATCATATAATAACATATTTGAAATAATGGAACGTCATTTTTATTGAATAAGTTTATCAACATCGCATTTATGCAAAAGATTGCCTACTGTAATCTCATGATTTTTGCATAAATTGCAGATGGCCGGAATCGTCAACATGGAGTTTCCTGATTTGGCCCAGACAGGGCTAAACTACCTCACATGGGCTTCGGACCGTGAGATCTTTCTCCAGGGCAAAAGCCTTCTGTGGGCGATCAGTAAGGGGACCTTGTTGGCCCCCACTGACCCCAAGTTCACACTCGAAAATGCCCAAACTCTGCATTTCCTCCGTCATCACCTGTGCCCAACTCTGAAAGATGAGTATATAGCTGAGTGGAGTGCTTCTGGCCTTTGGACCGCTCTTCAGCAGCGGTTTGAGCGGCTGAAGTACACCGCAAAGCCGCGCGCAGAGGCAGAGTGGATCCGTCTGAGGTTTGCGGACTTCAAGACGGTTGGGGAGTACAATTCGGCGTTGCACCAGATTTGTACGACTCTTCAGCTAGCTATGTGGTACCGATGTCACCGACAGCCAGAAGATTGAGAAAACCCTCTCCACTTTCCACCCTGATGCAGTCCAGTCCTCACGGAACTAACGCCAGGGAAATTACACGAGGTATTCAGAGTTGATTGACGTCCTCCAGGTGGCGGAGGCGCAGGACGAGGTTTTGAAGAAAAAAATTGTCGTGCAACCACTTGGGAGGGGTTCTCGTCAGGAGGTGAACGCTCTCAAGGTCCGCAAGCCTCTCCAGAAGAAGAGGGGCCACAAGGGCAAGAAGAAGGGCCCTCAACCCTCCGCTCTGGCTAAGCAGCAAAAGCCGGGTAAGGAAGGGCAGAGGCCTCAGATCTACTTCCGGTGTGCCTCGGTGGAGCATTTCTCCCGCTAGTGCCGCGCACCACAGGAGGTCGTTGATGTATACAAGGCTCGGAAGGCGCGTGTGACACCCCCGATTCAATCGTACACTAATCATATACGCCAATGTGTACAATCAAGATCGGGGACTCATGGGAAGATATCACAACACAACTCTAGACACAAATTAAAGTCATACAAGCTTTATATTACAAGCCAGGGGCCTCGAGGGCTCGAATACATAATCTTGAATACAAACGAGTCAGCGGAAGCAACAATATCTGAGTACAGACATAAGTTAAACAAGTTTGCCTTAAGAAGGCTAGCACAAAAGTAGCAATGGTCGAAAAGGCAAGGCCTCCTGCCTGGGAGCCTCCTACCTACTCCTCATCGTCGGCGCTCTCCACGTAGTAGTAGGCACCATCGGGGTAGTAGTAGTCGTCGCCTGTGGCATCTGGCTCCTGGGATCCGCCATCTGATCGCAGCAATCGGGTATTGGGGGAAAGAGGTAGCAAAGCAACCGTGAGTACTCATCCAAAGTACTCACAAGACTTACATCAGATCTAAACTAAGTATGCATCAGTATCAAAGGAAGGGGGCTATATCTTTGGACTGAACTACATAATGCTAGAACAGAGGGACAAGCCTAGCCTATCAAAGACTATCATCTTGCAGCATTAGAAGCGTGCAGATTAGCATACTATAAGTAGCAAGCATGTTGTGTATTAACACCCAGAGATCCTTCCTCGACTTCCTGTGAGAAAGCAATCCCGGAGCCAGCATATCCAATTATGATCTCTAGTATCCAATTCTAGTTGTATAGATCGGAATACAACTCCAAGTCGTCCTGTTACCGTGGACACATCTATTCAAATAGATAAACTTCCCTTTAGGGGTGCACCACATTACCCGATACGCCCAATCATCTCTGGCTGGACACACTTTCCTGGGTAATGCCCGGCCTCGGAAGATCAACACGTCGTAGTCCTACCTAGGCTCAACAAAGAGGTCAGCATGCCGGTCTACATCGTAAGCGCGTAGGGGTCTTGGGCCCATCAACATTTGCACTTCTACACGTTGCGAACGCGGCCGGTGTCAGCCCAGGCTACCTCCTTATACAAGGCAGGTGCTTACGCGGGCCACCCGGGCGCGCGCCGCTAAACCGCTGACGTCTGGAGAGCTTCGGCTGATACATACGACGCCGACTGCCCATAACTCATCCGACGCGGCGGTTAGTGCGTATAGGTCAACGACCAACTCAGATCAAATACCCAAACTCGTTAGTGTCTTGGGAGCTCGTTGTGATGATCAGTGCTTCTGTCGCCCTGTCTTGAGGACTTACAGCAAGGGCCAGGCCCAGCCCACTCCAGGGCGGTCTGCCTTACCCGACCGTGCCTCGTATTTATCTCGCTGGTACCCTTTAGGCCAACCCGACTACAGTAACTCTCGCGGGTACCCTCATGGTCAACCCGACTCACAAGAGACTGTCGGGAACTCAGGTCCACCTCTCCCGGGGTGGTACCGCCTGTCCCTCTAGTCCCGCAGAAATGGTAACTCTCGCGGGTACCCCTCGGGGCTGACCCGTCGTTCATAATGTTCTGTGGAAAAGTCAAAGTACCCGTGTGTCCATAACACCAAGGGGAATCCGAGGAATCACCCTTGATGGAATCCACTTGATGTAAATGTCAAGGTGAAGTAGGAGGAATCACCCTCGAGGTTCACACTTGAGGTGTTGCACGATAGAGTCGTATCGGGAGTGGTGAAGGAGGAATCACCCCCGAAGACCACGACCGAATTGCTACACTACAGAGATATCATCAGAAGTACGTTACAAGGTATCACCCTCGGCACTCAATAGCAACTCTGCAGAGTCGTACAACTAAAAGGGGGGTGAGGTGATGTGTCGGGCCCTGGACGTTGATCACGTTGATTGAGTCATCCAGCGGGGGCAACAGGGACAAGAAGAGGGGTCACTGATGGATCACTAACCAACCTATACTAAGCATATAGGATAAGCAGGTAAGGGACAAAAGCAGGTTACAAAAGCAGGCTATGCATCAGAATAGGAGCAAACATTTACAGTAGCAAAATCTAATGCAAGCATGAGAGAGAATAGAATGGGCGATATTGGAATGATCAAGGGGGTTTGCTTGCCTGGAAGCTCTACTGCAAGGAGGGGTCGTCAACACCGTAGTCATACTGGGGGTCGTCGGCAGTCTCGCGGTCTACCGGTGAGAAGAGGGGAAAGAAACAATAAATACAATGCAAACAGATGCATCACAATGGATGACATGACAATATGCAGTGCTAGAGGTGACCTAACGCAGTGCTACACGATACAGGTGAAGGGGGAAAACATCCAGGAAGGTTTTCCCAGAGTTTGGCATTTTTCGGATAGATGAAACGGAGGGGACGGATCCATGTTCGACATGTTAGAGGTATGTGATAGATGAACAGATTGCATATTCGGAATCGTTGTATTTTTCTAAGCAACTTTCATATTTAAAACATTTTCATCCAGCTGTGGATTATTTTATATTAATTTTCGAAGTTTTAAATATTTTCTGAAATTATTTTTAATTATTTAAACAAATTAAAAACATTTAATACTTTTTATACCCACTGTGGGCTAGCCACAGTGGATGACAGGTGGGGCCAAGGGGGTCAAGTTGACCCAGTCAACATCCAGTCAACAGTCAACTAGTTTGGCTGTTGACTGGGTCAAACTGACAGGACGGGCCCGCACGTCATAGAGTCATCCTTTAACAGATTGTTTTAAACACTTTAGTTAGTAGTGGGGCCCGAGTGTCAGTGTCAGTTAACTAATTTGATTTTAGTTATTAGATGTTAAACCAATTAGAAGTGGGGGTTAGTCTAATTATTTTCACCACTAATTAAAACAAGGACCGGGCCCCACTGGCAGAGAGCCAGTCGGCTGGGTCAAACACGCACGCGTGCCGGTGTGCGCCGGCGGCGACAACATGCGGTGGTGGAGCACGGAGACGGGGCTACAGACAGCGGCTTGTCGCGCCGTTGGGCTCTATGGCGAGCTGGGAGAGCCGCGCATCCGGTGGAGGCTGCGGGTAGACCGTGGCGACGATGGTGACTAGTGGAGCGGCGGCCGGAGTCGAGCATGAGGCGGCTAGCGCGGGGAGATGCGGGTGCGCTCGGGCGTGGGCGGCTGCGGGCGGCGCGGTGAGGCCGACCAACAGCGGCAGACGCGAGTGCGGGCGAGCAACCTACGGGGCGAAGGGTAAGCAGGGGCGAGTTGGGCAGCAGCGGCGGCTACGGTCGGAGGCTCGGAGCAGCAAGCAGCGGCAAGGGGCGGCTGTCCAGGGCACGGCAGGGGCGGCCAGGGACGCGCGTGGTCGTGGCCAGGCGAGGCGGGGTCGCGGCCAGAGAGCGCGCGGGGTGAGCTATGGGCGTGGCTAGGCCGAATGTGGGCAGCGGCAATTGGTACGGGTAGAGGGTAAGAATAAGGGGGAACATGGGGAGGCTCACTGTCGTTGCAGCGGAGAGGGGCGGCGAGGCTCGGGGAGGCCATGTTGAGGCGGGACGGTGGCGACCGCGTCGGGCGCTGCGACCTCGGGCGTCTGGCGAGCGGGGCGGAGAAGGGAGAGGGAGCGAGGGAGAACGGATCTGAGAGGCGAGGGGGCCGAGGGAGGCTGTGGGGAGGCATCCTTATCCCCTCCCCGTCGGCGTGGCGTATGGGGCTCGGTGCCGGGTCCGGCGGGGACGAGCGGGAGGAGCCCTGGTCGGATGAACAGAGGAGGAGGAGGAGGACCGGGGGAGGTGGGCCGGCTGGTCCGGGTGGGCCAAGGCCTAGGGGGTTTTCTTTTTTTCTATTTCTTTTGTTTTTCCTTTTATTTTAGTTTTACAAAATATAAACCTAGTCCCTAAATTAGTATTAATAATTAGGCCACCGCCACATTTAGTTTAGTATATAAATAAAATATCTTGCTATTTTTATTATTTAAAAAGCATTTAAATAATTATTTTAGTCCCTGTTTTATTATTTCTAGGGCATTTAAATACTTTATAAAATGTGGGTTTCACCATGACAAATATCCGGGGATTATTTGCAACACTTTGAACATTTTTGTTTTCATGTTTGAGAAATTTGAATTTTGACTTTAACTCATATTTGAATTTGAATTGGGTTTGAATTCAAGTGAGGATTAGCAACAGTAAAAATGATGACATGGCACCATTATCAGGGTATTACTGTAGCTTAATTAACAGGATGTTACAAATCTCCTCCACTACAAGAAATCTCGTCCCGAGATTTAGGAGGTAGACGGAAACAAAGCGGGGTATTCATCACGAAGACGATCCTTGCGTTCCCAAGTAGCTTCATCTTCAGAATGGTTTGACCACTGGACTTTTAAGGAACTTGATCACCTTCCGACGGGTGTGACGTTCAGCTTGATCGAGAATGCGAACCGGATGCTCTTTATAAGAGAGGTCTTGTTGCAACTCAAGAATTTAGTGGTCGACTGCTCGGATGGGGTCTTTGAAGCAGCGACGGAGCTGTGACACATGGAAGACACCGTGAACCTGAGAAAGGTTCGACGGCAATTCCAATTGATATGCCACTTTTCCACGTGTTTCGAGAATAGTGAATGGACCAATATAGCGAGGAGCTAGCTTGCCCTTGATCCCGAAGTGGAGTACACCTTTCATCGGTGTGACTCGAAGATAAGCCTTTTCGCCAGGTTGATAGACCATATCTTTGTGATGGCGGTCATACTGACTCTTTTGATGAGACTGAGAAGTCTTCAGATTCTCACGAATAACGTGGACTTGTTCTTCGGCATGTTGGATAATATCCGGACCGAAGAGTGACCGTTCCCCAGTTTCTGACCAATTCAGAGGAGTTCGGCACTTTCGTCCATATAACACTTCGAAGGGGTCCATCTTCAGACTAGCTTGATAGCTATTTTTGTAAGAGACCTCAGCATATGGGAGAAATTCCTCCCATTTCTTGCCGAAGGAAATGACACAAGCTCAAAGCATGTCTTCGAGAACTTGGTTGACTCGTTCGACTTGTCCCTGAGACTGAGGGTGAAAGGCGGTGCTGAAGGATAGATGAGTCCCCATAGCTTTCTGGAAACTTGCCCAGAATCTTGAAGTGAATAAGCTGCTATGGTCTGAGCTGATAACCAACGGAATACTGTGGAGCGAAACAATTCTGGAAACATATAGATCTGCCAGCTGACTAGTAGTGATGGTTTCTTTGATGGCCAGAAAATGTGCGACTTTGGAAAGTCAGTAAATGACAACAAGAATAGCATCATTACCTTTCTATGATCTGGGAAAACCAGTGACAAAGTCTATTTCAACATGGTCCAATTTCCATTCAGGAATAGTAATAGGTTGCAGAGTTCCAGCAGGTCTTTGATGTTCTGCTTTGATCCGATGACAAACGCCATAGTTAGCAACATAGCGAGCAATGGCTTGCTTCATATTTGGCCACCAGAATATCTGACGAATGTCTTGGTACATCTTGGTGCTACCGGGATGAATAGACAACATGGTGTCATGAGCTTCTTCCATAACCATTTGTGTCACATCCAGGTTTTTCTCCTTACTCGGAATCGCTAGGCGACCTTTGAAGAACAAAGCGCCAGCATCATCAATAGTGAAGAATGAGGGCTTTCCTTCTGCGAGATAGCATTTAATCTTCTCGATTTGAGAATCATAGTGTTGAATAGTCTTGATGTCGCCCACGAGATCCGGTTCAGCAACCAGGTTATTGAGGGAACCCTAGGGAACAACTCGAAGGTTCGTCTTTTGGAGATCTTTAGGAGGGGGAGTGAGATAACCCGGAGGAATAATATGGAGGTTCAGCTTGTTGAATTCTACATGAAGAAGGGACTGAATGTTCTGAACCTTGAGGTGGTTGTAGTATGACTTGCGGCTCAAGGCATCAGCCATTACATGAGCCTTGCTTGGGGTATAGGAAATACCCAAGTCAAAATCTGCTATGGTCTCCAGCCATCTCTGCTGACAAAGGTTCAGATCCGGCTGAGTAAATAGATACTTCAGACTTTGGTGGTCGGTGAAGATCTTGCAATGATTACCGAGAAGGTAATGTCACCACTATTTCAGTGCATATATGACTGCAGCAAGCTCGAGATCATGAACTGGATAGTTTTCTTCGTGAGGACGCAACTAACGAGAGGCATAAGAATCACTCGACGCTCTTGCATTAGGACACAGCCTAATCCTTGACGTGAAGCGTCACAGTAAATGACGAAATCCTTTTTAGTATCTGGAGGAGAAAGCACTGGAGCAGAAGTCAGCTTGTCTTTGAGTGCCTGGAAACTTTCCTGACACTTTTATTTCCAATCGAACTTGACGCCTTTATGAGCAGGTTAGTCAGGGGCTTGGCGATCTTGGAGAAGTTCTCGACAAAACGACAACAGTAGCTGGCGAGTCTGAGAAAACTTCTGACTTGTTTGACATTCTTCGGAGGAGACCAGTCAAGAATAGCCTGGACTCGCTCTGGGTTGACGGCAATACCATCCTTGGAGATCACATGACCAAGGTACGTTACTTCGGGTAGCCAGAATTCACACTTGGAATACTTGGCATATAGTTGATGCTCACGAAGCTTTTCCAGAACAAGTTAAAGATGTTCAGCATGTTCTTCTTTATTCTTGGAATATACAAGGATGTCTGATAAGTCTCCAACGTATCTATAATTTTTTATTGTTCCATGCTGTTATATTATCATTCTTGGATGCTTTACAA
Source organism: Thinopyrum elongatum (assembly GCA_011799875.1). Taxonomy (NCBI): domain Eukaryota; kingdom Viridiplantae; phylum Streptophyta; class Magnoliopsida; order Poales; family Poaceae; genus Thinopyrum; species Thinopyrum elongatum. The sequence goes on along the minus strand of CM022299.1, from coordinate 612,389,695 downwards.
TCATTTTATAGCAACTTTATATCATTTTTTGGGACTAACCTATTGACACAGTGCCCAGTGCCAGTTGCTGATTTTTGCTTGTTTTTTACTTCGCAGAATATCAGTACCAAACGAAGTCCAAACGCAACGAAACTTTTTGGAGATTTTTTTTGGACCAGAAGACAACTTGGGAGCCAAGGAAGCACCTGGTGGAGGCCCGTGGGGCCCATGATACACCAGGGCACGCCAGAGGCCCCTAGCATGCCCTGATGTGTCGTGGGGCCCACGGAGGTCCTTTCCACCGCCTCTCTGCTCTATAAATCCCCAAATATTCCATAAACCCTAGGGGAGCAGACGAAACACAATTCCAGCCACCGCAGGTTCCAGAACCACAAGATCCAATCTAACACCATCACGGAGTGGTTCATCATCCTCATTGGTGCCTCTCCGATGATGCGTGAGTAGTCCACCATAGACCTACGGGTCCGTAGGCATTAGCTAGATGGCTTCTTCTCTCTTTTTCATTCTCAATACAAAGGTCTCTTGGATATCTATTTGATGTAATGACTTTTTGCGGTGTGTTTGTTGGGATCCGATGAAGTTCAAGTTTATGATCAGATCTCTATCCATGAATATTATTTGAGTCTTCTTTGATCTCTTATATGCATGATTATTTATAGCCTCATATTTCTTCTTCGAATCTTTAGTTTAGTTAGGCCAACTAGATCGATTTTTCTTGCAATTGGAAGAGGTGCTTTGTGATTGGTTCGATCTTACGGTGTCCTCACCCAGTGACAGAAGGGGTAGCGAGGCACGCATGTATCGTTGCTATTAAGGATAACGAGATGGGGTGTATTCGTACATGAATAGATCTTGTCTACATCATGCCATCGTTCTTATTGCATTACTCCGTTTCTCCATGAACTTAATATACTAGATGCATGCTGGATAGCGGTCGATGTGTGGAGTAATAGTAGTAGATGCAGAATTGTTTCGGTCTACTAATCTTGGACGTGATGCCTATATAATGATCATTGCCTTGGATATTGTCATAATTATTTGCTCTTCTATCAAATTGCCCAACAGTAATTTGTTTACCCACCGTGCGCTATTTTCTCGAGAAGCCACTAGCTTGGTTGATAGGATGGTAGTCTTGGACCAAATGATTCGTTCCATCCTTATTCTTGACAAAGAGAGAAGGTGCTCCCCAAGCAGAGGAACTTGGACGAATGAAACCTTGATGAAGTGAAGTGTCAATTTACTCCTTAAGCTCAAGGAGTTCATGCAGCGACATCTTGTAGGGCCGTTTGGCGATAGGAGTGGTGCCTGGTTTCAAGTCGATGACGAATTCAATAGCTCAAACAGGGTGTATTCCTGGGAGTTCTTCTGGAAAGACATCTTGGAATTTGCGAATGACTGGAATGTATTCAATGCCCTCAAGTGGTGATGCGTTCAACGCATTCAAGGCATAAAGACGTGCTCGGCATTTTGAACCAGGCGAGCGTGGTAGCTCACTATCTCATCCAAAGAGTGTAGGAAATGGACGGTTTTAGTGGCGCAAACGATAGAAGCAGTATGCGCTTTCAACTAGTGCATTCCCAGTATGAGGTCGATGTTGGATGACTTCAGGATAATGGGGGAGGCATAGAATTCCAACCCTTCAATTTCAATGGGAATGTTGTGACTAACCATAGAGGTTTGACATTGGCCCGCAGGGGTTTGAACCACTAGCGAAGTGTTCATGTTGTCACATTTGATGTCGTGCTTGTATGCAAAATCTTCTGACATGAATGAATGCGATGCTTCTGAATCAAATAAAATAGATGTTGGTACTGTATTAATGAGGAGAGTACCCATCATAGTGGCAGGCTAGTCTTGAGCTTAATTCAGATCAATGTTGTTAGTCTGACCATGACCATAAGGCCTGGCATTGTTGTTGTGGGGCTGATTATTACCACGACCAGTTGGAGGAAGTGCAAGCTGGTACTGATTCTGAGGGCATTCCCTGGCACGGTGACTTGGAAGGCCACACTTGAAGCAAAACCCGTCATTGGAACGGGGAGCAGGAGCTCGAGGTGGTGTAGTTCGAAGAGGCTGCCTCGAAGGTGGATGAGGCAGATGAGGTGCAGCATAGGACTGTCTTGGTGCAGGGGCAACTGGGCGGTACATGCTGTTGGGGATCCAAATCCGACGCTTCTGCGAGGGCGGACCCGAAGATGAGCCAGTGTCAAGGTTGCACCTAAGGGATCCCTGGTGTTCCTGCAGACCATTTTCGACCTGAATGGCCTTACTCACCAAGGTGGCGGAGTCAGCAAATTCATGCACAAGGAGTGCTAGCTTGATATCAGCTTGTAGTCCGTCGTGGAACTTTTCCTGTCTACGTGCATCAGTAGCAATGTCTTCTTCAGCATAGTGGGACAAGTCTAGGAACTCCCGCTGATAAGCATCTACGGTCTTATTGCCCTAAGTGAGGTTGCGAAACTCACGCTTCTTCCTGTCCATAATCCCCTGAGGAATGAAGCAAGCACGAAAGGCAACTTGGAACTCCGGCCAAGTGATGGCGGTTCCAACAGGTAGTGAACGCCTGTGGCTATCCCACCATTGAGCAGCGAGACCTTTCAGGTAGTAGGCCGCAAAGGTGACATAGTTGGCAGGGGCTACTGCTACTTCTTGAGCTTGCGTTGGTTTTTCCCTTGAAGAGGAAAGGGTGATGTAGCAAAGTGGAGATAAGTATTTCCCTCAGTTAGAGAACCAAGGTATCAATCCACTAGGAGACAACACACAAATCACCTAGCACATGCACAAACAATCAAACAACTTGCACCCAACGTGATAAAGGGGTTGTCAATCCCTTCACGGTTACTTGCAAAAGTGAGATCTGATAGAGATAGGTAAAACTAAACAAAAGATAAAGTAAATATTTTTGGGTTTTTGGTTTATAGACCTGAAAATAAAAGATTGCAAAATAGTAGATCGGAAAGTAATATGATGGAAAATAGACCCGGGGGACATAGGTTTCACTAGAGGCTTCTCTCAAGATAGCAAATAATATGGTGGGTGAACAAATTACTGTCGAGCAATTGAAAGAAAAGCGCAAAGTTATGACGATATCCAAGGCAATGATTATGAAATATAGGCATCACGTCCGTGTCAAGTAGACCGAAACGATTCTGCATCTACTACTATTACTCCACACATCGACCGACTCCTGCCTGCATCTAGAGTATTAAGTTCATGAAGAACAGAGTAACGCATTAAGTAAGATGGCATGATATAGAGTAATAAACTCAAGCAATATGATGTAAACCCCATCTTTTTATCCTCGATGGCAACAATACAATACGTGCCTTGCTGCCCCTACTGTCACTGGGAAAGGACACCACAAGATTGAACCCAAAGCTAAGCACTTCTCCCATTGCAAGAAAAACCAATCTAGTTGGCCAAACCAAACCGATAATTCGAAGAGAATTACAAAGATATCAAATCATGCATATAAGAATTCAGAGAAGATTCAAATAATATTCATAGATAAGCTTATCATAAATCCACAATTCATCGGATCTCGACAAACACACCGCAAAAGAATATTACATCGGATAGATCTCCAAGAACAACGAGGAGAACATGGTATTGAGAATCAAAGAGAGAGAAGAAGCCATCTAGCTACTAGCTATGGACCCGTAGGTCTAAGGTAAACTACTCACGCTTCATCGGAAGGGCAATAGTGTTGATGTAGAAGCCCTCCATGATCGAATCCCCCTTCGTCAGGGTGCTGGAAAAGGTCCCTACATGGGATCTCACGGGTACAGAAGGTTGCGGCGATGGAAAAGTCTTTTCGTGGATGCTTCTGGTGGTTTGGGAACATATGTGCATATATAGGCGAAAGAATTAGGTCAGGGGAGTTATAGGGGCCCACAAGGCAGGGGGCGCGCCCTCCACCCTTGTGGCCGCCTCGTGGCTCCTCCAACTTTATCTCCAAGTCTCCTGGGTGTCTTCTGGTCCAAGAAAAATCATCGCGAAGGTTTTATTCCGTTTGGTATTCCTTTCCGAGGAAGCTAAAAAAACAAGGAAAAAACGGAAGCTGGCACTGGGCTCTAGGTTAATAGGTTAGTCCCAAAAATAATATAAAATAGCATATTAATGCATATAAAACATCCAAAACAGATAATATAATAGCATGGAACAATAAAAAAATATAGATACGTTGGAGACGTATCAAGCATCCCCAAGCTTAATTCCTGCTCGTCCTCGAGTAGGTAAATGATAAAAACAGAATTTTTGATGTGGAATGCTACCTAACATATTTATCCATGTAATTTTCTTTATTGTGGAATGAATGTTCAGATCCATAAGATTCAAAACAAAAGTTTAATATTGACATAAAAACAATAATAGTTCAAGCATACTAACAAGGCAATTATGTCTTCTCAAAATAACATGGCCAAAGAAAGCTTATCCCTACAAAATCATATAGTCTGGCTATGCTCCATCATCATCACACAAAATATTCAAATCACGCACAACCCCGATGACAAGCCAAGCATTTGTTTCATACTTTTAGTGTTCTCAAACTTTTTCAACTTTCACGCAATACATGAGCGTGAGCCATGGACATAGCACTATAGGTGGAATAGAATATGGTGGTTGTGGAGAAGACAAAAAAGGAGATAGTCTCACATCAACTAGGCATATTAATGGGCTATGGAGATGCCCATCAATAGATATCAATGTGAGTGAGTAGGGATTGCAATGCAACGGATGCACTAGAGCTATAAGTGTATGAAAGCTCAAAAGAAAACTAAGTGGGTGTGCATCCAACTTGCTTGCTCATGAAGACCTAGGGCAATTTGAGGAAGCCCATCATTGGAATATACAAGCCATGTTCTATAATGAAAATTTCCCACTAGTATATGAAAGTGACAAAATAGGAGACTCTCTATCATGAAGATCATGGTGCTACTTTGAAGCACAAGTGTGGAAAAAGGATAGCAGCATTGCCCCTTCTCTCTTTTTCTCTCATTTTTTTTCTTTTTTCTTTTTTTTCTTTTTTTTGGCTTGGCTTCTTTGGCCTCTTTTTTATTTATTTCCTCACATGGGACACATCTCTAATAATGAAGATCATCACACTTTTATTTACTTACAACTCAAGAATTACAACTCGATACTTAGAACAAAATATGACTCTATAAGAATGCCTCTGGCGGTGTATCGGGATGTGCAATGAATCAAGAGTGACATGTATGAAAGAATTATGAAAGGTGGCTTTGCCACAAATACGATGTCAACTACATGATCATGCAAAGCAATATGACAATGATGAAGCGTGTCATAATAAAACGGAACGGTGGAAAGGTGCATGGCAATATATCTAGGAATGGCTATAGAAATGGCATAACAGGTAGGTATGGTGGCTGTTTTGAAGAAGGTATATGGTGGGTGTATGGTACCGGTGAAAGTTGCGTGGCACTAGAGAGGCTAGCAAAGGTGGAAGGGTGAGAGTGCGTATAATCCATGGACTCAACATTAGTCATAAAGAACTCACATACTTATTGCAAAAATCTATTAGTCATCAAAACAAAGTACTACGTGCATGCTCCTAAGGGGATAGATTGGTAGGAAAAGACCATCGCTCATCCCCGACCGCCACTCATAAGGAAGACAATCAAAAAATATCTCATTCTCCAACTTCGTTACATAACGGTTCACCATACGTGCATGCTACGGGACTCACAAACCTTAACACAAGTATTTTTCCAATTCACAATTACTCACTAGCATGACTCTGATATCACCATCTTTATATCTCAAAACAATCATAAGGAATCAAACTTCTCATAGTATTCAATACACTTTATATGAAAGTTTTTATTATATCCCTCTTGGATGTCTATCATATTAGGACTAAATTCATAACCAAAGAAAATTACCATGCTGTTTAGAGACTCTCAAAATAATATAAGTGAAGCATGAGAGTTCAATAATTTCTACAAAATAAAGCTACCGCCGTGCTCTAAAAAGATATAAGTGAAGCACTAGAGCAAAATTGCCTAGCTCAAAAGATATAAGTGAAGCACATAGAGTATTCTAATAAATCACGGTTCATGCGTGTCCCTCTCAAAAGGTGTGTACAGCAAGGATGATTGTGGAAAACTAAAAAGCAAAGACTCAAATCATATGAGACGCTCCAAGCAAAACACATATCATGTGGTGAATAAAAATATAGCCTCAAGTAAAGTTACCGATAGACGAAGACGAAAGAGGGGATGCCTTCCGGTGCATCCCCAAGCTTAGGCTCTTGGTTGTCCTTGAATATTACCTTGGGGTGCCTTGGGCATCCCCAAGCTTAGGCTCTTGCCACTCCTTATTCCATAGTCCATCAAATCCTTACCAAAACTTGAAAACTTCACAACACAAAACTCAACAGAAAATCTCATAAGCTCCGTTAGTATAAGAAAATAAATCACCACTTTTGGTACTGTTGTGAACTCATTATTTATTTATATTGGTGTAATATATACTGTATTACAACTTCTCCATGGTTTATACCCCCCGATACTACCCATAGATTCATCAAAATAAGCAAACAACACAAAGAAAACAGAATCTGTCAAAAACAGAACAGTCTGCGAACATTCTAACTGTTATAATACTTTTGTAACTCCAAAAATTCTGAAATATTATGAAAACAGAGGAAATTTGCACATAAATCTCGTGTAAAAAATTCAGGGTTTTTCAACCCTCCAGTTAATTACTAAAATTCTGTGACTGGACGCAAAAGTTTCTATTTTTCAGCAAGATCAAATCAACTATCACCGTAAGCCATCCCAAAGGTTTTACTTGGCACAAACACTAATTAAAACACGAAACCACATCTAACCAGAGGCTAGATGAATTATTCAAAGCAAAACAGGAAAAAAAAGCAAACAAAAAAAATTGGGTTGCCTCCCAACAAGCACTATTGTTTAACGCCCTTAGCTAGGCATAAAAACACAAATCGATCTAGGTGTTGTCATCTTTGGTATGCAATCCATAAGTAGCTCTCATAATAGATTCATATGGCAATTTAATTTTATTTCTTGGAAAGTGTTCCATGCCCTTCCTTAACGGAAATTGAAATCTAATGTTTCCTTCTTTCATATCAATAATTGCACCAATCGTTCTAAGGAAAGGTCTACCAAGAATAATAGGACATGTAGAATTGTAATCTATATCAAGAACAATGAAATCTACGGGCACATAATTCCTATTTGCAACAATAAGAATATCGTTAATCCTTCCCATAGGTTTCTTAATAGTGGAATCCGCAATATGCAAATTTAAGGAACAAGCATCAAATTCACGGAAACCTAACACATCACATAAAGTTTTTGGAATCGTGGAAACACTAGCACCCAAATCACACAAAGCATGACACTCATAATCTTTAATCTTAATTTTAATACTATGTTCCCACTCATTATTAAGTTTTCTAGGGATAGAAACTTCCAATTCAATCTTTTCTTCAAAAGATCGCATCATAGCATCAACGATATGTTTAGTAAAAGCGTTGTTTTGATTATAAGCATGAGGAGAATTCAACATGGATTGCAACAAGGAAATACAATCTATTAAAGAACAATTATCATAATTAAATTCTTGAAATCCAAAAGAGTGGGTTCATTGCAACTTAAAGTTTTGACCTCTCCAATCCCACTTTTATCAATTTTTACGTCAAGATCTAAAAACTGCGAATCATTGGGACGCCTTTTAACTAAAGTTGACTCATTTCCAATCCCATCTTTATCAAGATTTATATTGGAAAACAAATATTCAATAGGAGTCACATCAATCACTTTAAGATCTTCATCATTATTTTCACGAAAACTAGAAGAGCACGCATCTTAACGGTTCTTTCTTTGCACTCATCAATGGAAATTCTCATAGCTTTGAGAGACTCATTAATATCATGCTTGGGTGGAATAGATCTAATTTTCAAAGAATCAACATCAAGAGAAATTCTATCCACGTTCCTAGCCAAATCATCAATCTTAAGCAATTTTTCTTCAATCAAACCATTGAAACTCTTTTGCGAAATCATAAATTCTTTAACACTATTCTCAAAATCTGAGGACATCTTATTATAATTTCCATAAGAATTGTTGTAGGAATTACCATAGTTATTAGAGGAATTACTAGGAAACGGCCTAGGATTAAAATTACCTCTATACGCGTTATTACCAAAATTGTTCCTACCAACAAAATTTACATCCATAGATTCATTATTATTCTCAATCAAAGTAGACAAAGGCATATCATTAGGATCAATAGAAGCACTCTTGCTAGCAAATAATTTCATAAGTTCATCCATCTTTCCACTCAAAACATTAATCTCTTCTATTGCATGCAATTTTTTACTAGTGGATTATCTTTCGGTATGCCATTGAGAATAATTAACCATAATATTATCTAGAAGTTTAGTAGCTTCTCCTAGAGTAATTTCCATAAAAGTACTTCCCGCGGCCGAATCTAAAAGATTTCGAGAAGCAAAATTCAGTCCGGCATAAAAATTTTGTATAATCATCCACAAATTCAAAGCATGAGTAGGGCAATTTCGTATCATCAATTTCATCCTCTCCCAAGATTGTGCAACATGTTCATGATCAAGTTGCTTAAAATTCAAAATATCGTTCCTAAGGGAGATGATCTTAGCGGGAGGAAAATACTTGGAAATAAAAGCATTTTTACACTTATTCCATGAATCAATACTATTTTTAGGCAAAGATGAAAACCAAGTTTTAGCACGATCTCGAAGTGAGAACGGAAATAGCTTCAATTTAACAATATCATTATCCACATCTTTTTTCTTTTGCATATCACACAACTCAACGAAATTATTCAGATGGATCAAGGCCGGAAAATTGATCTTTCATAACAAGATTCAGCAAAGCAGCATTAATTTCATAAGATTCCGCACTAGTGGCAAGAGCAATCGGAGTACTAATAAAATCATTGTTACTTGTGTTGGAAAAATCACACAATTTGGTATTCTCTTGAGCCATCGTGACAAAGCAAGCAATCCAACAGACGAGCACACAAAAAGCAAACGAAAAAGACGAACGGAAGAAGGGCGAATAAAAATGCAAATTTTTTTGAAAATCGTTTTAGAAGTGGGGGAGAGGAAAATGAGAGGCAAATGGCGAATAATGTAATACAAGAGATGAGAGTTTTATGATGGGTACTTGGTATGTCTTGACTTGGCGAAGATCTCCCCGGCAACGGCGCCAGAAATTCTTCCTGCTACTTCTTGAGCTTGCGTTGGTTTTTCCCTTGAAGAGGAAAGGGTGATGCAACAAAGTAGAGATAAGTATTTCCCTCAGTTAGAGAACCAAGGTATCAATCCAGTAGGAGACAACGCACAAATCACCTAGCACCTGCACAAACAATCAAACAACTTGCACCCAACGCGATAAAGGGGTTGTTAATCCCTTCACGGTTACTTGCAAAAGTGAGATCTGATAGAGATAGGTAAAACTAAACAAAAGATAAAGTAAATATTTTTGGGTTTTTTGGTTTATAGACCTGAAAATAAAAGATTGCAAAATAGTAGATCGGAAAGTAATATGATGGAAAATAGACCCGGGGGCCATAAGTTTCACTAGAGGCTTCTCTCAAGATAGCAAATAATACGGTGGGTGAACAAACTACTGTCGAGCAATTGATAGAAAAGCGCAAAGTTATGACGATATCCAAGGCAATGATTATGAAATATAGGCATCACGTCCGTGTCAAGTAGACCAAAAAGATTCTGCATCTACTACTATTACTCCACACATCGACCGACTCCTCCCTGCATCTAGAGTATTAAGTTCATGAAGAACAGAGTAACACATTAAGTAAGATGACATGATGTAGAGGAATAAACTCAAGCAATATGATGTAAACCCCATCTTTTTATCCTCGATGGCAACAATACAATACGTGCCTTGCTGCCCCTACTATCACTGGGAAAGGACACCGCAAGATTGAACCCAAAGCTAAGCACTTCTCCCATTGCAAGAAAAACCAATCTAGTTGGCCAAACCAAACCGATAATTCGAAGAGAATTACAAAGATATCAAATCATGCATATAAGAATTCAGAGAAGATTCAAATAATATTCATAGATAAGCTGATCATAAATCCACAATTCATCGGATCTCGACAAACACACCACAAAAGAATATTAAATCGGATAGATCTCCAAGAACAACGAGGAGAACATGGTATTAAGAATCAAAGAGAGAGAAGAAGCCATCTAGCTACTAGCTATGGACCCGTAGGTCTGAGGTAAACTACTCACGCTTCATCGGAAGGGCAATAGAGTTGATGTAGAAGCCCTCCGTGATCGAATCCCCCTCCGGCAGGGTGCCGGAAAAGGTCCCTAGATGGGATCTCATGGGTACAGAAGGTCGCGACGGTGGAAAAGTCTTTTCGTGGATGCTTCTGGTGGTTTGGGAACATATGTGAATATATAGGTGAAAGAATTAGGTCAGGGGAGTCACGGGGGGCCCACAAGGCAGGGGATCACGCCCTACCCCCCTGGGCGCGCCCTCCACCCTTGTGGCCGCCTCGTGGCTCCTCCGACTTCATCTCCAAGTCTCCTGGGTGTCTTCTAGTCCAACAGAAATCATCACGAAGGTTTTATTCCGTTTGGACTCCGTTTGGTATTCCTTTCCCACGAAGCTAAAAAAACAAGGAAAAAACAGAAACTGGCACTGGGCTCTAGGTTAATAGGTTAGTCCCAAAAATAATATAAAATAGCATATTAATGCATATAAAACATCCAAAACAGATAATATAATAGCATGGAACAATCAAAAATTATAGATACGTTGGAGACATATCAGCTACATCAGCAGACTCTAGCTCAAAAGAGATCTCTAATACGTCCATTTTGCACCATGTTTTCCTACTATTATTTATAATGTTTTCATGCATAATAATGCTTTTTGGAGTAATTCTAATGCCTTTTCTCTCATAATATGCAAGGTTCACACAAGGTGGGAGAATACCGGTAGCTGGAATTCTGGACCTGAAAAAGCTACGCCAGGCCACCTATTCTGCACAACTCAAAATGAATTGAAACTTCATGGAGATTTTTTATGGAATATATAAGAATTATTGGAGCAAATAACTACCAGATGGGGCCCACCAGGTGGGCACAACCCACGTGGGCGCGCGAGGGCCCCAGGCACGCCCTGGTGGGTTGTGCCCTCCTCGGCCCACCTTCGGTGCCCCTCTTCTGGTATATAGGTCATTTTGACCTAGAAAAAATAAGGAGAGGACTTTCGGGACGAAGTGCCGCTGTCTCGAGGCGGAACTTGGGCAAGAGCATTTTTGCCCTACGGTGGAGCGATTCCGCCGGGGGAACTTCCCTCCTGGAGGGGGAAATCATCATCATCATCATCACCAACAACTCTCTCATCTTAGGGAGGGCAATATCCATCAACATCTTCAACAACACCATATCCTCTCAAACCCTAGTTCATCTCTTGTGTTTAATCTTTGTACCGGAACCTTAGATTGGTACTTATGGGTGACTAGTAGTGTTGATTACATCTTGTAGTTGATTACTATATGGTTTATTTGGTGGAAGATTATATGTTCAGATCCATTATGCTATTTAATACCCATCTGATCTTGAGCATGATTATCATTTGTGAGTAGTTACTTTTGTTCTTGAGGTCATGGGAGAAATCATGTTGCAAGTAATCATGTGAACTTGATATGTGTTCGATATTTTGATGGTATGTATGGTGTGATTCCCTTAGTGGTGTCATGTGAACGCCGACTACATGGCACTTCACCTTATTAGGGCCTAAGGGAATGCATTGTGGAGTAGTTATTAGATGATGGGCTGCGAGAGTGACAGAAGCTTAAACCCTAGTTTATGTGCTACTTCTTAAGGGAATGATTTGGATCCAAAAGTTTAATGCTATGGTTAGATTTTATCTTATTACTTTTCTAGTAGTTGCGGATGCTTGCGAGGGGGTTAATCATAAGTACGAGGTTTGTTCAAGTAAGAACAGCACCGAAGCACCGGTCCACCCAAATATCAAATTATCAAAGTAGCGAACACGAATCAAACCAACATGATGAAAGTGACTAGATGAAATTCCCGTCTACCCTCAAGAATGTTTTGCTTATCAAAAGAGACTGTTTTGGCCTGTCCTTTGCCTCAAAAGGATTGGGCTACCTTGCTGCACTTTTGTTACCGTTACCATTACTTGCTCGTTACAAATTATCTTGCTATCAAACTACTCGCTACTTATAATTCCAGTGCTTGTAGAGAATACCTTGCTGAAAACTACTTGCCATTTCCTTCTGCTCCTTGTTGGGTTCGACACTTTTACTTATCGAAAGGACTATGATTGATACCCTATACTTGTGGGTCATCAAGGCTCTTTTCTGGTGCTGTTGCCGGGGAGTGAAGCGCTCTTGGTAAGTGGAAATCGGTAAGGAAAAATTATTATTACGTGCTGAAAGTTATTATCACTTGTTACTATAGAGAACAATCCTTTGAGGGGTTTGTTCGGGGTATCTTCACCTTGAATGGAACCACAATTAGTTGCCCCTCAACCCACTGCACCTACTAAAAATATTGAGTACGAAATTCCTTCGGGTATGATAGAACAACTGCTAGCTAATCCTTATGCAGGAGATGGAACCGAACATCCCGATATGCACTTGATATATGTGGATGAAATTTGTGATTATTTAAGCTTGCAGGTTTACCCGGAGATGAAGCTAAGAATAAGGTTTTCCCTTTATATTTGAAGGGAAAAGCATTGGCATGGTATAGGCTATGTGATGATATTGGATCTTGAATTGGAATCGTTTGAAATTGGAATTTCACCCAAAATTTTATCCTATGCATCTAGTTCATCGTGATCGGAATTATATATATAATTTTTGGCCTCGTGAAGGAGAAAGTATCGCTCTAGCATAAGTAAATGTTATATTCATGCCCCAACCATGAGCTCTCAAGAGAAATTATCATTCAGTATTTTTATGCTTTTCTTTCTCATGATGATCGATCCATGCTTGATACTTCTTGTACTGGTTCTTTTATGAAGAAGACTATTGAATTTAGGTGGTACCTTTTGGAAAGAATTAAACGCAACTCTGAAGATTGGGAACTCGACGAAGGTAAAGAGTCAGGTATTAAGCTTATGTTTGATTGTGTTAAATCTTTTATGAATACCGATGCTTTTCAGAAGTTTAGCACTAAATATGGCCTTGACTCTGAGATAGTAGCCTCTTTCTGTGAATCATTTGGTACTCATGTTGATCTCCCTAAGGAGAAGTAGTTTAAATATCACCCACCTATTAAAGAAGAAATTAAAGAACCCGACATAGCTAAAGATGAGACTATTATTTATAATGTTGACCCAGTTGTTCCTACTGCTTACATTAAAAAACCAACTTTCCCTGTTAGGATAAAGGAACATGCTAAGGTCTCAACCGTGGTCAATAAAAGTTATATTAGAGCACCTAAACCTGCTGAACAAATTAAAGTAGAACCTACTGTTGCCATGGATAAAGATCTCCTGGTAGAAAATATTGATGGGCATGTTATTTACTTCTATGATGAAGCTGCTAGAATTGCCAAACCCGATGAAAAAGATAAACATAGACTTGTTGTTGGCATGCCTGTTGTCTCAGTTAAAATAGGAGATCACTGTCATCATGTTTTATGTTACTTAGGAGCTAGCGTGGGTGCTATTCCCTTTACCTTATATCAAGAAATTATGAATAATATAGCACCCGCTGAAATAGAAGACATAGATGCTACTATTAAGCTTGCTAATAGAGACACCATCACACCACTTGGGATTGTTAGAGATGTTGAAGTCTTGTGTGGGAAAATAAAATACCCTACTAATTTTCTAGTTCTTGGTTCCCCACAAGATGACTTCTGTCCCATTATCTTTGGTAGACCTTTCTTGAACACCGTTAATGCTAAAATAGATTGTGAGAAACAAACCGTCGGTGTTAGTTTTGGTGATGAATCTCATGATTTTAATTTTTCTAAGTTTCGTAGAAAACATCATAAGAAAGAATTGCCTAGTAAGGATGAAATAATTGGTCTTGCTTCTATTGTTGTGCCTCCTACTGATCCACTAGAACAATATTTGCTAGACCATGAGAATGATATGCATATGCATGAAAGAAAAGAGATAGATAAAATTTTCTTTTAACAAAGACCGCTGCTTAAACACAATTTGCCTATTGAAACTCTAGGAGGTCCTCCTCCACCTAAAGGTGACCCTATGTTTCAATTGAAACAATTGCCAGACACTTTGAAATATGCTTATCTTGATGACAAGAAGATATATCCTGTTATTATTAGTGCTAACCTTTCAGGACACGAAGAAGAAAGATTATTGAAAATTCTGAAGAAGCACTGTGCTGCTATTGGATATACTCTTGATGATCTTAATGGCATTAGTCCCACTCTCTGTCAGCACAAGATTAATATGGAACCTGATGCTAAATCATCAACGACGTTTGAATCCTAAGATGAAAGAAGTGGTAAGAACTGAAATATTAAAGCTTCTGGAAGCAGGTATAATCTATCCCATAGCTGATAGTAGATGGGTAAGTCCCGTTCATTGTGTCCCTAAGAAAGGAGGTATTACCGTTGTTCCAAATGATAAAAATGAACTTATTCCACAAAGGATTGTTACTGGTTATAGGATGGTAATTGATTTCAGAAAATTAAATAAAGCAACTAGAAAAGATCATTACCCTTTGCCTTTTATTGATCAAATGCTAGAAAGACTATCAAAGCACACACACTTTTGCTTCCTAGATGGATATTATGGTTTTCTCAAATACCTGTTTCACAACCTGATCAAGAGAAAACCACCTTTACTTGCCCTTTTGGAACTTATGCTTATAGACGTATGCCTTTTGGTTTATGCAATGCACCTTCTACCTTTCAAAGATGTATGACTGCTATATTCTCTGATTTTTGTGAAAAGATTGTTGAGGTTTTCATGGATGATTTTTCCGTTTACGTAACTTCTTTTGATGATTGCTTAAGCAACCTTGATCGAGTTTTGCAGAGATGTGAGCAAACTAATCTTGTCTTGAATTGGAAGAAGTGCCACTTTATGGTTAATGAAGGTATTGTCTTGGGACATAAAATTTCTGAACGAGGTATTGAAGTGGATAAAGCTAAAGTTGATGCAATTGAGAAAATGCCATGTCCAAGAGATATTAAAGGTATTCGTAGTTTCCTAGGTTATGCTGGTTTCTATAGGAGGTTTATTAAAGACTTCTCTAAAATTTCTAGGCCTCTTACAAATCTTTTACTAAAGGATGTTCCATTTGTTTTTGATGATGATTGTGTAGAAGCCTTTGAAACACTTAAGAAAGCCTTCATTTCTGCACCTATTGTTTGACCACCTGATTGGAACTTGCCTTTTTGAAATTATGTGTGACGCAAGTGATTATGCTGTTGGTGCTATTCTATGAAATAGAGTTGATAAGAAACTAAATGTTATTCATTATGCTAGAAAAACTCTAGACAGTGCCCAAAGAAATTATGCTACTACTGAAAAAGAATTTTTAGCAGTTGTGTTTGCTTGTGATAAATTCAGATCTTACATTGTTGATTCTAAAGTAATTGTTCACACTGACCATGCTGCTATTAAATATCTTATGGAAAAGAAAGATGCTAAACCTAGACTCATTAGGTGGGTTCTCTTGCTACAAGAATTTGACTTGCATATCACTGATAGGAAAGGAGCTGAGAACCCCGTAGTTGATAACTTGTCTAGGTTAGAGAATATTCTTGATGACCCACAACCTATTAATGATAGTTTTCCTGATGAGCAATTAGCTGCAATAAATGTCTCTCATAACACCCCGTGGTATGCTGACTATGCTAATTATATTGTTGCTAAATATATACCACCTAGCTTCACCTACCAACAAAAGAAAATTTTCTTCTATGATTTAAGACACTACTTTTGGGATGACCCACATCTTTATAAAGAAGGAGTAGATGGTATTATTAGACGTTGTGTACCTGAGCATGAACAGGGACAAATCCTACGGAAATGTCACTCCGAAGCTTATGGAGGGCATCATGCGGGAGACAGAACTGCTCACAAGGTATTGCAATCTGGTTTTTATTGGCCTATTCTCTTCAAGGATGCCCGTAAGTTTGTTTTATCTTGTGATGAATGTCAGCGAATCGGTAATATCGGTAAGCGTCAAGAAATGCCTATGAATTATTCTCTTGCTGTTGAACCATTTGATGTTTGGGGTTTTGATTATATGGGACCTTTTCCTTCCTCTAATGGGTATACTCATATTTTGGTTGCTATTGATTATGTCACTAATTGGGTAGAAGCTATTCCACCTAGCAGTGCTGATCACAACACCTCTATTAAAATGCTTAAAGAAGTTATTTTCCTGAGGTTTGGAGTCCCTAGATATTTAATGACTGATGGTGGTTCACACTTTATTCATGGTGCTTTCCGTAAAATGCTTGCTAAGTATGATGTTAACCATAAAATTGCATCACCCTATCATCCTCAGTCTAGTGGTCAAGTTGAACTTATCAACAGAGAAATAAAATTAATTTTGCAAAAAACTGTCAATAGGTTCCGAAAGAATTGGTCTAAGAAATTAGATGATGCACTTTGGGCTTATAGAGCAGCTCATAAAAATCCTATGGGTATGTCTCTGTATAAAATGGTTTAT
This sequence comes from Thinopyrum elongatum, assembly GCA_011799875.1. Lineage (NCBI taxonomy): Eukaryota > Viridiplantae > Streptophyta > Magnoliopsida > Poales > Poaceae > Thinopyrum > Thinopyrum elongatum. Next base: position 612,372,979 of record CM022299.1, on the reverse strand, counting down.
GGAAAAGCTTGTCATTTGCCTCTTGAGTTAGGACATAAAGCATATTGGGCAATTAAAGAACTCAACTATGATTTCAAACTTGCCTGTGAAAAGAGGTTATTTAATATTAGCTCACTAGATGAATGGAGAACCCAAGCCTACGAAAATGCCAAGCTATTCAAAGAAAAAGTTAAAAGATGGCATGATAAAAGAATCCAAAAGCAGGAATTCAAAGTAGGAGAATATGTTCTTTTGTACAACTCTCGTTTCAGATTCTTTGCAGGAAAACTTCTCTCCAAATGGGAAGGACCATATGTTATCGAGGAGGTTTATCGATCTGGAGCTATCAAAATAAATAATGCCGAAGGTACTAACCCGAAGGTTGTCAAAGGGCAAAGAATAAAACATTATATCTCAGGTACGCCCATTAATGTTGTAAGCAATATTATCCAAACTATGACACCAGAAGAACACATAAAAGAGACCTTCCGGAACACTCCAGAATCGTGAAAAAAAGAGGTACGTGATACGGTAAGTAAACGGACTCCGAAAAATCCACAAAAATATTTTCTGTCAGTTTTGGAATATTTTAAAAATTAGGAAAATAAGAAACAACCAGGAAGGCAACCCTGGTGGGCACAAGACACCAAGGTGCGCCAGGGCCCCCTGGCGCGCCCAGGTGGGTTGTGCCCACCTCGGTTACCTTCCGGACTCCATTTTTCTTCCGTTTGCTTGTTTCCCAAGATAAAAAATCTTTATATACCCCCCGAACGCATTGACCATCGTATCGCGGAGAAATCTCCTGTTCCTCTTTCTTGCTGTTTTTCTGTCAGGGTTTCTCAAAGCTGGCATCATGTCTTCTCCCTCCTCCAACAACGTAGAAGAAGATGTTTGGTTGATGAAGATGGAACTAAAGAGAGAAGAACCAAAATAAGCTTTCAAGGGGGATAAGAGCAAGGAAGCTGTTGGAGATCAAGCTCCAGCAGTAGAGCAAGCCTTGTCCGCGGAGGAAGAAGAGGATATCCTCCAACCATATTATGAATATCTTACCCCCACTGAGATTGAAGCCTTTAGGATCATTGAAACGGTTCATGTTCAAAACAAATATCTCACTCGTGAAAATATTTTATTGCAAGAGCACATCATTGCCCTTCGGAGCGTCATCCATAGATTGGAGCATCTTTGAGCCTGAAGGATAAGATTGATACCACATCATCACCACCACCACCACCTTCTTCATCACCAAAGGAGACTTGAGTTCATGGTATGGGCACTCCCCTTGGCTTGTACCAAGCTTGGGGGAGGTGCCCCGGTATCGTATCACCTCCATTATCTTTTGCCTTTACTTATCTTAGTTTGATCCTTAGTTATCTTTCGATTTAGTTGAATAAAAGTTTAGTTTGATCATTTCTTTTCAAGTGTTTGCTTAGTGATCTATCCATGTAATCATGTTCGAGATATATAATAAAGTTTAGTTTGAGTTTTGTTTTCTTTACTTTCATGTTCAGTAAAAAGAAAGGAAATAAATAAAAAGGATCATATGCTAATCCTATGGTAAGTAATGACATCACATAAGGAAGAGTATAAGTAGAAAATTTTATTGGAGATTTACAAACATAGCATTGGTCAATGATGCAATTCATGAAAGAATTAATAAGGGAAGAGAAGATTTACATGCAAATACACTATCTTGGACATCTTTTATGATTGTGAGCCCTCATCAAAATATTATATGTCAAAATTGTTGATGTTGGACAAGGAAGAAAACGTAATGATTTATGTTTGTTCATATTCACATAGAAGTTATATTGTCATAGATCCTTTAACATGTGGTGCTTGCCCAATATCTTTTCTAGCAAAAAAATTCGCAATAAGTAGAGATACTACTTTTGCATCCAAAAACCCTTAAACCTAATCTTATTTCGAGAGTCCACCATACCTACCTATGGATTGAGTAAGATCCTTCAAGTAAGTTGTCATCAGTGCAAAAAGGAAATAAAAATTGCTCTTAAATGTGTTGGACCATTTAGTGTAAGTGAAAATTGAGCGTTGTACGAACTTGTGATGGCAAAGAATAAAAGCGGCAGACTGCATAATAAAGGTTGCTATCATAAGGGGCAATACAACGTGATGTTCTTTTGCATTAAGGGATTTGGCATACAACCAGAAAGCGCATGGCAACCTCTGCTTCCCTCTGTGAAGGGCCTATCCTTTACTTTTATGTATTTACTTTTATGCAAGAGTCAAAGTACTTCTCTCTATTCCTTTTTATTTTCTCTTTTGGCAAGCACCATGTGGTGAAGAAAGATCTAGGCACATATATCCAGCTGGATATGGGTGGGCATGAGTTATTATTGTTGACATCACCCTTGAGGTGAGTACGTTGGGAGGCGAAACTATAAGCCCCTATCTTTCTATGTGTACGGTTGAAACTTTTTGCTCATGTGTATGCGGTGAGTGTTAGCAATTATTGAAGACTATATGATGGTTGAGTATGTGGACTTACCAAAAGGCTCCGATACGTGACCCTTCCTGAAAAGATGATGAATTGTAGTTGCAAAGTTGACTGAGAACATAGTTTGTTGATTTTCAATAGAGTTTATGCTTTATACTTTGATGTTATGATGAATTGTTACTTGTTCATGAGAAGTTTATGATAAACGTTATGTGATAAAAGTTCTATAATAAAGTTTGTTGCTGTTATAATAATATACATGATGCTTCTATGTCCGTATTTTGTTTTTATCGACACCTCTCTCTCTCTAAGCATGTGGACATGTTTTTCGATAACTGTTTTCGCTTGAGGACAAGCGAGGTCCAAGCTTGGGGGAGTTGATACGTCAATTTTACATCATGTTTTCCTACTGTTATTTATAATGTTTTCATGCATAATAATGCTTTTTGGAGTAATTCTAATGCCTTTTCTCTCATAATATGCAAGGTTCACACAAGGAGGAAGAATACCGGCAGCTAGAATTCTGGACCTGAAAAAGCCACGTCAGGCCACCTATTCTGCACAACTCCAAATGAGTTGAAACTTCACGGAGATTTTTTATGGAATATATAAGAATTATTGGAGCACATAACTACCAGAGGGGGGCCACCAGGTGGGCACAACCCACCTGGGCGTGCCAGGGCCCCTAGGCGCGCCCTGGTGGGTTGTGCCCTCCTCGGCCCACCTCCGGTGCCCCTCTTCTGGTATATAGGTCATTTTGACCTAGAAAAAATAAGGAGAGGACCTTCGGGATGAAGTGCCGCCGTCTCAAGGTGGAACTTGGGCAGGAGCACTTTTGCCCTCCGGTGAAGCGATTCCGCTGGGGGAACATCCCTCCCGGAGGGGAAAATCATCGTCATCAGCATCACCAACAACTCTTCCATCTTGGGGAGGGAAATCTCCATCAACATCTTCAACAGCACCATCTCCTCTCAAACCCTAGTTCATCTCTTGTGTTCAATCTTTGTACCGGAACCTTAGATTGGTATACTTATGGGTGACTAGTAGTGTTGATTACATCTTGTAGTTGATCACTATATGGTTTATTTGGTGGAAGATTATATGTTCAGATCCATTATGCTATTCAATACCCCTCTGATCTTGAGCATGATTATCATTTGTGAGTAGTTACTTTTGTTCTTGAGGTCACGGGAGAAATCATGTTGCTAGTAATTATGTGAACTTGATATGTGTTTGATATTTTGATGGTATGCATGTTGTGATTCCCTTAGTGGTGTCATGTGAACGTCGACTACATGGCACTTCACCTTATTAGGGCCTAAGGGAATGCATTGTGGAGTAGTTATTAGATGATGGGTTGCGAGAGTGACAGAAGCTTAAACCCTAGTTTATGCGCTACTTCGTAAGGGATTGATTTGTATCCAAAAGTTTAATGCTATGGTTAGATTTTATCTTAATACTTTTCTTGTAGTTGCGGATGCTTGCGAGGGGGTTAATCATAAGTAGGAGGGTTGTTCAAGTAAGAACAGCACCTAAGCACCGGTCCACCCACATATCAAATTATCAAAGTAGCGAACAGGAATCAAACAAACATGATGAAAGTGACTAGTTGAAATTCCCTTGTACCCTCAAGAACGTTTTGCTTATCATAAGAGACCATTTTAGCCTGTCCTTTGCCTCAAAAGGATTGGGCTACCTTGCTGCACTTTCGTTACCGTTACCATCACTTGCTCGTTACAAATTATCTTGCTATCAAACTACTTGCTATTTATAATTTCAGTGTTTGCAGAGAATACCGTGCTGAAAACTACTTGCCATTTCCTTCTGCTCCTCGTTGGGTTCGACACTCTTACTTATCGAAAGGACTATGATTGATCCCCTATACTTGTGGGTCATCAATCTCACGGTGCCAGTCATCAGCATCAAGGGGCTGAGTTGAGCTGTGGTAGATGACAAGGTTGAGGCGTGCAAAGTCTTGCAGTGTCACTGGGCCTGGCTGCTGATTCATATTGGGGCGCGGAAACTGAGCCATGACTCCTTCCATAAACTGGCGATTCAGCTCAAACTTTTGTATCATTCCTGCCGTATATTCGGGCGGTGGTGGATCGTTGGCACTATGACCAGCGGCTCTAACCATCCTGCTTAAATGCAACAGGGGTAGTTTAGCATTGAGCATTTGCAAAGACAAGGAATCATTCATGAGGTAACATGCACAAAGGAAGAAGTGCGATAGATACATCATAGTAGTCAATGAAGACATACAAATCCATGTGGAGAGTTCGATAAAAACGCCAGCATGACACTAGTGGAAAAACCGCTAGCCACAACTCCCATTTGTGGCGCGCCATTTTTCATCAATGCCAGCACTATTTTTTCCAAATAGTGCTGGCGTCTGCCAAATTGGTACGTCAGCTATAAGTTGCTATTGCTGACGCTGGAAATTCATCCTATGCCACTACTATGCGGGCCCAGTTGTCGTGACCAGTTGCAGCATATTGATGTCGTGCGATTTATAAACACGCCATAGATACTTTACATTGTGCTGTCGTGTCTTCGCCCGGTACGATAGCACTAAGTTGTGCCTATATATAGATGTGTTGGCAGCCCCTTCTTTTCACATTCTTCACTTCCATTCTCCACAAAATTCTACTCCCTCTTAGTTAGCTACTTTGGTGACAATGGACCCAACGGAGTTTGTCGAATCGGCACGAGCCGCCCGTTCGAGCCCACGTCGGCGTGGCTCGCAAGTTTGGGACTCCGCCGCCTTGGTCGAGCTCTCATCTGGCCCCGTTGGCCACGACATGCGCTCGCCACGGCCAATGCAGCCAGCCCTGTCTGGCGAATCATCCCGCTGCAGCGCGACGTCCCTTCGACGATCCGACAGCTATGCCACCAGCGTCGAAGCTGCCAGGAATCGAGCGAGGGCACCTGTGCTGCTTTTTTGCGGTTGTGGACGCCCTGCTGATAAGCATATGTCACACACACAAAGTAATCCAGAGCGAGAGTTCTACATCTGCGGTAACCGTGGAAAGGTACGTAATATATATGACAGAAAATACCTCGATATTCTGCTAATTTGCACAATTCGCGATCATTAATATGTGTGTGCGTGCGTGTGTGTGTGTGTGTGTATTGTGATCCATAGGCATTAGGGACAAAATATTGCTACACATGGATATGGGTTGATCTCGTGCAGAAGTACGTGAGCGAGTTGCTCGAGTACTCCATTGGTGAACTAAGACAACAAATAGATGAGATGCCGTTGAAGACTGATGTGATGCACGGTCGAATCCAAAAATTCAAGATGCTTCGATATGCTCTTTTAGCTGGTGTTATTCTTGGCCTCGTTCTCCCTGCTGGATCGGTGGCAGCTTTTTTTCTCATGGGAATCATTACACTGATGATGTTCTTAGTCTAGATCAAGAGTGTGTACGTTGTAGTACTAGAAGTTATATATATGTGTGTTATTATTTTTATCCTTCAACTATTATGTATCTATGCTAGATTAATGAGATCGATCGATGTTGGAAAATAAAACAATAAAATAATAAACAATAGGAAAATAAAACAATAAAATAATTAGTAAAAATAACAATACAATAAACAACATGAAAATAAAACAATAAAATAATAAACTAAACATCTATATAAATATAAAAACAATATGTGTAAAAGATAGCAATGACGTTAGGCCAACGACAGCAATTACCCCGCCGCCATCCACAGGAGATATTGATTAAATTACCCCCCCAACACCAACAACCGTCGATCCCCATTAAATCGCCGCCGCCCTCGGCCGTCGCCCTCGCCTCCCCTACTTCCACCGCCGCCGCCGCCTCCACCGCTGAAGTCCCCGTCGCCGTCGCCTCCGCCTCCACCACCGAAGTCCCCGCCCCCGTCGCCGTCGCCTACGCATCCACCCCGGCCACCGCCCCCGTCCCCGCCGCCGTCCCCGTCTCCGTCGTAGTCGCCTGCGCATCCACCCCTACCACCGCCCCCGGCCCCGTTGCCCGCAACGCCTCCTCGCCGTCTACCGCTGCCGCGGGTGAGTTCTACTTAGTGTAGTGTAATAGTAGTGTAGAAAAATATCGAATTTTGTGTATACGAGTAGTGTAAAATTTTAGTGTAGTTGTAGACTATGATTTTAGATAGTGTAATTTTATTAAATTTCTAGTAGTGTACTTGTGGTGAAATAATGTAGTGTAGTTTTAGACTATGATTTTAGATAGTGTAATTTTATTAAATTTCTAGTAGTGTACTTGTGGTGAAATAATGTAGTGTAGTTGTAGACTATGATTTTAGATAGTGTAATTTTATTGTATTTCTATTAGTGTACTTGTGGTGAAAGAATGTATAGTGTAGTTGTAGACTATTGTATTTCTTGTTAATATGCCCATTTTTTACTAACTTGTTTAGTTATATATATGCATCATCACAGATGGCACCGAAATTTCGTGGTGTGCGACAGAAGGGAAATAAGTACTATGCCACCATTAGGAAGGACAATGTCGTCCACGAACTTGGCCATTGGGACACCCCGGAGTTAGCGGTGCGCGCTTATGATGCCATGGCAGTAGAGTTCTTTCAGGAAGGGGCGAATCTGAACTTCCCTGAGTGTTGTGAGTTCGCGAGGTTCCTCGCGCCTGAGGACATGAGGATATGCACTAGGGTTGAGGAGAAGGAGAGCAAAGAGGCCAAGATGCAGTTCTTCGACCCATTGGTGAGCGAGCTTGCGAGAGATGACAAACTCGCGGAGGCCAACAAGATGATGTTACTTCAGTATGCAGCCAGGAAGAGCGCAGAGGAGGATCCCATAGACTAGGATGCCTTGGAGCGTGAGGAGGAGTGTCAGCAGGGGTGTCGTCGTAGGTCGACTAGGCACGACCACGAGGCCGGTCCCTCTGGCCACTAGCTTAGCGCGCGCTACCTATTTCGTATGAATTGTTTAACTTTATGCATGTTTTATGTTTGAACTACGCATGATTTGTAGAACTATTTTATTACAAGTACGTATGTGTTAATAACTAGTGGGCGGATAGCGCTGGTTTCGTACTAACCGCTTATTATGTTGCATTATATATATTTATGTGCATCTTAATTATGTATGCTTATTTTTCTCAACTTCATGCATGAAAGCAGTAAATGGATGCCCCATGTGAGACCTGTGGTTCGGTGAGATGCCAAAGGGATAAGAAGTTCTTCATAGATCTACCGAATGACTTCCTCACTAGGACGGTATGGTTTAGTTGAACATGTTTTGATTGAGTTTCATGCATGACAAGACAATTGTGTAACTAGCTAGTTACTTCTTTCTTTCAATTTTGCTCAGGTCATCCCTTGCGGGGCAAGGCGTGACTTCTTAGAGAAGTTTAAAGTTCCAGTTGATGCCACCATCACATTCTAGTGCACCCTCATGAAGATGCTGATGGCCCAAAAATTCAATTGTCTTGACACCAACGACGCAAACCGCACCTACTTTGGTTGCCCTAGTGGGAAAGCCCTTGCAGATGCTTACGAGATGGAAGCTGGGGAGAGAGCCACGTTCTACCTCGACTACGATCGGGACGAGATCATGGTCTACTACAAGCCTGCTGACAGCGATGATGGTGCACTTACTCCGGACTATGACCTTGACTCCGCCCGCCGAAAAGTCGTAGTTAGCTAGTTGGCATGCATAGAAGATATACATCATGTTATTATCAACTCTATTTATTTGAACTTGTACATTCATATGTGTGTTAATTATTTTGCCTACTTTGTTGAACTATATCAATAAGTGCATTGTTGAACTATTAAATGCTGTCATTGGGAGTATTTATATATAGTTGATTTAGTGACTGTTCTGAAACTGGATTATGCTGCCATTGTGGCTGAAATTGCTGCTATACAGCTTTTATTTCAAATTTGAAAATCAAAATACTGGCGTCGAGAAAAATGGAACATCACAATTGATGACTAATATTGCTGGCGTGGAAAACTCGCCATGCCATTACCGTTCAAAATACTGATGGCGTAGGTGCCATATTGGTGGCGTCGGGTGTCCACGCCACCAAGGCTGTTTTTGGCACGCCATAGCTAGGCTTTTCTCCACTAGTGTTAGTTCGGAAACACACGCAGCTAGACCACTAGGCGCCATGCAAGCACGCGGTGGAGGGATACAATAACGAGACATAGCGAAGGCTACATCAACGTCGGAGAAAACTGCTGGAGTGAGGAATCTGCTGGGGACGATGCAGGGTGCCCTCGATAAAAGGATCCTGCGGTCCATGAACACTATGAAGCAGATCCTGGCTCCCAATTCAAGAAAGGCGTAATACAAATCTCCGGGTGGATGTGATCATGAGATCTAATGTTAGAGTTAGCAAAATCATTTAACCCGAAAAGAAGAGAGATCAGAGTCCCAGAGTATAGATGAGGAATAAAAGATACTAATATCACCCATTTGTGATGTGGGCCCGTAAGCCACACAACAATGTTAGTAAAAGTTTTGCAATGACTAGACTCGACTTCGGCCAAGGAGTTTGAAAGGGGGTTTGGTACGTCCATTTTGCATCATGTTTTCCTACTGTTATTTATAGTGTTTTCATTCAATATAACACTTTGTGGAGTAATTATAATGCATTTTCTCTCTTAATATGCAAGGTTTACACAAAGAGGGAGATTACCGGCTGCTGGAATTCTGGACTTGAAAAAGCTATGTCAGAGATACCTATTCTGCACATCTCCAAATGAGCTGAAATTTTATGGAGATTTATTTTGGAATATATAATAAATATTGGAGAAAAGAAATACCAGAGGGGGGCACCCAGGTGCCCACTAGGCACCAGGGCGCGCCTACCCCCCCCCCCCCCCGGCGTGCCCTGGTGGGTAGTGGGCCCTCTGGCCCACTTTTGGTGCCCATCTTCTGGTACATAAGGTCATTTGCCCTAGAAAAAATAAGGGCAGGACTTTCAGGACGGAGTGCCACCGTCTCGAGGCGGAACTTGGGCCTCCGGCGGAGCGATTCCACCAGGGGAACTTCCCTCCGGGAGGGGGAAATCGAAGCCATCGTCAACACCAACAACCCTCTCATCTTGAGAGGGAAAATCTTCATCAACATCTTCAATAGGACCATCTCATCTCAAACCCTAGTTCATCTCTTGAGTTCAATCTTTGTATCAAAACCTCAGATTGGTACCTGTGGGTGACTAATAGTGTTGATTACATCTTGTAGTTGATGCTAGTTGGTTTATTTGGTGGAAGATTATATGTTCAGATCCATTATGCTATTTAATATCCCTCTGATCTTGAGCAGGATTATTATTTGTGAGTAGTTGCCTTTGCTCTTGAGGCCATGGGAGAAGTCTTGTCATAAGTAATCATGTGAATTTGATATTCGTTCAATATTTTGATGATGTGTATGTTGTGATTCCCTTAATGGTGTTCTGTGAATGTTGACTACATGACACTTCACCATCTTTGGGCCTAAGGGAATGCATTGTGGAGTAGTTATTAGATGATGGGTTGCTAGAGTGACAGAAGCTTAAACAGTAGTTTATGCGCTATTCCTTAAGGGGCTGATTTGGATCCATATGTTTAATGCTATGGTTAGATGTTATCTTAATTCTTCTGTCGTAGTTGCGGATGCTTGAGACAGGGGTTAATCATAAGTGGGAGGCTTGTTCAAGTAAGAACATCACCCAAGCATTGGTCCACCCACATATCAAATTATCGAAGTAGCGAACGCGAATCAAACCAACATGATGAAAGTGACTAGATGAAATTCCCATGTGCCCTCAAGAACGTTTTACCTATTATAAGAGACCGCCCTGGCCTGTCCTTTGCAACAAAAAGGATTGGGCTACCTAGCTGCACTTTTGTTACCGTTACTATTATTTACTCGTTATAAATTATCTTGCTATCAAACTACCTGTTACCGACAATTTCAGTGCTTGCACAAAATACCTTGCCAAAAACCGCTTGTCATTTCCTTCTGCTCCTTGTTAGGTTCGACACTCTTACTTATTGAAAGGACTAGGATTGATCCCCTATACTTGTGGGTCATCAAGACTCTTTTCTGGCACCGTTGGCGGCGAGTGAAGCGCTTCTGGTGAGTGGAATTTGGTAAGGAAAAATTTATATTACTTGCTGAAATTTACTGTAACTTATTACTATGGAAAACAATCCTTTGAGGGGTTTGTTCGGGGTATCTTCACCTTGACTGAAAGCATAAAGAGTTGCAGCTCAACCTACTGCACCTATTGAAAATATTGGTTATGAGATTCCTTAGGGTATGATAGAGGAACTACTAGCTAATCCACATGGAGGACATGGAACACTACATCCTGATATGGGATACATCCATTTTGCATCATGCTTTTGTATCAATATTTATTGCATTATGGGCTGTTATTACACATTATGGCACAATACTTATGCCCTTTCTCTCTTATTTTACAAGGTTTACATGAAGAGGGAGAATGCCGTCAGGTGGAATTATGGGCTGGAAAAGGAGCAAATATTAGAGACCTATTCTGCACAACTCCAAAAGTCCTGGAACTTCACGGAGAGTCATTTTGGATTTAATAAAAAATATTGGGCGAAGAAAGTACCAGAGGGGGGCCACCTGCCATCCACAAGGGTGGAGGGCGCGCCCTACCCCCCTGGGCGCGCCCCCCGTCCTTGTGGTCCACCTAGCAGGCCCCCGACGCCCATCTTCTGCTATATGGTGTGTTTTGACCTGGAAAAAATAAGAAGGAAGCTTTCGGGACGAAGCGTAGCCATCTCGAGGCGGAACCTGGGCAGAACCAATCTAGGGCTCCGGTGGAGCTGTTCTGCCGGGGAAACATCCCTCCGGGAGGGGGAAATCATCGCCATCGTCATCACCATCGATCCTCTCATCGAGAGGGGGTCAATCTCCATCAACATCTTCACCAGCACCATCTCCTATCAAACCCTAGTTCATCTCTTGTATCCGATCTTTGTCTCAAAACCTCAGATTGGTACCTGTGGGTTGCTAGTAGTGTTGATTACTCCTTGTAGTTAATGCTAGTTGGTTTATTCGGTGGAAGATCATTTGTTCAGATCCTTAATGATAATTAATACTCCTCTAATTATGAACATGAATATGCTTTGTGAGTAGTTACGTTTGTTCCAGAGGACATGAGAGAAGTCTTGTTATAAGTAATCATGTGAGTTTGGTATTCGTTCGATATTTTAATGAGATGTATGTTGTCTTTCCTCTAGTGGTTTTATGTGAACGTCGACTACATGACACTTCACCATGATTTGGGCCTAGGGGAAGGCATTGGGAAGTAATAAGTAGATGATGGGTTGCTAGAGTGACAGAAGCTTAAACCCTAGTTTATGCGTTGCTTCGTAAGGGGCTGATTTGGATCCATATGTTTCATGCTATGGTTAGATTTATCTTAATTCTTCTTTCGTAGTTGCGGATGCTTGCGAGAGGGGTTAATCATAAGTGGGAGGCTTCTCCAAGGAAGGGCAGTACCCAAGCACCGGTCCACCCACATATCAAATTATCAAAGTAACGAACGCGAATCATTTGAGCATGATGAAAACTAACTTGACAATAATTCCTATGTGTCCTTGGGAGCGCTTTGCTTTATATAAGAGTTCGTCCAGGCTTGTCCTTTGATACAAAAAGGATTGGGCCACCTTGCTGCACCTTAGTTACTTTTGTTACTTGTTACCCATTATGAATTATCTTATCACACAACTATCTGTTACCGATAATTTCAGTGCTTGCAGAGAATACCTTGCTGAAAACCGCTTGTCATTTCCTTCTGCTCCTCGTTGGGGTCGACACTCTTACTTATCGAAAGGACTATGATAGATCCCCTATACTTGTGGGTCATCAAGACTCTTTTCTGGCACCGTTGCCGGGGAGTGAAGCACCTTTGGTGAGTGGAATTTGGTAAGGAAACATTTATATAGTGTGCTGAAATTTACTGTCACTTGTTACTATGGAAAGTAATCCTTTGAGGGGCTTGTTTGGGGTATCTTCACCTCGATCGGAAGAGCAAAGAGTTGCTCCTCAACCTACTGCACCTACTGAAAATATTTATTATGAAATTCCTTCGGGTATGATAGATAAACTGCTAGCTCATCCTTACACAGGAGATGGAACATTTCATCCTGATATGCATCTAATCTATGTGGATGAAGTTTGTGGATTATTTAAGCTTGCAGGTTTCCCCAAGGATGAAGTCAAGAAGAAGGTCTTCCCTTTATCTTTGAAGGAGAAGGCACTGACATGGTATAGGCTATGTGACGATATTGGATCATGGAAGTACAGCCGATTGAAATTGGAATTTCATCAGAAGTTTTATCCTATGCATCTGGTTCATCGTGATCGGAATTATATATATAATTTTTGGCCTCGTCAAGGAGAAAGTATTGCTCAAGCTTGGGGGAGGCTGAAGTCAATGTTATATTCATGCCCCAATCATGAGCTCCCAAGAGAAATTATTATTAAAAAAATTTATGCTCGGCTTTCTCATAATGATCGATCCATGCTCGATACTTCTTGTAATGGTTCTTTTATGAAGAAGACTATTGAATTCAAATGGGATTTATTGGAAAGAATTAAACGCAACTCTGAAGATTGGGAACTTGACGAAGGTAAGGAGTCAGGTATAAACCTTAAGTTTGATTGTGTTAAATCTTTTATGGATACCGATGATTTTCGTGATTTTAGCACTAAATATGGACTTGACTCTGAGATAGTAGCTTCTTTCTGTGAATCTTTTGCTACTCATGTTGATCTCCCTAAGGAGAAGTGGTTTAAATATCATCCTCCCATTGAAGTTAAAGTAGTAGAACCTATTAAAGTTGAAGAAGAAACTATTACTTATAATGTTGATCCTATTGTTCCTACTGCTTATATTGAGAAACCACCTTTTCCTGTTAGAATAAAGGATCATGCTAAAGCTTCAACTGTGGTTCGTAAGAGTTATACTAGAACACCTACACCCCCTGAGCAAAGTAAAGTTGAACCTAGTATTGCTATGGTTAAAGATCGCTTGGTTGATAATATTGATGGGCATGTTATTTATTTCTGTGATGAAGCTACTAGAATTGCTAAACCCGATAGTAAAGATAAACATAGACCCGTTGTTGGCATGCCTGTTGTTTCAGTTAAAATAGGAGATCATTGTTATCATGACTTATGTGATATGGGTGCTAGTGTGAGTGCAATTCCTTTTTCCTTATATAAGTAAATTATGAATGATATTGCACCTGCTGAGATAGAAGATATTGATGTTACTATTAAGCTTGCCAATAGAGATACTATTTCACCAATTGGGATTGTTAGAGATGTTGAAGTCATGTGTGGGAAAATAAAATACCATACTGATTTTCTTGTTCTTGCTTTCCCCCAAGATGACTTTTGTCCCATTATATTTGGTAGACCTTTCTTGAATACAGTTAATGCTAAGATAGATTGCGAGAAAGATATTGTTACTGTCGGTTTAGGGGATATGTCTCATGATTTTAATTTCTCTAAATTTCGTAGACAACCCCATGATAAAGAATTGCCTAGTAAGGATGAAATTATTGGTCTTGCTTCTATTGCCGTGCCTCCTACTGATCCCTTAGAACAATATTTGCTAGACCATGAGAATGATATGTTTATGAATGAAAGAAGGGAAATAGACGAGATATTCTTTAATCAAGGGCCTATTTTGAAACACAATTTGCCTGTTGAAATCCTTGGGGATCCTCCTCCACCTAAGGGTGATCCCGTGTTTGAGCTTAAACACTTACCAGATACTTTGAAATATGCTTATCTCGATGAAAAGAAGATATATCCTGTTATTATTAGTGCTAACCTTTTAGAGCATGAAGAAAAGAAATTATTGAAAACTCTGAAGAAGCACCGTGCCGCTATTGGATATACTCTTGATGACCTTAAGGGCATTAGTCCCACTCTATGTTAGCACATAATTAATTTGGAGAATGATGCTAAACCAGTTGTTGATCACCAATGATGGTTAAATCCTAAGATGAAAGAAGTGGTAAGAAATGAAATACTAAAGCTTCTGGAGGTAGGTGTAATTTATTCTATTGCTGATAGTAAGTGGGTAAGTCCTGTTCATTGTGTCCCTAAGAAGGGAGGCATTACTGTTGTTCCTAATGATAAGAATAAATTGATCCCACAAAGAATTGTTATAGGTTATAGAATGGTAATTGGTTTTCGCAAATTAAATAAAACTACTAGAAAAGATCATTACCCTCTACCTTTTATTGATCAAATGCTAGAAAGATTATCCAAACATACACATTTTTGCTTTCTAGATGGTTTTTCTGGTTTTTCTCAAATACCTGTGTTAAAAGATGATCAGGAAAAGACCACTTTTACATGCCCTTTCGGTACCTTTGCTTATAGACGTATGCCTTTTGGTTTAAGCAATGCACCTGCTACCTTTCAAAGACGTATGACTGCTATATTATCTGATTTTTGTGAAAAGATTGTTGAGGTTTTCATGGATGATTTCTCCGTTTATGGAACTTCTTTTGATGATTGCTTAAGCAACCTTGATCGAGTTTTGCAGAGATGTGAAGAAACTAATCTTGTCTTGAATTGGGGAAGTGCCACTTTAAGGTTAATGAAGGTATTGTTTTGGGGCACAAAATTTCTGAAAGAGGTATTGAAGTTGATAAAGCTAAAGTAGATGCTACTGAAAAGATGACGTGTCCTAAAGATATCAAAGGTATAAGAAGTTTCCTTGGTCATGCTGGTTTCTATAGGAGGTTTATTAAAGACTTCTCTAAAATTTCTAGGCCTCTCACTAATCTCTTGCAAAAAGATGTTCCTTTTGTTTTTGATGATGATTGTGTAGAAGCATTTGAAATACTTAAGAAAGCCTTGATTTCTGCATCTATTGTTCAGCCACCTGATTGGAATTTACCCTTTGAAATTATGTGTGATGCTAGTGATTATGCTGTTGGTGCTGTTCTAGGTCAAAGAGTTGATAAGAAATTAAATGTTATTCATTATGCTAGTAAAACTCTAGACAGTGCCTAGAGGAATTATTGTACGACTGAAAAAGAATTTTTAGCAGTTGTCTTTGCTTGTGATAAGTTCAGATCCTATATTGTTGATTCCAAGGTAACTGTTCACACTGATCATGCTGCTATTAAATATCTTATGGAACAGAAAGATGCTAAACCTAGACTTATTAGATGGGTTCTCTTGCTACAAGAATTTGATTTGCATATTATTGATAGAAAGGGAGCTGAGAACCCCGTTGCAGACAACTTGTCTAGGTTAGAAAATATTCTTGATAACCCACTGCCTATTGATGATAGCTTTCCTGATGAATAATTAGCTGTCATAAATGCTGCTCGTAATACTCCATGGTATGCTGATTATGCTAATTAGATTGTTGATAAATTTATACCACCTAGTTTCACATACAAGCAAAAGAAAAAGTTTTTCTATGATTTAAGACATTACTTTTGGGATGACCCACACCTTTATAAAGAAGGAGTAGATGGTGTTATTAGACATTGTGTATCTGAGCATGAACAGGAACAGATCCTATGCAAGTGCCACTCCGAGTCTTACGGAGGACACCACGCTGGAGATAGAACTGCACATAAGGTATTGCAATCCAGTTTTTATTGGCCTATTCTCTTCAAGGATGCTCATAAGTTTGTCTTGTCTTATGATGAATGCCAGAGAATTGGTAATATTAGTAGACGTCAGGAAATGCCTATGAATTATTCACTTTTTATTGAACCATTCGATGTTTGGGGGTTTGATTATATGGGACCTTTTCCTTCCTCTAATGGGTATACACATATTTTAGTTGCTGTTGATTACGTTACTAAGTGGGTAGAAGCTATTCCAACTAGTAGTGCTGATCATAACACTTCTATTAAGATGCTTAAAGAAGTTATTTTTCCGAGGTTTGGAGCCCCTAGATATTTGATGACTGATGGTGGTTCACATTTTATTCATGGTGCTTTCCGTAAATTGCTTGCTAAGTATGATGTTAACCATAGAATTGCATCTCCATATCCTCAGCCTAGTGGTCAAGTAGAATTGAGCAACAGAGAGATTAAATTGATTTTGCAAAAGACTGTTAATAGATCTAGAAAGAATTGGTCTAAGAAACTTGATGATGCATTATGGGCTTATAGAACTGCTTATAAAAACCCTATGGGTATGTCCCCATATAAAATGGTTTATGGAAAGGCTTGCCACTTACCTCTTGAACTAGAACACAAAGCTTATTGGGCAATCAAAGAGCTCAACTATGATTTCAAACTTGCCGGTGAGAAGAGGTTATTTGACATAAGCTCGCTTGATGAATGGGGAACCCAAGCCTATGAGAATGCCAAGTTGTTTAAAGAAAAAGTTAAAAGATGGCATGACAAAAGGATACAAAAGCGTGAGTTTAATATAGGTGATCATGTTTTGCTATACAACTCTTTTTAAGATTTTTTGCAGGAAAACTTCTCTCTAAATGGGAAGGTACTTACATTATCGTGGAGGTCTATCGTTCCGGTGCCATAAAAATCAACAACGCCGAAGGCACAAATCCGAAGGTGGTAAATGGTCAAAGACTCAAACAGTATATCTCAGGTACTCCCATAAAGGTTGAGACCAATATAATTGATACTGTAACACCGGAGGAGTACATAAGGAACACTTTCCAGAATGTTTCAGACTCCGAAAAGGAATAGGTATGTGGTACGGTAAGTAAACCGACTCCAAAACATTTCCAATGGTAATTTTTCTCCGTTTTGGAATATTTAAAAAATTAGGAAAATTAAAAGTAGTCCAAAAGAGACACGAGGCGACCACAAGGGTGGAGGGTGCGCCCTACCCCCCTGGGCGCACCCCCCGACCTTGTGGCCACCTCGTGTGCCCTCCGGACTCTGTTTTCTTGCACAATACTTCTTTTGGTCGGTAAAAATTCATTATATAATCTTCCGAAGGTTTTGACCACCATACCACGGTAAAATCCCCTGTTTTCGTTTTGAGCCGTTTCTGTAGCAGTTTTGGAGCAAGATGTCTTCGCAAGAGTCGGTCGAGAGAGTCGTGTATCTCACCCGACACCGGGCCCAAGACCATACAGCGAAGCTGACCACTTCAGGCAATCAACGGAGGAAGAGATGGAGGCTGACTTGAAAAGGGTGGATGCCATGGAGTAGGATCAGGAAGTCACCTCTTGTCTTCAAACCGGATTCATGCTGGAGCTATAAAACATCCATGGGTGAATGGAGCTCTAGCCGTCACGGGTAAACTTTGCAAGGAAGTAATGGAACTTAAGCAGCAAATTAATAAGCTCGAGGAAGAGAATCGCATCCTATAGGGCATCATCGCCAAGAATATCACATCATCACCTCCGAAGAAAGAGACATAAATACATGGGAATGGGCACTCCCCTTGGCAACTGCCAAGCTTGGGGGAGGTGCCCCGATATCGTATCACCATCACACCTTTACTTTTATCGTTTTTCTTAGTTCGATCCTTTTGGTTATATCTTGATCTAGTAGAATAAAGTTTTAGTATGATCTAGCTTTGAGTATTGATTTGATCTTTATCTATGTAATCAAGTCCGTGAGTTATATAATAAAGAGTAGTTTTGAGTTGAGGGCTTTGTTTTCTTGCTATGATCTTGAGGGAATAAAATAATAAAAAGAAATAAAAAGATCATATATTGATCTTATGGAGAGTAATGACTTCACATATAAAGAGTATGATGAATAAAATTTGTTGGGAGTTGACAAACATAGTTTTGGTCATTGTTGCAATTAATAGGAAGTAATAAAGAAAGAGAGGCTTCACATATAAATATACTATCTTGGACATCTTTTGTAATTGTGAGCACTCATCAAAATATGACATGCTAAGAAGTTGATGTTGGACAAGGAAGACAACATAATGGGTTATGTTTTCTTATATCCGAATAGAAGTTATATTGTCATGGATCCTCCAACATGTTGAGCTTTCCTTTCCTTCTCATGCTAGCCAAATTCTTTGCACCAAGTAGAGATACTACTTGTGCTTCCAACATCCCTAAACCCAGTTTTGCCATGAGAGTCCACCATACCTACCTACAGATTGAGTAAGATCCTTCAAGTAAGTTGTCATCGGTGCAAGCAATAAAAATTGCTCTCTAAATATGTATGATCTATTAGTGTGAAGAAAATAAGCTTGTTACGAACTTGTGATATGGAAGAAATAAAAGCGACGGACTACATAATAAAGTTCTTTATCACAAGCGGCAATATAAAGTGACGTTCTTTTGCATTAAGATTTTGTGCATCCAACCATAAAAGTGCATGGCAACCTCTGCTTCCCTCTGCGAAGGGCCTATCTTTTTTACTTTTATCTTCTAGCCTTATACAAGAGTCATGGTGATCCTCACCTTTCCTTTTTACACTTTTTCCTTTGGCGAGCACTATGTGTTGGAGAAAGATCCAGATATATATATCCACTCGGATGTAGGTCATCATAAAGTATTACTGTTGACATTACCCTTGAGGTAAAAGGTTGGGAGGCAAAAATATAAGCCCCTATCTTTCTTTGTGTCCGACTGAAGCTTTGAACCCATAAGTATCACGTGAGTGTTAGAAATTGTCAAAGACTAGATGATAGTTGAGTATGTGGACTTGCTGAAAAGCTCTTATATTGACTCTTTCCGATCTTATGATAAATTGCAATTGCTTCAATGACTGAGATCATAGTTTGTTAGTTTTCAATGAAGTTTTTGATTCATACTTTACCTTGTGAACAAATTGTTACTTTAGCATAAGAAATTATATGACAATATATGTTGCTGTTCTAAAGATGATCATGATGCCCTCATGTCCGTATTTTATTTTATCGACACCTCTATCTCTAAACATGTGGACATATTTTTCGATATCGGCTTTCGCTTGAGGACAAGCGAGGTCTAAGCTTAGGGGAGTTGATACGTCCATTTTGCATCATGCTTTTATATAAATATTTATTGCATTATGGGCTATTATTACACAATATGGCACAATACTTATGCCTTTTCTCTCTTATTTTACAAGGTTTACATGAAGAGGGAGAATGACGGCAGCTAGAATTCTGGGCTGCAAAAGGAGAAAATATTAGAGACCTATTCTGCACAACTCCAAAAGTCTTGAAACTTCATGGAGAGTCATTTTGGATTTAATAAAAAATATTGGGCGAAGAATGTACCAGAGGGGGGCCACCTGCCATCCATAAGGGTGGAGGGCGCGCCCTACCCCCCTGGGCGCGCCCCCCGTCCTTGTGGGCCACCTGGCAGGCCACCGACGCCCATCTTCTGCTATATGGTGTGTTTTGACCTGGAAAAAATAAGAAGGAAACATTCGGGACGAAGCATAGCCGTCTCGAGGTGGAACCTGGGCAGAACCAATCTAGGGCTCCGGCGGAGCTGTTCTGCCGGGGAAACATCCCTCCGGGAGGGGGAAATCATCGCCATCGTCATCACCATCGATCCTCTCATCGAGAGGGGGTCAATCTCCATCAACATCTTCACCAGCACCATCTCCTCTCAAACCCTAGTTCATCTCTTGTATCCGATCTTTGTCTCAAAACCTCAGATTGGTACCTGTGGGTTGCTAGTAGTGTTGATTACTCCTTGTAGTTGATGCTAGTTGGTTTATTCGGTGGAAGATCATTTGTTCAGATCCTTAATGATAATTAATACTCCTCTGATTATGAACATGAATATGCTTTGTGAGTGGTTACATTTGTTCCTGAGGACATGGGAGAAGTCTTGTTATAAGTAATCATGTGAATTTGGTATTCGTTCGATATTTTGATGAGATGTATGTTGTCTTTCCTCTAGTGGTGTTATGTGAACGTTGACTACATGACACTTCACCATGATTTGGGCCTAGGGGAAGGCATTGGGAAGTAATAAGTAGATGATGGGTTGCTAGAGTGACGGAAGCTTAAACCCTAATTTATGCGTTGCTTCGTAAGGGGCTGATTTGGATCCATATGTTTCATGCTATGGTTAGTGTTGGGAAACGATGCATGGAAAACAAAAAAATTCTACGCACACGCAAGATCTATCCATGGAGATGCATAGCTACGAGAGGGGGAGAGCATCTTCATACCCTTGAAGATCGCTAAGCGGTAGCGTTTATCAACGCTGTTGATGTAGTCGTACACCTTCACGATCCGTCCCGATCAAGTACCGAACGTACGGCACCTCCGCGTTTAGCACACGTTCAGCTCGATGACGTCCTCGCCTTCTTGATCCAGCAAGACGGGCGAAGTAGTAGATGAGTTCCGGCAGCACGACGGCGTGGTGACGGTGTTGGTGAAGAACAATCTCCGCAGGGCTTCGCCAAGAACAACAGAAACTATGACGGAGGATAAACTAGAGGGGACGGGGTTGCCGGCACACGGCTTGGTGATTCTTGATGTGTCTTGGGTGCTAGCCCTGCCCCTCTATTTATATGTTGAGCCCTGGGGTCGAAACTTGGAGTAAAAGCCTCCTCAAAGTCGGTTTTGCCCGAAAGGAAGAGTCCTTCTTGGACTTCCAGGACCAGATGCCATAATCCTTGGCATCTGGCCCAGATGCCATGGGCCTTGGCGTCTAGCCCAGGGCCAGATGCCAGGGTCTCCGGCGGGCCTCGGCATCTAGCCCAGGGCCAGACGCCAGGGTCTCCGGCGTTTGGCCCCCTGGCCTCCCTAAAACTCCTTTTGCACAGACCTAAAGCCCCGTGAGCTTTACCCCTTGGCCTAACCATATCATCCTATATATCAATCTTTACCTCCGAACCATTCCGGAGCTCCTCGTCATGTCCGTGATCTCATCCGGGACTCCGAACAACATTCAGTCACCAACATACATAACTCATATAGTACTATATCGTCAATGAACGATAAGCGTGCGGACCCTACGGGTTCGAGAACTATGTAGAGATGAACGAGACACCTCTCTGGTCAATAACCAATAGCGGAACCTGGATGCCCATATTGGCTCCTACATATTCTACGAAGATCTTTATCGGTCGAACCTTATGACAACATACATAATTCCTTTTGTCTATCGGTATGTTACTTGCCTGAGATTCGATCATCGGTATCTTCATACCTAGTTCAATCTCATTACCGGCAAGTATCTTTACTTGTTCTATAATACATCACCTCGTGACTAACTCCTTAGTCGTTTGCTTGCAAGCTTATGATGTGTATTACCGAGAGGGCCCAGAGATACCTCTCCGATACTCGGAGTGACAAATCCTAATCTCGATCTATGCCAACCCAACAAACACCTTCGGAGATACCTGTAGAGCAGCTTTATAACCACCCAGTTACGTTGTGACGTTTGATAGCACACAAGGTATTCCTCCGGTATCCGGGATTTGCATAATCTCATAGTCGAAGGAATATTTATTTGACATGAAGAAAGCAATAGCAACAAAATTGAACGATCATTATGCTAAGCTAACGGATGGGTCTTGTCCATCACATCATTCTCCTAATGATGTGATCCCGTTATCAAATGACAACTCATGTCCATGGTTAGGAAACTTAACCATCTTTGATCAACGAGCTAGTCAAGTAGAGGCTCACTAGGGACACGGTATTTGTTTATGTATTCACACATGTATTTAGGTTTCGGATCAATACAATTCTAGAATGAATAATAAACATTTATCATGAATAAGGAAATAAAAAATAACAACTTTATTATTGCCTCTAGGGCATATTTCCTTCAGTTAGATTTATCTTAATGCTTCTTTCGTAGTTGTGGATGCTAGGGCAGTACCGAAGCACCGGTCCACCCACATATCAAATTATCAAAGTAACGAACCCGAATCATATGAGCATGATGAAAACTAACTTGACAACAATTCCTATGTGTCCTCGGGAGCGCTTTGCTTTATATAAGAGTTCGTCCAGGCTTGTCCTTTGATACAAAAAGGATTTGGCCACCTTGCTGCACCTTAGTTACTTTTGTTACTTGTTACCCGTTATGAATTATCTTATCACACAACTATCTGTTACCGATAATTTCAGTGCTTGCAGAGAATACCTTGCTGAAAACCGCTTGTCATTTCCTTCTGCTCCTCGTTGGGTTCGACACTCTTACTTATCGAAAGGACTACGATAGATCCCCTATACTTGTGGGTCATCAATATGCACCTAATTTATGTGGATGAAGTTTGTGGATTATTTAAGCTTGCAGGTTTACCCAGAGATGAGGTTAAGAAGAAAGTTTTCCCTTTATCTTTGGGGGGAAAAGCATTGACATGGTATATGCTATGTGATGATATTGGACCATGGGACTAGAATCGATTGAAATTGGAATTCCATCAAAAGTTTTAGCCTATGCATCTAATTCATCTTGATCGGACTTATATATATATATATATATAATTTTTTGCCTCGTGAAGGAGAAAGTATCGCTCAAGCTTGGGGGATGCTTAAATACATGATGTATACATGCCCCAATCATGAGCTCTCAAAGGAAATTATCTTACAAATTTTTTATGCTAGGCTTTCTCATGATGGTCAAACCATGCTGACTCTTCTTCTATCGGCTCTTTTATGAAGAAAACTATTGAATTCAGGTGGGACCTTCTTGAGAGAATTAAACTCAACTCCGAAGATTGGGAACTGGATAAAGGTAATGAGGTATCTATAACATTTAAGTCCGATTGTGTTAAATCTTTTATGGATACCGATGCTTTTCAAAAGTTTAGCACTATATATGGACTTGACTCTGAGATAGTAGCCTCTTTTTGTGAATCATTTGCTACTCATGTTGACTTCCCTAAGGAGAAGTGGTTTAAATATCATCCCCCTATTAAAGAAAAGATTGAGGAGCCAGTTATAGTTAAAGATGAAACTATCAGTTACAATTTTGATCTAGTTGTGCCTACCACTTATATTGAAAAACCACCTTTCCCTTTTAGGATAAAGGAACATGCTAAAGTCTCAACTGTGGTTAACAAAAGTAATATTTGAGCACCTAGACCACCTTAAAAAATTAAAGTAGAACCTAGTGTTGCTATGGTTAAAGATCTCTTGGTCGATAATATTGATGCGCATGTTATTTATTTCATTGGTGAAGCTGCTAGAATTGCCAAACCAGATGCTAAAGATAAGAATAGACCCGTTGTTGGCATGCATGTTGTCTCAGTTCAAATAGGAGATCATTGTTATCATGGCTTATGTGATTTGGGTGCTAGCGTGAGTGCTATCCCTTTTAATCTATATCAAGAAATTATGAATGATATTGCACCTGCTGAAATAGAAGACATTAATGTTACTATTAAACTCGCAAATAGAGACACCATTGCACCACTTGGGATTGCTAGAGATGTTGAAGTCTTGTGTGGAAAAATAAAATACTCTACTGATTTTCTAGTTCTTGGTTCTCCACAAGATGATTTTTGTCCCATAATATTTGGTAGACCTTTATTGAACACTGTTAATGCTAAGATAGATTGCAATAAAGAAACTGTTAGTGTCAATTTTGGTGACATGTCTCATGATTTTAATTTCTCTAAGTTTCGTAGGAAACCTCATAATAAAGAATTTCCTAGTAAAGATGAAATCATTGGTCTTGCTTCCATTGCTGTACCACCTACTGATCCGTTAGAACAATATTTACTAGACCATGAAAATGATATGCACTTGCATGAAAGAAATGAAATAGATAAGATGTTCTTTGAACAACAACCTATCCTTAAACATAATTTGCCTGTTGAAACTCTAGGAGGTCCACCTCCACTTAAGGGTGATCCTGTGTTTGAATTAAAGCAATTGCTTGATACTTTAAAATATGCTTATCTTGATGAAAAGAAGATATATCATGTTATTATCAGTGCTAACCTTATAGAGCATGAAGATAAGAGATTATTAAAAACTCCGAGGAAGCACCGTGCTGCTATTGGACATACTCTTGATGATCGTAAGGGCATCAGTCCCACTCTATGTCAGCACAAAATTAATATGGAACCAAATGCTAAACCCATTGTTGATCATCAACGATGATTAAATCCTAAGATAAAGGAAGTGGTAAGAACTGAAATACTAAAGCTTCTGGAAGTAGGTATAATCTACCCCATAGCTGATAGTAGATGGGTAAGTCCTGTTCATTGTGTCCCTAGGAAGGGAGGTATAACTGTTGTTCCTAATGATAAAAATGAACTTCTCCATAAAGAATTGTGACTGGCTATAGAATGGTAATCGATTTCAGAAAATTAAACAAAGCCACTAGAAAGGATCATTATCCTTTGCCTTTTATTGATCAAATGTTAGAAAGATTGTCAAAGCACACACACTTTTGTTTCCTTGATGGATATTCTGGTTTCTCTCAAATACCTATATCACAGCCGGATCAAGAGAAACCCACCTTTACT
This sequence comes from Thinopyrum elongatum, assembly GCA_011799875.1. Lineage (NCBI taxonomy): Eukaryota > Viridiplantae > Streptophyta > Magnoliopsida > Poales > Poaceae > Thinopyrum > Thinopyrum elongatum. Next base: position 612,348,183 of record CM022299.1, on the reverse strand, counting down.
TGTCCTTTTGGAACTTATGCTTATAGACGCATCCCTTGTGGTTTATGTAATGCACCTGCTACCTTTCAAAGATGTATGACTGCTATATTCTCTAATTGTTGTGAAAAGATTGTTGAGGTTTTCATCGATGATTTTTCCGTTTACGGAACTTCTTTTGATGATTGCTTAAGCAGCCTTGATCGAGTTTTGCAGAGATGTGAACAAACTAATCTTTTCTTGAATTGGGAGAAGTTCCACTTTATGCTGAATGAAGGTGTTGTCTTGGGGCATAGAATTTCTGAATGAGGTATTGAGGTGGATAAAGCTAAGGTTGATGTAATTAAGAAAATGCCATGTCCTAAAGATATCTGATACATCTCGAACGTATCAATAATTTTTTATTGTTCCATGCCATTATATTATCAATCTTGGATGTTTTATATGCATTATTATGTTATTTTATATCATTTTTGGGACTAACCTATTAACCTAGTGCCAAGTGCCAGTTGCTATTTTTTTTCCTAGTTTTTGTCTTTTAAGGAAAATCTATACCAAACGGAATCCAAACGGAACGAAACTTTTTGAAGATTTTTCTAGGACCAGAAGACACCCAGGAAGCTTCTGGAGGAGGCCAGAAGGCCCATGGGTGAGCACAAGCTCACCAGGCGTGCCCTAGGGGGCGCCCTCTGAGCTTGTAGACCCCCCGTGGCTCTTCTAACCCTAATCTCAGCTCCATAAATACCCAAATATTCCCCGTATACCAGAGGGCACAGCAAAAATACTTTTCCGCTGCCGCAAGGTTCTGTTCTCATGAGATCCCATCTTGGGGCCTTTTCCGGCACTCCGTCGGAGGGGGATTCGATCATGGAGGGCTTCTACATCAACCTTGTTGCCCCTCCAGTGATGTGTGAGTAGTTTACCACAGACCTATGGGTCCTTAGCTAGTAGCTAGATGGCTTCTTCTCTCTCTTTGATCTTCAATACAATGTTCTCCTCAATGTTCTTGGAGATCTATTCGATGTAATCTTTTTTTGCGGTGTGTTTGTTGAGATCCGATGAATTGTGGATTTATGATCAGATTATCTATGAATATTATTTGAGTATTTTTTGAACTATTTTATGCATGATTAAGATAGCTTTGTATTTCTCTCCGATCTATTTATTTGGTTTGGCCAACTAGATTGATTTTTCTTGTAATGGGAGAGGTGCTTTGTAGTGGGTTCAATCTTGCGGTGCTTATTCCCAGTGACAGAAGGGGACATGACACGTATTTGTATTATTGCCACTAAGGATAAAAAGGTGGGGTTTATTCATATTGATTGGATATATCCGTCTACATCATGTCATCTTGCTTAAGGCGTTACTCCATTGTTGTTAACTTAATACACTAGATGCATGCTCGATAGCGGTCGATGTGTGGAGTAATAGTAGTAGACGCAGGCAGGAGTCGGTCTACTTGTCACGGACGTGATGCCTATATTCATGATCATTGCCTTGGATATCATCACAACTTTGTGCTTTTCTATCAATTGTTCAACGGTAATTTGTTTACCCATCGTATGTGTTCTTTCAAGAGAGAAGCCTCTAGTGAAAACTATGGCCCCCGGGTCTATTTTTATCGTATTATTTTCAGATCTATAAAACCAAAAACACAAAAATACCTTGCTGCACTTTATTTGTCTTTACTTTATTTTGCACTTTTACTTATCTTTTATACCTATCTTTATCAAATCTCATCCTTGCAATTAACCGTGAAGGGATTGACAACCCCTTTTTCGTGTTGGGTGCAAGTATTTATTTGTTTGTGTAGGTGCAATCATTGGAGACTTTTGTGTTTCTCCTATTGGATTGATACCTTGGTTCTTAATTGAGGGAAATACTTATCTCTATATTGCTGCATCACCCTTTCCTCTTCAACGGAAAAACCAACGCAAGCTCAAGAAGTAGCAGGAAGAATTCCTGGCGCCGTTGTCGGGGAGGATCTACATCAAGCCTACAAAGTACCTATCATAAACTCTCATCTCTTGCACTTACATTATTTGTCATTTGCCTCTCGTTTTCCTCTCCCCCACTTCTAAAACATTTTCAGAAAAACACAAAAATATTTGCCTTTTTATTTGCCTTCTTTCCATTCGTCTTTTCGTTTGCTTTTGTTTTGCTTGTGTGCTAGATTGCTTGTTTTGTCACGATGTCTCAAGAAAATACCAAGTTAGTGATTTTTCCAACACTAATAATAATGATTTTATTAGTACTCCGATTGCTCCCGCCACTTGTGCGGAATCTTGTAAGATTAATGCCACTTTGTTGAATCTTGTTATGATTGAACAATTTTTTGGTACTCCTAATGAAGATGTTGCATCCCATCTTAATACTTTCGTTGAATTGTGTGATATGCAAAAGAAAAAAGATGTGGATAATGATATTGTTAAGTTGAAGTTGTTTCCGTTCTCACTATGAGATCGTGCTAAACTTGGTTTTCATCCTTACCTAAAAATAGTATTGATTCATGGAATAAGTGTAAGGATGCTTTTATTTCCAAGTATTTTCCTCCCGCTAAGATCATCTCTCTTAGAAACGATATAATGAATTTTAAGCAACTTGATCATGAACACGTTGCACAATCTTGGGAGAGGATGAAGTTAATGATAAGAAATTGCCCTACTCATGCTTTAAGTTTATGGATGATCATACAATTTTTTTATGTTGGATTGAATTTTGCATCTAGAAATCTTTTGGATTCTGCTGCGGGAGGTAATTTTATGGAAATCACATTAGGAGAAGCTACTAAACTCCTAGATAATATTATGGCAAATTACTCTCAATGGCATACCAAAAGATATTCTACTAAAAAAGTGCATGCTATTGAAGAGATTAATACTTTGAGTGAAAAGATGGATGAACTTACAAAACTTATTGCTAGAAAGAGTGCCCCTATTGATCCTAATGATATGCCTTTGTCTACTTTGCTTGAGAATAATAATGAATCTATGGATGTGAATTTTTTTGGTAGGAACAATTTTGGTAACAATGCATATAGAGACAATTATAATCCTAGGCCGTTTCCTAGTAATTCCTCAAATAATTATGGTAATTCCTACAACAATTCTTATGGAAATTATAATAAAATACCTTTGATCTTGAGAATAATATAAAGATTTTATAAATTCTCAAAAGATTTTCAATCCTATGGTAGAAGAAAATTTGCTTAAAATTGATGATTTGGCTAGAAATGTTTATAGAATTTCTCATGGGATTGCATCCTTTAAGATTAGATCTATGCCACCCAATCTTGATATTAATGAGTCTCTGAAATCTATTCAAATTTCTATTAATGAAAGTAGGGAGAGAATTTCTAGAATGCGAGCTAAGAGAAATTGGCTAGAAAATGAACGTTCTTCTAGTTTTTGTGATAATCATGATGAAGATCTTAAAGTGCTTGGTGTGACTCCTATTGAATCTTTGTTTGCTAATATAAAACTTGATGAAAAAGGACTGGATAAGAGTCAATTTTAGCTTGAAGGCGTCCCAATAATTTGGAGGGTGATGATCTTAATGAAAAAATTGATAAAAGTGGGATTGGCGAGGTCAAAACTTTAAGTAGTGATGAGCCCACTCTTTTGGATTTCAAGGACTTTAATTATGATAGTTGCTCTTTGATTGAGTGTATTTCTTTGTGGCAATCCATGCTTAATTCACCTCATGCTTATAATCAAAATAAGGCTTTTACTAAACATATCGTTGATGCTATGATGAAATCTTTTAAAGAAAAACTTGAGTTGGAAGTTTCAATCCCTAGAAAGCTTTGTGATGAATGGGAACCTACTATTAAGATTAATATTAAAGATTATGTGTGCTATGCTTTATGTGATTTGGGTGCTAGTGTTTCCACTATTCCAAAAACTTTATGTGATGTGCTAGGTTTCCATAAACTTGAAGATTGTTCCTTGAATTTGCCCTTAGCGAATTCTACTATTAAAAAACCTATGGGAAGAATTAATGATGTTCTTATTGCTGAAAATAGGAATTATGTGCCCGTAGATTTTATTGTGCTTGATATAGATTGCAATCCTACATGCCCTATAATTCTTGGTAGACCTTTCCTTAGAACGATTGGTGCAATTATTGATATGAAAGAAGGAAATATTAGATTTCAATTTCCATTAAGGAAGGGCATGGAACACTTCCCAAGAAAGAAAATTAAATTGACATATGAATCTATTTTGAAGGCTACTTATGGATTGAATACCAAACATGACAATACCTAGATCTATCCATTATGCCTAGCTAGGGGCATAAAACAATAGCGCTTATTGGGAGGCAACCCAATGTTATTTTTGTTTTTCTTGTTTTGCCTATTTTTTTTAAATAAATAAACAATTATACTTATGTAATGATTGTGTTTAAGAGTTTTAATTAGTGTTTGTGCCAAGTAGAGCCTTTGGGATGATCTATGGTGATAGTTGATTTGATTTTGCTGAAAACAGAAACTTTTACGCCTAGTTCGGGTATTTTGTAAATTAACAGAAACGTGATTTTGATCTGAAGTTTTTACACAAGATTGATATACAAATTTACTACGTTTTCCTAATTTTTTAGAATTTTAAGAGTTATACAAGTATACGAAATTTCCAGATTGTTATAGACTGTTTTGTTTTGCACAGATTCTGTTTTCTATGCATTGTTCTCTTATTTTGATGAATCTATGGGTAGTATCGGGGGGTATGAACCATGGAGAAGTTGGACTACAGTAGATATAATGCTAATATGAAATTGGAATGATTTCACAACATTACCTAAGTGGTGATTTACTTTATTATACTAACAGAGCTCACGAGTTTTCTGTTGAGTTTTGTGTTGTGAAGTTTTCAAGTTTTGGGTCAAGTTTCGATGGACTAAGGAATAAGGAGCGGCAACACCCTAAGCTTGGGGATGCCCAAGGCACCCCAAGGTAATACTCAAGGACAACCAAGCATCTAAGCTTGGGGATGCCCCGGATGGCATCCCCTCTTTCATCTACAATCCATCGGTAAATTACTTGAGGCTATATTTTTATTCACTACATGATATGTGTTTTGCTTGGAGCGTCTTGTATTATATGAGTGTTTGCTTTATTTTCTTTTTAGTTTGCCACAATCATCCTTGCTGTACACCCCTTTTGAGAGGGACACACATTAATTATGAATTTATTTGAATACTCTATGTGCTTCACTTATATCTTTTGAGCTAGGCAGTTGCTCTAGTGCTTCACTTATATCTTTTAGAGCACGGCGGTGGTTTTATTTTGAAGAAATTGTTGAACTCTCATGCTTCACTTATATTATCTCGAGAGTATTATAAATAGTATGGCAATTTGTTTAGGTTAAGAATTTGGTCCTAATATGATGGGTATTCAAGAGGGATGTAATAAAAACTTTTATGAAGATCATTGAATATATGAGAAGCTTGATTCCTTGCATTTGTTTTGAGATAAAAAGATGGTGATAATAGAGTCATGCTAGTCAGTAATTATGGTTTAGTAAGATTACTTGTGTTAAGTTTTGTGATTCCCGAAGCATGCATGTATAGTCTCTCGTTTTGCAATGAAATTGGAGCATGATTTATTATTGATTGTCTTCCTTAGGAGTGGCAGTCGGGGACGAGCGATGGTCTTTCCCTACCAATCTGTCCCCCTAGGAGCATGCGTAGTAGTACTTTGCTTCAAGGGCTAATAAACTTTTGCAATAAGTATGTGAGTTCTTTATGACTAATGTTGAGTCCATGGATTATACGCACTCTCACCCTTCCACCTTTGCTAGCCACTCTAGTACTGCGCAACTTTCGCCGGTGCATTAAACTCTCCTTATACCTTTCCTCAAAACAGGCACCATACCTACCCATTATGGAATTTCCATAGCCATTCCGAGATATATTGCCATGCAACTTCCACCGTTCGGTTTTATTATGACATATACCATCATTGTCATATTCACATAAAGTCATATCTTTGTTATAGTATTGAGTTGTAATTCTTGAGTTGTAAGTAAATAAAAGTGTTATGGTCATAATTATTAGAGAATTGTCCCATTTGAGGTAAAAAAATATAAAAAAAAGAGGCCAAAAGAGCCCAAGAAAAAAAGTGGCCAAAGTGCCCAAAAAAAGAAGGGACAATGTTACTATCCTTTTCCACACTTGTGCTTCAAAGTAGCACCATGTGCTTCATGATATAGAGTCTCCTATTTTGTCACTTTCATATATTAATAGTGGGAATTTTTCATTATATAACTTGGCTTGTATATTCCAATGATAGGCTTCCTCAAATGCCCGAGGTCTTCGTGAGCAAGCAAGTTGGATGCACACCCACTTAGTTTTCTTTTGAGCTTTCATACACTTATAGCTCTAGTGCATCCGTTGCATGGCAATCCCTACTCACTCGCATCGATATCAATTGATGGGCATCTCCATAGCCTATTAATTTGCCTAGTTGATGTGAGAATTTCTTTCTCCTTTGTCTACCACCACCTTCTATTCCACCCACAGTGCCATATCCATGGCTCACGCTCACGTATTGCGTGAGAGTTGAAAAAGCTGAAGTGCGTTAAAAAGTATGAACCAATTGCTTGGCTTGTCATCGGGGTTGCACATGATAAATACATTGTGTTAAGAAGATGGATGCATGACAAGACTAGATGATTTTGTAAGGATGACTTCCTTTAGCCATGATATTTTGAAAAGACATGATTGCTTTTTAGTATGATTGAAGTATTATTGTTTTTATGTCAATATTAAACTTTTGTTTTGCATCATACGGATATGAAAATTCATGCGACATAAAAGAAATATTCCTTGATAAACATGTTAGGTAGCATTCCACATCAAAAATTCTGTTTTTATCATTTGCCTACTCGAGGATGAGTAGGAATTAAGCTTGGGGATGCTTGATACGTCTCCAACGTATCTATAATTTTTTATTGTTCCATGTTATTATATTATCCATCTTGGATGTTTTATATGCATTATTATGCTATTTTATATCATTTTTTTGGGACAAACCTATTAACCTAGTGCCAAGTGCCAGTTGTTGTTTTTTCCTTGTTTTTGTCTTCTACGAAAAATCAATAGCAAGCGGAGTGCAAATGGAACGAAACTTTTTGATGATTTTTCTTGGACCATAAGACACCTAGGAAGCTTTGGGAGGAGGCCAGAAGGCCCACGGGTGAGCCACAAGCTCACCTGGCGCGCCCCTAGGGGGGCTATGAGCTTGTGGGCCCCCGTGGCTCTTCTAACCCTAATCTTAGCTCCATAAATACCCAAATATTTCTCGTATACCAGAGGGCACACCAAAGAAATACTTTTCTGCCACAGCAAGCATCTGTTCTCATGAGATCCCATCTTGGGGCCTTTTCCGGCACTTCGCCAGAGGGGGATTCGATCACGGAGGGCGTCTACATCAACCTTGCTACCCCTCCAATGATGTGTGAGTAGTTTACCATAGACCTGCGGGTCCATAGCTAGTAGCTAGATGGCTTCTGCTCTCTCTTTGATCTTCAATACAATGTTCTCCTCGATGTTCTTGGAGATCTATTCGATGTAATCTTCTTTTGCGGTGTTTTTGTTGAGACCCGATGAATTGTGGATTTATGATCAGATTATGTATGGATATTATTTGAGTCCTTTCTGAACTATTTTATGCATGATTAAGATAGCTTTGTATTTCTCTCTCATCTATTGATTTGGTTTGGCTAACTAGATTGATTTTTCTTGCAATGGGAGAGGTGCTTTGTAGTGGGTTCAATCTTGCGGTGCTTATTCCCAGTGACAGAAGTGGACATGACATGTATTTGTATTGTTGCCACTAAGGATAAGAAGGTGGGGTTTATTCATATTGATTGGATCTATCCCTCTACATCATGTCATCTTTCTTGTTGAGGTGCAAGTATTTGTTTGTTCGTTTAGGTGTAATCATTGAAGACTTGTGTGTTCCTCCTACTGGATTGATACCTTGGTTCTTAACTAAGGGAAATACTTATCTCTACTTTGCTGCATCACCCTTTCCTCTTCAAGGGAAAAACCAACTCAAGCTCAAGAAGTAGCAATATCCGAGGTATTCGAAGTTTCCTTGATCACACTGGTTTCTATAGAAGGTTTATTAAAGACTTATCTAAAATTTCTAGGCCTCTTACTAATCTCTTGCAAAAGGATGTTCCATTTGTTTTTGATGATGATTGTGTGGAAGCCTTTGAAACACTTCAAAAATCCTTAACCTCTGCACCTATTGTTCAGCCACCTGATTGGAACCTACCTTATGAAATTATGTGTGATGCTAGTGATTATGCTGTTGGTTCTTTTCCAGGGCAAAGAGTTAATAAGAAATTAAATGTTATCCATTATGGTAGTAAAACTCTAGATAGTGCTCAAAGAAATTACGCTACTACTGAGAAAGAATTTTTAGCAGTTGTGTTTGCCTGTGATAAATTCAGATCTTATATTGTTGATTCTAAAGTAATTGTTCACACCGATCTTGCTGCTATTAAATACCATATGGAAAAGAAACATGCTAAACGTAGACTCATTAGGTGGGTTCTTTTGCTACAAGAATTTGATTTACATATCACTGATAGGAAGGGAGCTGAGAACCCCGTAGATGATAACTTGTCTAGGTTGGAAAATATTCTTGATGATCCACTACCTATTGATGATAGCTTTCCCGATGAACAACTAGCTATTGTAAATGCTTCTCGTAATATTCCTTGGTATACATACTATGCTAATTATATTGTTGCTAAATTTATACCACATAGGTTTACGTACCAACAAAAGAAAAATTCTTCTTTGACTTAAGACATTACTTTTGGGATGACCCACATCTTTATAAAGAAGGAGTAGATGGTATTATTAGATCTTGTATACCTGAGCATGAATAGGAACAAATCCTATGGAAATGTCACTCCGAGGCTTATGGAGGACATCACGCAGGGGACCGAACTGCACACAAGGTATTACAATCTGGTTTTTTTTTGGCCCACTCTTTTCAAAGATGCTCATAAGTTTGTTTTATCTTGTGATGAATGTCAAAGAATTGGTAACATCGGTAAGCGTTAGGAAATGCCTATGAATTATTCACTTGTTATTGAACTATTTGATGTTTGGGGCTTTGATTATATGGGACCTTTTCCATCCTCTAATGGGTATACTCATATTTTGGTTGTTGTTGATTATGTCATTAAGTGGGTAGAAGCTATTCCAACCAGCAGTGCTGATCATAACACCTCCATTAAAATGCTTAAAGAAGTTATTTTCCCTAGGTTTGGAGTCCCTAGATATTTAATGACTGATGGTGGTTCACATTTTATTCATGGTGCTTTCCGTAAATTGCTTTCTAAGTGTGATGTCAACCATAGAATTTTATCCCCTTATCTTCCTCAATCTAGTGGTCAAGTTGAGTTGAGAAATAGAGAAATAAAGTTAATATTGAAAAAGACTATCAATAGGTCTAGAAAGAACTGGTCTAAGAAACTTGATGATGCACTTTGGGCCTATAGAACAGCTTATAAAAATCCTATGGGAATGTATCCATATAAAATGGTTTATGGAAAAGCTTGTCATTTGCCTCTTGAGTTAGAAAATAAAGCATATTTGGTAATTAAAGAACTCAATTATGATTTCAAACTTGCTGGTGAAAAGAGGTTATTTGATATTAGCTCACCAGATGAATGGAGAACCCAAGCTTATGAAAAAGCCAAATTGTTAAAAGATGACATGATAAAAGAATCCAAAGACGGGAATTCAAAGTGGGTGAGTATGTTCTATTGTACAGTTCTCGCTTTAGATTTTTTGCAAGAAAACTCATCTCCAAGTGGGAAGGACCATACATCATCGAAGAAGTTTATCGCTCTGGAGCTATTAAGATCAACAGTGCCGAAGACACTAATCCGAAGGTGGTCAGTGGACAAAGAATTAAGCACTATATTTCAGGTACACCCATTAATGTTGAAACTAATATTATTCAAACCATGACACCGGAGGAATACATAAAAGAGATCTTCCAGAATACTCCAGAACCCTGAAAAGGAAGAGGTATGTGATACGGTAAGTAAACAGACTCCAAAAATTCTGCAAAAAAATTTTCTATCAGTTTTGGAATATTAGAAAAAATAAAAAAAATAAGAAACACTCGAGAAGGCAACCGAGGTGCCCACTAGGCACCAGGGTGCGCCTGCCCTGCTTGGCGTGCCCTGGTGGGTAGTGGGCCCATCGGGCACCTTCCCGACTCCGTTTTCCTATGGTATACTCGTTTCCCAAGATAAAAATTCTTTATATATACCCTCGGAAAATTTGACCACCGCATCGCAGAAAAATCCTCTATTCTTGTTTCGTGCTTTTTCTGGCAGATCTGAAGTATGTTGTCTCAAGATTCAGATGGAGAGAGCTATGTCTCCCACTATGTTGCAGATCCCAAGATCTTTGGGGGAGATCTATCCCTACCTATGGTCCACCGAGGAGGAGGAAGATACCGACTTGGAGGAGACGAGGGATGCCAGCTCTGATGAAGATGAAGTCCCACTACCTCAACATGGACATATGCATGTGGAATTCAAGAAGTCAAGTCTCCCAAATGGAGTAAACAAATCTAAGACCCAGTTTATCCCATCTCGTTTTCTGCAGGAAAGCAAGCAGGCATTATGCAAAAAGATATTGAAGCTCGAGCAGGAAAATGATTATTTAAGGGAGGAAAATTTTATCCTCAAACGTAGGCTAGAGAAGAAGGAGGCCACTTCTTCATCACCATCATCACCAAAGAAGGAGAATTGAGTACACGGGTATGGGCACTCCCCTTAGCTTGTGCCAAGCTTGGGGGAGGTGCCCCAGTATCGTATCACCATCACTCTTATTATCTTTACCAAGTTTTTAGTTCAATCCTTAGCTATTTCGTGATTTAGTTGAATAAAAGTTTATTCTGATCTATTTTTGAGTGCTAGTTTTGTGATCTATCTACCTATGTAATCGAGAGTTACATAATAAAGTTTAGTTTAAAGTTTTTGCTTCTTTACTTTTATGTTTCAATCAAAATAGAGAAAATAATGAAAAAGATCATATGCTAATCTTATGGGAAGTAACGACATTACATAAGGAAAAGTATAAGTGGTAAAATTTATTGAAAGTTGACAAACATAACATTGGTCAATGATGCAATTCATGAAAGAATTAATAAGGGAAGAGAAGATTCACATGCAAATACACTATCTTGGACATCTTTTATGATTGTGAGCCCCCACTAAGTATTTTATGCCAAATTGTTTACGTTGGACAAGGAAGACAACGTAATGATTTATGTTCGTTAATATTCACGTAGAAGTTATATTGTCATAGATCCTCCAACATGTGGTGCTAGCTCAATATCTTTGCTAGACAAAAATCCGCACCAATTAAGCAAACTCTTGTATCGACGTCCATGAACCACTCGGAAATCATGGCACTATTCGAAGAATCAAAAGAATGTGTATCGCTTCGTTGGAGATCGGCCACATTCAACAGACGTGTGGGCTGAACACCGTACAAACCCCTACCATTATCTATGAAGATACTGCTGCTTGTGTTGCACAAGTTCAAATGGGTTATGTGAAGAGTAACCTCTCAAAGCATATTAGTCCCAAGTTCTTCTATGCACATGAGCTGCAGCAGTTGAACGAGGTGAGAATTATGCATACTAAGTCGTGTGACAATCTTGCTGATATATTCACTAAATCATTACCGGCATCATCCTTTGAGAGGTGTGTGCGTGGAATCGATATGATGAGACTTAGAGAGATGGAAGGTTTAGGGGGAGAAACTTCACGAACTCTTCGTTGAAATCTCGATCCTGATGATCGAGTACTCAACGTGATGGTTGAGTGGATTGTACCCTTTTCGCTTGAGTGAGTTTTCCTGATGTTTCTCACACGAGGTTTTTTACAAGGCAATTCGTGCAATACAACAACGTACACTATGTGCTCTGTAACACCCCCAGTGGTTAGCCACAGTAATCACCCTTTTGATATTGCCATGTCATCATGATCAACAGTGCCTAATCATCATTTGCATCATATTGCATTTCAACTCCTAACTCAAAATCCAAATTTAAATGAAAGTGGAAAATAAAAGTTGTCCAACATAAAAACTAAATTTTTCATTAAATAGCAAATAATTCAAAGGCAATTATAAAATTATAATCAACATTTGTGGAACTAGTTAAATAACTCAAACAGCAAGAAACAACAATAAAGCAGCCACTTTTAATCCCTTTTCTTTTAATACAAAATTCAAATGAAGTGATTTTGCCTCCAAACTTTTTGTGGCAGTACTGTATATTGGAGAGTATTTGAATTGACCAATGGCCTATTTTATAAAAGTCAAATACTTGCTAAAGAAAATACAAAACAGAAGGGAATTAAAAGAAACAGAAAATAAAAAGGAAACTAGAAAAATGCTACTGTTCACTCCAGCCCAGTAGAGCCACAGTGCGGCCCGACCCATCATCCCCGGCCTTTCTCCCACCTCTCGCTACTGCTCCTCCCCCTCGTGCACTGTCGCCTCCTCCGCACTCGCCGCCCTGGCCCCCCTGCCCCTGCTCGACAACGGCCACCGCGGCCAGCGAGGGGATAAGGGCGAGTCCCCGTTCCCTCCCCCTGGTCACCGCACCACTTCTTTCCCTTCTCCCAGCGCTCGCTCTCTTTTCCCCTCTCTGCTACCGCAACCGGGCACCGTCGTCGCCGCACCGCTGCTTCACCGCGGCCACCGGCCTCCTCGAGCCGCTGTTTGTTGTTCAGAAGCTGCGCCTCGCTGTCCTGGACCTCCTCGTCGACGCGCACGAGCCGGAGCGACCTCGAGCCGCCGCCAACGGTCTTCTTCCCCCTTCGGTCGCCGCCGTCTTCCTCGACTCCGGCAGCGCCACGGCAGCTCCTAAGCCTCCGACGGCCTTTCTTGTGCCGCTAGGTGATCCAATCCTGCTCTCCCCGCGCTCCCCTATACTTCTGCGCCTTCATAGCCGCCACGCCATGGCCGCCCGAACCGAGCTCCGCCGTCGAGCTCGGGGCCGTCGCAACCGTGGTCGTCACGAACCACCGAGCCCGCTGTCGCGTTTGTGATGCCAAGCAGATGCCGTAGGGGTAGAGCGCTGGCTGTTTTTGCCTCTGCAGCACCGCGCGCGAGTTCGCCGGGTTTCGGCTTCTGCCTAATCTCGACGCCGGCTTATTTTCCGGCCACTTCTAGTCATTCCAAGACCGTAGATCGACTCGGGGCCAAGCGGCCGTTCGAACGCAACTTAAATCGCGTAAAAAGGTGCAGCGTAGCCGTTTTCCGAAGCTCTCCGGCGAAGACGCCGCCGCGCGAGCTCGCCGGAGCCTCACCGCCGGCCAGTTCCGACGTGGCACGCGGGCCCCAGCCCCAGTGTCACTGCCCGTGGGCCCTCCTGGCCCCAGTTAACCAGGGTCAACGCTGACTGGGCGGGCCCTGAGTCTATGACATGTGAGTCCTGCCGTTTAAAATGATTTTATTAAATAAATATTTGGTTAATTAATTAGATTGATTAATTAAAACACTAATAACCCACTGACCAGTAGGCCCCACCTGCTAATTAACCTAGTTAACTTAATCTGACTCTGTTTAATTAACTGAGCCACTGACATGTGGGCCCCACATGTCAGTTTGACTCTGGTCAGCCAGAGTTGACTGCCGACGTCACCATTATGTCATGCTAACATCACCAAACACTGTTTTGGATAATTCGAATTTAAATATTAAAACAATTCCAGAATTTAATAAAAACTTTAGAAAATCATATCTTTTAATCCGTAACTCCGATGAAAATACTTTCTACAGGAAAGTTGCTCAGAACGACGAGACGAATCCAAATACGCGGTCCGTTCGTCTGCCACATGTCCCTAGCTATCCGAACATGCAACCGTCCCTCTCCGGTCGTCTGCCTGACAAATGTCCGGAAACGGGAAAACATTCCCGGATGGAGTCCCCCTTCCTCGGTGACGTGCAACCATACGTTAGGACACACCCGGCACTGCACATTGTCATGTCATACCTTGTGTTGCTCATGTTTGCTGTGTATTTATACTATTTCCTCCCCCTCTTCTCTCTCGTTAGCCCCCGACACCGACATCGTCCCCGAGGTCGATGCAGCTCCGGAGACCGGAGAAACCATTGACGACTTTGCCCTTGCCGCCGAGCAACCAGGCAAGCCCCCCCCCCCTTGAGCATACCGATATCGCCCATTCTATTTCTCATGCTTGCATTAGAATTGCTGCTGCTGCTGCTTTACCTATTCTGATGCATAGCCTGTTTATTGTAACCTGTTGTTGATAATTACCTGCATATCCTAAACTGCTTAGTATAGACTGGGTAGAGTCCTATCAGTGACCCCACTTATCCCGACTGCCCCGCTGGATTATCAAGAAGACCCGATCAACGGGATTGAAGACCAGACCCCGGCACCGCACATCACCCCCCTTAGTTGTAACGACACTGCAGTGTTAATATCGAGTGCCGAGGGTGATACCTCGTGTAGCACTTTTGATGTTAACTCTGTAGAGTAGCTATTCGGTCGTGGTCATCGAGGGTGATTCCTCCTTCGCCGCTTTCGATAACGACGCTGCCGTACAACACCTCAAGTGTGAACCCAGCGAGGGTGATTCCTCCAAGTTCACCTTGACGGATACATCGAGTAGGAATCCAACGAGGGTGATACCTCGGATTCCCCTGATGCTATGGACACACGGATACTTGGAATGTACTATTGCTACTTGGAAAGGCGGGTCGACCCTGAGGGGTACCCGCGTGCGCCTGAGAGGCGAGTGTTGTGAAGACGGGTGCCTGTATGGTGCCCGAGTGCTGAATACAAGGCGCGGCCGGGCATTCTTAACCCTTGCAGCAAGTCCTCGAGACGGGGCGACGAGGTCACATCTTTTGTGAGTCTCTGCTCGTTACCGCAAGCCCCTAGTCCTAACGATTTGGATATTTGATCCGAGCAGGCCTCTGGCCTGATAGCACTAATCATCACGTGGGCATAGTATGGGCGTTCTGCATCGTATGCATCCACCAAAAGCTCTGTCAGACGTCCAGTTCAGCATGGCGGCACGGTCGGATCGTGTCGGCCACCCGAGGCGATGCTGGTATCCACCCTGTGCGCAACGACCCGGAGGGCGAGGGGCGATGGCCAAGACCCCCTTGCGCTTAGGATGTAGACCGGCGGGGACCTCTCTACTGAGCTGTAGGTAGGGTTGCGATGTGTCGTTTAGCCGAGGCCGGGCATGACCCAGGAAAGTGTGTCCGGCCGGAGTTAATCGAGCGTGTTGCGTAAGTTGGTGCACCCCTGCAAGGAAGAACACTTCTATCGATAGCCGGTCCTACGGTAAAGGACACTCGGAGATGTATCCTGATTGATACAATTTAGAACTGGATACTTGGATACTATGGCTCTGGGATTGCTTCTCGCAGGGAGTCGAGAAGGGATCTCAGGACAAGGTTGATGACTGTATGGCTCTAGGATTGCTTTCTCGCAGGGAGTCGAGAAAGGATCTCTGGGTGAGGTTGAGACTTAATGTTACTACTACATTATATTGATCTGTTCTGCTCTCTTCTAGTGCTGCAAGACCGCTGAAGATGCTAGTCTTCGATACGACTAGGCTTTCCTCTCTATTCTGGCATTTCTGCAGCCCAGTCCACATATATAGCCTCCCCTTGAAAATGTTGCATATGTAGTGTAGATCCTTGCTTGCTGAGTACTTCTGAGTACTCACGATTGCTTTGTTTTCCTTTTCTCCCCATATCAATTTGACGTGACCAAGATGACGGAGCCCCCTGAGACAGGTGCCCCGTCGATCGACTACTACTACTACCCAGAGGATGGATACTACTATTAGTTGACTGACGACCAGGAGTAGGATCGAAGGGTCCTAGGCAGGAGGCCTTCGCCTTTCGATCGTAGTGTTTTAATTTTGCCCCGCCTTTCTAAAGGCCTTTCTGTTTCTGTTTCATATCTATACTCAGATATCTGATGCTTCCGCTGACGCTTGTTCGCAAGCTTATGTATTCGATCCCTCGAGGCCCCTGGCTTGTAATATAAAGCTTGTATGACTTTATTTATGTTTTAGAGTTGTGTTGTGATATCTTCCCATGAGTCTTTAGGCTTGATCGTGTGCATTTGCGTGGATGATTAGTGCACGATTGGGCCGGGGGCGTCACATGCTCTTTCTCCATATTTTTTCCCACTGGGTTTTTCGGAGTTTTGAGGCATGGACATACGGATAATTACCCAAGGGGGAGTGTTGGGAAACCGAGTCCACCATGAGGGTGGCGGTGGACGCGTGCGATGCGCACGGCTTAGCTCCTTTTGGTTCCACAGTTTACGTTAAGTGGGTACTTATCTCTTGACCCCCTACCCCTATATAAATAGATCTGGAGCAATCATTGTAACAGAGACCAATCATTACTAAAAATAGTCTCCTTGATACTTCCCTGTGTTCATCTACTTTGCGTATTCGACTAATTCATATACGACGCTCGCTCTCGCTCCGCAACATCGGACCGGACTCCCCGGTGAAGTTGTGGAACACGATCAATTTTATATAGCCATGGGAGAAGCTCACATTGTCTAAAAGAGACTAACATGGCTCACCAAATCCATCTAGACCGGTCAGGATGTTTGATGTCCCACAAGCCGACCCAGATCCAGAAAGGTTTGTGGAAGTCAAGATGTCATGACCTGCCGTTGCAATTGTTGGCTCCGTGCCTTTATGGCTCAAGCCAATGTTGCCGGGGGCGCTACACTAGGAGGTCCACTCCATTGATGCCCGGGGCGAGGCACGCACTGAGGCGGGACAACCTTCGAGCTCTCCAGAGTCAAACTCGGAGTAGGAGGAGGAGGGCAACCCCATGGCCATGTTAAAGGTCACGAAGGAGTTAGTGCCAGTGCCAGCAACGGAGGAGGTGATCACCGCGGAGCAAGAAGCGATGACCACCAATGTCATGTCAGTGGCGGAGCTAGACGGGGATGGTTGGGGGGCAAAAAGATACAACACCAATTTTAACGGGCAAATGCCTTCTTCATTTTTTCAATCTCAGCCCTCCCAAAAAAATCTTCACCAACTAGTCAAGGCTGGGGGGTTGTGGCCCCTGCAGGATTGCACATAACTCTGCCGGTGGATGTCATGTCAGTGTTCGGGTTCAGACCATAGCAGGTGGACCAATAGTACAAAATGATGCTCCTAGAGGAGCACCGCTTGGCAGAGGCTCAGTTGGATGCGGAGCACACATCCGACGCCGCCATCGCGGCCATCGTTGAGGTGGACCATGGCATCGCCGATGTGAACCAGGCAACGTTTGACGAGTAGATTAGGTTAGTTGTTTTTCAGGGTGTTTGTTGTGTAAAAGGTAATCCAAAATCGATGAAAAAACCAGGTGTCACGGTCTTTTGGTGATTATGGTTGGATGGCCAGTGCTGGGCCGGATGTTCACGGACACATTTGGACAAGTCCGCGGACATTTAATGATGTCCATTTTGATGATCCATGTTGGAGATGACCTAACCTCCAAGCCTAGTGAATCGCATTGTTCCTTTAAGTTGTTAAATAGGGTAATGAGAGTACATCATTGACCTCCATCAATGTAGGGGCTTACCGAACATGTTATGTGACTAGATCTCCGCCCTCTTATGCACTTCATCCTCACGGATTTTTTCTCAACGGTGTGCCCAGCAACCCCATTGCCCATGGTCGGGGGCTTTGCCAAGGGGACCCGCTTTCCCCATTGCTCTTCGTCATCATCATTGATCCATTGCAAAAAAATCTCGAGGTGGCACCTACAAAAGGGCTATTACACAACATCCATGGTCGGGGCACCATCTTAAGAACCTCGCTCTATGTGGATGACGTGGCGGTCTTCATGGCACGCATCAAGTGTGACATTGACAACCTCTCTAACACCCTTCACCTATTTGGTGACGTCATGGGTGTTGGTGTCCTGGACTAGGGAGTGTTTGCCACATTGGTCCACCGATTATGGGTTGGGCCGAGGACCCACCAAGACTGATGACTGGGCCTTGCTGACCCTGGCCCTCGGCGAAAACAAGATGAAGATCTCCTGGAGGCTTGGTGTATACTTCATGCGTATTTTGAATAGTTGCCATGTTTATCCCTACATTGTAACCGACCATGTGTAAACACTAGGTACCCCCGGCGTCTACATCAGCCGTGGGGTTTAGTCCGTAGACAGGCATTTTCATTCGCAAGGTTTAAAGCTTAGACAAACTCATACAATCTCGAGGTAGATCAATCTGTACTTTGTACCCCATCACAATCAATATATAAGAAGCATGACGTAGGGTTTTACCTCATCAAGAGGGCCCGAACCTGGGTAAAATATCATGTGCCTACTCTCCTTGTTACCATCTAGGTCTGATCACCCAGGTTAGGACCACCTACCCGAGATCTGCCAGTTTTAGCACTGACAATGGCTTTCCACCAACTTCCACAAGAGCTGAGTCGTCCCTATCCATTTTGGACCGATTAATTTTATCGCACATCCTTCAAAGCCTTCCGGCTTCCCATGCTCCTTTCCCTATGTGATACCTAGGCCCTCCACTCTCGGTGTGGCTACTCAAAATTAAAGTGGACTTCCAATTCCTTCAGGACAAGTGGGGGCGAAGTTGGTCCCTCGGGATGGGTGAGGTGTCGCTGATGTCATAACTTAGATGTGATATAACTATGTCACATCTAGATGTGACGTAGAAAGATCCTAATCAATACACTACTGATTCTGATGATTCTCCTATGATTTCTGAGGAAGAAATGAGTTCCTTTACGATTTTGATTTCTAGGACCGTGATTCTCTAGAATGGACCGAAAAGAAGTGACCCTAAGTTGTTGTGCTAGGAGGGTAGGGCGTGGCGGTAGAGGGGCACGCATTGTTGCATCCCAGCCACTCGGCGATGCAACCCCGGTGAAAGTTGTGCTTCCGCGAGCACGGCATCACGCCGATCCCGTCGCCTCCACAAACAATCCAACCTACAAACCAAGCTTGACACAATAACATAAACTCGTCAGACCTGAATAATTGGATCTGCAAAGACACGAAACTCTCAAACTTTATGGAACCGCCAAAAGAACGAGAGTAATTTTATTCTCACAAAATACAATGATCACTAGACGTTGACAAAAGAATATAGAACTCTTGAAGATCCAAGCTGCCCCCACCTCTTAGTGCTAGATGGCAGTCAGAAGCGATCGAGGGGACCACAATTTCTCCGACAATGGAGGCGGTTGCTACAATCTCCAGGAAGGTTGAGCCAGATGGCCTGACACGAGCCAGCCGTAGGGTTTCCCCACGCCTCCATTCAATAGTCCATGCTTTGTACTGATATCCATTTCAATTTTCTTGTTCTTACATACTCCCTCCATCCAAATATATATGCCCTCCTCAAATTATAAGTCTAATTTTGATCAAAAATTTGACAAACAGATTATGAGTTATGGCTATAAAAATTATATCATTGCAAATCACTTTCGGTAAATGATTTAGTGTTATTACTAATAGACCAAACATTAGAGAAAAAACTATCATTGTGGAGACACGGGGCATCCAAATTTCTTTGGACCTGGAAATTTGGACTATAATAGTTGATATTTCCTTAGATGACATATTTCTCTAGAATTTTTTTGACTAATAGACCAAACATTAGAAGAAGAAAAAGTATCATTGTGGAGACATGGGGCATCCAAATTTCTTTGGACTTGGAAATTTGGCCTAGATTGGTTGATATTTACTTAGATCACCATATTTCTCTAGAATTATTATTATATTATTATTATAACTATTATTATTATAATTATTGTTGTTGTTGTTATTGTTATTATTATTATTATTATTATTATTTGGGACATATAAAAAGTTTTTTGCATGTTCAACGTAAAGAGCCCGGGAGTGAAAAACCATCCCTCCTAATGTAACAAAATAATTCCCATCAACCATCATTTCGACATAAGTAGTCACACACTTGCCATGTTATTGGATAGAAGATACAATAATACTTACATATATTTACATATCAAAACCGATCTATATCAAAATCTCATTTGTTGACAAAGGGGTCCAAAAGATATGGATTGGCTGAACACAAACATAGGACCGACTTTAGGGCAGTACAATATGGATGTCCAATTTGATTTCATGTATTGAAGTTACTAATATCTACCATAGTAGCCTAACTTCTCCAAATCAAAATGCTGCCACATATTGATGAGTTGAGTTAATTTTCAGCGAGTTAAAGTGAGGTGCCAAACCAAGAAGAAAACACGAGCACAAGTTGCCATGCATACTTGTTTCAAGTGATAATGTTTTACGAAGTACAAAGCAAGTGTTTTAATACATATTGCATATCAAATCAAAAAAGATACATTTGTTGCGAGTTGAGCGGAATGATTCTAATTCAATACCAAGCACAAAGTATGGATGTCAGACCAGTTAACTGTTGAACACAAGAACATGAAAGTCATATTTGGTCATGGGAAGAACTGGAAAAGAAATGCAACAATTACATGACAAACCACACACCGATATTTTCTATATTCTAGAACTTTCTATTTAGTACGAAGATAATCACCCTTCTTCTTTACTTGCACTTAAAATAAACAGACATGCTTCTATAAACCTCAATCAAATTTACAGCTCTCAACGATGATATTTAAAGAAATTAAAATATACACAAATGGCGACATATTTTAGTAACACAAAAATGAATCTGTGAAGACTTGTCATTTTTCCGCTTCGATCTAGAATAATTTCGTGGAAAGTGCCAACAAAATAACTATGTCAAAAATCATTATAATATATGCTTTAAATTTAGAATTGTATTTTTAATGGTTACTTAAATTTTATAATAAAATATTGTATCTTAATATTTAGTTGTACCATTGTTTAGTTGCTAAGTATAATTTAAACTATATTGGTTAAGATCATATGTCAAAAAATAAATTGTAATTGTGAATAAGTATAAAAGTTAAGTATAAGTAAGCCATACAGATTAAACAGTGCTCTGTAATAATTTTCAGTAGGAAGTAAATATTGATGCTAAAGTGTAGGACTCTCCTAAGTAGTTTGGAAATTTTATCAGTAATGAATGCTGGACAGAGAGGAAAAGTTATTCCTTTGTCACCGAGCAGTGATGAACCATGTGTTATATGTATTGTGATGTTTTGTACTTCTATATCCTACATTGAAATGTTGGACATAGTGGGCAAGATCCGCCATCACCAAGAAAAGATTGAACACTATATTCATAAGTATTGTACTGTTTCTACTTTTCTATCTTGCCTACATTCAAACTTAATGGTGAGCATCTGTCATAGTTTGAGACAAGGTTCACAAGCCTCACGACTTGTCTAGACTCACAACATTACAATAGTGGGATTCACATACAAGCCCACTCTCATTCATATCCACCACTGTAAGTGCATCTAGTGCCCCTTAGTGATTTTGGTGTATTGAAGACTTATAGGTTAAGGGACTAATGCGTTTGTGAGTGTACACAGGTCTATAAGTCTATGAGGAGTTTGTTAATTACGATGAATGTCGACCCCTAAAAATGAATGTCTTCAACTGAAGACTTTGGTTTTCTTGAAGACTTTGAAAGTGAAGAAATTGGTGTGACCCTGAAGACTTGATATTCATGTGAGGATTATGAAGCGTGAAGACTTTTGTTTTCGTAGTTTCATTTTCTTCTTCTTGAGTCATAGGAAACACCGTACTGTTAAAGGGGGTCGAGGTAAAACTAAGGAAAAATTTCCAAGTGATGCTCAACTCAAAATCCTACACCTACCCAATCCTTTCGAGTGAAGCCATTGGAAATCTCATACAGTTTAGTCAAGTTCTTTAGTGACAGAGACGAAGTTCTTCTGTTCTCTGAGGAATTTGTTCTGACTGAGGAGTTAGAAATTCGCCAGTGCGGATTTCCTACAAGTGAGGATTATGATAGCCCTGAGGAATTTGATACTCAAATTTCCGACCGTTGCTGTGCTACGTGCCAGCTGTCCCAAAATATCTACCCACCTAACGGTCATATCATTGAAGGGCATTTATGTCTTATCATGTCGGGCTGCTCCCTAGGCTATAAATAGCCGCCCTCTTCAACCACTAGCTGGTTGGCTGCTCCAAGAAATAGATTGACACTTGTCATTTAGAGCATCCCATCCTCCGAGGACTTTGAGCGAAAATCATCAAGTGAGGAAAACCCCAAAAACCCAAACACCTACAAACCCAAAGTGATTGAGCATCACTGAAGAGATTGTTCCTGTGTGGAACCGACGCTTGTTACCTTTGAGGACTGTGCATCCTCCAGACGGTTAGGCGTCATGGTCTAGAGCATCCAAGAGGAAATTGTGGATTGCCGAGTGACCGAGTATGTGAAGGTTTGTAAGTCACCTGAAGACTTACCACGAGTGGTTGGGCGAGGTCTGTGTGACCTTAGCTCAAGGAGAATACGGTGAGGACTAGGTGTCCTGGACTGTGTGTTCAGGACTGGGTGTCCGGGACTGTGTGTCCTCAGGTTTAAATACCTAGCCGCTCCAACCAGACGTACAACTGTCACAGCAGTTGGAACTGGTCTACCAAATCAGTGTCTTCACCGAGCTACTGGTTCTATTTCCTCAACCCTTTCATTTCCTCGCATACTTGCTATGTATTTGATCATTACTGTTTGAAGACTTTGTCTGAAGACTTTCTCAATTTCCTCAGTTCAAATTCTTCAGTCAGTTTGTCTTCAGCCTGCTTATCCTGTGTTTACGCTACTCGTACTCTGTGCTTGTTTTCATTTCATCATGATGACTGTGCTACTGCTCTGTTATGCTTGCATCTGAGTACTCATTCCGCTGCTAAGTAGTTCGTCGCTTAGGAATTTCCTCACCTTGAAATTCCTCAGTGACGAATTTGTAAAAATCGCCTATTCACCCCCCCTCTAGTCGATATAACGCACTTTCAATTGGTATCAGAGCAAGGTACTCCCTTGTTCTGCGT
Source organism: Thinopyrum elongatum (assembly GCA_011799875.1). Lineage (NCBI taxonomy): Eukaryota > Viridiplantae > Streptophyta > Magnoliopsida > Poales > Poaceae > Thinopyrum > Thinopyrum elongatum. The sequence goes on along the minus strand of CM022299.1, from coordinate 612,325,176 downwards.
GATTTTGGTTTAACCACCTGGAGTTTTAGTTATGTCGACTGCAGGCATGATCAAGGTCTCAGCTGGGTGTCCTACCTTCGATGGGATGGACTACCCCTACTGGAAGAACAAGATGCGCATGCATCTTGAGGCAATTGACAACGACCTCTGGTATGTTGTGGAAAAGGGTGTTCCCTCTGTCACTCCTTCCGTAAACGCTGCTGATGTGAAGAGATTCAAGCAACTCGAATCTCAAGCGAAGAATATCATATGTGGCCATCTGAGCAAAGGGCAGTATGGCAGAGTGAGTGCTTTGGAGACAGCTAAGCTTATCTGGGATAGGCTGTCCAAGGTCAACGAAGGAGTCTCAACTCAACGTGACTCTCGAGTTGATGTTCTTCGCAATCTCTTCAACCGCTTCAAAAGACTCGACAACGAAAATGTTCAGCAAACCTTTGATCGCCTCACTGACATTTCAAACGAGCTTCAAGCACTGGGTGCCACTGACATCACCGACCATGAGGTGGTGAAGAAATTGCTGAGGTCACTCGATTCTTCATTCGATACACTGGCACTGATGATTCAAGAACGTGGTGACTACAAGTCACTTGATCCTGCTGATATCCTCGAGAGGCTAAATACTCATGAATTCCAACTAGCTGAGAAGAGAGATCTCTACGGACCGAGCTATGGTAGATCTCGTGCACTGAAAGCCAAGGCAGTCTCTGAATCTGAAGATGAAGATTCTGGTAGTAGCCTTGGTGATCCTGAAGAACTGAGTCAGGAGCTAGCAATGCTCGTGAGGAAATTCCAGAAGTTCTCTAGACGTGGCCGATTTGGAAAATCCTCAAGAGGTGATGACATGAAATCAGATTCCTCATCCCGTGATTACAAGAAGAGAACTTGCCATAAATGCAAGAAACCTGGTCACTACATTACTGATTGTCCTCAGTGGGAGAAGGAATCAAAGAAGAAGAAATACAAGGATGATAGTTCAGATGACTCTAAGAAGAAGAAGAAATCTTCAAAGTCCTCATCGTCAAGATCTTCAAAGTCTTCATCTCACAAGAAGAGCAGCTCCAAGAAAGCTCGGGCATTCATTGGCAAGGAAATGGACTCTGAAGCTGAATCTGAGGAACATGAGGAAGAGGAGGCATCTGAGGAGTCAGACTCTGGTGTGGCGAGCCTAGCCCTCGCTACTGCCTATGTTAGCAAGTCCATCTTCAACACTGAGGAAAATGGCTTCCCCAACACTGCTGATGACGGCAACGATGACTATGCTCCCACCTACTGCTTCATGGCAAAAGGTGCCAAGGTATTCAAATATCCCTCCTCTGAGTCAAGTGAGGATGAATCTGATGATAACCTCAAACCCAGCTATTCCAAACTTGCTAATATTGCTGTTAAACAACAAAAGGCTTTGGAAAAGGTTCAAAATATGCTAGACAAAAGCGATGATCTGTTAGGTGAGGAAATGGATCGAACTCAAACACTGACTGATAATCTTCAGCAACTACAGTCTAAGTTTGACAACCTTCAAGGTCGTCATGACACTCTCCTAGCCGATCATGAGAAGCTTTCTTATGAATTTCTTCAAAGAAAGCAAGATCTTGAGAAGCTAAGGGTGAGTCATGAAGATCTTCAGAAGGAAAATGATTCCTTGCTTGCTCAACAGATCAGTTCCGCTCAGGAAGAATTTATTCCACCATGTTTGAAATGCATTGAACGTGAAACTGCTAATTCTTCACCTGAATGTTCAAATGCTTCTATTGCTGCAAACTCTTCAACTATCTCTGTGGTCACAAATTCCTCATCTGAGGATACCACTAGTATCACTGACGAAAATGCAGGGTTGAAGGAATTGTATGTGACAGGCATGTACAAAAGCCTCAAAGGGCATCAGACTCTTTGTGATGTGCTCAAAAAGCAGATCTTGAACAGGAACCCTAGGAAAGAGGGTATTGCCTTTGAGAGGAAACTCAATGCTGATGGAACCTACTGGAAACCGGAGCAGTATCCCAAAACCTCATGGGTTGCTGTGAAGGGACCTCCCGTAGATCCATCCACTTTATCTGGCTTTACTTGTGAATCCTCATATTCATCTGATGAGTCATTTGACTCCAACTATAAACTGTTCAAAAATCAGAATGGTGAGGTATTTGCTAGATATGTTGGATCTAACTGCAGGAATGGTCCCCCTATGAAGAAAATCTGGGTTCCCAAAAGGTGCCTTGAAAGTCTTCAGGTGAATGTCCTCATGACACCACCTGTGAAGAATAAGAACCCCAGATCAAATTCTTCATATGAATCAAATTCCTCACATGGATCAAAGTCCTCACATGAACATCATCGTGCTAACACTTCTGTTTCGCAGGGAAAGCCTAAGGGCTATGAATATATGCATTATTCTTCAAATCATTATGTTCATAAGTCCTCGAAGAATTTCTCTGCTTATTCATATGCTTACCCTAACCCCTCTTATGTGAAACGAAGTGGTCTGGCGTCTATGCCACCTTTCTCTTATGGAGCTCGCAGAATGATGAACTCTTTGCCACCCCTCCAGATGTGGGTGGTGAAGAAAAGGAACTAATCTCTTATGCAGGGTCAGGTCTCCAGACGAACTAAATCGTCTGAAGAATTTGCTGGAGACCTGAAATGCTTGAAAGGACGCAAGCTAATCATGAAGAAATGATTTATTCATTTCTCACGTCCTCACATTGCTATATGTATACATATGTTGCTTTAATTGATGAAATATGTCTGATGAATTTGATGTCATATTCTTCACTCTGAAGTATATGAGTTCGTAAGATGCACTAATTCATTTGCAGGATGATTTACCCAAAGCTACTGAGTGGGTCCTCGATAGTGGATGTACAAATCACATGACCGGTGACAAGAGCTTACTGATGAACACTCCTTTATCTTCATCACACTTGAAGCATATCACCTACGCTGACAAAGGCAAAAGCAAGGTATTGGGTCTAGGTAGGGTTGCAATCTCAAAGGATCGACACATGGATAAAGTCATGCTTGTCGAGTCCCTCGGATTCAACCTCACGTCTGTCTCAATGCTTTGTGATCTTGATATGGTTGTTGTCTTTGGAAAATATCGTTGCTTAGTGCTCATGGAATCTGACAATTCCAAAGTCTTCGAAGGCTTTAGGAGAGGAGACTTGTATATTGTTGATTTCTTTGCAGGACCACGGCCTGCCACTTGTCTACTTGCTAAAGCTTCAGAAGGCTGGCTATGGCATCGACGACTGGGTCATGCTGGCATGAGGAACTTACACACGCTCGTGAAGAAAAAGCACGTCATTGGCATCGAGGGTGTCAAATTCCTCAAAGATCATCTTTGTGGGGCTTGTGAGGCTGGAAAGATGACCAGAGCCAAGCACCCCTCGAAGACTATCATGACTACTTCTCGTCCTTTTGAATTGCTTCATATGGATCTCTTTGACCCTACTCATTATGCCACACTAACAAATGCAGCATCTCTATATGGCTTTGTCATTGTTGATGACTATTCTCGTTACACATGGGTGCATGTCATTACTTACAAGACTGAAGTGCAGGAAGTCTTCAGACGATTTTCCTCAAGGGCTTCGACGAATTTCGGCATGAAGATCAAGCATATACGTAGTGACAATGGGACTGAGTTCAAGAATACTGGTCTTGATGACTATCTCGATGAACTTGGTATTACTCATGAGCTATCTGCCCCATACACTCCTCAGCAGAATGGCGTTGTGGAGCGCAAGAACAGGACTCTTGTTGAGATGGCTCGCACCATGCTTGATGAATACAAGACACCTCGTCACTTCTGGCCTGAGGCAATTGATACTGCATGCCACATCATCAACAGGGTATATCTTCACAAATTCTTCAAGAAGACCTCATATGAACTCCTCACTGACAAGAAACCCAATGTGAGTTATTTCAAAGTCTTCGGTGCTAAATGCTGGATTAGAGATCCACATCACAATTCTAAATTTGCACCGAAAGCACATGAAGGTTTTATGCTTGGTTACGGAAAGGACTCGCACACCTACAGAGTCTTCAATGCCTATCACAACAAGGTTGTTGAAACTGTAGATGTGCGGTTCGATGAAACTAACGGCTCGCAAAGAGAGCACCTACCTCCTGTGCTAGATGAAAAGACGCCTGAGGAAACCATCAAGTTCAAAGCTACTGAGGATGTCATTCCTACCGAAGAATCTGCTGAAGAAATCATTCCAGAACATGAAGAACAGCATGCTGGCACATCTGAAGAAAATGGCTCTGAAGAAAATGCTGAGCCAAATCAAAGTCGTCAACCTGCTCATCCCCGCGTTGCAAATGAAGTACAGATTGAGAGAATCATCAACGACATCAACGCACCAGGTCCTCTGACTCGCTCAAAAGCTTCACATTTATCTAACTTTTGTGGGCATTTTGCTTTCGTCTCTATCACAGAGCCCACCAAAGTTGATGAGGCATTTCTGGAGCCTGAATGGATTCAAGCAATGCAAGAGGAATTACATCAATTCAAGCTGAACAATGTGTGGGAGCTTGTCAAGCGACCGGACCCATGCAAGCACAATATCATCAGTACCAAATGGATCTACCGCAACAAGCAAGATGAAAATGGCCTAGTGGTGAGGAACAAGGCTCGTCTTGTAGCTCAAGGCTACACACAGGTTGAAGGAATTGATTTCGATGAGACTTTTGCACCTGTTGCTAGACTTGAGGCTATTCGCATATTGCTTGCTTATGCTAACCATCATAATATCATCTTATATCAAATGGATGTGAAAAGTGCATTCCTCAATGGTAAGCTTGAGGAAGAAGTATATGTTGCTCAACCCCCAGGTTTTGAAGACCCTAAACATCCTGACAAAGTCTTCAGACTCAATAAGGCCCTCTATGGCCTCAAGCAGGACCCTCGGGCGTGGTATGATACTCTGAAAGAATTCCTCATGAAGAAAGGCTCCAAACCCGGTTCACTCGACCCAACTCTTTTCACCAAAACCTATGATGATGAATTATTTGTGTGCCAAATCTATGTTGATGATATTATCTTTGGCTGTACTAACCAACATTACAGTGACGAATTTGCTTACATGATGAGTGAGGAATATCAAATGTCCATGATGGGAGAATTGAAATTCTTCTTAGGTCTTCAAATTCGTCAACAACATAATGGCATTTTCATTTCTCAAGAGAAATACCTCAAGGACGTTCTGAGAAAATTCGGTATGCAAGAATGCAGAGGCGTCAAAATCCCTATGCCCACAAATGGCCATCTATGCACTGATGAAAATGGAATAGACTTCGATCAAAAGGTATACCGCTCCATGATTGGTTCTTTATTGTACCTATGTGCATCTAGGCCGGATATTATGCTTAGTGTTTGCATGTGTGCCCGTTTTCAAGCTACACCGAAGGAATCACACTATAAGGCTGTGAAACATATTCTTCGATATCTAGCTCACACTCCAACACTTGGATTATGGTATCCCAAGGGCTCGGCTTTTGATCTCATTGGATATTCTGACTCTGACTATGCTGGTGATCGTGTGGATCGCAAGTCAACATCAGGCACATGCCATTTCCTCGGACGATCCTTAGTATGTTGGTCCTCGAAGAAGCAGAACTGCGTATCACTCTCTACTGCTGAAGCTGAGTATATTGCTGCTGGTTCTTGCTGTGCTCAATTGCTATGGATGAAGCAAACCCTCAAGGACTACGGCATCAATGTGAAGAATGTGCCACTCTACTGCGACAACGAGAGTGCCATCAAAATTGCTCATAACCCAGTTCAGCACTCGAAGACAAAGCACATCGAGATTCGTCATCATTTTCTTCGAGATCATGTGTTGAAGGGTGACATCTCTATTGATCCCGTGAAGTCTGAAGAACAACTAGCGGATATCTTCACACAGCCCTTGGATGAGAAGAGATTTAGCAAGTTGCGGTGTGAGCTAAATATCTTAGAATCTTCGAATGTCCTTTGAAAAGGACACACATCCTAACACTTATGCAAATTGATGACTTAGATGTGCAACACACGAAGAAACGTTTTTCTTCAATCAATGAAGACTAACCCTCTAAGTGTGAAGAAATTAATGAAGAATTTGATTCTCAGAGCCCTACGACAATTGTACGCGGTGTGTGAAATCATCATTCTTACACGGTGGGTCACGCCACCACAAAAAGTTGAAAATCTTCAAAATTTGAGTTTTTCATCATTGTGCAAATTCTTCAAATTTTCAAATTCTTCAACTTTGCAAAATCTTCACTCTTTCCGTCTATGTTCTTCATTGACTATATATATATATTTGAGTTTTCTGTCCTCTACAGCATTCACTTATTGCTAATTCTTCAAGTTGTGTTTCTTCTAAGTGAATGTGATCGGACCCGTTCCCCCTCAATGCTAAACTCAATCCAGTCCGTTCACAAATTCTTCATGTGCGTTCTATTTGAAACCCGTTCAAAGTCTTCACTGTGTCCTTAACAGCTGAAGAATTTGCGAACGAAACATTAAAATATTCTTATCTGAATTTTCGGCTTTTGTCGTTCAAACCGTTCCTTATCCCTCGATAAGATTTATCTATTCACCCTCGATCTAACACGATCTCCACTTCACAGTTCGTGGGTGACACATGTCGCTAGGATGAGAAGGGTCAGGGGCACGTTTGTCCATTTTCTTCGAACGAGCGGTTTTTCACCTCTGCTATAAATACCCCTCACCCTCCTCAGAGCTCATTTACCCCGCTCGATCTTACTCCCTCGCTCGAGCTCTCAGACCTAGCGCCACCGCTACACTCCATCGTCGCCGGTGAGGAAGAGCTTCACTGCCTCGACCTCGTCGCCGTCGTACTCACGCCGGCCGCGGAAATCCTCACTCCGCCGCCGCCGTAGCTGTTTTCCATCGCCAAGTTAGGGCGTGGAAGATCTGAACGGACGAACATCTCCACTGCCACTCTCAGTTCGTCGTGTTCTTCGTCAAGGGTAAATAAAATTTATTTTTACTGCCCTTGTTGATTCTGATGATTTCCACAAAATCTTCAAAAGGAGTTTATTCTTCAACTTTCATGTTCTTAAACACCAACTTGCTTCTGTCCTTGATCAGTTTCTCTAAGCAACATTTTTCTTCAAGATTCCTCAATTGTGTGGATTTTCAATCTACACAACTCTGGAACCTAAGTCAAAAATGCTTAGTGAAATTCCTCAAGACACCCCTGGTCATCTTCCTCAAACTTGATACTTTTGAAAATCTTCTGAGAACGCATATTACATCTCCAAAACTCTTCGCACCTATATTCTGTTCACAGGTACACATGTCCGCTGCTGAATCTCTAGGTTCTCATCAACTTAACTCATTTGCAGCGTTCCTTGAAGAAAAATTGCACACCTCATCAGAAAATTCGATTGTTCAAAACCCTCAAGTGAAGAAAATGGCTGATGGTAAAAGACCTCAGAAGGGAGGAAAGAGGCCAGAAACAAATACTGCTTTTGAGATCCCTGATGACATCTATGATGAATATTGTACTCCTGATGAAGCAACTCATGGCAAGGAGAACAAAAATCAGCGCAAAGTGCGCATTCAGAAGATTGAGAGGAGATGAGCAAGAGAATGGAGGGAATATCGCTATGTCACTCCCAAGTACATGAAGAAATTTGCTGTTAACCCTCCATGTCCAAGACCTCCATTGGCTCCTGGCCAAGAAGCTGATCCCACTAGCATCAGAAGAGGTGTGGAATTTCCTCAGGAGTGGGCTAAGCGTCAAGCCAAGCTGGCCAAAGTGGCTAAAGAGGCAGTAAAGAAATTCAATGAAGATTCTGTTGCTGCCGACGCTGAGGCCTCTGCTATCAAGCCTAAGAAGGCTATGCTGAAGAAATCAGCTGTTAAGACAAGTTCCTCAGTTGCAATGCCCTCATGGCCTGTTCCTCAAGCAAATTCCTCAAAAGCAGCTCCAACTCCCTCGGTTGCAAAATCCTCAGCTGCTCCTGCAAAGTCCTCAGCACCTGTGCATCTTGCCACATGCCAAAGGACTACTGGAATCTCAATTGCTTCAGGAGTCTCTGCAAGTTCTTCAGCTCCACCTCAGTCTTCAACAACTCCGACCTTGCTGAAGAAAAAGGCCACTGCTGGACGAGGCACAAGGCCAAGTCCTCACAAGAAGCAAGTCGCCTTTCAGGTTCCGTCAAGCGAAGACGAAGCTGATGATGAAGAATTAGCTGAGCTCATCAGAGATCGACAACAAAGGGCCGCTAGAGCCAAAGGCAGTGCTGTGCCCCTCATGCTGGATCCAAGGAAGATCCTTGATTTTATTGATCTATGGCACAAGAACCCTAACACACCTTTGCCTGAATTAAACCTCACTCCTGGTCAAAGTCACATGTTGACGGCCTTCATAAATGAAGAAAAATGGAAATTTGAAAAGGCCACGCAGGTGAAGAAGGCTCGGTACAAGAAGGAGCGTTTTCTGAAGAACAATGTTGTGAAAATGTCTCCTGAAGAACTTGTGACAATGCAGGCTGAGATCAAAGCACTCAGTGATGAATTTCATGCATTCCATGCAGATTGGCTAGGTGCCAAAGTCAGATTCGTCAGAATGGCAAAAGGATTTACTCCAAGTGTTGCAGCTTCATCGCAACCCAAATTTCCTCAGACTGGAACATCTGTTCAGTCTGCTGAAGAAAATGAAAGCGCCAGAGCTGATGAAGAAATTCCAGTCTCTGAAGAAAATGCCAGGGCAACCTCCAATATTGCGCCTGAAGAGCAATCCAGGCCAGTTGAAGCATCTGCTACTGTGCCTGAGGAATCTGAACAAGCCAGGGCAACTGCATCAGTTGTGCCTGAAGAAATTCAACCAATTTCCTCTGCTCCTCCTGCACCGATGACAAGCATCAACCTTCCTTCTGCATCAGAAGCGAAGAAAACCAAGGCTGCGGAGTGAGCAGCTGTGAAGAAAAGGAAAGCATCTGCATCTTCAGAGTCTTCAGCCCCCAAGAAATTGAAGACTTTGAGGAGTTCATCTGAAAACCCAATTGATGCTATTCCAATATCAAGCATGCCATCAAAGGAGATCATTCCCTTTGGTGAGGAATATGAAATTCCAAGTAAATCTGATGAAGAAATTCCTTCTGCTGCTTCGACAGAGCAGATGGATGAAGAAATTGAAGTGGATACTTTCCCTTCAACCCCACTGGTATCATCGCCCATGCCTCAGTTCACAGCTGAAGAGGCAGGCGTCGAAGGAACTGAAGAAGATGAGGATGTGGATATTGGGTCTACAACACCTATTCTGAATGATGACTTTTGGGAAAGTCATCACCCCAATTCACCTCTGACAACCCCTCTACATCATGTTCCTCAGTCTCCTGTGCAAACTGAAGAAATTCATACGGGCTCTGATGAACGTCAAGCTTCACTTCACTCTATACCTGAAGAAGTTCCAGTCACTAGCGTTGATGTACATATGTCTGAAGAAATGAAGGCCAAGGCTGCTGCTGAAATTCCTCAGCCAGTGGCTCCAGTGGCTACACCTCAAGAGGCTGTAAATTCTTCAACTGTTAATCTTCAGCCCAAGCCACAGAACCCTCACTCCAAGAAGCAGAAGTTTAATGCTGAGGATTTCTTCAACGAGCTACAATCCCTATGACTCTGCTCGTCTTCGTCGCAAGCGTTTCTGGACTGCAAGCCAGATGAACTTCTACTCCTCATTGTTGGTTGATAAGGATAAGATCTTTGAACAGGAGCAAATTCCTCATGTAGATATGGAATCGCTGCCCTGCTTCACACCAGTCCTCAGTGTTCTTCATGATGCTGGGTTACTCCATTTCTGCACCGACATCTGCGATTGGAATGAAGAACTCATTCTTCAATTCTTCGCCACGCTGCACATTACTGGAAATGTTGATGATGTCAATTCATGGGTATTGGACTGGATGACCGATAATACTCATTTCAAAGCACCGGCCTCTGAATTGCTTCATGCCGTCCCAGTCAGTCCTCCCACTGAAGGTGCTAGGCTTCTCTATGTTGAACCTGAACTGTCTGATCATCTGATGCAAGTGCTGATGAAGCCTTTGAAGCCAGGCCAAGCTCCAAGGACCAAATTCCTCATCAAGGAATTGCTCTATGTGCCAAGGACAGTCTATCGCATATTGACCAAAACCCTCAGTACAATCAAGGGCCACAACTCTGATGATGAAGAAGTTGTTGGCATTATGAAGAACTTGCTGTTCAATATCATTCACGGTATTCCTATCACTACCACGATTTCTTCATGAGGACTTTGGCCAATGCTGCTCTGTCGCCCTTTGAGTTGAAGCCTTATGCTCCCTGGTCATGAGATTCATCAGATCAAGGTCTCTCATTCATTATAAGGCTGACTTTCAAAATCATCTCAGCTATTTGCCCCCTATTGAAGTCCTCAAACGGACTATTTCCTCAGCTGACGAGAAGGGCAAAGCTGCTGTTATTGATGAAGGTACTCGTCCATTGGATGGACAGTTTCGCAAAGCTACTTCCTATTCCACCAATGATGACTCTGCAACTCAAGATTCTGCCGCCAAAGCTTCAGAACATCATCCTCAAGCCACAGCTCCGCGTGTGATGACTGATCGTGAACTTCTCCTTAGTCTTCATCAGAAAGTTGATCGAAATCACAAGTGGGTCAAGCGTCAGTTTGGTGCAATTCTTCAGAACATGACAGTCACTCAAAATACTGTGAAGAAGAATCACTACTACTTGCATGAAGTCTTTGACCGCACTTGGGCGATTCTGTCTAATCTTCATAGTGCTGAAGAACTCAAGGAGATGGGCTTCCAACAGGACTTTGACTGGTCCCAGCCACCTTCGAAGAAATTCAAGAAAGTCAAAGTTCTTCAGCTTGTTGCCAGTTCATATTCTTCATCGCGCGAGACGGATGAAGCTGAAGACTTGAACGACACTGCGGCAGGCCCTACCTCAACAGATGACCCCAACAATGCTGGCGCTCCTCCATCGACATCATGATGATATTCTTCAGGGGCGTTAGTCCTCATTTTTCGTCCCTTTTGGGTCATTCGATGACAAAGGGGGAGAAATTTGAGTTTAGTCTTCAAGCGGGTCTTATATATGGGTTATATTTCTGTTAAGTTTCAACTCTTGCTTTTCTGAGGTGTTTGCTCTGATGAGTTGTAAACTTAAGTCCTATGGTGGTCTGATACTTTTGAACTGCTTTCTGCATGCTTATTTCCTCAAGTACCTTAATGCACGCATGCTGAATTCCGTCAGACACCATATTTCATCATGCATTTCAAATTCTTTATATCATACAAATGCGTGTATGAATTTCAAGATATAGGAGGAGATCTCCATGATATTACTCAACAATGTGCATTTGCTATTTCAAAGCAAATTCTTCAAATATGCACATCTTCAGGGGGAGTTCCTCTATATCTTGCAATCAAATTCCTCAATATTAGTATTTACACTTCATATGTTTATCCCCGTTGAAAACTTAACCTATATTGTCATCAATCACCAAAAAGGGGGAGATTGTAAGTGCATCTAGTGCCCCTTAGTGATTTTGGTGTATTGAAGACTTATAGGTTAAGGGACTAATGCGTTTGTGAGTGTACACAGGTCTATAAGTCTATGAGGAGTTTGTTAATTACGATGAATGTCGACCCCTAAAAATGAATGTCTTCAACTGAAGACTTTGGTTTTCTTGAAGACTTTGAAAGTGAAGAAATTGGTGTGACCCTGAAGACTTGATATTCATGCGAGGATTATGAAGCGTGAAGACTTTTGTTTTCGTAGTTTCATTTTCTTCTTCTTGAGTCATAGGAAACACCGTACTGTTAAAGGGGGTCGAGGTAAAACTAAGGAAAAATTTCCAAGTGATGCTCAACTCAAAATCCTACACCTACCCAATCCTTTCGAGTGAAGCCATTGGAAATCTCATACAGTTTAGTCAAGTTCTTCAGTGACAGAGACGAAGTTCTTCTGTTCTCTGAGGAATTTGTTCTGACTGAGGAGTTAGAAATTCGCCAGTGCGGATTGCCTACAAGTGAGGATTATGATAGCCCTGAGGAATTTGATACTCAAATTTCCGACCGTTGCTGTGCTACGTGCCAGCTGTCCCAAAATATCTACCCACCTAACGGTCATATCATTGAAGGGCATTTATGTCTTATCATGTCGGGCTGCTCCCTAGGCTATAAATAGCCGCCCTCTTCAACCAATAGCTGGTTGGCTGCTCCAAGAAATAGATTGACACTTGTCATTTAGAGCATCCCATCCTCCGAGGACTTTGAGCGAAAATCATCAAGTGAGGAAAAACCCAAAAACCCAGACACCTACAAACCCAAAGTGATTGAGCATCACTGAAGAGATTGTTCCTGTGTGGAACCGACGCTTGTTACCTTTGAGGACTGTGCATCCTCCAGACGGTTAGGCGTCATGGTCTAGAGCATCCAAGAGGAAATTGTGGATTGCCGAGTGACCGAGTATGTGAAGGTTTGGAAGTCACCTAAAGAGTTACCACGAGTGGTTGGGCGAGGTCTGTGTGACCTTAGCTCAAGGAGAATACGGTGAGGACTAGGTGTCCTGGACTGTGTGTTCAGGACTAGGTGTCCGGGACTGTGTGTCCTCAGGTTTAAATACCTAGCCGCTCCAACCAGACGTACAACTGTCACAGCAGTTGGAACTGGTCTACCAAATCAGTGTCTTCACCGAGCTACTGGTTCTATTTCCTCAACCCTTTCATTTCCTCGCATACTTGCTATGTATTTGATCATTACTGTTTGAAGACTTTGTCTGAAGACTTTCTCAATTTCCTCAGTTCAAATTCTTCAGTCAGTTTGTCTTCAGCCTGCTTATCCTGTGTTTACGCTACTGGTACTCTGTGCTTGTTTTCATTTCATCATGATGACTGTGCTACTGCTCTGTTATGCTTGCATCTGAGTACTCATTCCGCTGCTAAGTGGTTCGTCGCTAAGGAATTTCCTCACCTTGAAATTCCTCAGTGACGAATTTGTAAAAATCGCCTATTCACCCCCCCTCTAGTCGATATAACGCACTTTCAACCACATGCCTCAGTTTATTGTCTCTTACACTTTGCGTCCACATCACATCTCTCTCCACTCTCTGCTTTCCCTTCCCGCTGTAATCTCTACCAGACTCCCACTTGCAAATCTACCCCCACACGGACCGGGAGAGGTCACCGCTGCCAAATACAGGCGGTTTGCTAGTTTTGAACTAAATACGAACATGCTTCATCCATGAGCCCCGCTTCGGTACTACAACCCCCCCCCCCCCCCCCCCTCCACCCCACCCCTCCCCCAAACTAAACCTATAAAGGGCAATGCGGACCTTTGACAAATCGTACCTACTTTAGTATGTATGGTGGGTCGCCCGTCGGAATGTATACGCTGTATGTTCCGGGAGTATCGTCAAATAGACGGTGACACACACGGGAAGCCGCCTCGACTGGGGTGGCCCATTGTTGCGCGAGGAAACAGGGAAAAATTCACCGAAAGAGGAATGACAGTGCAAGGGATCGAACCCTGTAATTCTCGCTGATGACCGCTCGTCCTAGCCACACGAGCTAATAAGCTTCAGTGTCTAACTAGGAAACACGTACTACAAGAACTATTCCTCGGCACCCGATTTACTGTATTGAACCGGCCTTTTCCCACTATTCCTTTTTATATTTTTGTTTGTTTTTGTTCCTTTAAAAAAATCTTCTTATGTTTTTTTTTTCCTTTTTTATTTTTCAAAACATGCTCGTGTTTTCAAAAATTGTTCAACATTTCAAATTTTATTCATAAAATACAATTATTTCTCAAAAAATTGTATAGAAATTTCAAAATAATGTTTGTGCCTATCAACATTGCTCGAACATCAAAACACGAATATTCAATTATGAACATCAACATCTTTTGAATTTTGCACACACATTTTGAAAACACTACCAAATTTGGAATTTAGAAACAAAAAATATGAAAAAATGAAATCTTTTCTAGTATCCCCAAACAGTTTTTGTATTCGTGTAGAAACATTTTGCAAACCTGAACTGTTTTCAAATTCCAAGCAAATTTTGAAAGCAAGAACTTTATTTGAAATGACCAAAAAAAATTAGAACATGTGTGATATTATTGAAAAAGGGAACATTTTTTGAATTAGTGACCGAATTTTGAAAACATGGAATTGTTTAGAATTTTGAACAAATTTTGAAAAAGCAAACATTTTTCTTGATCTGTGAATGCTTTCTACAAACTGGAAAACATTATGAATTTCAAAACAAAATTTGACACCGCGAACATTTTTTTAATTTACAACCTTTTTTTGAATTGTGAACACTTTTTAAAATTTTGAACATTGATTAATAAATAGTAACAAAAATTGAAAACTGACCAAATCTGAAATTTCAGAACATTTTACGAATTTTATAACCATTGATTAATAAGTCTAAAAAATGGGAAATTCATACATGTTTTTGAAAATATCAACAATTTTTTAAAAATGAATAAAATTTGAGAAACATGAAATATATCGAAATTCCGAACTAAACTTTGAAATTCTAAAAAAAATGAATTTATGAAAACTAGAAAGAGTAAAAGAAAAAAAGGAAAAATTCAAAGAAAAGAAAGAAGGAAAGAAAAAGGGAAATAATATGAGAGGATATTAAAATAAAATACAAAAAGTAAAAGAGAAAAATGCGGTTCAAAAACCTCATAAAAGGTTCCAACACCAGAAAAAAACGGCTGGGAAGGTGAGGTTCCCAAAATTGGGAATGCTTTTTTCCAACTTTTTTCGTGAACTTTTCTTGAAACTCTACGAAATCTTTCAAATCCGTGAATATATTTTTCAAAACCAATGAACTTGTTTCAAATCCGCGAGCGCTTGGGCCGGCCCAAAACGGGCCAACGGGAGCAATGTCATTGCCTAATTGGGCCAAGACGTAAGCTTTTTTCTTTTCTGTTTTTTCTACTCTCTTTTTGTTAATTCATGTTTCTCCTTTTGGACTTTATTATTTGTTTTGAAACATGTTTAAATTTTTTTTAAGTATTGTTCAGATTACCAAAATAACCATTTTATGATATTGTTTAAATTATTATTTCATTCAAATCTTTATTAAATGCTTTTTCTAAAAGCATTTACAGTTTTTCAATTTTTCAAAATAATGTGGGACGGGTGTTAGTAGAAAGTGAGAACTATGGAGGCAAACCTTGGAATTGAAAGATTTTAGGCTTAGTATAACTAAAACTATGAAGGATCGGCGTCGAAAGTTCCGATTGAAATATGATCTAAACAAGGAAGAGCACTTGCCTTTCGTTGGTTATTAGAAGCGTCCTAAGACCATCCGGGTCAAAATATGGCTTTCAAATTTGAGTTACAAATTAGTAGATGCTGCCAAAGGGAGTGGGGGTGCCATACGCAAAAAGGAAGTGACTCATAAAATGGCAGAGGCAAATAGAGCTCTTGCACATTTTTGTTAATCCATGAACAGAATCTATGTATATAGACACGTGGATCCATACATCTCAATTGGAAAAGAATCAATAGAAGGAGAATCAGACGATATCTTTCTCGAAACAAACAAAAAGAAAAATAAAGGGAAGACAGAAATCATGATCAACTAAGCCCTCTCGAGGGCTTGCTTAAGAATAAGAAAGAAGAATCTTATGGAAATAGCATGGAATAAGGTTTGATCCTATTCATGGGGATTCCGTAAATATCCATTTCAAAATCGAAACAATCGGGAATTTTTAAAAATTCCCATGAAACCCCCCGCTGCGCAGGTAAGATCCAATAGATGCTGGCTATGTAAATAGATCTTCTTTGTATTTATATCCACATCGGGACTTTTGTTTCTCGATTCCTCCGCCGCTTACTATCTAGAATCTTTTTCACTAGCCATGATCAATTCGGAAGCGCTTTTTCTTATTCTAGCAGAAGGAATTCCTTTGGTCTAATTTAGGACTTTCAAATCTATTTTATTTTACCAAATTCTATCTACACCCCAGGGGATAGGAATAAAACATTTCTTTCCTTTTTCTAATCATAGAGAAACCGTATGAAGCTAAGGTTTCATGTACGGTTTTGAAATAGCGGTGGGAACTATGATGTTATAATCGACTATGATTATCTAACAGTTCATGTACAATTGATATAGTTGAAGCACAGTTAAAATATAGTTTTTTTATGGAATATTTGGGGTCAGCCTATAGGTTTTATTGTTTTTCTAATATCTTCTTTGGCAGAATGTGAAAGATTACCCTTTGATTTACAAGAAGCGGAGGAAGAATTAGTAAATATTCCGCTATCAAATATGGTTATTTTATATTGTTTCTTACCTAAATTTATTAGTTTCTTCTTTATTTGTAATAGTTCTCTACTTGGGCGGGTGGAGGCTAAACTTTTCCAAATCAAAATACTGTCACATCTTTATTAGGTTATTTAATTTCCGTCAAGTTAAAGTGAGGAGCCAATAGAAGCAAAAAAAACGATGCGCAAATTTACATGCAAATTTGTTACAAGTGATAAGGTTTTATCAAGTACAAAACAAGCATTTTAATACATACTACATATCCAACCAAAAAATGCAATTCTGCGAGCTGAGCGGAATGATGCTAATTTAATACGAAGCACAAAGTAGGGATGTCAGACCAGTTAATTGTTGGACACAAAGACATGAAAGTCGTATTTGGTCATGGGAAGAACTACTAAAAATGCAACTGTTACATGCCTAGCAACTCATCGATATTTTCTATATTCTAGAATTTTCTATTTAGTACGAAGATAACCACCCTTCATATCAACTTTATTATTAAAATAGACAGACATGCTTCTGTAAACCTCAATCAACTTTACAGCTCTCAACCATGATATTTAAAGAAATGAAACATTTATACAAATGGCAACATATTTTAGTAATTCACACAAATGAATCTATGAAGATTTGTCATTTTCCCCCTTCGATCTAGAATAATTTGGTAAACCCCCAATAAATAAGAGGAAGTGTCGAAAGGAAAATAACTATGTAAAAAACTCTTGTAATATATGCTTTAAATTTAGAATTGAATTTTTCATGGTTTATGTTAAATTATACAATAAAATATTGTATCGTAATATTTAGTTATATCATTGTTTAGTTGCTAAGTATAATATAAAACTATACTGGTTAAGATCATATGTCAAAAAAAATTATAATTGTGAATAAGTAGAAAAGTTTAGTGTAAGGAAGCCATGCATATAGAACGGTGCAGGCTTACATAGATGATGCGATGCAACGGTATAACCAAACTGACTAGCCAGTCCCCAGTGTCAACGGTGTCGCGTTTCTGATCGAGACCGGCTACTGCGCGTTACATGTACTATGACCAATTCAACCATACTAAGTTGTTTGTGTTTTAGGCAATCTTTACATTTTTTGGAGTTTTTTCGGTCAAAAAAGGCCGACAAATGGTCAGACGTATTGTAACTTGCACACGGTGTCGTAAGTCGTTCAAACCTGACATAGATATCTCCCACAGGCATTCCCACCTATTTACAAAAGTTGAGATCATTTAAAGGATGTCCAAAAATAGACCATCCTCAACATAGGGTGTTCGGATAGGGGTCAGAAGGGTCTGTCTGAGAGCAAGTTGTTTTTTGACATCCTTGAAATGGCCCCAACATTTTTTCATGGCCTTGAATGACCAATTAAAGTCACCATGCCAAGTTGTTTTTGTTTTCAATAATTTTGGGTTATTCAAGGCACCATGCCAAGTTGTTTTTGTTTTCGACAATTTTGCATTTGCTAGAGTTTTCTTGTTCAAAAAAGGTCGCTAAATGGCCGAACGTGTTGCTACTTGCATACCGTGTCGTAAAATCGTTCAAACCTGGCATGGATGCCTACCATGGGTATGCGCACCTTCTTGCAAAAGCTGGGGTCAGTTCAAGGATATTCAAAACTAGACTATGTTGAAAAGAGGTTGTTTAGGTAGGCCAAAAGGCTCCTTCTGAGAGCACGTTGTTTCTCAACATTCTTCAAATGGCCGCATTTTTTCATGGACTTGTATGGCCAATTCAAGGCACCATGCCAAGTTGTTTGAGTTTTTGACAAGGTTTGCATTTTGTGGAGTTTCCCGAGTCAACAAAGGTCGTTAAATGGCCGGACGTGTCGTAATGTGCATAAGGTGTCAAAATCCATTCAAACTAGGAATGGATGCCTAACATGGGCATGCCCACCTTCTTGCAAAAGTTGGGGTCAGTTATGAGATTTTTTTTTTAAATCCATGTTCAACAGATAGTGTTCGGGTAGGCCAGAAGGGTCCGTTTGGGAGCATCTCGTTTCTCAACATCCCTTATATGGCCCTAATTTTTTATTGACCTTGTATGACCGGTTCAAGACACCATGTCAAGTTGTTTGGATTTTCAACAAATTTTGCATTTCATGGAGTTTTCCCGATGAAAAAAAGGCCGATACACGTAGCAATGCGCACACCGTATCTGAAGTTGTTCAAACCTGGCATGGATGCTTACCATGGGCATGCCCACTTGGTGGAAAAAGTTGGGGTCATTTTAATTATATCAAAAAAAACACCATGTTCAATGTAGGGTGTCCGGGCAGGCTAGAAGGCTCCGTTTGACAGCTTGTTTTTTCTGACATCCGTTAAGTCACCCCAATTTTTTTCCATGCCGTTGTCTGACCAACTTAAGGCATCATGCTAAGTGTTTTGTGATTTTGACAAGTTTTGCATTTTGTGGTGTTTCCTTTGTGAAAACGGTCGATAAATGGCCGAACGTATCACAATGCGCATACAGAGTCAGAAGTCCTTCAAACCAGGATTGGATGCCACACATGGGCATGCCCACCTGCTTACAAAAGTTGGGTTCAATCCTGAGATTTTTTTTTTAAAATACCATGTTCAACAGAGAGTGTTCGGGTAGACCAGAAGGATCCTTTTGGGAGCACCTCGTTTCTCGACATCCCTTAAATGGCCCAAATTTTTTTCTATGACTTTGTATGACTAATTCAAGGCATCATGCCAAGTTATTTGGGTTTTAGGCAAGTTTTACATTTTCAGTAGTTTTCTCGGTTAAAAAAGGAACATAAATTGTCGGACATGTTGCAACTTGCATATGGTGTCAAAAGTCATTCAAACGAGGCATGAAGCCTACCATGGGCATGCCTACCTGCTTGTAAAAGTTGAGGTCCTTTCAAGAATGTCCAAAATAGATCATGTTTAACGGAGGGTGTTCGGGTGGCCAGAAGGGCCCATTTGAAAGCACATTTCTTTTCGACGTCCGTCAAATGGCCCCCAATTTTTTCACCAACTTCTATGACCAAATCAAGGCATCATGCCAACTGTTTTGTGTTTTTGACAAGTTTTGTATTTTCTGAAGTTTTGTTGGTGAAAAAGAGTCGATAAATGGCCGGACGTGTCGCAACGTGCAAAGAGTGTCGGAAGTCGTTCAAACTTGGCATGGACGCCAGGCTTCCGCAAAAAGTTGGGGTCATTTATCCATAGTAAAAAACACCAGTTGAGAGGAGTGTGCCAAACTAGGCTAGATGGTGCATTTTTTAGCATGTTGTTTTTCCTAATTTGAATGCTTATGTTTTTTGTAATTTCCTTCATTATAAATCAACATGGTCATTTTCTTATAACCAAAACATTTCATCAAATTTTTCAAGAATTTGGAATTTCAATTATGTATGAACATTTTACAAACTAGAACACTTTTTCCAAAATTGTTAATAAATTCCCAACAATTGATGGAAAATTGAACACAAATTTCTAGCCACGTACTTTCTTTAAAAAAATATTAAATTTCTTGAAACTCAAACATTTCTTAAATTTGTGAACTTCATAAACGGGAATCTTCAAAATTCAAGAACATTTTTTAAATTGTAAATAATAATTGCAAAAAAAGAACTTTTTTGATATTCCAAACAATATTTCAAATTTTTTATCATGTTTCAAAAAGTATAATAAAGTTCAAAAAGGAGAAAAATGAATAAACAAAAAATAGAAGAAAAACAAAAAAGATAAGAAAGGAAAAAACGCTTAGGCCTTGGCCCAACTAGGCGACATCATCGCTCCTATTAGGCGCCTGTTGAGCCGGCCCAAGCATTCACGAATTGAAAAAAAAATCATCTACTTTGAAAAAAATGTTCACGGATTTGTTTTTTTTTTTTTTGCAGATTTTCAGAAAAAGTTCACTAAAAAATCTCAAGGAATTTAAAAGGATTCAAAAATTTGAGAAAAAGTTGTTGAATTTTAAAAAAAATAAAAAATTCTTGCATTTAAAAAAAGAAAAAGGAAAAGGAAAAAAAATACAAAATCTAGTTTAAAAAATACGAAAAAACGGTCAGAATGTTCATAAAGTTACATTTGCCATATAAGAAGCGAAAAAGAAAGTAAGTGGGCACAACAAGTAAAGCATCCGGATTGGTTCCTAGAACTTGAAGTAACCCTTGAGAGTTGGAGTTCAAATCTCCCACGATGCACATTTTCTAAGGATTAAAAGAAATATAAAAAAGGATGAGATGCCAAACAGGGTTTGATTATGCCACGTACGCCGGGCCGTATATGGGTGGTATGGACGCAAGCCACGTATCGGCGCCAGTGACGTATTTTCTAGAAAGACCATACTACACTTCATTATGAAGGGGTATGGAGATATCTAATTCTGTTTTCTCGGGCAGGCGACTAGAAACCCTAGCCGCCAGGAGAGTCCCTCTGCCTCGTTCCTACGGCGGCTTCCCTTCGCTGGCGACCTCGATCGTTGGTGGTGAGGGGGGTCGCCGGATCTACTCGTGCGGATCGTGTAGCTTTAGGTTAGGCCCTAGTAGTTTAGGTTTTTCGGCTGTTCATCGTCTTCGTTTGGGGGGCAGCGATGGCAGCACTGAATAAAGAAGTTTCAGATATGTCCCAACGAGGCAATCGGTCCTATGGTTGGGGATGGATTTGGAAATCAATCTGTTCAAGCAAGGATGATGTGACGGCAGCGTCATCCTTGTGGTGGAGTTGTGTCCTCGGGCTCAGCCGTTGCGAGGGCGTTTGCTCCAACGCCGGCGCGGAGTTTGGGAGGTAGTCCAGGAGCGGATGCAGATTGTGGTCTGCATCGGCGACATCTGAAAGACGGAACGTGTGTTGGGTTTGTGGTTGATGGATGGCAGGTATGGTTTCCTCCTTCGGCGTCATTATCATGATGGGGTGCCTCTGGGGTTCGATGGCGTGTCCGGGGTGTTGGCCCGGTCTGATTCGTTCAACGGCAATGGCTTCACTTTTGGTGAGCCACCTTGGAGGTCCACAAAGCTGCATATCAACGATGGACCCGCGTTGAGCTCGGGTGAGGAGGTGATCCATTATTTTTTTCCTTTGATGGATTCTGTGGTGGTGCCGGAGGCAGTTGACAGGCGTCGGTGTCTAGTTCAGAGACATTCAGTTTTTTCATGTCGATGTTTACGTGATTTATACATTGATTTTTATAATATGAATGAGACACGTTTTACCATGAAAAAAAGTATGAAAATATCTCCTCCGTTGATTTGTTTAGGGAGTTGTACCAAAACAGAAATGTTCATTTTGTGTGAACACGAACAAATTAATACACAGCTCAAATTCGAGTTGATGCCCGTCCTATGAATCATTCTGAATCCGTAGATGGGTTCGAGTGTGCTCAAAACACAAAAGACCTAGATGATTTTTTTTTTCAAATGGGACCAAAAGATTTTCTTCATCTCATTAATTAAGGAGAGCTCACAAGTTTGTAGAAATAAAAAGAAAAAACTGAGGCCTAAGTGGCCAATACAAGGGATTACTCTCTCGACATTAATTCACGTAGGTGCTTGGCGCCCACTTTGGCTTAGTTTCTTGTTTGTTTCTAAAAACTTGTGAGCTCTCGACGAGGCAACTCTTTTATGTCCCATTAAAAAAAATCATCTAGGTCTTTTGTGTTTCGAGCACACACGAACACATCTACGGACAAAAGACCTTTTTTTTTAAAGGTGGAACTCAAAATGCAGCATCAAGAGGATACAGACACAATGAGCACAAAACCGGCCTCTGCATAACTAGGACGCACACAGTCAACACTAACACAAACAAACACGCCAGCAACTAGCAAAGTACATGATACCAAAGCTATGTGTAGGCGTGAAAAAAAGAAAAGAAAAAACTCCAAAGTGATCAGATCCGCGATTGACAAACTGTATTAATGACCATATCCGCACCAACCATCTCATGACACAACATGAAAGACAAGTTCTTCAACAGCAACACCTTCACAAAGGAAGCGATGCTCATGGGCCGCCGTCATCGAATCCAAGCATTAAGGTCGAAATCTAGGTTTTCACCCTAAAAAATCAACCCAAGCATATCCGAGCAATGCTTCAACAAGGTAAATCCAATAGGTAATTGCACACATTATTTGCTGAGATATGATATATGCAATATACATCGATGGAAGCGGATCTGATTTAGAAGACTAGACGATCTATGACTCTTGGTGCCTCTCTTCAATCTCGTGAAGCAATGCTATGGCGAGATTGGCCCTGACTTTTACCAAACAACCCACAATAAAAAGAGCTAAACCCCTCAATAAACAGAGCTAAACCCCCCCACAACAATCATGGCGACACGCGCAGGGCACATCGGCCAATAGTCTTGGATCCCCATGAGAATTATAGCGGCAAATGCAGTGAAGTAGCCGATCACCTCACACGAGCATAAGATCCACCATCTGCTTCGCTCCACGGGCTCTGCTACCGCGACGTCCTCCGAGCCAGCACAGGGGGCATTAGGGTTTCCACTGATGATTGTGTTCAACCTTTTGTTCCATGCCCAGTACGTATGCCGGCTAGGCTTCGAAGCCACGACGACCTATTTGTATATATTAAACCAGTAGTACGCATACCGTGATGATTTTTTTTCATTATGACGTCAACGTATGCATGACATTTGACAAATAAAAATACAAACAAAATAAAAGAACGTTCATGGGCTTGTATTTATTGTGGTGAGGTGTCGCTGATGTTATAATTTGAATGTGACATAGTTATGTCACATCTAGACAGATCCTTCTCAAAGTCTAGATCCTTCTCAAATACACTACTGATTCTGATTATTCTCCGATAATTCACGGGGAAGAAAACGAGTTCTTTTACGATTTTGATTTCTAGGACCGTGATTCTCTAGAATGGGCGGAAAAGAAGTGGCCCTAAGTGGCTATGCTAGGAGTAGGAGGGCAGGGCGTGGCGGCAGAGGGGGCACGCATTTCTGCGTCCCAGGCTCCCAGCCACTCGGCGATGCAACCCCGGTGAAAGCTGTGCTTCCGCGAGCACGGCATCACGCCGATCTCGTCACCTGCCACGAAGTCCTCCAAGCAGATGACGCAGCCCGTGTCCGTCGTGCTAAGACCGCCTTGGCCTCCCCCACGATGATAAACACGCTTCTCCAGGCCGGCCACCGCCGCCGCCGTCGCAGGGACTCCTCCGGCGACGCCGGGATTGGGCATGGTCGACAGGACCCGCAGGACATCGTCGTCACCGAGGACGCCATGCAGGAAGAGGGCCTCCGCGACGAGCAGGACCGATCGACCGAGCTCCTCTGCCACGTCCACGTCGTATCCGACGGATCCAAGCTGCTCCTGCTGCTGCTGCAATGCTACCGCGTCTTGGTGCTGCCATGGAAGCGGGACGAGCCAGTGCTGGGCCGCCGTGCTGCTGTCGATGGCGAAGGTCAGGGCGTGCTCCATGCACTCGTCGGCCATTGTTGCCATAGGTTGCGAAGGTCAGGACGCCGCAAGATCTATCAACCAAGCGGGGATACTGATAGTTAATTAGTTTAGATAGAATAATAAATGGGGACATAGAATAATAAATGGGGACTCGACGGACCTGGACCTGGCATTAATTGGCCTGCAACCAGAAGCCAAACCAATTTCGGAATAGGAGTCCGACTTCGGGGGCAACACGGACTTGGTTTCGTCTCATTGCGTGCGTTAGTTAGTACGAGTAGGCTACTATGGTGAGCTCTCCAAGCGCAAAAATAAAACTATAAAGGAAGTCAAATAAATTTGGAGAATGGCCTCTCGCTTGACAACCTCCAGGAATTCGTCAGTCCATGGACCATGCTTCAGGATGTTCAACTTACCGAAGGCACGAGGGGGGACGATATCACTTGGAAATTCTTTGTCTGGCTTGTCATTCAAGACCGCGTTTTGATGGCGGATAGGCTTGAGCGACGATGGGTTGCCCAATTGCGAGACATGCCAAATATGTAAGCAACAAAACGAGACAACGACTCTCCTTGTTTTTGGATGTACACATTCCCTTCGGATATGGCGAGTGATAAAGGAGTGGCTCGGGCTTGAGGAACTTCACCTCGAGGAGTGGGCGGCCTTGGGCTCGATAAAGGAGTGGTGATCGTCGG
Source organism: Thinopyrum elongatum (assembly GCA_011799875.1). Taxonomy (NCBI): domain Eukaryota; kingdom Viridiplantae; phylum Streptophyta; class Magnoliopsida; order Poales; family Poaceae; genus Thinopyrum; species Thinopyrum elongatum. The sequence continues at coordinate 612,300,792 of CM022299.1, read as the reverse complement.
TGTTAGGGCGCAATGGGGCGCGGAACAAGATAATGTCGTCCATCATCATGCTAGTCTCACGGGAGATATGGAACGAAAGAAATGCACATGTTTTCCGCAACAAGAGCTCCATGCCCTCGCTAATCGTCGACAAGATAAAGGGTGAGCTCAAGAGTTGTGTAATGGCGGGCGCCAAGCAACTACATGATTTAATCCCGGGAGAGTAATCCCTTGTATTGGCAACTTTGGCCTTAGTTTCTTGTTTTTTTCTAAAAACTTGTTAGCTCTCCTTAATTAATGAGATGAGGCAAATCTTTTGGTCCCATTTAAAAAAAATCATGTCTTGTGTTTTGAGCACGCTCGAACCCATCTCCTTAACTAATACACAGCTCAAAGCCGGTCAGCGGCAGCGCGAAGGGCAAATGTGTTACCGCACCAATCAATTGTCATTTTGACGGAGGGACTCCAATCCCCCCCCCCCCCCCCCCCCCCCCCCCCCCCCCCCCCAAGCAAGGTACATAAATTATGACGACTGGGGCCAGTGGCGGAGGACGAAACTTTTTTAAGGTGGGGCGAACTCTTAGCGTGCGCTCAGCACTCCTGATGGCTGCCGTCCCCACGCCACCGCGCACGCTCCTGGGTGCTGGTTGCCGTCCCGCGCCGCCGCCCCTGCTGGCCGCCTCCACTCCTGCTGTCTGGTGTATGACAGGACTCGCTCGGGCGTGGATGAAGTGAAGCTGATGCGTGACGACTTGACCTGCTGGTTGCTACGGGCGACAACCCAACAAGGCCTCCAGATGGTTGAGGTTCAATCAAGGCCCAATAGAACGTTTCACGTGAGTATGTACGAGATTCTATTTGTCCAACGATTTTTTAGCGATCGATCAGTTCAACATGTATACGTATAGAAGAATCAACAAAAATCAAGGTAGGGCGAGTGCCCAACCTTGCCCTACCGGGAGCTCCGCCCCTGACTGAGGCGGGATGACAACAATATTAGAGGTACATTTCCGGCCAAAGTCACCATGTTGCCGGTTATTATGGAGATCGGGCTGATATCGCAACACTGCTAGAGTTGCTCTTAGGTCATATTTAGAATGCGAACAAAACATACTACACGATCAGTTTTGACAGTTGAAAAATTCAGACTCCACTTCTGCAGGCCTCGCGCACACACACAGGGTAGGGAGCATGTTTAAGCCAGATTAAACTAATACTAATATTTATTTTTGTACTACAAACACTCCTGGTAGTAATAGAGTTACAACAAGTTCGGCCTGGGGGTACATTAACCCAGATAACAACGTGAGGCATGCTTCAGATGAGACGGTATGCCCAAAGGGCAGAGTGGTTTTGCTTCAGTACGTACTGCATGGGTCTGCTTCACACCAAGAGCATCACAGGCTTAGCTTCAGTACTACAGGGAGCTCCTCCAAACCAAGAGCATCACAGGCTCCCAGACATGTAGGCGGCAAGCCTCTCAACGGGCCTCCGGCGGTCCGCCTTCACTCCCCCATGGCAACTCCTTGCGGAGGGCAGCGTAGGCGTTCTTCAGCCTCTCCTTTATGTCCCCCTGATTCCTTCTGTTGTACTTGGGGAGTGACCATATGTGCTCCGTCACGAGCTCCGCCTCCGTGCGCACGCCATACTGCTTGAGCACCGCCTCGTAGGAGCACTTGCACTGCCACGCGCTCGAGAGGAAATCCGCTGCGCCAGGAACTTCCATGTCTGTGCCGTACTAGCTAAGAGCATCAACAGACGCGCTATCTTAGCCAACCGGAAAAAACGCCTATTTGGCGCTCAGCCGAAACCGGCGCTCCAGCATACGCGCTAAAATCACGCGTGCAGCAAAGTCGGTTCGGCGCGCTGAGGAAAACGGCATCGCGCGGTGCTTATTTGATGCACCCGCTCCTGCGTGCTGGACATGGCAATCGGGCGCGCGAATCTCAGCAACTGCCGGATCTGAAATCTCCAGACGCTGGCGCCTTCGCCCGCACCTTCTCCATTCGCTCTGACGACCCGTCGGCGCTTCCTCCGCCTATTCCCGCGCGCCGCCGCTGCTTCCTCCACCTTCTTTCCTCGCCGCCGCCCCTCGAGCGCACCGTTCCTCCGACGAACAGCGCCCGCCGGCCGTTTGCAGCTCGGCGCCCACAAGGTGTTTGACAAAACGCTTGCAAGGTATCTATTGAATTTGGTGCATGTTGTTTGTAGTTTTAAATTAGTTTAAATTCAACTTTGTAGATGAGTTCGTCCTATGATTCTTCCGACGAAGAATTTGATATTCAAGAGGAGGAGGACATCACAATGATGCTAGCTATGCACGTCAATAAAAAGCCAAAACACAGTTGTTCGGTTATCGGTCATCAGAAATTATGGAGGGATAGGATCGATGCCCACAACAGATTGATGAGAAACTATTTTGTGGAGAATCCCACATACCCCGAGTCCTACTTTCGGTGACGTTTTAGGATGAGCATCGAGTTGTTCAAACACATTGCTGGAGAAATTGACGAGCCATGATCGATTTTTTCAGCAAAGGAGGAATACCGTCGGAGAACTCAGGCATACCACCTTTCAAAACGTGACTGCCGCTTTGCGTATGTTGGCATATGGTATTCTGGCGGATCTAATTGATGACCACTTGGCCATGGGTGAGAGTCAAGCCATCATGTGTGCCAAGTGCTTCGCAGTCGAAATTGTGCAAGTGTTTGGTCCGGAATATTTGATAATTCCCAATGCTGAACACACCGCAAGGCTTTTGGAGATGAACAAAGCTCGTGGGTTCCCAGGTATGCTTGGCTCAATAGATTGCATGCATTGGAGTTGGAAGAACTATCCTAAGAAATGACATGGATAATTCCACGGCCAGAAAAAGGGTTCCACTACAATCCTTGAAGCGGTGGCCGATCAGGAGACTTGGATTTGGCATGCTTTTTTCAGAATGCGTGGATCTTTGAATGACATCAATGTTCTTAATCGGTCACCACTCATGAATAAGATTGCAAATGGTGAAACTACACCGGTGGAGTTTATAGCAAATGGTCATACATACAACTATGGCTACTATCTTGCAGATGGCATCTACCCAATGTGACAAACATTTATGAAGCTGTTGATGGCACCACAAGGTAAGAAAATTCTTGATTTCCACAATGCTCAGGCGGCGGTTAGGAAAGATGTGGAGAGGGCTTTTGGGATTTTGCAAGCCCGATTTGCTATTTTTAGAGGACCGGCTAGATTTTGGGATTAAAAGATCCTTTGATACATCATGAACGCTTGTGTGATCATGCATAGCATGATCATCGAGAATGAGCGTGGGCAAGATTTAGACTATTCTCGGTACGAGTTGTTGGGACGTCCCGTGCGAGTGCGGAGGAGGGCTGCAAGGGTGGCCCGATTTATTGCCTCCTATCAATGCCATTCGACGTGCCGAAACGCATAATGATCTTCAAAACGATCTAATCGAGGAGTGGTGGGCATGGAATGGGCGACAAACTAGCTAGTTTGATGTTGTACGTTTGATGTTGTATTGTTGAACTATTTGTTGTATTGGAAAATAAACTATTTGTTTGAGTTGTAATAATAATTGAACTATTTATTGTTGATTTATTTTTTTTGTGTTTGATCTTCTTGGTTTTATGTTGAGTGGGAAATGTTGTTTGCGTACGCGCGCTGTAATTTTAACGCGCCTGCTGGAGCGCTACCTGCGGTGCGAAATATAGTGCTTCTGGTAAAGCAGAACACCTGCCCAGCGCACGAAAATGATATTTTGGTGCTAAAAAAAATTTAGCGCACCACGCAACCGCGCGTCTGTTGGAGATGCTCTAAGGCGGGTCGTTGAGCGTGCAGGTTTCTTCTAGGACCATACAGGTGAGGGGACAGTGAGATCTCTTCTTCTTCTTCCAGCAAATGGATGGGAAACAGGCTGATGAGGGCACAAGGCCGGTCCCCAGAGCATCGGCTGTTGCAAACTAGGCTCGGTCCTACCGTCCTAGGGGGTGCGAGGTTCAGATGCGCTCTCAACTACTTACTACTCAGCTTAGTAATTATTAAAACTAGTAATTTGAAGAGGGGGAAAGGAGAGCGAGGAGCAGCGGCGGACGCAGCCATCCCAGTGTTGCTATCATCACCGATCACGCCGGCCACATAGCTGATTTGATTTCTCCTTTGCGGGAATTGAATAGGCTTCAATTTTTTGTGGTAGTGGTAGGATGACCCAACCGAAATAGAGCGTGTCACATGCAGTTTGATAAGAGTTCACCTCGCTCACTGAAACTTGGCAAGTAAATTTGTGTTAGCAGCAAGCCATGCCCATGATGTGTGGCGCGTCTGTATCGCATGTGTGTGTGTGTGTGCACTGGTTCAGGTCGGACGTCGGTGTGTGCCGCGTCCGAGTCTTGTGGCCGTTGGACGCCAGCAGCGTTGAGCGCGCCGTGTGTGCATGATCCACTAGGATAGGTGAGTGCTGTTAGTGGTGTGAGTGCATGGGGTGCGTGGGTGCTGCGTCACCGGACGGCTATAAAGCCAGCCTTGATCAGAATGTGTAATAACCAGGGAGTTGCCGAGCATGTAGCCTGTGAATACGAAGAAAAGATTGGGGCGTTCGTGCGCCCACGGCGGCGTTCGTGCGCCGGCCGGGAAAATTTCTTGTGTCCTGTGTCCATCTTCTTCTTCCTCCGTTTCTGAGTGAGATGGGCGAGAGAGGAGAGGTAGCCAGGCCCTTGTGGCAACAACAATTTGTGCTCTTTCCCTGAGAAACATCCAATCCCTAGCGGCCTGGTCCCTTCTGCAAGAAGCACACAAATGCGCCATACAACCAAACATTTACAACTTATTATGAACTTGCTTGGCACTCTCTGTCCGCCAGATAGTATTACCCCAGGATTTGAATGCAAATGCATTTTTTATTTGACATACAGTTGGCGATTACAACAGCAACAATACAGGGCATGAATAGATTGTGATCGCAAACAAATAAGACATTACAACACGATAAAATACAACATTGCTTCACAAAACGTAAGACATTTGGAGATGTGACAACGGAAGACACTGAATCATGTATCTGCCAGTTTCCCTCACCTTATGGTGCATGCCATTCAGTTTTACCACATCTTTTCTTCTTGTTTGTAAGGCACCAAACCAATTGATAGTTTGCAGATTATATGAGAAGGCAGATCGTCCGGTTCTAGATAGCAATTGTTTCCTTCAGAATATCCCGTAGTTCGTCGTTGATGTGCTGGGGCACATCCTCGCTGCTATGCTTGACCACTGTAAGCTCAACAAGGTTCGGCCGGACCTTGCGAACATCCCATCCAGCCTCAGGCCATTTGACAGTGCCATCTAGCACTACTATCTGAAGATTTTGAAGATGCTGCCCAGTGAAGACACATGAAGGGATCTTATCACCTTGCAGCTTCAAGTTGCCAAGGAGATGCATCCTTGTGAGAGCACTCTCCAATGCAGCCTTGTGTTCGCTACGTTTGAAACCATGCAGGTCCAGTGATCGGAGTCTCGTCATCTTGTGTAGTGGACAATTCAATGGGTCCCATCCTCCTCCTTCGGCAGGCTTCACACCATGCAGGGTTTGTAGCTCATCCAATTCTTCCTTAATGGTCTCTGGAAGCATGAGGTTATCCGCAAGCACATGACGGAGCACCTTTATCTGCCAGAAGCATGGGTCAATCTTCTCCACTTGAGTGTTCCTTATGTCCAGCGTCTGCAGATTGAGCAGCCTTCTAATGCTCGATGGGAGCTTCTTCAGATTTCTGCATTCAACACGCAGGTACCGCAAATGGACCATGTCACCGATCTCATCAGACAACCTATCAAGCCTCAGACCCCTTACGGAGATTAGGCGCAGAAACTTGGACCAGCGCAGAAACTTGAGATCATGGCAATACTTCTTGCTCAGACCAGTGCTATATATGCTCCTGTACTCAACGTAGCATATGAAGGAATGCAACTTATGGAACTTGTTAGTGAAAATGGTAAATCTGCCCTCCAGACTCTGGTAGGAGAGTCGGCGCACCGATGGTGGTACAAAGGCATCATGTATGTCATGAACCTCAATGAAGCCAGCCTCGTGAGCCTCCGAATGCAGGAATCCATGGAGGCTTTTGTGGACGCTGATCTTCGTGATGCTTCCGGCGGCGTTCATCTCTTCAACCTGAACAAGGCATCTCAAGACCAGCTCCTTGATGTAATTGTGACCTATCTCCTCCATAATCTTGCCTTTTTGTGGCTTGATGAATCCCTCGGCTATCCACATGAACACCGTGATATTAGCATGCATAATGACATTTTTGGGGTAAGCAGCTAAGTAGAGGAAGCATGACTTGAGGTCGTTAGGGAGGTCTTCAAAGCTTGCCCAGAAGACCCTCTCAATCGTCCTTTTTGTGGACATGTTAGCTCTTGCTGTAGGGCTCGTTTGCCACTCGATACGCTTCTCTTTGGACAGTACAGCTTGAATTATCTTGTTGCCTACACCATCTTGTTCTTCTTCCATTCCTGGTCCAAGCCTAAGCTGTTGCAACACTGCTTCCCACTGTCCTGGCTTCTCCTTGAATCGGAGTAGACCGGCAAGAACCACTATAGCCAGAGGGTAGCCTCCAGTTATATCATACACAATTTTGTTGTACTTGGACATATCTTCCTTTCGACCAGATTGTTCTTTCCTAAAGGCCCTTGAATAGAACAGCTGCCCACTTCTTTTTTCATCCAAACGGCTCAACTGGTGGACTCCGTTGATGCCCTGGTTGTTCATGGTATTGGCATGCCAAGCCACTTCTTCGCTCTCAATGTCCAATATCAGCACCACCCTGCTACCATTATTATCATCTGGTAGGCTCGCCCTCACACGATTGAGCATGGTTTTGCAGGATAAGCCACTTATGACCACCAGGTACCTCCTTTCTGCCAGGAGGAATCGGAGCTTATCACCGATAAGCATGCCGTTATCATGCTGAGGTTGTTGTCTCCCTTTATGTGCTTCATCATAGATTCTTTTAAGGAGATCTTCTGTGGTGGAATCCTCCGTCATGCGGTATGAAACTCGAATTTTGAAATGATTAGTCACCTTCCTATTATGATAGATATTGTGTACCACTGTCCTCTTTCCCACACCACTGTCCCCAAATATGGATATGAACATTTGCTGAGGGTGATCTCTCTGAAGCAACATTTGCTGAAGTGCCCTCACATCATCCTGAAAGCCCACGGCATTCTCATAACCATCCCACCTGTTCATTGAGTACTATTGTTATTGCCCAGCCATCGTTTGACTTTAGAATGCTTACTATAAAAGCATGTTAGATGTACTATAGAACAATATTACAGTCATCTTATTTAACATTTCCAATAAACATTCAGATTTATTGCATAGAAAGATGAAGCTGGATTTGTGGCTACGGATTTTTCGACAAAGGGTTGATTTTATTAGCTCAAAATGGAGCATCAAGAGAATAAAAACACTATAAGCACACACCCGACCTCTGCATAATTAGGATGCACACAACCAACACTGACACATAGAAACACGCCGACAACTAGCAAAGTCATAAAAGACCAAAGCTATATGTGGGCGAGGAAAAAAACAAAGTGTTCAGATTCGATCGGCAAACTGTAGCAATGACCATATCCGCACCAACATCTCATGATACCACATTGACGACGAAATTCTTCAACGACAACGCCTTCAAAAAGGAATCGACGCTCAAGCGCCGCCATCACCGGATCCAACCATCAAGGCCAGAATTTAGCGTTTCATCCTGAAAAATCAGTCCAAGTATATCGGAGCAATGTCTTCAACAAGTTAACGATGGAGAAAGACGTCGCCATTGCCTGGTATAACCAACTCGGGTCAGACATAGGCTTTCACCCTGAAGCTTAGGACCGGGTGCATGTAGCATCACCATTGAAGTCACTCATCTGTTGTCGCCATCACTTTTCCACGATTCCAGCAATTACATGCGATGTGACCGCCGTCATTGCAAAACCATCCCTTTGCGTCAAGTCTTCGTCCACAGTTTGCATCTCACCACCGAAGTCAATCACTGGATCTAGAGAGATAAACCCTCTCTGAAGACCTTTCGGTGACCACCGTCGTCATGGAGCCGCGGGAGGTTGCTGTAGCACAGTCTGCAGCCACCACCCCTGGCCGACCGGGTCTAAATCACCACCAGAACATCAGATCCGCAGGGAACAACGACTAGCCCACACGTCACTGATGCAGATTTCGTGCGCCATGACGGCTGCCGAGGAGACCGGAGTGCGAACGGATCTGTGTAGTGAAGGCTGAAGCCCACGCCAACTGCGCCTGGCAAACTTCCATCCCGATCAAGCGCCACCTGACGAAGCCGGAACTGGCGCATGATCGCTCGAACCGTCACGCCCTGTAGCCGACTGTCGCCTGCACCACCACACAGCCAAAGCCCCAGGGCGCCACCCCGGCAGCCGCTCGCCACGAGCACCGGCAACCACCCCCAGCAGCGCCTACCAGCCTTCGGTGGCACCAATAGAGCCGCCGCACGCGAGCCCCAACAGCCCCGAGGACGAGCAGGTCCGTCAGCTGTCACCGCTCCAGATCCATGGGGGCGCATGGAAGAAGCCACATCCCCAGTTCCCCACCAGATTCACCAGAGGCGTGTGAGGGAAAGGCCTCGCCACTACCGAGGCCGTGCGGGCTTTGCACGGCAGCGCTGTCAGGCGGCGGCGGCGAGAGGAGGGTAGCAGGAGGAGGACGATCGGAGGAGACCTACGTGCCTGCCCGTGCCGCTCCTGGGAGAGCCGCGCGGGGTAGGGAGCAGTTTGTGTCCTCATTAACTAGCTAGTTCCATAGTAGTGAGTATCAGAAACTAGCTAGTTTCACGATTAAAAATACACAAGCAACAACAGTATACACAGTCCCAGATTTATATTCTTATTAATATTACACTTCAATTTAACAGTAAGGCTCTAGGATTTTTATTCGTAGCGTAACTGGTAATCACGGCTTCATGGGACTGCACAATATAAAAACGGTATGGACATTCGTTTGCGTAAGGCATCAGCAAATACTTATGATCAATTATTCCTACATAAATTAATACCAGTACTCAGATATGTGACCATCTAGACACCAAGGAAAACCTCCCTAAGAGTTCATTCTTCAACTAGAGGCAAGTTGCTTTTAGTTCCACTATAAGAAGCTCGCACATAAGAAGCTACAACAGTTCTATAAAAATAAAGTTTGGACTACAGCACGCACGCGCAAGAAATTGTCTTACGGCATGCACACTCCCATTTAGGTAAGTTCTAATTTTTAATACATGTTATTTTTGGAAAGTTTCCGTTTGAAGTTTTTTTTTTCTTGTGCCAATCGCTACAAGACAGCTTACGTTATCCAGCAGGCAAACTTATTTATAGAACCTGAAAATGTTATATTTGCCAAACCGTGTATCGAAATCAAAATCCGATTTCACTGGTGTGTTCCTGGGAATTAAATCATCAAAATTAGATCCCGCATGACAATATTTGATCGTCCTTTGGCCTAGGCATCGTCCTCCTGGGCGGTTCGGGGAACCCGCAGCCGCGCCGCCGGGAGGCCTTACTCCACCAGCTCCCGCATCGCCGCCGCCGGAGGGCAGGCAGGCTAAGCCGTGCCGGGCCCCGGGATGGTGGCGGCGGGGCGGACTCGTTCCGTTCTTGCTGCTGAGTGCCCCTCCCCTCCCCAATCCATCCTCCGAGATCCCATAGTGGCGCGGCTCAGGCAGCCCTCTCCGGCGGCTGCGCCCAGTCCGGCGAGTGGTGGCATCCTCGTCCGTCGTCCTCATCGCGACCCTGCTCGCCCTTCCCCTCCCCCTCCCCCGATCCCATCCGTGTCAGGGGCGAATGGGCTGCAGCGGAGGGCGCCTTCGAGCTGTACCTGAAGGCCTGCTGGCCTCGGCCAGATCTAGCCCATGCTGGTGGCGATGCCATGCTGTGCTGGAGGCCGGTCTTCCACCTGGACCTGTCGTCCGAATGACGACGGGCGCCGCGATGTGTTGACGGCGGCCCGTAGGGTCCTTGCGCTGGACATGTGGGGTAGCAGCGATGTGCTGGCCTTCCGTGTGTGCAGTGCCGGCCGGCGATGCTGTGATCTTCGGTTGGTGGTGGTGATCCAGATCCGATCTACTGGATGGTTGTGGCTGTAGATTGTTTCGCAGCGACTTCCTACAGATCGACGACAATGGAGGTCATCGAAAAGATTTTGGGAGGTTTTATCTCTTGATCCGGTGGATGGCTTCAGTGGTGGGATACAAATTATGGACGGCGACTTAACGCAAAGGGATGGCTGTGGAGTGGCGGCGATCCAATTGTAGCTGTTGGGATTGCGGAAAGCGATGGCGACAACACTTGTGTGACTTGGATGGTGGTGCTGCGTGCACCCGGTCTCGAGCACCGGGGCGAAAGCCTAGGTCAGACCCGAGTGGTTATTGTAGGAGATATGCCCTAGAGGCAGTAATATCAGTTATTTTGTATCTCCTGGTTTGTAATGAAAGTTTATGTTCCATGCTATAACTGCAATGATTCTCGAGTCTACAATAAAACGAGGCTTGGAGGGAAACTCATGTGCACGTGTGGGATAATAAACGGAAAAATGTATTCCTGGTCAAGCCTCTATGACTGGCTCGAGTATTGCATGATGATCCTGTTTTCCTGATCATGGGCATGTCTATGCCGGCAATTTTGAGGGCACAAATTGTTGGTAGAACACTTGTGTTGAATCGACCCAAATTGATGTTATGCTATGAGATACATTCGTCACAAGTTAATGGTATTTTACACAGGGAAGTTAATGTTTGCATAATTCCTTAGACCATGAGAGTGTCGAGTTCCTTCGTACTTGCTTCGTGAACTTTGGGGTTTGTTAAACGTCATCCGTAACTGGGTGGCTATTACGGTGGCTTACGGGTTCACGGAAAAGTATGGCAAGTAACGAGATAGCTCAAGATTGGGATTTGCTCCTCCGACGATGGAGAGATATACTCGGGCCCTCTCGGTGAAACGGTATCCATCATCGTCTGGCCAGACAACTTGTGATTTGATCACTGGGATACCGAAACACGGAAACGAGAAAAGAGAACAAAACCGGTAACGAGGTAACTTGCATAGTGGACAAATTGTTGATCCACGGGGGTGCAATAAATCTCACCTCGGGTGTTTTGTGACATATCGCGAAGCAACAGGAATAGCTCACGGCAACTGGAGGTTCACTCGAATATTCATTCGTGTGGGTATAGGGGTCAATATGGGTGTCCACGGCTCCGATGTTGATCATTGATCGGAAGGGGTTCCAGGTCATGTCTATGCTTCACCGAACCTATAGGGTCACACGCTTAAGGGTCATCTATCTGCTCAATACTAGACAGGGAGTCTGAGAGAAAATCACCAAAAAAGTTTCGGACAGCGGAAAAGTTCCGCAGAGAGAACACCGGATGAGTTTCGGTGAAACTGAAAAGTTGTTTCAGGGAATACCATTAAGTCAAATTGTTTTCGGCACATGCCTGATAATTCTTGGAGGGTGCCAGAATCATTCTGGAAACTTCTGGGAATTTTCTGAAAGAAAAACCGGAAATGTTTCGGAGCTGCCGGAACCGCTTCAGATGCTTTTCGCAGATGAAAATCACTAATCTGGAATTGTTCCAGAACGCGTTGAAAATTATTTTAGTGGGTACTGGAATTGTTCTAAGCCCACATAAATATTTTCAGTTCGAACGGACGCTGAAAAATGTCGTCGTGAATAGTGAAAGTGCTTTTTGGATAATTTTTTGGAAGCCACCTTTTAGGGCTTTTGCTAAAGGCTTCTAGAAGGGCTTGGGGGGGCCATGAGAGCCCCTCATGGGGGGGCCCCCTAGGGGTGGCCGGCCAAGGAAGGGGGAGCTCCTTGGAGCTCCACATGGCATCCCAAGTTTACCCTTATGCCCATGAGGTGTGACCTAATGCATGGGTTTTTGGTAATTAGTGGAGGAGCCCTACCCCTTGGCTTTCCTATAAATAGAGGAGATGGGGGCTGCCATCTCTTCATCCTTGCTCTCATACACATGCCATGCATTATCTGGCTTCTTCTCTCCCTCCCACGAAAAGAGTTTCGTAGAGCCGAAAGGCTGTCTGGGTTCCGGCAGGAACTAGTTCTGGACGGCGAAGCCCTGCCGGATAGCTGACACCGTATGTGTGCAACCCCGTAGAGAGGTCATAGTTTCGGTCTTTTGCCCGAGGGGCTGTTCGAGTGTCCTCCCGAAGGGCTGTCCGAGTCTCCGTTCGAGTTTCGAGGGTCCTCCCGAAGGGCTGTCCGCGACATCGTCCGGGGGACTGTCCGACCGCCTCCCGAGGGACTGTCCGACCGCCTCCCGAAGGGCTGTCCGACGAGGGAGTACATCCTCGCGGTTGGGAGGTTGTAAATCCTAGCTGTGGGGATCTGCACCAACGATCACCACCGACTCTTCTTCCGCTGCGCTTCGAGTCGGTACGGATCAGATCAAACCTTGTATGCAGTCTCCATAGTGGTCCTGGGCGTGCTCGCTATACCGAAAATTTTCGTTTTCTGTCGCGTTCCCTTACAGTGGCATCAAGAGCCGTGCTATGCGTAGATGCAGGTTACGATCTAGAATACATGGAGATGTATGGGTATTGCATAATATAATTTTGGAGTAGATGAGATCTATTGCTGAAAATTATTTATGCGGGTGACAGATGAAATCTGTTACCCGACGTTCTTGTTGCTTCCCTAGAATTTGCGTTTGCTCAATCTCGAGACAGCATGGTGAAATTTGACAAAGTTCTGGCAATCCGTGATCCTGATTGATCATGGAAGTGCTATCAGTTCTTTGGGTTCTGCCATAGTCAAAAGAAAGATGAAATTCGCAGATGAAAGGGCATTGCAGATATGATCTGCACGGGGGTCATGCGTATGACGAAGTTTAGTATGGGGCTCGAGATTTAATTATCTCGTGTTTCATACACCCCGAGATGTTAATCTAGCAACATGAATAATCATACTTGATGATAAAACGTTGGTAGCTGCGGTTTGAGTAAAAACCTTAGAAGCCACGTAAAATAAAATTTTGCATAAACCGATTAGAGGCGTCTAACTTGGTTTTGCAGGATGTTTTGCATGTGATGTGGTATAGCAATGCTCATATTCAATTTGATTATGTATGAGATGACTATATGATGTAATTAACATGACCTGCGTGTCATGATTTGGCATGATGGCTGGAGCCATATGATTGCACTTTAATGACCTGCGTGTCAACCTTAAGTAATGCATTTATTTTATCTTGCTATGGAGATAGCAATATTATCTGGTGCATCGACAAGGTGGTGGCAATCTTCGCGAAGGTGAACACCGACGCGAATGCCGAAGACGAAGAAATGAAAGACTTCTCCGTCAGAAGAGGCTATACCATATCATGCTATTATGAATTGCCTAAGATGTTTATCCCTCTTGATGCACCCTTCTTGATTGCGCGGTAGTCGCTTTTTATTAGGGTGATCTCTCACTTAAAATATCAAGTAGTTAGTGCTCTCCCAAGTGTAGCACCGTCACGGCACCTAACTTTTCGGGGTATCACAGGATCTCCCTGGGTACGAACGATTAGGGATGTGTGAGGCGGGTGAGTTGAGACCTCACAGCAAGATCACTTGGTTGTCTTGACGTTCTGGAAGGATCTCCCTGAGCTCGGAACACGCCCATCGAAAGATGAACAAGAGTCACATAGAGATGTGATCGGCAAGTTTGCCTACCGATTGAAGTTCGCGCCATCAGTGTTCATCTCGTTCAATGGCGTTGAATGGATATGCGGGTCTTGTATCACTCATAATCAATTTTGAGAGATATTGATTTGAGTGGGAGCGCACTTTAGAATAAAACTGTTTATTCACTAGTGCAAATTTCTTTATAAACAAAGTCTAAGTGAAACCTGTGTTTTCCGTTGTAGATCAAATGGCTCGCAACACCGCGTTCAACTTAGGCCCGTTGTTAGAGAAAGAGAAGTTAACTGCGACTGGAAACAACTATGCGGACTGGGTCCGCAACCTGAGGATTGTCCTCAGGAGCGCTAAGAAACTGTATGTGCTTGAAAATGCTCTTCCAGCTAAACCGGCGGCAGAGGCCCCGGAAGATGAACAAAATGTCTGGGCCACTAAGGATGATGATCACAACTTAGTGCAGTGCCTCATGCTAGCTTGCATGTGTACAGACCTTCAAAAATGTTTTGAATTTCATAAACCCCGTGATATGATCCGGGAATTGGATGCTCTGTACAAGGAAACCGAAAAGTCTGAACGATTTGATATCATGAAGGCTTTGATGGAATGCAAGATGGCTGAGGGTAGTTCAGTTGGCGAACACGTGGTCAAAATGATTGGCTATGCTGAAAGGCTTAAAACCCTGGAATTTCCACTTCCACCTGGCCATACGATGGACATGTTGCTTTCTTCACTCCCCCCGTCTTACGACGGTTTTGTATTAAACTACAACATGAGTGGGATGGAGAAGGAACCGGAAGAGGTGCTCGCCATGCTGAAAACTGCAGAAGGAGGACTGCGGAAAAATCGCAAGCAAGTGTTGCTTGTGAATAAAACCGCCAGTTTCAAAAAGAAGAAAGGCAAGCCAAAGAAGGGCAAGGGCGCCGGTAAGACCGGCTCCCAAAGCAACTCTAAGGGTGGAGCCAAGAATGAAACTGAGTGCTTCTACTGCAAGGGCACAGGACACTGGAAGAGAAACTGCAAGAAGTATCTGGAAGATAAGAAGTCCGGGAAAACCGGAAAAGGTATAATTGTTATACAAGTTAATGTCATTGACGTTTTGCTTGCTAGCGAAAATTCTAAGTCTTGGGTATTTGATACCGGATCGGTTGCTCACATTTGCAACTCGATACAGGGACTTCAGAAGGTGTGCAAGCTGGCAAAGAATGAAGTCGTGATGCGTGTCGGGAACGGCGCTGGGATCGCCGCTCAAGCCGTCGGCATTATGCCTCTACGTCTCCCTTCAGGATTTATCTTAGAACTAAGTAACTGTTATTTTGTTCCACTATTGTGTAGAAACATTATCTCTGGATCATGTTTAGTACACGATGGGTATTCGTACAAGTCTGAGAACAATGGTTGTTCACTTTATTGTAAGGATATGTTTTATGGATTTGCACCCATTGTTGGGGGCCTTTTCATACTAAATCTTGAATGTGGAAATGATGTCTTTAACGTGAATGCTAAACGCCTTAAGAAGGCTGATACCACCACCACTTTCTTGTGGCACTGTCGGCTTGGCCACATCGGAAAGAAACGCATGCAAAGACTCCATAAAGATGGAGTTTTACCGTCCCTTGATTTTCAATCATTTGACACATGTGAAGCTTGCTTGATGGGGAAAATGACCAAGACGCCGTTCACGGGTCATCCTGAACGGGCGGGTGAATTGTTGGAAATAATACATAGTGATGTATGTGGTCCAATGAACACGGCCGCACGGGGTGGGTATTTTTACTTCGTGACTTTTACTGATGATTTAAGTCGGTATGGCTATATCTACTTGATGAAGCATAAATCGGAAACCTTTGAAAAGTTCAAAGAATTTCAGAATGAGGTAGAAAATCATCGTGACAAAAAGATTAAGTTTCTGCGGTCTGATCGCGGAGGCGAGTATCTTAGTCATGAGTTTGGCCAACATCTGAGTGACCGTGGAATCGTTTCACAGCTTACGCCTCCCGGAACTCCACAGAGAAATGGAGTATCGGAACGACGTAACCGAACCTTGTTGGACATGGTATGGTCGATGATGTCTCTTACAGATCTACCGATATCTTTTTGGGGTCACGCACTACTTACTGCTGCTTATACACTAAACAGAGCACCGTCTAAGTCTGTTGAGACGACGCCATTTGGATTATGGTATGGGAAGAAACCCAATGTGTCACATCTCAAGGTTTGGGGTTGTGAAGCTTATGTAAAACGTTTACAACCAAGCAAACTCGACCCCAGAGCAGACAAATGTTACTTTGTAGGTTATCCCAAAAACACCATTGGGTATTCCTTCTACCACCAGTCCGAGGGCAAAACATTTGTCGCAAAAGTTGGACACTTTCTCGAGAAAGAGTTTCTTGCCAAAGAATTAAGTGGGAGGACAGTGCAACTTAATGAGATTAGTGAATCTTCGGTGACCGTTGATATGGCTAAGGAACCGGAAGAAATTCCGCTAATTATCCCTACAACTGAGCCGGAAGTTGTCGCATATGATGCGGAGACTTCAGACAATGTTGTAACTGAACCGCGCAGATCAGGTAGGGCTATCCAGCCACCTGAATGGTTTCATAACGAAATCTTCATTCTTGAAGACGATGAACCTGCGCACTACAAGGAAGCGATGGCGGGGCCCAGCTCAAAAGAATGGCACAAAGCCATGAGATCCGAAATGGAATCCATGTACGAAAACCAAGTTTGGAACTTGGAAGAACTTCCAGAAGGCGTAAAGCCGATTGGTTGTAAATGGATTTTCAAAAGGAAGACGGACGCGGATGGTAACATTACTATCCACAAAGCTAGACTTGTCGCGAAAGGGTTCACGCAAGTTCCAGGAGTGGACTACGACGAGACTTTCTCGCCTGTAGCTATGCTTAGGTCTGTTCGGATATTACTTGCAATTGCTGCTTATTTCGATTATGAAATATGGCAGATGGATGTCAAAACGGCTTTCCTAAATGGAAACCTCAAAGAGGATGTATACATGATACAGCCAGAAGGTTTTGTCATTCATGAGGATGCTGGAAAGGTATGCAAACTTCAAAAAGCCATTTATGGTCTGAAGCAAGCGTCAAGGAGCTGGAACATTCGTTTTGATGAAGTGATCAAAGAGTTTGGCTTCATCAGAAATGACGAAGAATCTTGTGTATACAAGAAGTTTAGTGGGAGCGCAAAAGCATTTCTAATCTTGTATGTGGATGACATATTGTTGATTGGAAATGACGTGAATTTTCTTAGTGAAATAAAAGACTCATTGAAGAAAAGGTTTTCAATGAAAGACTTAGGCGAAGCGGCATATGTATTGGGCATCAGAATCTATAGAGATAGATCAAAACGCCTGATAGCGCTTAGCCAAAGCATGTACATTGACAAGGTGTTGAAAAGGTTCAACATGGAGAACTCCAAGAAAGGCCTACTCCCCATGTCACCTGGCACAGTGCTTTGCAAGAATCAGAGTCCTCGAACTCTCGATGAGCGAGTACAAATGAATGATGTTCCATATGCCTCGGCAGTTGGTTCTATTATGTATGCCATGCTATGTACAAGACCGGATGTTTCCTATGCGCTAAGTGTTAGCAGCCGGTACCAAAGTGATCCTGGATTGGAACACTGGGCCGCAGTCAAGGGTATTCTTAAGTACCTCAGACGGACCAAGGATTTACTCCTTGTGTACGGAGGTGATGAAGAGCTCATTGTAAGTGGTTACACTGATGCAGGCTTCATGACTGACCCAGATGACTTCAAATCTCAATCAGGCTATGTTTTCATGTTGAACGGTGGCGCAGTTGATTGGAAAAGTTCCAAGCAAAAGACTGTGGCGGATTCTACGATGGAGGCGGAGTATGTTGCAGCTTCAGAAGCCTCCAAGGAGGCGGTATGGATCAAGCAATTTCTTGAAGACCTTGGTGTGGTTCCAAGTGCTCTGGACCCGGTGGAGATCTATTGTGATAATAGTGGTGCCGTGGCTCAGGCAAGGGAGCCAAGTTCGCACCATAAGACAAGACATATTCAACGCAAATATAAACTCATTCGACATCATGTCGAAGAGGGTTTAGTGAAAGTACGCAAAGTTCACACGGATCTGAATGTGTCAGACCCGATGACAAAGCCTCTACCACGAGCAAAGCATGAGCAACACCGGATAGCCATTGGTGTTAGGGAAGCCATGTAACTGGATTATGACTCTAGTGCAAGTGGGAGTCTGTAGGAGATATGCCCTAGAGGCAGTAATATCAGTTATTTTGTATCTCCTGGTTTGTAATGAAAGTTTATGTTCCATGCTATAACTGCAATGATTCTCGAGTCTACAATAAAACGAGGCTTGGAGGGAAACTCATGTGCACGTGTGGGATAATAAACGGAAAAATGTATTCCTGGTCAAGCCTCTATGGCTGGCTCGAGTATTGCATGATGATCCTGTTTTCCTGATCATGGGCATGTCTATGCCGGCAATTTTGAGGGCACAAATTGTTGGTAGAACACTTGTGTTGAATCGACCCAAATTGATGTTATGCTATGAGATACATTCGTCACAAGTTAATGGTATTTTACACAGGGAAGTTAATGTTTGCATAATTCCTTAGACCATGAGAGTGTCGAGTTCCTTCGTACTTGCTTCGTGAACTTTGGGGTTTGTTAAACGTCATCCGTAACTGGGTGGCTATTACGGCGGCTTACGGGTTCACGAAAAAGTATGGCAAGTAACGAGATAGCTCAAGATTGGGATTTGCTCCTCCGACGATGGAGAGATATACTCGGGCCCTCTCGGTGAAACGGTATCCATCATCGTCTGGCCAGACAACTTGTGATTTGATCACTGGGATACCGAAGCACGGAAACGAGAAAAGAGAACAAAACCGGTAACGAGGTAACTTGCATAGTGGACAAATTGTTGATCCACGGGGGTGCAATAAATCTCACCTCGGGTGTTTTGTGACATATCGCGAAGCAACAAGAATAGCTCACGGCAACTGGAGGTTCACTCGAATATTCATTCGTGTGGGTATAGGGGTCAATATGGGTGTCCACGGCTCCGATGTTGATCATTGATCGGAAGGGGTTCCAGGTCATGTCTATGCTTCACCAAACCTATAGGGTCACACGCTTAAGGGTCATCTATCTGCTGAATACTAGACAGGGAGTCTGAGAGAAAATCACCGAAAAAGTTTCGGACACCGAAAAAGTTTTGGACAGCGGAAAGGTTCCGCAAAGAGGTCACCAGATGAGTTCCGGTGAAACTGAAAAGTTGTTTCAGAGGATACCATAAAGTCAAATTGTTTTCGGCACATGCCTGATAATTCTTGGAGGGTGCCAGAATCATTCTGGAAACTTCTGGGAATTTTCTGGAAGAAAAACCGGAAATGTTTCGGAGCTGCCGGAACCGCTTCATATGCTTTTCGCAGATTAAAATCACTAATCTGGAATTGTTCCAGAACGCGTTGAAAATTATTTTAGTGGGTACTGGAATTGTTCTAAGCCCACATAAATATTTTCAGTTTGAACGGACGCTGAAAAATGTCGTCATGAATAGTGAAAGTGCTTTTTGGATAATTTTTTGGAAGCCACCTTTTAGGGCTTTTGCTAAAGGCTTCTAGAAGGGTTTGGGGGGCCATGAGAGCCCCTCATGGGGGGCCCCCTAGGGGTGGCCGGCCAAGGAAGGGGGAGCTCCTTGGAGCTCCACATGGCATCCCAAGTTTACCCTTATGCCCATGAGGTGTGACCTAATGCATGGGTTTTTGGTAATTAGTGGAGGAGCCCTACCCCTTGGCTTTCCTATAAATAGAGGAGATGGGGGCTGCCATCTCTTCATCCTTGCTCTCATACACATGCCATGCATTATCTGGCTTCTTCTCTCCCTCCCACGAAAAGAGTTTCGTAGAGCCGAAAGGCTGTCTGGGTTCCGGCAGGAACTAGTTCTGGACGGCGAAGCCCTGCCGGATAGCTGACACCGTATGTGTGCAACCCCGTAGAGAGGTCGTAGTTTCGGTCTTTTGCCCGAGGGGCTGTTCGAGTGTCCTCCCGAAGGGCTGTCCGAGTCTCCGTTCGAGTTTCGAGGGTCCTCCTGAAGGGCTGTCCGCGACATCGTCCGGGGGACTGTCCGACCGCCTCCCGAGGGACTGTCCGACCGCCTCCCGAAGGGCTGTCCGACGAGGGAGTACATCCTCGCGGTTGGGAGGTTGTAAATCCTAGCTGTGGGGATCTGCACCAACGATCACCACCGACTCTTCTTCCGCTGCGCTTCGAGTCGGTACGGATCAGATCAAACCTTGTATGCAGTCTCCATAGTGGTCCTGGGCGTGCTCGCTATACCGAAAATTTTCGTTTTCTGTCGCGTTCCCTTACAGTTATACCTGGCAATGGCGATGTTTTTTTTAAGTCGTTACCTTGTTGAAAGCATTGCTCGGATATGCTCGGACTGATACTTCAGGGTGAAAACTTAGATTCTGGCCTTTGTGGTTGGATCCGGTGACGGCGAGGTTTGAGTGTCGCTCCCTTCCTGAAGGCGTTGCCGTTGAAGATCCTCGTCATCAATGTGGTGTCAATGGTTGCTGCGGATATGGTCTCAGTTATAGTTTGTCGATCACCGATCTGATAGTTTTGGGGCTTTTTTTCGTTTTCTTTTTTTTTCCTTTTTTCCTCGCCTACACATAGCTTTTGGTCTTATGACTTTGCTAGCTGCTGGTGTGTTTCTGCGTGTGTGTTGGATTAGCTGTGTGCATCCTAGTTATGCAGAGGCCGGGTGTGTGCTCATTGTGTTATGTATCCTCTTGATGCTCCATTTTGAGCCAATAAAATCCACCCTTTGTCGAAAAAAAAAGAAAGCAACTCAGTACAAAACTTAAGTAACTTTCTTGACTAGAAAAGCAACTTTGATTGAAATTGAAGCATCAAATTTAGCGACCAAGTTCCATGAAAAAGCAACACTCATGACTAAAAAGCAACCCTAATTATAATTTATTAGAATTTGAAGTGGTAAAAAAGATTTAAGAAACACATGTTGCACTAATAAAGCAATTTAAATTGAAGCAACAAAATAATTAAGCAACAGAGCTTTTTTTTTTTAAAACACTAGTTAAATTCAAGTAGAGCTTTCTGAAAAAGCAACTCCGCTATACCAAAAAAACAACTCCGATGTACAAAAAAGCACTAGTGGTTAATTTTTTTGACAAAGGGTGGATTTAATTGACTCAAAATGAAGCATCAAAGTGGATACAAATACAATGAGCACACACCTGACATCTGCATAACTAGGATGCACACAACCACTATGAACACACGCGCGCGCGCGCGCACACACACAATACGCCGGGAAATAGCAAAGTCCCATAACCAAAGCTATGCCTAAGTGAGAAATAAGAAAAAAAATCCCAAAGTGATCAAATCCATGGTTGACAAACTACAACAATGACCATATCCGCACCAATCATCTCATGACACCAGAAAGACAATAGAAAAAATGAGGTTCTTCAACAGTAACGTCTTCAAGAAGGGAGCGTCGCTCAAGCGTCGTCGTCACCGGATCCAACCACTAAAGGCCAGATTCTAGGTTTTCACCCTGAAAAACTAGTCATCCGAGCAATGCGTCCAACAAGGTAACGACGCAAAACTATCGCCATTGACGCTCGTACTCTGAGCACGCCCCAAACACGCAGGCGTACGCGGGTGCGCAACCTCACGCCGACGCCATCACCGTCCCCGTCCACGTCCCCACCACTACCACTTCCCATGACCGACGAGGAGAAGGCAGAGCTCATGAGGAGGACTCCGTGAATACCCACGACAAATGATAAGGTGAGAGGATTTGGTGGTTCACAGGGGAGGGGGACGTTGGCGGTACTATCCCTTAGACCCTAAGGCTCTTGCCTCTCGACAAAGGCGGAGCCGGATAAAATTTGAAGCCATACAAACTTCACCTTTGTCTGACAACCACTCACTAACTTACTTTATACATTATTTCTTTATTACTTATAACTTTAATTAACCTAAGGTAATTACTATCCAACACCTGCCCAGGCAGCAAGGATGGTGGCTCCACCTATGCCTCTCAATCTGATGGGTTTCATAAGTATAAAACTAAAATCGAATGGATTCTATCTCTTGGAAACCCCGCATGTAGGATTGCAAATAAAGAAGAAAATATAATTATGAGTGTCGCATACCATGCTGAAGTTGCTGTAGTTGAAGATGTCAATGTTGCTAATGGTGTATGCTCGATCTTGTATTCCTTTTGGTTCTCTGAAATTTTCTTGAGTCTTCTATTAATTCTTGTGATTCGGGCAGAAAAGACATGTCGAATGATGACTTGGTTCCAGAAGCCAGTCAAGTATTTGCGCCACATTTTCCAACCATGATAACCGTGTCTTTTTAGCTCAACCTGTCATTAAACGCATTGCAAAAGAAAACAAAAAAACTCTTATTGGACGAAACAATCAAGCCGGAATTACAAACGCTTCCCTGATCTAAAAAATGAGTCACAACCACCCACTTTGACTTGAAGTGGTATGGCTTTCACCGATCTTCAATAAAAAAAAGTATGCCCGCACTTAAGCTTTGCATATACGGTTACTGATAAACATTTGTCCTCGTTTCTGATATTTAATTACCATTTATGGAGTCACATTATATGTAGAATTAAACTAGCATGAATTTTGGTTACTAAGATTAGGAGCATAAATTGATCAAAATATCTTCCACAAAAAAAATGATCAAAATATGGTAGAAAAGGAAGGAATGACCCTAAAAATCACATCTTTAAGAATCCAAAATGGGTGTGGATAATCCAGGATATGAATACACATGCATACATTGTCACACCACGATTTCAAAACAAGTATAGAACAAAGTGAATACAGATAGTCTTAGAAATGGATAGGTACCAAGATATTTTGTGTGACTAGGCCCAACCATGTTTATTGCTAAAAATAAAAAATGATTATACAAATAAATACTTATTTTAAAAATAAAATAAATATTGTTTGAAAAAAATTCGAATGAAAAATAGTTTCCATAAATATTTGATATGAAATAATGTAATTTAAAAAATATATTAAATAGGATATCAAGATAATATTTCCATATCTATTTTATCCACTGCCAAATCTGAATCTAAGATGAATTACTTGGCTGCAGATATGATCTAATTTTGAATAGCTATGATGCATTCTAATCCGGTCGAGATCAAGCATACTTTCATTTCAATTTACGCATTTAAGTATGTTAGGATGACTAAAAAAAAGGATGAGAGGTTAAAGAAGCAAAGTGTGGGTCGCAATCCCCATTTGCATAGACTAACTGCAGCCCAAATGGTAACTGACGGAGGTAGATGAAAGTGGGAAAATTGCAAAATAATTAATAAATCAATTTATGGCAATCTACTAGTTTTCAATAATCTAATGTAACCTTTATCGGTTTAAATGAAAGTAGCGCCATAACTTTTCAAAATAGAATGTGGTGGTTTGAGTTTAGGCCTTTTAAACATCTATTTATTGGCGGACACTGGGTTTGACGTTTTTGTAGAAGAAACTACTTTTCACATTGGAGATTTTGGTTTTAAATTATACTTCCTCCCTTTCATATTAGTTTGTACTAGTCGTAATACCGTGCATTCGCACGGGCTAGTCTATTATATAACCAAATTGTCTATTGATGAGTTAATTAGACTATATAAATCTTAAGATATGTTGAACATATTATTATACTTTTACATATTGACAAGCACTTAGAACTTATGTTGCTATTTCAATACATTTTTAGATCTTAATGGTTCAAGTTGATCATGATGAGATTTTAATTTTGAGTTGATTAGGTAATTTTTAAGCGTATTTTCTTTTCTTTTATTTATAACCTTTTGTAAACATCCTTGTCAAAAAAAAAATTGTAAAAATATATGTTACAATAATTTGAAATATATTGAAGTTTTTGTCTATATCATAAATTTAATGATGTTCTCTTCAATTATTTCGCTTTGCATGTGCTGGGTTATAGAGTATCTAAGTTAGTATCAACTAAGAAATCTTTGTTTCACAAGTTACATGAATTTTATATTATACTATTCTCCATATTGTTGAATTTCAAGATAGATTGGAAATATTTGTACCCTTCTATTAACAAATTTACTCATGAGTTTTTGCAGCTTCATTGAATTTTATCTAGCATTGTTTCATACAGTACCTTATATGCTATTATACTATATTGACTGGTTTAATTTGTGTATTTCCTTTGGAATATAAGCTGTAAAAATTCCTTATCACAACATCTTTTCTTATCTCTTAAAGACATTAAGATTGCTGAAACATGTTGAACACCATTGTTTTTTATAATTTTATTGGAGTTAATAAGGAATTTTTGAAAGCTTCCTTTCATTTATCATACAATGTGGAATTGGAACAATCAAAATCTTCATGTTTACGAATTTTAGAAATTTTTATAATATATATTTAATTTATTTATTTATTTTAGTGTTTATTTTGTGTTTTTGGAGTTTATTTGTATTTACCAAAAAATCAAAAAAATATTTTATTTTTTAAACCATGTGGGAATTAAGATGCAGTCAACTTGCATGTGTTTTTCCTACGTCAAAATGGGAAATATTAGCATATTAATGTTTTCTCATTTTTTTTTCTACTTGGGCTTTCTTAAAGCCCAGTTAGATTTTTCGTCCCCTAAATCCAGCTAGCCTCTGCATAGATAGTACTCCCTCCGGTCATTTTTAGTCTGCATATAAGTTTTGTCCGAAGTCAAAATATCTCTACTTTGACCAAATTTATAGAAATAAGTATCAACATTCACAATGCCAAATCAAGATCGTTAAATTCATTATGGAATGTAGTTTCATAGTATATATATTTGGTGTTGTAGATGTTGATATTTGTTAATATAAATTTGATCAAACTTTGCAAAGTTTGACTTGACACAAACCTAATACGCGGAGTAAAAATGACCGGAGGGTGTAGGCCAAAAGAAAATCCAAAAATTTCGTTATTTTAATTATCTTTTGATTAACCTGGACCATTATAATTTGGTCCCACAAAAAGTAGAAGGTTAGGATTTTTTTTATTTGATTAATGTGAGAATTTTAGAGAGTCTCTAAGTATAGTAATACATAGATAATAGCTTTTAAGTTTGTGTTAATTCAAACTCAAAATAATAGTACCAAATGGTCTGCTTGGTAAGCTACCAACAAAAATTGCAAACTCAAAGTTATAGCAAAAAGTATTAATAATATCTACATCATCAAGGCAATATCATTAGATTGCATAAACTATATTTTTATGATAAATTTGTCTGGTATTGTAGATGTTAATAATTTTTGCTATAATTTTATTGAAACTTTATAAAATTTGACTTAAAACAAACCAAAAATACAATAATGTTTGATTTGAAACAAATCCAAAATGCAGACTAATATAAAACAGAGGCTATTGACCTGATGTCCAAAACAAGCACAAACCTGGATTTTGTTACATGAAGAAATCAAGCATATTTTACAGCAAAAAAATATCTGAAGTAGTAATTCTAGAATGATAACTGTACAATAATTATAGACTTGTGCGTGCATATTGAAGGGCTGACGACTGATATGACGGTAAGCACTAAGCATAAGCATACCCTAGAAAAAATGAATTAACATAAGCAAGGCAGCCCTAACCTCGTAGAAGAATTCGTCGAGCGCATCCTCGGCTTCGAAGGCGACATCACGCGTCTGGCGCACCCACACGCGAGTCAGTCCGTCGGTGCCGGTCCGGCGCTTCCGGTCGGCATCGCGGATGAAGGCCTGCAGCCACTCCAGACGGTCGCGCAGCAGCATCATGTTGTCGCCCACCTCGAGCAGTATCTTGGCCTCGCTCGCCGCCAGCTCCCCGAACTTGGAGAGCACCGCCGCCACCGCGCTCTCCGCCATAATTTTCTCTGTTGGCCGAGCGCTCGCGTTCTTACGTTCCTATTTGTATGTGTGATGATCCTCTCTCCGGCAGCTGCTTATAAGAAACACGTGCATATGCCTTTTCCTTTACGTGGAGATATAGACAAATGCGTCCTTGCTTTCCAGCCTCCAACCGCAAGCAAAGAACCAGACCAGACGCATCAAGCATGCTTCATGAAATCATCAAAGCACCGCAAGGGTCCCCAGTGCCCAAAATCCCATGCAGGAGCAACACACTTGCTTTTCTTTCTTCCTCTTGAAGGAAGGAATGACGATCTCACCTTCTCGCCAGGAGAGTCTCCTCCGCCGCCGTCCTGCGGCGGCGGCTCCTCTCCGTCGACGACCACGGTCGTCGGCGATGAGGGGGGTAGCTGGATCCACGTGTTCGGATCGTTTTTAGGCCCTAGTAGTTTAGGGTTTTAGATTGTTCATCGTCTTGACTTCGACGATGTTGATGGCGGCGTTGAATAAAGAATCTTCAAATTGTTAGAATTAATGGGCCTGGCCCATTAACAAAATCTGAAATCTCAAATAAGCCCATGTATAAAATGGCAAGTGGTGGTACTAAAGTTTAGTCTCACCCCGGAAGTTGAAGAAGAGTTGGACCTTTTTATATGGTGGGTTCTCTCCACCACTCTAAGTGGTGTGTTGAGAAGAGAAAGGGAAGACCACACGCACGCGCTCGCTTGCCTCGCCGGGCCGCGAGGTGTACGTGCGACATGCGCGTGAATGATCCTCCAAAATTCGGTCCGTTGCCTTGTAGGGGCGCTGCTTCCTTTTGCCGTTTTATTTTTATGTCTTGGCAGACAAGTTAATTGTTTATTGTCTACTCTATTCCGAACAACGACCATTCGTTTTTGCGATCTTGTATCGGGAGAGGACGAATTAGGCACGGCTTCCTTTTGCCGTTTTATTTTTATGTCTTGGCAGACAAGTTAATTGTTTCTTGTCTACTCTATTCCGAACGCCGGCCATTCATCTTTGCGATCCTGCACCGGGAAACGATGAATTAGGTTTTCGGGAAGCGCTCTACGCGACTGCACAAGTTCGTCATCACGGGTCGTTTTCTGTCCAAGTCGGACGGTGCTACTCATCGTCGTCAACAACAGATCGTCACCAACATCATCATCAACACCGTTGCTCCTGCTGCAACTACCGAACAGTACGTCAATTGTGATATGTTTATGTTTCTCTCTGAAGTTGCTATTTTGTGGGCAATGCTGTTGTACATGATTTGTTACTCTTCTAGTTTGCTAGATTGTTGCATACTAGTTTCTGTCCTAGTCATGAATTATTTACTGGAATTAATCATGAACTTGACTAATATTCCAACAATCCAAAAACCTAATTGTAGGCAATTTCCTGAGTTAACTATGGCTAGATCTGCGGATGCACTGAGGCCGGATAAATTTACCGGTGTGCACTTTAAGAGGTGGCAGGTGAAGACCACGCTCTGACTTACTGCTCTGAAAATTTTCCACGTTAGTGTTGGTGCTCCAAAGGAAATGTCTGATGAAGATCAGAGAAAATTACAGGAAGCCAATACTATGTTTGTGGGATGCATTCTGAGTGTTCTTATTGACCGTCTGTGTGATGTGTACATGCACATAGATGACAGAAAGACACTGCGGACGCACTGAATGCAAAATTCGGTGCAACATATGCAAGCAGTGAACTGTACAACATGGAGAGTTTTCATGACTACAAGATGGTGAATAACCGTTCTGTGGTTGAACAAGCTCATGAGATACAGTGCATTGTGTAGGAACTTGAACTCCTTAAGTGTGTTCTAACCGACAAGTCCATGGTTGGGTGCATGATTGCAAAATTGAAACATAAGAGACATAAGATATCAGTTGAAAATCTGATTGCATCTCTTGATGTTGAAGAAAAAGCTCGGGCTAAAAACACTAATGAGAAAGGAGGTGAGGTTCAGCCTACCGCCAATATGGTACAGAGGTACCCACAGAACAAGAACAAAGGGAAGAACAAACCTGTTTTCAATAAGCCTACCAACACTACTACCTTCAAGAAGAAGAAGTTTAACAAGGCTGAGCTAGAGTGCTACGCCTGTGGGAAGCCCAGACACTTTTCCAAGGAATGCCTAGAACGTGCAGACCGCAGAGGCAAAACGAGCTCCAAGACTGTCAACATGGTGGCCACTAGCAATACTGATGGGTATGGTAATTTACCTATTGTGCTTTCAGTATTTTAATCATCTTCATGGTGGGTTGATTTGGGTGCTAACGTTCATGTGTGTGTTGATGTCTCTTTGTTTACTTCTTATCAGGTCGCAAGGGACTCTTCCGTCCTAATGGGGAATGGGTCACATGCTTCTGTTCGTGGCATTGGCACGGTGGATCTGAAGTTTACTTCGGGAAAGATCATGCAACTAAGGAACGTGCAGCATGTCCCTACTATGAACAAGAATCTAGTTAGCGGCTCCCTTCTATGTCGAGATGGGTTTAAGGTAGTTTTAGAGTCGAATAAAGTAATCGTGTCAAGGTTTGGACAATTTATAGGCAAAGGCTATGAGTGCGGAGGCTTGTTCCGTTTTTCCCTTTCAAATTTTTGCAATAAGTCAGTAAACCAAATTTGTGCTAGTGTTAATGATGATGCAAGTGTTTGGCACTCTCGTTTATGTCATATTAATTTTGGTTTAATGTCTCGGATATCCAGTATGAGTTTAATTCCGAATTTCACCGTTGCCAAAGGTTCTAAGTGTCATAGTTGTGTGCAATCGAAGCAACCTCAAAAGCCTCAAATGGCTGCCGAGGAGAGAAACTTAGCACCTCTAGAACTCATACATTCTGATCTTTGTGAGATGAATAGTGTGTTGACAAAAGGTGGAAAGAGATATTTCATGACTTTGATTGATGATGCAACTAGATTTTGCTATGTTTATTTGTTGCAAACTAAAGATGAAGCTTTAGACTATTTTAGAATCTATAAAGTTGAAGTTGAAAAACAACTAGAGAGAAAGATCAAACGTCTTAGGTCCGATCGTGGTGCAGAGTATTTTCCCAAAATATTTGATGAATTTGTGAGGAACATGGTATTATTCATGAGAGGACGCCTCCCTATTCACCCCAATCAAATGGGGTTGTCGAGAGAAAAAACCGCACGTTGACTGACTTGGTGAATGCCATGTTAGACACTGTCGGTTTATCTAAGGCATGGTGGGGGGAGGCTCTTTTGACTTCATGTCAAGTCCTAAATAGAGTTCCTAACAAGAATAAGGAGAAAACCCCTTATGAGGAGTGGGTTGGGAGAAAACCATCACTTTCTTATTTGCGCACTTGGGGATGCTTGACAAAGGTCAATATTCCTATTCCTAAGAAACGCAAACTCGAACCAAAGATAGTGGATTGTGTCTTTCTAGGATATGCTCAACGAAGCATTGCTTATAGATTTTTAGTGGTAAAATCTGAAGTACCTGATATGCATGTTGATACTATAATGGAATCTCATGATGCAACATTTTCTGAGAATATATTTCCTATGAAAGATATGCATAGCATTGCTCGATTTTCTTCTGAGATAATTCCTGAATTTAGTACAACTGATGAATATTTCGAACAATCACATGAGGAAGTCCTTGAGAAGGATAACAATGAAGTTCCTATAAGGAACAAGAGACAAAGGGTTGCAAAATCCTTTGGTGATGATTCCATTGTATACCTTGTGGATGACACACCCAAGTCTATTGCAGAGGCTTATGCATCTCTGGATGTAGATGATTGGAAAGAAGCTGTTCATAATGAGATGGACTCAATTCTTTCTAATGGAACTTGGGAACTAACTGATAGACCATATGGTTGTAAACCTGTGGGCTGTAAGTGGGTGTTCAAAAGGAAGTTAAAGCCTGATGGTACTATTGATAAGTACAAGGCGCGGCTAGTGGCCAAGGGCTACACTCAGAAAGAAGGCGAAGATTACTTTGACACCTATTCACCTATTGCTAGAATGACCACCATTCGAGTGTTACTTTCCCTGGCTACCTCTTATGGTCTTATCATTCATCAAATGGATGTAAAGACAGCTTTCCTCAATGGAGAGTTGGAAGAGGAAATTTATATGGATCAGCCTGATGGGTTTGTGGTAAAGGGTGAAGAGAGAAAGGTGTGCAACTTGTTAAAATCTTTGTATGGTCTGAAACAGGCACCTAAGCATTGGCATGAGAAGTATGAAAGAACTCTGACTTCTGTGGGATTTGTCATTAACGAGGTTGATAGGTGTGTTTACTATCGCCATGGTGGGGGCAATAGTGTCATATTATGTTTGTATGTGGATGACATACTAATCTTCGGTACAAACATTAATGCGATCAATGAGGTCAAGTCTTTTTATCAAAAAGTTTTGACATGAAAGATCTGGAAGAAGCCGATGTAATTCTAAACATCAAACTGATTAAGGATGAGAGTGGGATTACTCTAATGCAATCTCACTATGTTGAGAAGGTCTTGAGCCGGTTCGGCTTTATGGATAGCAAGCCTTCTCCAACACCTTAATTATGATCCCAGTGTGACACTCAGAAAGAACAAGAAAGAAACGAGAGATCAATTAAGATACTCTCAAATTGTCGGTTCACTCATGTACTTAGCTAGTGCTACAAGGCCAGATATCTCTCTTGATGTGAGCAAACTGTTGAGAATATGCCCTAGAGGCAATAATAAATTGGTTATTATCATATTTCCCTGTTCATGATAATCGTTTATTATCCATGCTATAATTGTATTGATTGGAAACTCAAATACATGTTGTGGATACATAGACAACAGCATGTCCCTAGTGAGCCTCTATAGGACTAGCTCGTTGATCAAAGATGGCTATGGTTTCCTAGCCATAGACATGAGTTGTCATTTGATAACGGGATCACATCTTTGGGAGAATGATGTGATGGACAAGACCCAAACTATAAATGTAGCATATGATCGTATCAAATTTATTGCTATCGTTTTCTGCATGTCAAGTATCTGTTCCTATGACCATGAGACCATGCAACTGACTGACACCGGAGGAGTACCTTGTGTGTATCTGAAGGAAATATGCCCTAGAGGCAATAATAAAGTTGTTATTTAATATTTCCTTATTCATGATAAAGGTTTATTATTCATGCTAGAATTGTATTGATCGGAAACTTAAATACATGTGTGAATACATAAACAAATACCGTGTCCCTAGTAAGCCTCTACTAGACTAGCTCGTTGATCAAATATGGTTAAGGTTTCCTAACCATGGACATGTGTTGTCATTTGATAACGGGATCACATCATTAGGAGAATGATGTGATGGACAAGACCCATCCTCTAGCTTAGCATATGATCGTTCAGTTTATTGCTATTGCTTTCTTAATGTCAAATACATATTCCTTTGACTATGAGATCATGCAACTCTCGGATAGCGGAGGAATACCTTGTGTGCTATCAAACGTCACAACGTAATTGGGTGATCATAAAGATGCTCTACAGGTATCTCCGAAGGTGTCTGTTGAGTCGGCATGGATCAAGATTAGAATTTGTCACTCCATGTATCGGAGAGGTATCTCTTGGCCCTCTCGGTAATACACATCATAAGAAGCCTTGCAAGCAAAGTGACTAAGGACTTAGTTATGAGATGATGTATTACGGAACGAGTAAAGAGACTTGCCGGTAACGAGATTGAACTAGGTATGAAGATACCGACGATCGAATCTCGGGCAAGTAACATACCAATGGACAAAGGGAATTACGTATGTTGTCATAACGGTTCGACCGATAAAGATCTTCGTAGAATATGTCGGAACAAATATGGGCATCCAGGTTCAGCTATTGGTTATTGACCAGAGAGGTGTCTCGGTCATGTCTACATAGTTCTTGAACCCGTAGGGTCCGCACGCTTAACATTCGTTGACGATATAGTATTATATGAGTTATGTATGTTGGTGACCGAATGTTGTTCGGAGTCCTGGATAAAATCACGGACATGACAAGGAGCTCCAGAATGGTCCGGAGGTAAAAATTGATATATGGGATAATAGTGTTTGGTCTCCGAAAGGGTTCCGGAATTCACCGGAAGGGGTTTCGGATATTTACCGAAATGTTCCGGTGCGAGAACACTTTATTTGGGCCAAGGGGTAAAGCCCACGAGGTTTTCTAGAAAGTGCAAAAGGAAGTTTTGCAGAGACCAAAGGCCAGACGCCAGGGTCCCTGGCGTCTGGGCCCAGACGCCGGGAACCCTGGCGTCTGGCCTTGGAGTCTGAGAAGGACTCTTGCCTTTCGGGCAAAACTGACTTTGAGGAGGCTTTTACTCCAAGTTTCGACCCCCAGGGCTCAACATATAAATAGAGGGGCAGGGCTAGCACCCAAGACACATCAAGATACACCAAGCCGTGTGCCGGCAACCCCGACCCTCTAGTTTATCCTCCGTCATAGTTTTCGTAGTGCTTGGCGAAGCCCTGTGGAGATTGTTCTTCACCACCACCGTCACCACGCCGTCGTGCTGCCGGAACTCATCTACTACTTCTCCCCTCTTGCTGGATCAAGAAGGTGAGGACGTCATCGAGCTGAACGTGTGCTGAACGCGGAGGTGCCGTACGTTCAGTAGTTGATCGGGACGGATCGTAAAGGTGTACGACTACATCAATCGCGTTGATAAACATTTCCGCTTAGCGATCTTCAAGGGTATGAAGATGCTCTCCCCCTCTCGTAGCTATGCATCTCCATGGATAGATCTTGTGTGTGCGTAGAATTTTTTTTGTTTTCCATGCAACGTTCCCCAACAGTGGCATCCGAGCCAGGTCTATGCGTGGATGATATGCACGAGTTGAACACACAGAGTTGTGGGCGGTGATAGTCATACTGCTTACTACCAACGTCTTATTTTGATTCGCCGGTATTGTGAGATGAAGCGGCCCGGACCAACCTTACATGTCCACGCACATGAGACCGGTTCCACCGACTGACATGCAACTAGTTTTGCATAAAGGTGGCTGGCGGGTGTCTGTTTCTCCTACTTTATTTGAATCGAATTTGACTACGGTCGGTCCTTGAAGAAGGTTAAAACAACAAACTTGATAAATCACCGTTGTGGTTTTTGCATAGGTAAGAACGGTTCTTGCTAGAAGCCCGTAGCAGCCACGTAAAACTTGCAACAACAAAGTAGAGGACGTCTAACTTGTTTTTGCAGGGCATGTTGTGAAGTGGTATGGTCAAGACTTGATGTGATATACGTTGTTGTATGAGATGATCATGTTTTGTAATATAGACAACCGGCAGGAGCCTTAGGGTTGTCTCTTAATTATTGTATGAAATGCAAGCTCCATGTAATTGCTTTACTTTATCACTATGCGTTAGCAATAGTTGTAGAAGCAATAGTTGGCGAGACGACCCCGACGCAACGATGGAGATCAAGGTGTCGCGCCGGTGACGATGGAGATCATGATGTTGCTTTGGAGATGGAGATCAAAAGCACAAGATGATGATGGCCATATCATGTCATATATTTTGATTGCATGTGATGTTTATCCTTTATGCATCTTATTTTGCTTAGAATGACGATAGTATTATAAGATGATCCCTTCACTTAATTTCAAGATAAAAGTGTTCTCCCCGAGTATGCACCGTTGCTAAAGTTCGTCGTTTCGAAGCACCTCGTGATGATCGGGTGTGATAGACTCTACGTTCACATACAATGGGTGTAAGCCAAATTTTCACACGCGAAATACTTGGGTTAAACTTGACGAGCCTAGCATGTACAGACATGGTCTCGGAACACTGGAGACCGAAAGGTCGAACATGGGTCATATAGTAGATATGATCAGCATAGAGATGTTCACCATTGATAACTACCCCATCTCACGTGGTGATCGGTCATGGGTTAGTTGATTTGGATCATGTATCACTTAGATAACTTGAGGGATGTTTATTTAAGTGGGAGTTCATTAGTAATTTGATTAATTGAACTTAATTTATCATGAACTTAGTCTTAATAGTTTTTTTTTCTCGCATATCTATGTTGTGGATCAATAGCTCGCGATATAGCTCCCCTATTTTTGATATGTTCCTAGAGAAAACTAAGTTGAAAGATGATGGTAGCAATAATATGGACTGGGTCCGTGATCTGAGGATTATCCTTATTGCTGTACAGAAGAATTATGTCCTTGATGCACCGCTAGGTGAAAGACCTATTGCGGGAGCAGATGTAGACATTTATGAACATTTGGCAAGCTCGATATGATGACTACTTAATAGTTTAGTGCGCCATGCTTTACGGCTTAGAACTGGGACTTCAAAAACATTTTGAACGCCATGGAGCATATGAGTGCTACTTCTTGAGCTTGCGTTGGTTTTTCCCTTGAAGAGTAAAGGGTGATGCAGCAAAGTAGAGATAAGTATTTCCCTCAGTTAGAGAACCAAGGTATCAATCCAGTAGGAGACAATGCACAAATCACCTAATACCTGCACAAACAATCAAACACTTGCACCCAATGCGATAAAGGGGTTGTCAATCCCTTCACGGTTACTTGCAAAAGTGAGATCTGATAGAGATAGATAAAACTAAACAAACGATAAAGTAAATATTTTTGGGTTTTTTGGTTTATAGATCAGAAAGTAAAAGATTGCAAAATAGTAGATCGGAAACTTATACGATGGAAAATAGACCTGGGGGCCATAGGTTTCACTAGAGGCTTCTCTCAAGATAGCAAATAATACAGTGGGTGAACAAACTACTGTTGAGCAATTGATAAAAAATGCAAAGTTATGACGATATCTAAGGCAATGATTATGAAATATAGGCATCACGTCCGTGTCAAGTAGACTGAAACGATTCTGCATCTACTGCTATTACTCCAAACATCGACCGACTCCTGCCTGCATCTAGAGTATTAAGTTCATGAAGAACAGAGTAACGCATTAAGTAAGATGACATGCTGTAGAGGAATAAACTCAAGCAATATGATGTAAACCCCATCTTTTTATCCTTGATGGCAACAATACAATACGTGCCTTGCTGCCCCTACTATCACTGGGAAAGGACACCGCAAGATTGAACCCAAAGCTAAGCACTTCTCCCATTGCAAGAAAAACCAATCTAGTTGGCCAAACCAAACCGATAGTTTGAAGAGAATTACAAAGATATCAAATCATGCATATAATAATTCAGAGAAGATTCAAATAATATTCATAGATAAGCTGATCATAAATCCACAATTCATCGGATCTCGACAAACACACAAATAGATCTATGTATTGTCATCTTTGGTATGCAATCCATAAGTAGCTCTCATAATAGATTCATATGGCAATTTAATTTTCTTTCTTGGAAAGTGTTCCATGCCCTTCCTTAATGGAAATTGAAATCTAATGTTTCCTTCTTTCATATCAATAATTGCACCAATCGTTCTAAGGAAAGGTCTACCAAGAATAAAAGGACATGTAGGATTACAATCTATATCAAGAACAATGAAATCTACGGGCACATAATTCCTATTTGCAACAATAAGAACATCATTAATCCTTCCCATATGTTTCTTAATAGTGGAATCTGCAAGATGCAAATTTAAAGAACAATCATCAAATTCACGGAAACCTAACACATCACATAAAGTTTTTGGAATCTTGCAAACACTAGCATCCAAATCACACAAAGCATGGCACTCATAATCTTTAATCTTAATATTAATAGTAGGTTCCCACTCATCATAAAGTTTTCTAGGGATAGAAACTTCCAATTCAAGCTTTTCTTCAAACGATTCCATCATAGCATCAACGATATGTTTAGTAAAAGCTTGTTTTGATTATAAGCATGAGGAGAATTCAACATGGGTTGCAACAAGGAAATACAATCTATTAAAGAACAATTATCATAATTAAATTCCTTGAAATCCAAAAGAGTGTGTTCATTGCTACTGAAAGTTTTGACCTCTCCAATCCCACTTTTATCAATTTTTGCATCAAGATCTAAAAACTCCGAATCATTGGGATGCCTTTTTACTAAATTTGACTCATCTCCAGTCCCATCTTTATCAAGATTTATATTGGAAAACAAAGATTCAATAGGAGTCACATCAATCACTTTAAGATCTTCATCATTATTTTCACGAAAACTAGAAGAACACGTTTTTACAAACCAATCTCGTTTAGCACGCATCTTAGCGGTTCTTTCTTTGCACTCATCAATGGAGATTCTCATAGCCTTTAGAGATTCATTGATATCATGCTTGGGTGGAATAGATCTAATTTTCAAAGAATCAACATCAAGAAAAATTCTATCCATGTTCCTAGCCAAATCATCAATCTTAAGCAATTTTTCTTCAATCAAAGCATTGAAACTCTTTTGCGAAATCATAAATTCTTTAACACTATTCTCAAAATCAGAGGACATATTATTATAATTTCCAGAAGAATTGTTGTAGGAATTACCATAATTATTAGAGGAATTACTAGGAAACGGCCTAGGATTAAAATTACCTCGATACGCGTTATTACCAAAATTGTTCCTACCAACAAAATTCACATCCATAGATTCATTATTTATTCTCAATCAAAGTAGACAAAGGCATATGATTAGGATTAGTAGAAGCACTCTTGCTAGCAAATAATTTCATAAGTTCATCCATCTTTCCACTCAAAACATTAATCTCTTCAATCGCATGCACCTTTTTACTAGTGGAAGATCTATCGGTATGCCATTGAGAATAATTAACCATAATATTATCTAGAAGTTTAGTAGCTTCTCCTAGAGTAATTTCCATAAAAGTACCTCCCACGGCCGAATCTAAATGATTTCTAGAAGCAAAATTCAATCCGGCATAAAAAAAATTGTATAATCATCCACAAATTCAAACCATGAGTAGGGCAATTTCGTATCATCAATTTCATCCTCTCCCAAGATTGTGCAACTTGTTCATGATCAAGTTGCTTAAAATTCATAATATCGTTCCTAAGGGAGATGATCTTAGCGGGAGGAAAATACTTGGAAATAAAAGCATCTTTACACGTATTCCATGAATCAATACTATTTTTAGGCAATGATGAAAACCAAGTTTTAGCACGATCTCGAAGTGAGAACAGAAATAGCTTTAATTTAACAATATCATTATCCACATCATTTTTCTTTTGCATATCGCACAACTCAACGAAATTATTCAGATGGGATGCGGCATCTTCCCTAGGAAGGCCGGAAAATTGATCTTTCTTAACAAGATTCAGCAAAGCGGCATTAATTTCATAAGATTCCGCACTAGTGGAGGGAGCAATCGGAGTACTAATAAAATCATTGTTATTAGTATTGGAAAAGTCACACAATTTGGTATTCTCTTGAGCCATCGTGACAAAGCAAGCAATCTAACACACGAGCAAACAAAAAGCAAACGAAGAAGACGAACGAAAGAGGGGCGAAGAAAAGGCAAATCTTTTCAAAAATCATTTTAGAAGTGGGGGAGAGGAAAACGAGAGGCAAATGGCGAATAATGTAATGCAAGAGATGAGAGTTTATGATGGGTACTTGGTATGTCTTGACTTGGCGTAGATCTCCCCGGCAACGGCGCCAGAAATTCTTCCTACTACTTCTTGAGCTTGCATTGGTTTTTCCCTTGAAGAGGAAAGGGTGATGCAGCAAAGTAGAGATAAGTATTTCCCTCAGTTAGAGAACCAAGGTATCAATCCAGTAGGAGACAACGCACAAATAACCTAATACCTGCACAAACAATCAAACACTTGCACCCAACGTGATAAAGGGGTTGTCAATCCCTTCACGGTTACTTGCAAAAGTGAGATCTGATAGAGATAGATAAAACTAAACAAACGATAAAGTAAATATTTTTGGGTTTTTTGGTTTATAGATCGGAAAGTAAAAGATTGCAAAATAGTAGATCTGAAACTAATATGATGGAAAATAGACCCAGGGGCCATAGATTTCACTAGAGGCTTCTCTCAAGATAGCAAATAATACGGTGGGTGAACAAATTACTGTCGAGCAATTGATAAAAAAGCGCAAAGTTATGACGATATCTAAGGCAATGATTATGAAATATAGGCATCACATCTGTGTCAAGTAGACTGAAATGATTCTACATCTACTACTATTACTCCACACATTGACCGACTCCTGCCTGCATCTAGATATTAAGTTCATGAAGAACAGAGTAACGCATTAAGTAAGATGACATGATGTAGAGGAATAAACTCAAGCAATATGATGTAAACCCCATCTTTTTATCCTCGATGGCAATA
The DNA here is from genome assembly GCA_011799875.1 of Thinopyrum elongatum. Lineage (NCBI taxonomy): Eukaryota > Viridiplantae > Streptophyta > Magnoliopsida > Poales > Poaceae > Thinopyrum > Thinopyrum elongatum. Next base: position 612,262,920 of record CM022299.1, on the reverse strand, counting down.
ATACAATATGTGCCTTGCTGCCCCTACTGTCACTGGGAAAGGACACCGCAAGATTGAACCCAAAGCTAAGCACTTCTCCCATTGCAAGAAAAACCAATCTAGTTGGCCAAACATAACCGATAGTTCGAAGAGAATTACAGAGATATCAAATCATGCATATAAGAATTCAGAGAAGATTCAAAAAATATTCATAGATAAGCTGATCATAAATCCACAATTCATCGGATCTCGACAAACACACTGCAAAAGAAGATTACATCGGATAGATCTCCAAGAACATCGAGGAGAACATGGTATTGAGAATCAAAGAGAGAGAAGAAGCCATCTAGCTACTAGCTATGGACCCGTAGGTCTGAGGTAAACTACTCACGCTTCATCGAAAGGGCAATAGATTTGATGTAGAAGCCCTCCGTGATCGAATCCCACTCCGGCAGGATGCCAGAAATGGCCCCTAGATGGGATCTCACGGGTACAGAAGGTTGCGGCGGTGGAAAAGTGTTTTCATGGATACTTCTGGTGGTTTGGGAATATTTGTGAATATATAGGATGAAGAATTAGGTCAGGGGGTGTTGGAGTAGGCCACAAGGAAGGGGGGCGCCCCCCCTAGGGCGCGCCCCTGTGGCTTGTCGTCTACTCCAAGGTCTTCTGACTTGGAGTCCATGTCCCACAGGTGTCTTCTGGTCCAAGAAAAATCATCGCGAAAGTTTTATTCCGTTTGGACTCCGTTTGGTATTCCTTTTCTGCGAAACTCAAAAATAAGGAAAAAACAGAAACTGGCACTAGGCTCTAGGTTAATAGGTGTGACGCCCCCGGCCCAATCGTGCACTAATCATACACGCAAATGCACACGATCAAGCCTAAGGACTCACGGGAAGATATCACAACACAACTCTAAAACATAAATAAAGTCATACAAGCTTTATATTACAAGCCAGGGGCCTCGAGGGCTCGAATACATAAGCTTGTGTACAAGTGTCAGCGGAAGCATCAGATATCTGAGTACAGATATGAAATAGAAACAGAAAGGCCTTTAGAAAGGCGGGGCAAAATAAAACACTACGATCGAAAGGCGAAGGCCTCCTGCCTGGGACCCTCCGATCCTACTCCTGGTCGTCAGTCAACTCGTAGTAGTATACATCCTCTGTGTAGTAGTAGTAGTCGAACGACGGGGCATCTGTCTCAGGGGGCTCCGTCCTCTGGTCACGACAAACTGATATGGGGAGAAAAGGAAAACAAAGCAACTGTGAGTACTCAGAAGTACTCAGCAAGCAAGGATCTACACTACATATGCAACATTTTCAACGGGAGGCTGTATATGTGGACTGGGCTGCAGAAATGCAAGAATAGAGAGAAGGCCTAGTCCTATCGAAGACTAGCATCTTCATCGGTCTTGCAGAAATAGAAGAGAGTAGAACAATACAATATAATGTAGTAGTATCATTAAGTCTCATCCTCACCCAGAGATCCTTTCTCGACTTCCTGCGAGAAAGCAATCCCAGAGCCATACAGTCATCAACCTCGTCCGGAGATCCCTTCTCGACTCCCTGCGAGAAGCAATCCCAGAGCCATAGTATCCAAGTATCCAGTTCTAAATTGTATCAATCAGGATACAACTCCGAGTGTCCTTTACCATAGGACAGGCTATCGATAGAAGTTTTCTTCCCTGCAGGGGTGCACCAACTTACCCAACACGATCGATTAACTCCGGCCAGACACACTTTCCTGGGTCATGCCCGGCCTCGGTCAAACGACACACCGCAGCCCTACCTACAGCTCAGCAGAGAGGTCCCCGCCGGTCTACATCCTAAGCGCTCAGGGGTCTTGGGCCATCGCCCTGTGCACTCCGGGTCGTTGCGAGCAGGGTGAAGCCAGGCACCCGGAGGGTGCCGGTCCGTCCCGGCCGCAAGGCTGAACTAGACGTCTGACAGAGCTTTCGGCTGATGCTACGATGCAGAACACCCATACTATGCCCACGTGATGGTTAGTGCTATCAGGCCAGAGACCTGCCCGGATCAAATATCCAAATCGCTAGTACCTTCGGCTTGCGGTAACGAGCAGAGACTCACAAAAGATGTGACCCCGTTGCCCCGTCTCGAGGACTTGCCGCAAGGGTTAAGAATGCCCGACCGCGCCTCGTATTCATCACTCGGGCACCATACAGGCACCCGTCTTCACAACACTCGCCTCTCAGGCGCACGCGGGTACCCCTCAGGGTCGACCCGCCTATCCAAGTAACAGTGTAAAGTCCAAGTATCCGTGTGTCCATAACATCAGGGGAATCCGAGGTATCACCCTCGTTTGATTCCTACTCGATGTCTCCGTCAAGGTGAACTCGGAGGAATCACCCTCACTGGGTCCAACTTGAGGTGTTGTACGACAGCGTCGTTATCGGAAGCGGTGAAGGAGGAATCACCCTCGATGACCACGACCGAATAGCTACTCTACAGAGTTAACATCAGAAGTGCTACAAGAGGTTTCACCCTCGGCACTCGATAGTAACGCTGCAGTGTCGTTACAACTAAGGGGAGTGATGTGCGGTGTCGGGGCCTGGTCTTCAATTCCCGTTGATCGGGTCTTCTGACAATCCAGCGCGGCAGGCGGGATAAGTGGGGTCACTGATAGGTCTCTACCCAGCCTATACTAAGCAGTTTAGGATATGCAGGTAATTATCAACAGCAGGTTAAGATAAACAGGTTATGCATCAGAATAGGTAAAGCAGCAGTAGCAGCAATTCTAATGCAAGCATGAGAAATAGAATGGGCGATATCGGGATGATCAAGGGGGGGGCTTGCCTGGTTGCTCGGTGGCATGGGCAAGGACGTCAACGGTGTCTTCGGTCTCCGGAGCTGCGTCGATCTCGGGGACGACGTCGGTGTCGGGGTCTAACGAGAGAGAAGAGGGGGAGGAAACAGTATAAATATAGAGAAAACATGAGCAACACAAAGCACGACATGACAATGTGCAGTGTCGGGTGTGTCCTAACGTATGGTTGCACGTCACCGAGGAAGGGGGAATCCATCCGGGAATGTTTTCCCGGTTCCGGACATTTGTCAGACAGATGACCGGAGAGGAACGGTTGCATGTTTGGATAGTTAGGGACGTGTGACGAACGAACGGACCGCGTATTCGAATTCGTCTCGTCGTTCTGAGCAACTTTCATGTACAAAGTTTTTCCATCGGAGTTACGGATTATTTAATATGATTTTCTAAAGTTTTTATTAATTTCTAGAATTTAATTATTTATTTAAATCAACATTATCCGAAACAGTAGTTGATGACGTCAGCATGACATCATGCTGACGTCAGCAGTCATCTGACACGTGGGTCCCACATGTCATAGACTGGTTAGGCTAATTAGGATTAACTAATTAATTAACATTTCATTAAACTAATTAATTAAATAGGATTAATCTAAACAGGGTTAATTAACCTAATTAATTAACTAATTAATTATTAATTATTATTATTTTTATTTCTATTTTCTATTTTTATTTTTATTTTATTTTTTTAAAACAGTTGTGGGCCGTGGGCCCCACTGGTCAGGGGCAGCGGGCGGACGTGTCCGGGCCGGCCTGTGCGGGCACCAGACATGTCCGGTGCGCACAGCAGGCGAGCGAGCGGGGCCGGAGCGGGCACGGCCGAAGCGCGCGGTCGCACGAGGGCGAGCGGGCGACGGGGCGCGGCTGTGGGAGGAGCTGCAGGGGGGCGGCAGCGGCGAGCGGCGGCCCGGAGCGTGGCTCCGGCGCGCGGCCCCGACGAATGGCGACAAAGGGAGAGGGGAGAGCGGCAGCGGAGGCCGGGGGGTGCTCACGAGGGGGGAGGCGAGGCAAGGGGTGGCCGCGGCGTTGGTGGCGACGGGGGGCGACGCGCGTTGGGGGCGCGTAGGGGAGGAGGCGGTGGCGATGGCGTCCGGCGACCGCGGGGCGGCGTCGAACGGCGGCGAGCGCGCCCGATCCCTCCTGGGTCGGGGGGGAGAGGGAGGAGAGGAGAGCGAGGGGGGTGAGAGTGGGGATTAGGGTTAGCGGGGTGGGGTGGACCGGGGGATAAAGGGGGCGAGCGGCTGGGCCGGCATGGTGGCCTGCTGGGCCGAAGCCCAGTCGGGGGGGGGGTCCCTTTTCTTTTTGTTTTCTTTTGTTTTTCTTTTCTTTTCTGTTTTGCAAAATGTGTGGCCCCCATTAGAGTTTTGTAAAATATGAGAGCTGGCCCACAAATCACAGCACAACATATCCTACCACCAAAAACTAGTTTGGGGTAAATATCTTTTCATATTTATTTTAGATTAAATAAAAGGTAATTAAATATTGTCTTTAGTCACTGTTTGGGGATGTTTGAGTCACTTACCCAACTCCAATGATGTTGGTTTCAATTTTAGAATTGTCTCTGATTTATTTGCTATTTAATGAACAATTTAGTTTCTATGTTGGACAACTTTTATATTTCACTTTCATTTAAATTTGGATTTGACTTAGGAGTTGAAATGCAATATGATGCTAATGATGATCATGCACTATTAAGCTTGCTGACATGTCATAATCAAAAGTGATTACTGTTGCTAATGACAGGGGGTGTTACAATAGGTTAGTCCCAAAAATAATATAAAATAGCATATTAATGCATATAAAACATCCAAAATAGATAATATAATAGCATGGAACAATCAAAAATTATAGATACGTTGGAGACGTATCAATGAGATATTCCAAGAGCTGAAATTGGTATTTTAGACTCATGCCCATGTCGAGAGGTATGAGACCTCTTACAAGTACTTTGCCTACAAGATGGAGGAGAATAGCTCAGCCAGTGAGCATGTGCTCAGAATGTATGGGTACTACAATCACTTGAATCAAGTGGGAGTTAATCTTCCAGATAAGATAGTGACTGACAGAGTTCTCTAGTCACTATCACCAAGCTACTAGAACTTCGTGATGAACTATAATATGCAAGGGATGACGAAAATGATTCCCGAGCTCTTCGTGGTGCTGAAATTGGCGAAGGTAGAAATCAAGAAAGAGCATCAAGTGTTGATGGTTAACAAGACCACTAGTTTCAAGAAAAAGAGCAAGGGAAAGAAAGGGAACTTCAAGAAGAATGGCAAGCAAGTTGCCACTCCCTTGAAGAAGCCCAAAGCTGGACCTAAGCCTGAAACTGAGTGCCTCTACTGCAAAGGGAATGGTCACTGGAAGCGGAACTACCCCAAATACTTGGCGGATAAGAAGGATGGCAAAGTGAACAAAGGTATATTTGATATACATATTAATGATGTGTACCTTACTAGTATTCGTAGTAGCCCCTGGGTATTTGATACTGGTTCAGTTGCTAAGATTAGTAACTCAAAATAGGAGTGGCATAATAAATAGAGAGTAGTTAAGAGCGAGGTGACGATGTGTGTTGGAAATGATTCCAAGGTTGATACGATCACCATCGCACACTCCCTCTACCTTTGGGATTAGTGTTGAACCTAAATAAATGTTATTTGGTGTTTGCGTTGAGCATGAATATGATTTGATCATGTTTATTGCAATACGGTTATTCATTTAAGTCAGAGAATAATTGTTGTTCTGTTTACATGAATAAAACCTTCTATGGTCATACACCGAATGTAATTGGTTTATTGAATCTCGGTCGTAGTGATACACATATTCATAATATTGATGCCAAAAGATACAAAGTTGATAATGATAGTGCAACATACTTGTGGTACTGCCGTGTAGGTCATATTGGTGTAAAGCGCAAGAAGAAACTCCATGCGATGAACTTTTGGAATCACTTGATTATGAATCATTTGATACTTGCGAACCATGCCTCATGGGCAAGATGACTAGAACTAATTTCTCCGGAACAATGGAGCGAGCTAATGACTTATTGGAAATAATACATACCGATGTATGCGGTCCGATGAGTGTTGAAGCACGTGATACGTCCATTTTGCATCATGTTTTCCTACTGTTATTTATAATGTTTTTATGCATAATAATGCTTTTTGGAGTAATTCTAATGCCTTTTCTCTCATAATATGCAAGGTTCACACAAAGGGGCTGAATACCGGCAGCTGGAATTCTGGACCTGAAAAAGCTACGTCAGGCCACCTATTCTGCACAACTTCAAATGATCTGAAACTTCACGGGGATTTTTTATGGAATAAATAAGAATTATTGGAGCAAATAACCACCAGAGGGGGCCCACCAGGTGAGCACCACCCACCTGGGCACGCCAGGGAGCCCAGGCGCACCCTGGTGGGTTGTGCCCTCCTCGGCCCACCTCCGGTGCCTATCTTCTGGTAAATAAGTCATTTTGACCTAGAAAAAATCAGGAGAGGACTTTCAGGATGAAGCGCCGCCGTCTCGAGGCAGAACTTGGGCAGGAGCACTTTTGCCCTCCGGCGGAGCGATTCCGCCGGGGGAACTTCCCTCCCGGAGGGGGAAATCATCGTCATCATCATCACCAACAACTCTCCCATCTTGGGGAGGGCAATCTCCAGCAACATCTTCAACAGCACCATCTCCTGTCAAACCCTAGCTCATCTCTTGTGTTCAATCTTTGTACCGGAACCTTAGATTGGTGCTTGTGGGTGACTAGTAGTGTTGATTACACCTTGTAGTTGATTACTATATGGTTTATTTGGTGGAAGATTATATGTTCAGATCCATTATGCTATTTAATACCCCTCTGATCATGAGCATGATTATCATTTGTGAGTAGTTACTTTTTTTCTTGAGGTCATGGGAGAAATCTTGTTGCAAGTAATCATGTGAACTTGATATGTGTTCGATATTTGATGGTATGTATGTTGTGATTCCCTTAGTGGTGTCATGTTAACGTCGACTACATGACACTTCACCACACTTGGGCCTAAGGGAATGCATTTTGGAGAAGTTATTAGATGATGGGTTGCGAGAGTGACAGAAGCTTAAACCCTAGTTTATGCGCTACTTCGTAAGGGTCTGATTTGGATCCAAAAGTTCAAAACTATGGTTAGATTTATTCTTAATACTTTTCTCGTAGTTGTGGATGCTTGCGAGGGGGTTAATCATAAGTAGGAGGTTTGTTCAAGTAAGAACAGCACCTAATCACCGGTCCATCCACATATCAAATTATCAAAGTAGCGAACACAAATCAAACCAACATGATGAAAGTGACTAGATGAAATTCCCGTGTACCCTCAAGAACACTTTGCTTATCATAAGAGATTGTTTTGGTCTGTCCTTTGCCTAAAAATGATTGGGCTACCTTGCTGCACTTTTGTTACCTTTACCTTTACTTGCTTGTTACAAATTATCTTGCTATCAAACAACTTGTTACCTACAATTTCCTCGTTGGGTTCGACACTCTTACTTATCGAAAGGACTACGATTGATCCCCTATACTTGTGGGTCATCAAGGCTCTTTTCTGGCACTATTGCCGGGGAGTGAAGCGCTCTTGGTAAGTGGAAATCGGTAAGGAAAAATTATTACTATGTGCTGAAATTTATTGTCACCTGTTACTATGGAGAACAATCCTTTGAGGGGTTTGTTCGGGGTATCTTCACCTCGACCAGAACCACAATTAGTTACCCCTCAACCTACTACACCTACTAAAAATATTGGTTATGAAATTCCTTCGGGTATGATAGAACAACTGCGAGCTAATCCTTATGCAGGAGATGGAACCGAACATCCTGATATGCACTTGATATATGTGGATGAAATTTGTGGATTATTTAAGCTTGCATTTTTACCCAGAGATGAAGCTAAGAAGAAGGTTTTCCCTTTATCTTTGAAGGGAAAAGCATTGGCATGGTATAGGCTATGCGATGATATTGGATCTTGGAATTGGAATCGATTGAAATTGGAATTTCACCAAAAAAATTATCCTATGCATCTAGTTCATCGTGATCGGAATTATATATATAATTTTTGGCCTCGTGAAGGAGAAAGTATCACTCTAGCTTGGGGGAGGCTTAAGTCAATGGTATATTCATGCCCCAATCTTGAGCTCTCAAGAGAAATTATTATTCAGAATTTTTATGCTCGGCTTTCTCGTGATGATCAATCCATGCTTGATACTTCTTGTACTGGTTCCTTTATGAAGAAGACTATTGAATTTAGGTGGGATCTTTTAGAAAGAATTAAACGCAACTCTGAAGATTGGGAACTCGACGAAGGTAAGGAGTCAGGTATTAAGCTTAAGTATGCTTGTGTTAAATCTTTTATGAATACCGATGCTTTTCAAAAGTTTAGCACTAAATATGGACTTGACTCTGAGATAGTAGCCTCCTTTTGTGAATCATTTGCTACTCATGTTGATCTCCCTAAGGAGAAATGGTTTAAATATCACCCACCTATTAAAGAAGAAATTAAAGAACCCGTAATAGCTAAAGATGAAACTATTATCTATAATGTTGGTCCAGTTGTTCCTACTGCTTATATTGAAAAACCACCTTTCCCTGTTAGGATTAAGGAACATGCTAGAGTTTTGACTGTGGTCAATAAAAGCTATATTAAAACACCCAAGCCTACTGAACAAATCAAGGTAGAACCTAGTGTTGCTATGGTTAAAGATCTCCTGGTAGAAAATATAGATGGGCATGTTATTTACTTCTGTGATGAAGCTGCTAGAATTGCCAAACCTGATAAAAAAGATAAACATAGACCCGTTGTTGGCATGCCTGTTGTCTCGGTCAAAATAGGAGATCATTGTTATCATGGTTTATGTGATTTAGATGCTAGCATGAGTGCTATTCCTTTTACCTTATATCAAGAAATTATGAATGACATAGCACCCGCTGAAATAGAAGACATAGATGTTACTATTAAACTTGCTAATAGAGACACCATCACACCACTTGGGATTGTTAGAGATGTTGAAGTCTTGTGTGGGAAAATAAGATATCCTACTGATTTTCTTGTCCTTGGTTCCCCACAAGATGACTTTTGTCCCATTATCTTGGTAGACCTTTCTTGAACACCGTTAATGCTAAAATAGATTGCGAGAAACAAACCATCAGTGTAAGTTTTAGTGATGAGTCTCATGAGTTTAATTTTTCCAAGTTTAGTAGAAAGCATCATAAGAAAGAGTTGCCTAGTAAGGATGAAATAATTGGTCTTGCTTCTATTGCCGTGCCTCCTACTGATCCACTAGAACAATATTTGCTAGACCATGAAAATGATATGCATCTGCATGAAAGAAATGAAATAGATAAAAAATTCTTCGAACAATGACCTCTGCTTAAACACAATTTGCCTATTGAAACTCTAGGAGGTCCTCCTCCACCTAAAGGTGATCCTGTTATTGCCAGACACTTTGAAATATGCTTATCTTGATGAGAAAAAGATATATCCTATTATTATTAGTGCTAACCTTTCAGAACATGAAGAAGAAGTATTATTGAAAGTTCTGAAGAAGCACCGAGCTGCTATTGGATATACTCTTGATGATCTTAACGGCATTAGTCCCACTCTCTATCAGCACAAGATTAATATGGAACCTGATGCTAAATCCGTTGTTGATCACCAACGACATTTAAATCCTAAAATGAAAGAAGTGGTAAGATCAGAAATACTGAAGCATCTGGAAGCAGGTATAATCTATCCTATAGCTGATAGTAGATGGGTAAGTCCCGTTCATTGTGTCCCTAAAAAGGGAGGTATTACCATTGTTCCTAATGATAAGAATGAACTTATTCCACAAAGAATTGTCACTGGTTATAGAATGGTAATTGATTTTAGAAAATTAAATAAAGCTACTAGAAAAGATCATTACCCTCTGCCTTTTATTGATCAAATGTTAGAAATATTGTCAAAGCACACACATTTTTGTTTCCTTGATGGATATTCTGGTTCTTCTCAAATACCTGTCTCACAACCTAATCAAGAGAAAACCACCTTTACTTGTCCTTTTGGAACTTATGCTTATAGACGAATGCCTTTTGGTTTATGCAATGCACCTGCTACCTTTCAAAGATGTATGACTGCTATATTCTCTGATTTTTGTGAAAAGATTGTTGAGGTTTTCATGGATGATTTTTCCGTCTACGGAACTTCTTTTGATGATTGCTTAAGCAACCTTGATCGAGTTTTGCAGAGATGTGAGCAAACTAATCTTGTCTTGAATTGGGAGAGGTGCCACTTTATAGTTAATGAAGGTATTGTCTTGGGACATAAAATTTCTGAACGAGGTATTGAGGTGGATAAAGCTAAAGTTGACACAATTGAGAAAATGCCATGTCCTAAAGATATCAAAGGTATTTGTAGTTTCCTTGGTCATGCTGGTTTCTATAGGAGGTTTATTAAAGACTTCTCTAAAATTTCTAGGCCTCATACAAACCTTTTACAAAAGGATGTTCCATTTGTTTTTGATATTGACTGTGTAGAAGCCTTTGAAACACTTAAGAAAGCCTTAATTTATGCACCTGTTATTCAACCACCTGATTGGAACTTGCCTTTTGAAATTATGTGTGATGCTAGTGATTATGCTGTTGGTGCTGTTCTAGGACAAAGAGTTGATAAGAAACTAAATGTTATTCATTATGCTAGTAAAACTCTAGACAGTGCCCAACGCAATTATGCTACTACTGAAAAAGAATTTTTAGCAGTGGTGTTTGCTTGTGATAAATTTAGATCTTACATTGTTGATTCTAAAGTTACTGTTCACATCGATCATGCTGCTATAAAATATCTTATGGAAAAGAAAGATGCTAAACCTAGACTCATTAGGTGGGTTCTTTAGCTACAAGAATTTGATTTACATATCACTGATAGAAAGGGAGCTGAGAACCCCGTGGCTGATAACTTGTCTAGGCTAGAAAATATTCTTGATGACCCACAACCTATTAATGATAGTTTTGCCGATGAACAATTAGCTACAATAAATGTTTCTCATAACACTCCTTGGTATGCCGACTATGCTAATTATATTGTTGCTAAATATATACCACCTAGCTTCACATACCAACAAAAGAAAAAATTCTTCTATGATTTAAGACATTACTTTGGGATGATCCACATCTTTATAAAGAAGGAGTAGATGGTATTATTAGACGTTGCTACCTGTGCATGAACAGGGACAAATCCTACGGAAATGTCACTCTGAAGCTTATGGAGGGCATCATGCGGGAGATAGAACTGCTCATAAGGTATTGCAATCTGGTTTTTATTGGCCTACTCTCTTCAAGGATGCCCGTAAGTTTGTTTTATCTTCTGATGAATGTCAAAGAATTGGTAATATTGGTAAGCGTCAGGAAATGCCTATGAATTATTCTCTTGCTGTTGAACCATTTGATGTTTGGGGTTTTGATTACATGGGACCTTTTCCTTCCTCTAATGGGTATACACATATTTTGGTTGCTGTTGATTATGTCACTAGGTGGGTAGAAGCTATTCCAACCAGTAGTGCTGATCACAACACCTCTATTAAAATGCTTAAGGAAGTCGTTTTCCCAAGGTTTGGAGTCCCTAGATATTTAATGACTGATGGTGGTTCACACTTTATTCATGGTGCTTTCCGTAAAGTGCTTGCCAAGTATGATGTTAACCATAGAATTGCATCACCCTGTCATCCTCAGTCTAGTGGTCAAGTTGAACTTAGCAATAGAGAAATAAAGTTAATATTACAAAAAACTATCAATAGGTCCCGAAAGAATTGGTCTAAGAAATTAGATGATGCACTTTGGGCTTATAGAATAGCATATAAAAATCCTATGGGTATGTCTCCTTATAAAATGGTTTATGGAAAAGCTTGTCATTTACCTCTTGAGTTAGAACATAAAGCATATTGGGCAATTAAAGAACTCAACTATGATTTCAAACTTGCCGGTGAAAAGAGGTTATTTGATATTAGCTCACTAGATGAATGGAGAACCCAAGCCTATGAAAATGCCAAATTATTTAAAGAAAAAGTCAAAAGATGGCATGATAAGAGAATCCAAAAGCGTGAGTTTAAAGTTGGAGAATATGTTCTTTTGTACAACTCTCATTTCAGATACTTTGCAGGCAAACTTCTCTCCAAATGGGAAGGACTGTATGTTATCGAGGAGGTTTATCAATCTGGAGCCATCAAAATAAATAATGTTGAAGGTACTAACCCGAAGATTGTCAACGAGCAAAGAATAAAACGTTATATCTCGGGTACGCCCATTAATGTTGAAAGCAATATTATCCAAACTATGACACCGGAAGAACACATAAAGGAAACCTTCCGGAATACTCCAGAATCATGAAAAAAAGAGGAGGTATGTGATACGGTAAGTAAACGGACTCCGAAAAATCCACAAAAATATTTTCTGTCAGTTTTGGAATATATTAAAAATTTGGAAAATAAGAAATAGCCAGGAAGGTAACCCTGGTGGGCACAAGACACCAGGGCGCGCCTAGCCAGGCGCGCCCAGGTGGGTTGTGCCCACCTCGGGTACCTTTCAGACTCTGTTTTTCCTTCGTTTGCTTGTTTCCCAAGATAAAAAAATCTTTATATACCCCCCCCCCCCGAACCTATTGACCACCGTATCGCGGAGAAATCTTCTGTTTTCTTTCCCTTGCTGTTTTCTGATAGATCCAATTCACCATGGCCGCTTCGAGCTCCTCCAAGGACAAGTTCTTCGAGAACGTCATCAACCCATATTTGCGGGAGGTGATGCAGCACGCTCAAGCTATCGAGATGCGTGAGGGGGTGCTTCGCATCTACGATGTGCAAGGTCCCAATGGTACAGGAACCGTGGAGGCCAGGCTTCAAGCTATGGAGCAGGAGGTCTTCCGGTGCAAGGGGGTGGTGGAACGTGGACTCAATGCCAATCACCTCATGATCGTGGATTACACTCGTGATCTCAATGTGGATGACAAGTCCATGAAGGACATCGTCTTCACCTTCAATGAGCAAATCAACTTTCTCCAAAGCCAGATCTACGATCTCCAAAACCAAGTCTTTGAATATGAGGCAAGGTTTAAAGGTATGAGTTTGGCTGCCAGTTGCAGGACTCGCGAGACTCACTCCTCTTCTTATGATGGTGATCCCCTGCCATGGAAACCTGAGGTTAAGATTGCTACCACTTCATCACCGCTACCTCCGTCTTCATCACCAAAGGAAACTTGAGTATCGGGTATGGGCACTCCCCTTGGCTTGTGCCAAGCTTGGGGGAGGTGCCCCGGTATTGTATCACCTCCATTATCTTTTACCTTTACTTATCTTAGTTCGATCCATAGTCATATTTTGCTTTAGATGAATAAAAGTTTAGTTCGATACTTTCTTTTCGAGTGTTTGCTTAGTGATCTATCCTTGTAATCGTGTGCGAGATATATAATAAAGTTTAGTTTGAGTTTTGTTTTCTTTACTTCCATGTTCAATAAAAAGAAAGGAAATAAATGAAAAAGATCACATGCTAACCTTATGGTAAGTAATGACATCACATAAGGAAGAGTATAACTAGAAAATTTTATTGGAGATTGACAAACATAGCATTGGTCAATGATGCAATTCATGAAAGAATTAATAAGGGAAGAGAAGATTCACATGCAAATATAGTATCTTGGACATCTTTTGTGATTGTGAGCCCCCATCAAAATATTATATGCCAAAATTGTTGACGTTGGACAAGGAAGACAACGTAATGATTTATGTTTGTTCATATTCACATAGAAGTTATATTGTCATAGATCCTTTAACATGTGGTGCTTGCCCCCCATCTTTGCTAGCCAAAAATTCCGCACTAAGTAGAGATACTACTTGTGCATCCAAAAACCCTTAAACCCACATCTTGTTTTGAGAGTCCACCATACCTACCTATGGATTGAGTAAGATCCTTCAAGTAAGTTGTCATCGGTGCAATAAGGCAATAAAAATTGCTTCTAAAAGTGTTGGATCATTTAGTGTAAGAGAAAATTGAGCGTTGTACGAACTTGTGATGGCAAAGAATAAAAGCGACAGGCTGCATAATAAAGTTGCTATCATAACGGGTAATATAACGTGACATTCCTTTGCACTAAGAGATTGAGCATACAAACAAAAAGCGCATGGCAACCTCTGCTTCCCTCTGCGAAGGGCCTATCTTTTACTTTTATGTATTTACTTTTATGCAAGAGTCAAAGTATTTCCCTCTATCCTTTTTTGTTTTTCTCTTTTGGCAAGCATCATGTGGTTAGGAAAGATCTAGGCACATATATCCAGTTGGATATGGGTGGCATGAGTTATTATTGTTGACATCACCCTTGAGGTGAATACGTTGGGAGGCGAAACTATAAGCCCCTATCTTTCTATGTGTCTGGTTGAAACTTTTTGCTCATGTGTATGCGGTGAGTGTTAGCAATCATAGAAGACTATATGATGGTTGAGTATGTGGACTTGCCAAAAGGCTCCGATACGTGACCCTTCTCTGAAAATATGATGAATTGTAGTTGCAAAGTTGACTGAGAACATAGTTTGTTAGTTTTCAATAGAGTTTATGCTTTATACTTCGATGTTGTGATGAATTGTTACTTATTCATGAGAAGTTATATGATAGAAGTTTTATGATAAAAGTTCTATGATAAAGTTTTATGTTAAAAGTTTGTTGCTGTTATAATAATATACATGATGCTTCTATGTCCGTATTTTGTTTTTATCGACACCTCTCTCT